>CM049855.1:27609345-28209345 GCA_027422415.1 Schizothorax lantsangensis | reverse complement strand
CTCTGATTTGAATTTACAACATTTATTTTACCAACCAAACATATTAGAAGTACACACACATACATTTAAATAAATAAAAACAATAAATAAAATAAAATAGCATCACATGACAATGCCAGAAAGAAAATTAATACATTCAAGTTTAACAAAGAGAAACAAGGTGCTTGAATGCTCGAGCTACAATAACATACTAAAAAGTACAAATAAAATGTGTGTCTGTTACTTGTATTGCTTATAAACTGAAGTCAGATGAAGCCGGCCATCGGTCCCTTTCTCTGTGTCAGACTTAACTTTGTTTGTTGTCATCTTCTAAATAATGCTGCGAGTGGAGCTTGAGGAAGTGACGTCGCCTGCGTCTGCGCAGAGTGTTGCCATGTCCGCGGTTTTCCCGCAGAATTGGGCTACTTTAACACTGTTGCCGCGGGTTGTTTTTCATGTCCGCGGGTTGAAGCGACCCCAATAACGTGATATTTAGCCCCTGGAATGCGAACTTAACGGGGAACCCCCCTCGAAATGCGATTGGGCTAGTTTTGGGGTAGTTTTGAGTAGCAATTGGGCAGGTTTTGTTGCGAAAACCTGGCAACCCTGAATTTCAGCCCCTGAAGTGAGACACAGGAAACGTGACAAAACGAGACGAAATAACGTTATAACATTTCGTTTCGTCTTGTTTTGGTCAATGAAAATGAAGAGACATTTTAGCATAGTTTTTATTTTGTAAACCACATTTAGTCTCGTTTTTATTCGTCAACGATATTGCATTATACATTTAATTATCGTCATCGTCACATGACCAGCATTTACGTTGCGTCTCGTCTCGTTTTCGTCACGTGATAAAGGTTCGTTGACTACGATATTTCGTCATAATTTTCGTTGACGAAAGCAACACTACACTCAATGGTTAAATATTAAGGGGGAAAAACAATTTTATAGAGACATCAGTAGTATTGATATCAAGTGATGCTGGCCTTCAATCATAAAAAAGATGCCATTAAAGAAATATTAAAAATATACTGTCTTTATGTTGTTTGTACATTGTACATTTGAAGATTGAATGTGAAATTATTGCAATATAAAAGTATATTTAAAAACTTTAATGTTAGGTGGGATTAATCGCGATTAATTTTAGAAAAACGTGCAATTAATTAGTTTTTTTTTTTTTATCGATTGACAGCACTAATATATACTGTGTATATATATATATAATGTCACAGAATCACCATTTTCCTGATCAATCATTGCTGTCATTTCCAAGTACTTGAGTACCCCTGGCCATTCCCAGATTTAAATATTAACTTTTTTGACATTCCAATTCCAGTGTCTTTATTTTCTTTAGGATTAAAAATTCATTGTTCTTTGAAAGAGTGTTCTGATTTCTTATGCTGTTACGTTGTCATTATATCAATGATATAAAATGCTCTTAAAATAACTAATGTAATTTATCACAATTATTTCTGGTTCAATTTATTGTCTGTGTTATTGTGACAGGCCTACTGATTTTATAAAGCTGCCTCCACATGCCACTTTTTTATAAGCCTTTTTCTTTATTGCAAACCTTTCATGTCTTCAGGTAGTTTAAATAAGGTGACATATGACCCCATGAACAGAAACCCTTTATACTGCGGGGCAGATCACACGGCCCTCTGGGAACTGCAGAAGGTACCGAGGCTAATACTGTCTTTTCATTCTTCTCATTATCACTGTGATCTGTGCTCTGACGTCGTGTTCTTTCTTTCAGCTGTCCCTTCATTTCCATCCCTCCGTGGCTGTTTTTGCTAAGACTTTATTACAGGTAATAACTTTCTCTTGTTTAAATTCAGCCTGAGATCAAAATATTACTATATCTTATATATAACTCACTCACTCACTTATATAACTCTCTTATTATTGCACAGAAAAAAAAAGTTTGTCTTTTGTAGTTTATCAAAACATAGTAACCATATCCACCTCTGAAATAACTGTTTTGGTTGATGACACTTAAGCTGCAAAAGCTTTTTAGTAAAACCAGTAGTGAGATAAGATTAAGATAAGATCTTAATAAGATAAAGAATCTTAATCTTATCTAATCTTATCACCTCTGAAATAACTGTTTTGGTTGATGACACTTAAGCTGCAAAAGCTTTTTAGTAAAACCAGTAGTGAAATGGCTATTTAGACATTGTTCCAGGCTGCTGTTGTTAGTAATAATAATAATAAGTTGTTAGTAATATAATAATAAGTCTTTTGGAGATCTTGCCAGGATTCACCAAAAAATTAACATTTACTCACCCTCATGTTGATCCAAACTTGTATGGTTTGTCACCTCCTGCTTGTAATAACAAAAGAAATCAAAACAATAATCAATTGCAAAGTAATTTTGTCTCTTCGGAAGGTTTCAAATTTACCAGTTGAGTTGCTGTACTTATGTAGTGCTCTATATATTGGACGCTGGATATATTGTTACTTGCAGCAGATGTTTCAAATTATATCAAACCTCAACTTATAGCAGATATTTCAGATTATAACAAACCTTGAAACAACATCACATGAATATATCTTGATGCAATATGAGATGTTAACTTGGCCTACAATCCTGTATGTTATGTCTGAGGTAGAGCTGCACGATTCTGGATAAATTGAGAATCACGATTTTTTTTCTCAAATAGAGATCACGATTCTCCCACGATTCTGAACTAAACAAAATAATGTGTGACAAAATATTAATTGCTGCAGTCTATTTAAAAGTGTTTAATTTAAATGAATTATTAAACATTTTAATATATAATACAGTATGGCCAGGTTTCACAGACGGGGCTTAGACTAAGCCAGGATTAGATCATAGTTCAATTAAGACATTTTAAGCAATTTATATAAACATGCTTAGAAAAAAACATTACTGGTGTGCATCTTGAGACAAAACAAAGGCACTGATATATTTTAAGATCAGTCAGTGCGAGTTTCTTTCAGTTGAAACAGCTCAGATTTACATTTTTGTCTAGGACTAGGCTTAAGCCTTGTCTGTGAAACCTGGGGTATATGTATTTAAAATATAGGGTATTTAATACACCAACTTTTAGAATTAAAATGATGAAAAATTGGTTTGTATTAATGATTCAATGACTCACTCATACCTCACTTGTTTCATTAATGGATGAATCAGTGTTTTTGAACGAATCTCGAATGAATGATTCAATAAATACATTTTTTAACAGTCACTTGTCGTCGTCACCTAGTGGCGAAATGATGCAATCGACACAAACGTTATTTGAAGCATCAGTTGCTTTCAAAAGATGAGTGGCTCTATTTTGATCGCTATCATAGACATCAATGTTTGTAGCCGAACTATAAACTTTTATCCCAGTATTTCTATGAATGACTGTAAGACAGAAATAATACTGTGTAGTTGAAAAGACTGTTTGTGAAGCTTTTTCTTACCTAAACATGTTAACTGTCTGCTCTCTGGATCAGCAGCAGCGCGAATGCAGATTTGAATGTTCCGGTATGATTTTTTCAAAGTTTTAATAGACACTGGGGAATCGTTGTCATTCAGAAATTAGATCGTGTGGGTATTTGAATCGAGATCGCGATCTTTTAACGATTAATCATGCAGCTCTAGTCTGAGGGTACTTGTATTACTAGCTGAATTCTACTAGCCTTTTACCTGATTATTGTGATCAAATTTAATAAATTAAATGTAACTCATTCAAATGTTTGCACATCTCAGACTAATTTTACAGTTACTATCGGACTCTAGTAAAATGAAGTAATTATTGAGAATGCACTGATCAATTCAGCATTGGCCAATCTTAGTGTTAAAATATTGGTGCTTTGTGTAAGCCTCAAATTTCCTAATTGATGTACCACTGGTAATTATTCTAAATAAGTGCTGAGACGGTTGTCTGTCATAGTTTAATGTAACAGCAGTAGCTCAGGGCACATGACCAAAATCTTATTGGTTGGGCAGCCTTTTTTGCAGTTTGACGTTTACATGGGTATAAACGGGTGCATTTCATTCAAATTAAAATCTTAATCAAATCAAACATTTTAGATAGCATGACTTTGAAATCTTCAAACTTCAGCTTTTTAAGCAACTTCAAACTTTTGGCCATCAAAGTTTGTCTTGACAAACTTTTTTGTTATCATTACTATTCATTTGACCCACAGGGAGAGTTCATCCTGTACACGGGGGATCCGCTTCAGGACTTCACACTTATCCGATTCTTAGATCGTTTTGTATTTAGGAATCCAAAGCAAACGAAGGGAAAACGTAAGCAAACTCTGCAAAGTGACACTTTGGACTCTTGAACTGGTGACTTCATTCATTTGCTAAATGTATCCTTTACATTCTAGAAAACACAGATGCTGCAGTGATGCAGCCCAAATACAGGAGGACATTGAACAATATTCAGTCATTACCTGGTGAGTCCTGTATCATTGTGTGTTGTGTCAAAAAAAAAAATTTGGACTACCCGTTGAATTATTATAGAATTCAGAGGTGAGCAGTTATTGACTACTGTACTATATATGCACAGAGTTTACATGCAGTCCAATCATCATATTTTCTAATTTAATACTATTAAAATTTGTGAAATTAGTAAGCTGGCCAGTTTCAATTGTTTCATTACTCCAACAAATTTTAAAAATATTGGGGATATCTGGAATGTGAAAGATATAGCAAAAGATATAGCAAAATTTGTGTATGGAAATAGCTCAAGAGCAGATTTGGTTTTTTGCTACTGACCCAAATTTAAGTTTTTTTTTTATTTTTTTTATATATATATATATATAGTTTGAAATCTTGGCTAATGACAGCTTTAACGGTTCAATGGAAATTATCCACAAAAAAAAAGGCTGCAAACCTTATGAGTGCTTTATTTTTCAACGATTTAATAAAAATATTTAAATTGCACATACGTTACATTTCATAAAAACTTAACAGATTTATTCACACTTAAATATTCATCAATAATCAAAAGAAAAGGTAAATAAGCTCCTTTCTAGAGATTTTTGTCCAGCTAACTAACAGAACTATGAACACTGGATATCTTTCCCAAGATAAATGTGGCATTATTTGGCACACAAGATGTTTTATTTAAATCTTTTTGTGGTTAAAACACAGGTGCATGATGCATTTCAGTAAGTTGTACTGTCATGTATATTATATTTTGTGCTGTAACTAGTAAAGAGGAGGAGATGACTGGTTCATGTGTGCTCTGCGCTGCCACTTAAACTGGTACTATACAATGCCAAAATTAATTTTGGGAAAAAAAATTACAGAATCTGAAAGTTGAGACTTTGATTCTTATCAAAAGTAAAATTATTTAAATTTGCGCTACAAATAATGTTTAGTGAAATTTTGCTCAGGCATCAAATGAAAACAGCTTAGACTAAAAGATAGATCTTGGGATTTAAAGGGTTAGTTCATCCAAAAATTAAAATTGCCATTTATTCACCCTCACATTGTTCCAAACAGAGAACATTGAGATATTAAAATTATATTAAGATATTTTTAATGAAATATGAGAGATTTATGTCCTTCCATCGAAAGTCCTGGTAACCAAAATTTAAAATATCCAAAAAGGTTATGAAGGCATCCTAAAATGGGGGTAAGGGAGTGGGTTGGACATTATTGGTAGATTAATTAAATAATAACACTGTAACATTTTAGAGCCAGAACTATAACAGCCTGGTTTTATAACAGTCTACGAGGAAGAACAACAGTCAGATTCTTTTATTCATTTTTTTTTGTGCAGTTAACTGTGAGGAATATCTGGCCAAAGAGGAGAGTCAGATACCTGTGGAAGAGGTGTTCTTCTACAGGTTAGTAGAATCCTCCATCAAATACAAATGACTTGTCATTCAAGAGAGGGCTAAAACAATGTAAATATGCTGTTATGTGTCACTCAGGTACTTTAAGAAGCGAGATGCAGAGAAACGGTGGAAAAGACCAAACAGAAACGAGGACAATGAGAGTGTGGAAGACATTGATGATGATGAATTTGAGAGGGTGCTTGGTAGGCCTGGAAATTGACACTGTTTTTCTTTATTCTTTAAAGTTTCATGTGAGAAACCTGACCAAAATTTTGTCTCCTCAGATGCTTATGAAGGAGACAGCTTTTTCACTGAGTTCACGGATGATGACTTGGACTTTGCAGGGTATGTCCAGTACTGTTTACACTGTTAGACTTCATCGTGTGTAGTAATGACCCTGCAGGTGTGGTCCAAAGCACCATTTTCTTATGTCCTGGTTGATAAGGAGCTAGTATGTAAGAAGAGAAAAAGTGAAAGCAGATGAAATTAAATACCCTTTTGATGCGTTCTTTCAAATTAAATTATATTTTTCAATATAATCAAACTCAAAATATATTAGAAATGGTGGACTAGATTTTGACTGTTGCAGTCAGCAGATAAAAAGAAAAACACTGTTAAAAATATTCACAGAAGCAAATTTAGTACTTGCATGCATTTATTTAGAATGAATTCAAGCGGCATAGTAAATGTCAAGACTGTGAGCTTTTAATGTGTTTACTGTATGCTACACAGTTACTACACTGTATTTTAGATTTTAACAGGTAACATAACTACTGCACATGATGTGAGAAAAAGATATGTCTATTAATTTTTCCATCATTTTAGTTTGAACAAATGTTGTATTGTTTCATCCCCTACTAAAATGAGAAACAAATAAATAAAACATGGCTACAATTTAGCTAAAACAATGAAACCAAAAAGAAGGGACGGTTATGGATTAATAACGTCCTCCTGTTTAAACTCAAGTTCTCTCTGGATCAAAAAAGTGCACACAATGTAAATTAGAGATTCATTGTGCAGTGTTGTCAACTTCAAGAAGCGTTCTTTACAATTTAAGTAAAACCTTTGTTTTTCTGGCAGCCACATAAATGCAGGACTGAATCCGCTAAATTATTGTTTCATTACTCACTAAAATGACAGTGATAACCATAGCAATGAAAAATGGATGAAAAACATCAAATTTCAACAAAGAACTAGATTTAGATCAACTTAGATTAAACAAATCAGTGTTGGCTGAATGCATTTTAGTTAAATTATGACTAACATTTTCTTATTAGTTTCTTGTTAGTTTGTTTTTTAGTTAAATCATAGGAACAAATAAATAGTGTTCTCAGTTTTTGAAGGAACGGTTGAATAAAAAGCGATCAGTTAATTCACAGACATTATATTTTTCGACATGTCATGCAGGGCTCTTTATAAGGGAATGGATGTGCCAAAAAAAGGAGATAATGAATAAACATGCGTGTGATCCGTTGAAATGCATTTTACAAATTAATTAAAAAACAAATTGTGACATTAATGTGGTCACATATTGACGAGTGACGAGTTTCACATGTGACTGGGTTGTATTTACCACCACATATAAATGGTGGCCAAACTATCTTTGTTGCAGCAACGTGATGCCCAAGTCCAAGAAAGGTCGAGCTAAAGATGGAGAAGATTCTGACGATGACGATGAAGATGATCTTGATGATGAGGAGGTCTCTTTGGGTAGCATGGAGGAA
This sequence comes from Schizothorax lantsangensis, assembly GCA_027422415.1. Taxonomy (NCBI): domain Eukaryota; kingdom Metazoa; phylum Chordata; class Actinopteri; order Cypriniformes; family Cyprinidae; genus Schizothorax; species Schizothorax lantsangensis. The sequence continues at coordinate 28,201,834 of CM049855.1, read as the reverse complement.
GACTTTGAAGATGAACTTGAGGATGAAGGTGGAGAGTTTATGGACATAGAAGAAAAAGAGGATGATGATGATGATGATGCAGGTGTGTCAAATCTTTCATTATCAAAGTTAAAATTAAGAATGTCTTCGTAATGTCAAATATAATGCAAAATGAGAAAAGGAGAAGATTTTCATGTGGAAAAAAAAATATCTAAAGGCTGGGACGCACCAAGCCGACTTCAAAGAACTAGCAGCGACAAAAGCCGACAGTGTTATCGCCTCACATCAACAGTGTCTGGATCAAAAAGCTGCACTTGACTACAACCGACTGCAAACTAACACGTGAGAGGAATTAGCTGTCTATATCAGCAGCTATCAATAGTAAATATTCGTCATTCAAAAGGAGAAACCGAAACAAAGATATAAGAGATAAACGCAGATATACGAAATGTAAACAAAGCAGCGCTTGCTTACCATTTTGAATATCGGTTAAGTTGATAATTTTCTTCATTTTAATTGGCTCATGTTATGAAAATATTCGCATATTGGAATGCTTGGGAAAGATCACGTAACATTAAAACAGCCTTCTCTCTGTGCCGCCTGCATTTACTTACTAGTTTATCACTTTCGCTTTAATTCTCGAACACTTGACTCGTTCACTAAACTGCAGTAATATCATCACTCCTGAAAACTCCCCGGGAAACAGGGGGAAAACAGGGGGAGTTTTCAGGAGTGATGATATTACTGCAGTTTAGTGAACGTGTCAAGTGTTCGAGAAAACAGGGGGAGTTTTCAGGAGTGATGATATTACTGCGCCGAGGTCGAAGTGCTGCAAAGTGCTCTTCCGCCACACATTATAGTTATCATTTTTATCCGCTTAGAAAATCGCCACGTTTTATTTTGTCACCATACTTACTCGTGTAACTACTCATGTAAACGTCTTTAAATAGGGAAAACATGGAAGTGTTTGGTGGCTTCTAAATTTATCCCAGTTTGGATCCTAAGAAATGAATGGTGCTAAGCTAAACGCTAGCATAGTGGTGCCGCGCGCTAGAGCGATTAAGTGCACGGACTGAGACGGGAGAGGTACATATCAACTCGTCTAAGTTGAGGGAAGAACATATTGGAATATGGAAAAACGGTGGCGTTTTCCTTTAAGAAGGAAAAAAGCCATTGAAGCAGCTGGATCACTTACTGATCACTGCTGAAGAAGCCAAGAATGGCTTTATTAGGTGGATATTACAAACCCTTTCAAGACCACATTCACTCAAATCAAAGGTTTTATAAAAATAATGCATGAGTAAATAAAAGTCAGAATTAGTTTTCATTTAAAACTATTGGAGCTTAAAATTTTAGGTATAAAGTTGTTTCACTTTTGATACATTATCACATTCATTGAAATATTTTTTCATTGCATTTACAATTTAAACTTTTCTTTTGATTATAATTTTTTGTTCACACAGCAACCTTTCTGTTGTAATTACAACAAAGGATGAAACAATTTTTTTTATCGTATCCATGTGATATGGTAACTGTTCCAGTGCCATTTACTCTGCTCATACCACAAAGTATTGAATTATAGCAATTGCCCGTTCAGATTAATTAGCTGGTTCAGGTGTGTCTGATTAGTGTTGGAGCTAAACTCTAGTCTACACTGTAGCACTCCAGTTTGGCTACCACTAAAAATTGACTTGATTTTTTTGTTTTTTTCCTCATCCAATATTTTTTTTTATTCAGAGTGTTTTTGTAAGATTCACCCCAACATTTTCCCCAATCAGCTCAATCAACTCAGTTTCGTGTGTGTGTGTGTGTGTGTGTGTGTGTGTGTGTGTGTGTGTGTGTGTGTGTGTGTGTGTGTGTGTGTGTGTGTGTGTATCATCCAAAAGGTGCTCAACCTGCAAAGAAGAAAAAGAAAGAAAAAATGGAGGACCAGTCAGTGTTTGCATCAGCTGAAGAGGTAGATGATTTATGGGTTGAATGAAACAGTTACACTTGTTACACTTCTCAACATATTTTACAGGGTGACTCCACCCACAGTTATGATGGAAGTGCTTAGCTAGTTATTCCTACACCAAAAACGTGTCCTATTATATATGTAATGAGCAAAATTACAGACAAAATGTACATTTGTAAATAATTCTTAGTAAATTAGACACATTTGCACGTACAGCACCTCAGAAGAGGAGATTTTAAGCACCTTTAACAAAATGCCACTGAATGAAAAGAAAATGTCTTTCTATTGTCTTTTTAAACAGTTTGGCTGTTTACTGGAAGAAAACACGAGCTTGAAGTTTGAGAACAGTGATATGAATGCAATGGCCAATACGGACAAAGCTGGTGAGTGCTGAAAATAGATTTTTGTTCATGCACAATAATAAAGAGAAATGTTTTATCAGTTGCCTCAAACCGTTTCTGTGAGTGAAATCTGTTGGAAGAAACTGCAGACTTGCTGCTTTTGTGGAGTGAAATCTTACCTCATTTTCCTGTGTCTCTTCAATCAGATGTTAAGCAGCTGAAGTGGGAAGTTAAACGGAATGACTGGATCCATGGTAGAGATGTCAAAACTCTGCGACGGAAAAAGGCCATGTTCAACAAGAGAAAGTTCGGAAAGGCCAAAAATCTGAAGTGTGTCAAAAGGAAGAAGTGATGACCAGAAACTAGAATAATCATTTTATAATATCTTTCTCCCACTTGGTGGACCTGGACATTCCTGTAATATACATAAGAGGGGAGAATGCTATGGAATGTTTCTAAAATATACTAGCTGTAAAGTTGTAAAGTGGTTTAGTTGGTATTGGCTGTTTCAGGCGTTTGCAGTGTTGTATTAAATCCAGGGTTCATCCATAGTTTAGAAAATGCTTTATTTTATCTGTTATGCTTTAATGTTTTAAAATGGTAATATCTTGAGTAATATCTGGTTTCCAGTGTTTTTTTTGGGGTCGTCACATACAAAAATTTTCAAGTCAGTGGGCATAAACATATTGAGCACAATATTCTTCCACCAGTTCTAGTGTGAAACCGAGCATATGAAATGTCAGCATATTTTTTTTTCCATTGCATCACAATATTTTAAAAAGCAGATAAATATACTAGTACAAAACTTTGTGCAGCAGCTGTTTGCTGCAACACAAGAAGCAGACCTGATATGGATTAAAACCCCAGTGTAAACATTAATGTGTCTTCCTCATCTACTTGTGATCTGATCGATCAAAACGCATCTTAATACCAGCTGTAAACAGGGCCCTGGAAATAAAACAAAAAATAATGAAATAAAGAATCTTCCCAAACTCCCTCTCTTTAACAAAACTGGAGAAGATTAATGAAATGAGACTAAAACAGTTTCCACAGTTTACATTCATCTTTTCAACAGTACAAGAGAAATAACGTGAAACAACATGCACCTGATAGCGTGACATCTGGAGTGAACAGCCAGTTACATGAAACATGGGCAATGTGAATTTGATTCACTTCTCATAAGGGTGTTAGTGCAATTCATTTTTCTGTGAAAAGTATTACGATTATTTATCTTTTTTACACGGCAAGAAGAACGAGGGCCCCAGAGAAGCCGGCGAAAGCAGATATTTCTCATGGGAAAATGTCTCTTGTTGCCCATCACTATCAGATAAATTTGGCTTGCTAAAAAATAGTGGGTTTAGGCAATTGTGATTTAATTATTGACTTGTTTCACAATGTGTGTCCAATGACTTATGTTTTATTATCACCCCCCTAACAGCAGATTATCACAGCTTTATTGTGGAGACTCGGCAGTATACTTCTTGATTTAAAAATGTAATCACTAAATTATTGGTCATCTGCTACTGTTTAAAACTTGTGCTGTGCATACTTAAGATCTAAAGTCAATTTTTATAGCGCTTTAGAGTGTTTAACCGGGAAAATAGAATCAATGATGCAAACGAAAATGAGACAAATACAAATTCTGCTGTAAAGCAGTTATGGCAAGACAATTATGTCATTATTCAGCTCCAGAAAGTAAATAAAATTTGTTCATTATGAAACAAATTAAAAAGTTCAATTCAGCTATAATCAGCTCTATTGAAGATCTATTGTCATTATTCAGATACACTCAAATCAAGCATATTTTTTTAACTTGAAAAATTAAAGTTGTCTTCTCATAAATTAAGCAGCTGTGTGTTGATGGAACAATTGTGACCCAAAGGAAACTGCAGAATTTTGTTAGAAAGACCTGTTTTTTTTTTCAGAAGAGATGACAACCACTTTTCTCAACTCAGTACATTTATTTTTGAAAGACAGTTGCTGTTACTCCTGAGCAAATACAGAGTGCAAAAATAGCTGCTAGCAGTGAGCTTGGGCCCAAGTACTGTCACGACCACCACCTTTAGGAATTAGGAAACAGTGCACACTGGCACATCACATGCATTGTGACTGCAGTTGTCACTAATTAATAATACGTTTATTTTATATATAGCGCCTTTCTGTACACTCAAGGTCGCTTTACAATATCAAAACAGATACAATGACAGCAGACGAAAAAAAAACTAAATACAGATAAACATGAAATCCATGGCATGAATCAAATCATACAGTCAGAGATCAGAAACAAGAAAGGAAAAGATATGTTTTAAGGTGGGTTTTAAAATCCTGTAATGAAGAAAGATCACGAATGTGTTTGGGAATAGAATTCCAGATTGTGGGGGCAGAGATACAAAACGCTCGTCCACCAAACGATGCTAACCTGTAGCGTGGAATTAACAGTAGACCAGTATCTGAAGAGCGTAGTGTGCGAACTGGGGAGTAAGTATATGGGGGGCGAGACCATGAAGTGCTTTTAAGGTGATGAGGAGAATCTTGTATTGAATACGAAAACGAACGGGTAGCCAATGAATCTGTGTAGGATGGGAGTAATGCGAGAAGATTTTTTTGAAAAAGTGAGAACCCTATAGCAGCAGAGTTCTGGATATATTGGAGCTTATTTAATGTTGTGTTTGGTAGACCATATAAAAGAGAATTACAGTAGTCGAGTCGAGATGTAATGAAGGCATGAACCAGTGTCTCAGCATCATTGAGGAGTCAAAGATTATACCCAGGTTTTTATCAGTGGTGGAAGGTTGAACCAAGATCCCAGCAATGTTAACATTGTCAGCACAGAAAGGAGCAACATTTTTTGGTGAACCGACAAATAGTAGATCTGTTTTATCAGTGTTGAGTTTGAGAAAATTTACTGGTCATCCAATAATTTATATCATTAATACAAGCTGATATGGAGTTGGAGGGAAAAGGAGAGTTGTGTTGAGAACTGATATAGAGCTGGGTGTCGTCTGCATAGCAATGGAAGCTGAAGCCGTGATGACGGATAATGTTGCCTAAAGGGAGCATATACAGGTGCATCTCAATAAATTAGAATGTTGTGGAAAAGTTCATTTATTTCAGTAATTCAACTCAAATTGTGAAACTCGTGTATTAAATAAATTCAATGCACTTAGACTGAAGTAGTTTAAGTCTTTGGTTCTTTTAATTGTGATGATTTAGGCTCACATTTAACAAAAACCCACCAATTCACCATCTCAACAAATTAGAATACTTCAGAAGACCAATAAAAAAAAACTTTTTTAGTGAATTGTTGGCCTTCTGGAAAGTATGTTAATTTACTGTATATGTACTCAATACTTGGTAGGGGCTCCTTTTGCTTTAATTACTGCCTCAATTTGGCATGGCATGGAGGTGATCAGTTTGTGGCACTGCTGAGGTGGTATGGAAGCCCAGGTTTCTTTGACAGTGGCCTTCAGCTCATCTGCATTTTTTGGTCTCTTGTTTCTCATTTTCCTCTTGACAATACCCCATAGATTCTCTATGGGGTTCAGGTCTGGTGAGTTTGCTGGCCAGTCAAGCACACCAACACCATGGTCATTTAACCAATTTTTGGTGCTTTTGGCAGTGTGGGCAGGTGCCAAATCCTGCTGGAAAATGAAATCAGCATCTTTAAAAAGCTGGTCAGCAGAAGGAAGTGCTCCAAAATTTCTTGGTAAACGGGTGCAGTGACGTTGGTTTTCAAAAAACACAATGGACCAACACCAGCAGATGACATTGCACCCCAAATCATCACAGACTGTGGAAACTTAACACTGGACTTCATGCAACTTGGGCTATGAGCTTCTCCACCCTTCCTCCAGACTCTAGGACCTTGGTTTCCAAATGAAATACAAAACTTGCTCTCATCTGAAAAGAGGACTTTGGACCACTGGGCAACAGTCCAGTTCTTCTTCTCCTTAGCCCAGGTAAGACGCCTCTGATGTTGTCTGTGGTTCAGGAGTGGCTTAACAAGAGGAATACGACAACTGTAGCCAAATTCCTTGACACGTCTGTGTGTGGTGGCTCTTGATGCCTTGACCCCAGCCTCAGTCCATTCCTTGTGAAGTTCACCCAAATTCGTGAATCGATTTTGCTTGGCAATCCTCATAAGGCTGCGGTTCTCTCGGTTGGTTGTGCATCTTTTTCTTCCACACTTTTTCCTTCCACTCAACTTTCTGTTAACATGCTTGGATACAGCACTCTGTGAACAGCCAGCTTCTTTGCCAATTAATGTTTGTGGCTTACCATCCTTGTGAAGGGTGTCAATGATTGTCTTCTGGACAACTGTCAGATCAGCAGTCTTCCCCATGATTGTGTAGCCTAGTGCAGGGGATCTTAACCTGTGGGGCGCGCCCCCTCAGGGGGGCGCCAGCACCTGTCAAGGGGGGCGCGAGCATCAATTAATTCAGAGACATTCCCTTGAGGATTTATGAATACGAGCTAGCAAATCTTTAGCCATCCACTAGGGGGCAATCTGACTCCCGCTGTTAGTCGACAGTTAGAGTTGGCTCGCGTATCAGTCACGCTTTTTGAAAGTGTAAGATGATTTACAGTTTGTCGTGTCAGAAATCCAACCACGGATTGGCATGTTATCTCAGACACAGGCTCAGCCATCACATTGAATCAGGTAAACTGGTTATATTTTTATGTTTCAGGTTCTAAACCATTTTTAGGTGGGTTTCAGCCCCCCAAAACTGTCTTAACGATCAGGCCAGTGCTGCTTCCTCAAGAAAGTTTTTCATTCTCACGTGTTTTAAGTCTTGTCAGTTTAAACATAAAAGTAATGTTAAGCCATTTAAGCCCAAGACATCTCAATGCGGTACTCACGCGCTGTGATAGAGCGTTTCTATGCTCGCTGCGCGCACACCTGAAGCGCCCGAACAGATAGCCTTCTCAGACAGCAAGTGTACCAATGGCTTGAGGAGTATCCTCGTAAGCACAGTCGGTTGTTGTAAGTGAACGTAAACGGTAAAATAAATATCAGGGGCGGGGGCGCATGTCCTAAAAGGTTGAAAACCCCTGGTCTAGTGAACCAAACTGAGAGACCATTTTGAAGGCTCAGGAAACCTTTGCAGGTGTTTTGAGTTGATTAGCATGTCACCATATTCTAATTTGTTGAGATAGTGAATTGGTGGGTTTTTGTTAAATGTGAGCCTAAATCATCACAATGAAAAGAACCAAAGACTTAAACTACTTCAGTCTGTGTGCATTGAATTTATTTAATACATGAGTTTCACAATTTGAGTTGAATTACTGAAATAAATGAACTTTTCCACGACATTCTAATTTATTGAGACAACTGACACTGACGGGTCACCTAAGGAAGACATCCAGAATGTGTGCTGTTGGTGTGCCTTCATAATCAAGGTCTCTGATAAAACACTCCTAACACAATTAAAATACACGGAGAAAAACAGTGGGTTTCAATAAGGAAAGTAAATCTACATGTCATGTCAACTACCTTTATGCAATTTGTGCAGAAATAAATCATGCTTTTTTTGTATTTATTATTGAAAAAAAGAGAGTGGAGACCATCAAACAATAAAATATATATTTCACTTAAGCCAGACAATCAGCACAGTCCAATGCACATCTGTAGCACAAGCTTATATTTGGTTGTCTAGCTAAACATGTAGATGCTGCTACATTATGCCCATTTACTGTCTTTTCATTGCATATCCAGCTCAGCAAAGCCAGCCACTGGCAATGGTGCTGTGTTCTTCTGCATTCCTTTATACTGAGCCAGCCGACCTCGATTAAGCACAGAGAAGAACTGAAACCTGTGTCCCATTTTCTCAGGGTTAATTAGCATGTCATAGCTGTGGATGAGCTGCGCTCTGGTGGAGGGGTCATGACAGTTCCTCAAGAGGACCTAAAACAGAATGTGACAAAGCAAATGTCAAAAGTTAAAACAACAACTTTGCCAAAACAAAGGGTTAAACCCCAAGTATTTCAGAGAGATATGTATAGGGTCAGCTAATACAACACACAATGTTTTTTTTGAGGTTTTGGGAAGCTTTTTTAGCTCACTTCTGGGTACAAATTTGTCCCCAAAATATTGTTAAGTAGGTACACATATACATACAAACAACAGTTTTATTTCAAATATATAAAGTATTTATCCTTAACATGATTAGGTGTGTGTAAACCTGGCTTAAAAAAACCCAAGCACATAGTCATAATAGTGTTAGTATTTGACTAATTGGGGCCCAGGTCAGGAATGTAATGATACAGAGACTGCATCTGTTTCCTGAACTAACAACAAAAAACTCTCTCTAGAAATGTCACTAGAACAATTTGATGGATGTCAAACTAATAATAAAAAAAACAGGAAGTACTACAGATAAACACTTAATACAGCTTGGGTTGTTAATCCCCTTTATACTAAATCACTTATATTATAATGATATAATGACAGTGTTTACACTTTGTTGGTTGTGAGAGGATATGCGATACACCGATAATTCAATGAGCACTGAATAAAAACTCAGTTTTGAGAAGTACTGATTGGATTCTTAAACATCTCGGGCCATTGCTTTCATGAGCAGGCATCTTTATGTTCATCTTTATGCTCAACGCTGCAAAATCACATTGTAAATAGAAAACATTCCTCAGATCACAAGGCTTGAAAAGATCTACATCAAACTTGGTCAACATCAGGCCAAGACACTGAAGATGCTAAATTATGAACAAATTTATTTATATCTTGGACAGTTTTGCCATTGCGGGGCAATAAACTTTTAATTGTTTTCAATCTTTCACTTTTCTTTTTTTCCATATTAATTTTTTAGGATTCTTTGATGAATACAAAGTTCAAAAGAACAGCATTTAAAAAATTACTGAAATTAAATTTTTAAACGGTATCCAATAGTTATTTAAAATGTTTTCCACTGGCCTTTAACTCAAAACTTTGCTCAGAATGCTTTTGGAGGAAGCACACAGACAGTATTGCCATTCTCACCTGCAAGCGCGAGTCAATGCCCATGTTCTTCAGGAAGGATCTTTGTGTGATGGGTCCCAAGCAGGTCACCTCATTTCCTGTCATTTTCCTCAGGTAACTGAAGTCAACATCTGCTGTCAAGTCTGCCATGCCAGGTGCCTCCAAGACATTGTGGAGTTGATGGCCTTTAAAGCCCTGCCACAGAAATTAACTTTTTAATGGTAAAATACGGTAACTGCCTGACCCAAATTTCAGAAAACAGATCAGTCTCTTGTGGAATCAGTGGATGGATTTTGAGCCAACATTTGTAAAGTGAATGTAAATCTACACTCAATCAATGGAACTGAACTTTCTGGGAGTATATTCCTTTTTATATTGTACTTTTTTAAGTTCACCTGAGTGATTATGAACACTTAAGTAGTAAAATATGACTTCCAACATTCTAACAGTCATTCATGACTTTGAAAAATACCTGAGAAAACAGTAATTTGCAAACAAAATGCTGAGTTAAATTAGGAGATGGCAATAAGAAAACAGCTTAATAGTTAAAAAGGGCCAACACACACAGTGAGCAGGATGGTTCAAGTGGCCAAAGAAACTCAGAGAATACTGTAACTGCAGATGTTATTTGGGTCTTGTGGACAGGAAGCACACAAAACTATGCACGACCAGATGTTTAACTTGCTCGAAAGGGTTGCCATTAAAAAAAGCCTTTGACAACAAACTTCAGTTGAACACAGTTTGTCAAATATTACTGGAACACAGGCCCAGCTCCAGATACGAGATGAAGGGTGGGCCAAGTGATATTCCAGGTGGGCCGGGGTTATGAGTTGGGGGGGGGGGGGGGGTGTATTTTTTATAAATATAAAAATAATTTAGATCAGTTGGAAAATGTACACTACAATTCTAAACTGAAAGCATCTACTCTACAACATGGTTGCCAGGTGACAAAACTAGCCCAATAGCCAGTGAAAAGCAGCACAAAGTAGCCCAAATATCAAAACTCATTTCCATACCTAAAATACATATTTTACAGTCACTGTTATGCTTCATAAACACTCAAAGGCTTCCTACCAGTGGCCCTCATTCACAAAACTTAACATTCAAGTCTTGTTGCAGTCTGATTTGACTGATCACAGGTGGAGAGTAAGGAGCAGTGGTGTAGTGGTGCCTGGAGAAGTGGGTATAGGCTACTCTTTTTATGCCCCCATTTTTTTTTAAAGTGAAAGGATGAACGCCTTATATTATAAACGGTGACATTTAAGACTTGCATTTAATTCACCCCAAAATGGGCCATTTGCGCATTTTCACTTAACTTCTGCTACTTCACGGAGTAAGGATAATTATGAAATTAATATTAGTCACAACACAAGTGCAAATTTTGCAATAAATAATTAATTTTATAAATTAAATAGACTTCAGCAATTAACATTTTGTCAGAACCTCTAGTAAATCACAAGCTATTTGTTTAGTTGTCTATTCAGAATCGTAGGAGAATATGATCTCTATTTGAAAAAAAAAGAAAAAGTGATCAATTTATCCAGAATTGTGCATATTCCTATGTTTGACTGACTGTTTCTCCCATGGCAGTGACGGGCAAATGTAACCCCCCACTCCCCCATACCTTTTACAATTTATATATATAGCAAAAAATCCATTATAAAACACTCGTGCTTTTAAGCCAAATACAAGCTGAAACGACTCTCCGCAATCTCTGATGAAATCAGTCGGGTTTTCTCTGTATTAGAGCTGTTTTAAACTTACTGTTTGAACGCGTTCATTTAGGCTACTGGATCCTTGGACTGAAAAACAGGAGTTTACTGGTTTAAAAAATATCTGATCGCAAAAACCTGGTCCTTTTGAGTTTTTTTTTTCATATTATAATGTCCTGATTCAAATTAGAAATCAATAATTAATTATTATTTTGCGCGCCTCCCGTGACATGCTAACAAAATCCAGTCTCAATATTTTTTTATTCTAAGGATAAAATGAGTAGTTATAGCCACATTATATCTGAAATTGAAAGTCAAAATTAAAAATTAAGGTAACTGAATTTAATTTAAAATGCAAATTATTTATTTTTGCATTTTAATGCATTTATTTTTGCATTTATTAACAATAATAACAGAACATCATCACACAATGTCCCAATTAGCTCTGCATTTACTTGGTTTGAAATAACTCCAGATTATGTATCTATTTGTAACTTCCATTACTCATTGTCTCTGTATGCTCTCACGCCCCAGACCGACTCTGCTTGCATTCACGTGATCTGTCGAGATGAGAGGTAGGCTATTCACGGTGCCCCCTCCTGGGTATTCTGATTTTTATAGTATCATTTCTAATTACCCTGATACTTACGCTCTGACTCTGAGCCATAAAGATTAAAATATAAAAGTGCCGGTAATGCGTGTCCGTCACATTTCGAGCACTGGTCCTGTTATTAAAGAGTGCTCACTTTGGCTGACTTCTTCATTCGAAGTTGTAGTTGAAGAGGCAGCATCTCTGTCACTCTCGGGACAAAGCATGCGCGGGCGCAATCATCAATCATAAAGGGAAGCCGGCGCGTCCTGACCGCATCACTGTCTTTACTGGGTGTTTTTAGGGAATATTTGCATTTATTCACAGACGATTTGATTAGCAACTCATGTGGTGGACTGTCATGATTTTGGCTAATGCGAGACACTACTGAATGCGCATCAGAGGGTATTTAGAAGTAGATATACGCAAAGCCGACTGATACGCCGTATACCTGAATATACCCTGCACTACACCACTGAGACTGACAAGACCAGGCATCAACAGATTCTTAGATCATTGACAAATATCTGAACTTGTAAGATGTTCTCTCTTTACACAGAGCACTGTACGCGTGATCGCCAAATCGAAAGTGAAAGTGAAAGTGAAAGTGAAAGGCGCAAGCGCTCATTCAAAAGGATTTCAATTCCACGCATACTGATAGCGGCTCCCTGATGCGCGAAAATACAGTATTAGCACGTATGTGGGTGTGGACGGTAAGAAAACGAAAAAGAAAAAAATATATGAACCTCAATTGAATATCACAACAATTTTGTGATTGGCTGTTATGTGTGGGGCCAGGGTGGGCCAAGCTTCTGATAGGGTGGGCCAGGCCCACCCTGGCCCCCCCGTGGAGCCGGGCCTGCTGGAACATTCAACTGGACCAGGTTCTATGGTCAGATGAGAACAAAATTTGTTTGTGGGTGTGATGTAGACAGAAAGGCATCTCATCCCTAAGTGTGGTGGTAGATCTTCAATGTTGTGTGGCTGTTTTTCTTTCAAAGGCCCTGAACAACTTGTTAGGATACATGGCATCACAAACTCAAGTACAGGATGATGATAAACAACACCTGACTGCATGAAAGCTTAAATTAGGGTCATGGTTAGATATTCCAGCAGAACAGATCCGAAGCAAAACAGTAATTAGCAGGTTTGTGAAGCAATTCAAGTTTTAAAACTAGTGAATTATGATTAATTGCACCTTAAAATTTGTTATTATAAATATCCTTACATAATGAATTCTCAAATTAACACAGAATCAACATAAGGGAAGTATATTTTAAATATTTTTTCCAAGTACTAACAAAATCCAGTCTCAATATTTTTTTATTCTAAGGATAAAATGAGTAGTTATAGCAACATTATATCTGAAATTGAAAGTCATAATTAAAATTAAGGTAACTGAATTTAATTTAAAATGCAAATTATTTATTTTTGCATTTTAATGCATTTATTTTTGCATTTATTAACAATAATAACAGAACATCATCACACAATGTCCCAATTAGCTCTGCATTTACTTGGTTTGAAATAACTCCAGATTATGTATCTATTTGTAACTTCCATTATTCATTGTCTCTGTATGAATTGGTGATAAATCATTCATGAAAAATTTGTTCATTGAGTCTGTTGTGTAATGAACAAGATTTGGGAAGTGAATAATCATTTAGGTTTCTAATAATTTATCTTTGGCTGCATTATAATGATCTCCTAATTTAGAATATGATCAAAGATTGGGTATGTGAGCATTTACTGAGAATTTAACATTTGAAATGACTTTTTATATATAAATAGTAATGAGTATTTGCTGATATTGCTGAATGAGATCGAAATGAGAGCTGGTAAAATAATTCAATCTTTCCTTCACTAGTGTGAATGAGACTCGGCTGTTCTTTTCTTCATTTTTCATCTAATAGCACGATGGTATACTGTTAACAGCAGGAAGTGGGGGAAAAAACAAAAGCCATAGGAAATAAAACGGATATTTTATTAATAAATCTGTTGAGGATGGAATAAGCATTAGAAAGCCTGAGAGAGTTGACTATTATGGCACTTACTCTGAAAGTATCGGTTTTCGTTCCATCATGTCCATAGTCTACAATCAAGGCTGCGCCTCCATCCTCTGAAATCCGATTGGCCAGTTTCTGAACAATGACTCCACCTTCTGGACATACTTCCACATGCTGTCTGTTTTCATCTTTCTAAAAAGAATAATTTACAGGGTTCAGTCAGTGAAAAACAAGGATGCCCAAGATGATGAAACCGAGAAATCTTTTTAAAACACATTTCAAAACACAATAAAATTATCTGATATTTTTTTAGTCAAGAGCATCTATAGGGGTCATTCCTCTTATGATATTTAACTGTTAGCCTGCACCAGGACGCCGGCGCACTGAACGCTCTTTGTTTGCACATGTCATTGTTTGTGAATAGATTAAATGAAACGGGACAAAGTTAATCTTGACAAACTATATATCATTCTGAAGGTCTAAGCCTCAAGCATCGACGAAGATCACTGTTTTTCGATAGAAAGCTTATAAGGAATGTATTTGCTAAATTTGTGTAAGCAGTACACATCAAAACATTTATAAAAAAAATGCAGTACATACCAGATTCATCCTGATAATGAGACACAAACGTATCCACTGCTGTAAATCCCAGTTTAGTTAGAGAGGTAAGTGTCCACGGAACAACATTCCATCAAGAACTTTTAGTCCAATGAAACAATAATGTTGTAATTTGGATCGTTATTCCTTTGTTTACGTTTCATCTCTTCAGGGAGAGTTATTGTTTGTATCCGATATGGAATAAATTACGCTTAAAAACAGCATCTTGGTGGTAAAAAAACAACACAGTTTTGTAGCATACAGTCTCACAAACAGAATGAGACCATCAAAAAAATAAAAAGTGAAAGATACGCAGAAGATTGTTTATTTGAATTCTGTCGCTCCCTCGTGACGGCTCGTGACGGACACTGTGACACACCTGTCATCTGATGGGGGCATAACTTAGCGATCGACTTGTAGGACAAATTAACTTTTTTTTTTTCTTAAACATTTTTCAGATATGTTTGCGTGTTTTGTGGGGAATGTGACTGTATCTGTATGATCACCATCTGTATGGCTGATAATCAGCGTGTAATTGCTGACTGTTGACGGCTATCAGTGTGAATGCAGTCTATATAAAGGCCATTATAATGTGATTATTGACTATATGGGCGGCCATCTGTATGATTACCATCTGTATGAATGATCGTCAGCATGTGATTACTGATGTATGAGCACCTATCTGTATGTCAGGAAATCAGAGTATGTAGGCTACTTGACATTCAGTTATTTTTTTATTTTTTTCATCACTCACATTTTTCTAGTGCTCAAATAAATCACTTATACGATGTCTAAGATTCTGTCTACTGTTTTATAATTGAAAAACTATGCAGGAGTTTGTATAATGACTAAATAGCTTGTAGAACTCTTCAATACATTTGGTAAATATTTTTCCTCAAATGGGGGGGGGCTAGAAAAATCTCAGAAAAATGGTTGCAGGAATCTAATTTTTCATGGTATCTTCTTCAGATTTGAAATATAAACTCAATTCAACCCATTACTTTTCTGGATTGCTCCAGGACTGATTTCATGTATTTTTACATGAAATTTTAAAAAAAAAAATCAGCGTGGTACAATTTTTTTCAAGGCACTTCAGTGTCTATAACTTTTTATATTTTTGAGCATTATCAACTCTGGATGATGGATAGTAAAGCCCAAAGGGTCTTCTTTCCAAAGACACCAAAATTGTGTGTGTGGCACTGAAGTCAGGAACTGTTACCATTTTAAGTTAGTTAGTCATTTTCAGCTGTGATTCCCAATATGGGGGGTGCTGGCTAATGTTTGATGTTTTTTTTTACATAGTTACACTGCTCCAGGGAGTCAGAAATTGACTGGCTGGCGTCACCTCTTTAGCCAGCAAATGCTGTAACTATACCATCACGATACATTAATTGTTGTTAAAGTGTTGTGTGAATGCACATATTTGACTATTTATTTATATTATTATTTTATATATTTTTATTAGATATTTCAGTTTAACCTTACTATTTTGGAAAGCATTGCTGTTATTTTTAAATGTACAATAGAATTAAAATTGTAAAATTAACATTGCATTTTTTCCTATCAGCTGCCTGTGATCAGCCACATGACAAATGTTAACAAAAGAGGGAGAACTCACCTGTATAAGAATGCTGGAGGCAAGTGTAGGACTGTGAGAAACCACAAATCTCAGTTCTGGACTTTCAGGATCAATATCAACCATCACCTCCCGCCAGCCTTTCTCTGTTCTCTAAAAGAAAAAGAAAAATTCATTTTGGCCTGTAAGGTCATGCTAACGTTCATTTAAATTGCATGTTTGAAAAATTGTTATTTAAAATTAATTTATCCTAAGATTTTTAATATTTCATGTGAATACTGAAGGTAATAGTCCGATGTACCTGAAACTTGTGAATGGGTAAAGCGTCAAAAAACTCATGGGCAAGGAAGACACTAAAACCTGGCAAAGGAAAGCAGACTTTAGCTGCAACAAACTAAGAGGTTAATTTCCCATCAACTAGAGTTTGTGTGATTACATGACAGTTTGATGCATCCGTACCTCTTGGGATGTCCTCTATCCTGTGGTACCAGTATACAGGCAGGCCTGTACGTGTGGTGCCACTGCGGTAAACAGGCTGATCACCATCACTGTGCTGTGTATTATCTCCAGTTAGACATTCAGCCTGAAATTGGCTCAACTTTGGGCTGACCTCCACAAGATGAACAGAGATATCCGTCTCACCCAGGACAGTTTTCAACTGACTGAAGACCTGTCACATATGATCACACTTGTTTATATAAAAATTCAAAGTATCCCCACACTTGTAAGTAAATAATGCATTCCTTTTGATACTCCAGTATATATTGTATTCAGTGTTGTTTGCATGTACAGGTGCATCTCAATAAATTATAATGTCATGGAAAAGTTCATTTATTTCAGTAATTCAACTCAAATTATGAAACTCGTGTATTAAATAAATTCAATGCACACAGACTGAAGTAGTTTAAGTCTTTGGTTCTTTTAATTGTGATGATTTAGGCTCACATTTAACAAAAACCCACCAATTCACTATCTCAACCAATTAGAATAATTCATAAGACCAATAAAAAAAAAGCATTTTTAGTGAATTGTTGGC
The DNA here is from genome assembly GCA_027422415.1 of Schizothorax lantsangensis. Lineage (NCBI taxonomy): Eukaryota > Metazoa > Chordata > Actinopteri > Cypriniformes > Cyprinidae > Schizothorax > Schizothorax lantsangensis. The sequence continues at coordinate 28,185,071 of CM049855.1, read as the reverse complement.
CTTCTGGAAAGTATGTTAATTTACTGTATATGTACTCAATACTTGGTAGGGTCTCCTTTTGCTTTAATTACTGCCTCAATTCGGCGTGGCATGGAGGTGATCAGTTTGTGGCACTGCTGAGGTGGTATGGAAGCCCAGGTTGCTTTGATAGTGGCCTTCAGGTCATCTGCATTGTCGGGTCTGGTGTCTCTCATCTTCCTCTTGACAATACCCCATAGATTCTATATGGGATTCAGGTCAGGCGAGTTTGCTGGCCAATCAAGCACAGTAACACCATGGTCATTGAACCAGCTTTTGGTACCTTTGGCAGTGTGGGCAGGTGGCAAGTCCTGCTGGAAAATGAAATCAGCATCTCCATAAAGCTTGTCAGCAGAAGGAAGCATGAAGTGCTCTAAAATTTCCTGGTAGTTGGCTGCATTGACTGTGGACTTCAGAAAACACAGTGGACCAACACCAGCAGATGACATGGCAACCCAAATCATCACTGACTGTGGAAACTTCACACTGGACTTCAAGCAACATGGATTCGGTGTCTCTCCATTCTTCCTCCAGACTCTGGGACCTTGATTTCCAAATGAAATGCAAAATTTACTTTCATCTGAAAAGAGGACTTTGGACCACTGAGAAACAGTCCAATTCTTTTTCTCCACAGCCCAGGTAAGACGCTTCTGACGTTGTCTCTGGTTCAGAAGTGGCTTGGTAGCCCTTTTCCTGAAGACGTCTGAGCGTGGTGACTCTTGATGCACTGACTCCAGCTTCAGTCCACTCCTTGTGAAGCTCTCACAAGTGTTTGAATCAGCTTTGCTTGACAGTATTCTCAAGCTTGCAGTCATCCCTGTTGCTTGTGCACCTTTTCCTACCCAATTTCTTCCTTCCAGTCAACTTTGCATTTAATATGCTTTGATACAGCACTCTGTAAACAGCCACACCTTTCAGTAATAACCCTCTGTGACTTACCCTCTTTGTGGAGGGCGTCAATGTTCGTCTTCTGGATCATTGCCAAGTCAGCAGTCTTCTCCATTATTGTGGTTTCAAAGAACAAGAGATACCCGGAATTTATACTGTAGGGATGGTCATTAATTGAAACTCAAATGTAAATATTCTAATATTTTGAGATACTGATTTTTGACTTTCATGAGCTGTAAGCTCTAATCATCAAAATTAAAACAAAAAAACTTTTTAAATGTTTTACTTTACATGCAATGAATCTAAAATATATGAAAGTTTCACTTTTTGAAATAACTTACAAGAAAAAATGAACTTTTTCACGACATTCTAATTTATTGAGATGCACCTGTAGTATTTCTGAGAACAACGGCACAACAACCACATTTTGGGGGATATGCAATATATTATACAGCACCCTTCGCTAATAGTCACCTTTAGTACATATGAGCAAAATCTTGCTGGGAGAAAAAGTATTTGCAGTTTATCCTCACAAGGCACAATGTGATGATTTCAACAATTAATTTATCTCTTCAGACCAGATGCAAATGTATTAATCATGCATTTTATCCTGGTTTAAATTACAACATTTTATTAGCATGAAAACAAAGTAATCTGTGATATATAAGGGATGGATAATTTCTTAGCTTCAGTATATGTACGATCTCCCTAAATTAAATGTAAGTGTCACCCTTCAACTTAACACATTTCATGCACTTCTTTTATCAGTGTTTTGCAAAAACGTATACAACAGTGTAACAAGGGTCCCGACTGCATGTCAGCATCACCCTGAAAACACAGGTTTGCAACTAATCAGCCGCTCTGAGCATACGCTGATTGAACACAGCTGAGTTTCATTAAAGGGTCATCTGATGCAAAATTCACTTTTACATGTTGTTTGAACTGAAATGTGTGTTGGCAGTGTGTGTACACAATAACCCTACCCTATAATGATAAAAATCCACCCAGTGCTTTTTTTACAATCTCGATAAATCCAAACCCCTTTCTCATATCAAGCCGATCTCAGATTCTTGGCAGAATGATGTAGTTCTGCACAGGCCCCTCCCACGATTGTTGATTGACAGTGGCATCAGTCTTTGGTTCTATCACAGCTCTGCCCTGAGTGAGCTGTCATCAGTCCGCCATTGTTTCGATGGCGGAACGGTTGTAGACAAGAATGGCTCCTAAGCGATTGAAGTGGTATGTTGTTGGATGCAATAATTAACATAGCAGTCGTCATATACTCCCGACATCTGAGCCGCTGAAGACGCAGTGGATTACATTTATTTCTGAAGGAAATGTGCCCCCCGATCTACCTAAATGCATCGATGTTCGCGCAAATCATTTGTGATCCTGCTTCACCTACAGAAGTGAGTATAAGTTTTTTTTTATGAATCGTTGCAAATCGCCTTTCCTAATAATGTGCTAGTTAGCAAGTTTCAGGATGAATGCGGCTAAAGTTTACAGTCTCTCAGAGATTGGCTCGGAAGAGAGGGGCGAGGTGAGCAGAGCTCATTTGGATTTAAAGGAACATGCAACAAAGCGGTTTGCTGTAAACAGAGCTGTTTCTGAGAGGGTAAAAAGGGTGTTGTTTTACACTACCATTGAGAAATTTTAACCAAAGTATGTTATAGACTTTTCATTAAGACCCTAAACAATCATATCAAACTGTGGAAAATAGGCATCCGATGACCCCTTTAAGAAGAGGAGATATAAACAGAAGCAGAGAAAGAATGGGGTGACTAAGTTTTCCACTTCATCCGCTTATGGACGAGTGACGGATCAGCACGTCTCACATTGCATGGACACAGATCACTTCGCCCCAAACTTTGCATTGCAGTGCCTCATTCATGGATCGCACTTTGCACTGTTTGATACTTCAATAAAACCACCCTCCGGAGATTTTCTGTTGACTTGAACATTATCTGTGTCCATGCTCTTATTTACCTCGACACAATACACAAAAGGAGGCCTGCATTAATGAACTGAAGTGTAAATCAATGATAATCTGTGGGTGGAGTATTTGACTCCTCCTCCTCTAAAAAAAAACAGGGTACCAACTAAGGAATCTCACCTGAACAGTAAACAACAATTAAAAATGATTGTTGGATGAATAAAAATTATGTAAATTAATTTAAGGAAATTTGTCAGTTGACCAATCTAAAGGATTTTCAAACTGGATGGGAGATGTGTTATTCAGTGTTGCTAATGACGACGGTTGTTATCAGGGAATAACACACCTCAGAATGTTGCGACTGACCAATCAGAATCAGGTTTTTCAGAGAGCCATGTAATAATTTTTTTATTAAATTGCAGATTCTGTTCAAATACTTTGTGCATCTAGAATTTAACTGAATTAAGAAAGTTAAAAATGAAAATACTTCTTGTAAATGAAAATACTTATTTCTCTGAATAAATATGAAATTAATTTGTAACTCTTTGTTTCCAAAATATCAGAGAGGGGCCCTGTCCTAACACTGGGTCCTGGAAAGCCCTAGAACAGTGGTTCCCAACCCTGGTCCTGGAGGCACCCCAACACTGCACATTTTGCATGTCTCCTTAATCAAACACACCTGATTCAGGTCATCAGCTCATTAGTAGAGATTCCAAGACCCGAAATTGGTGTGTCAGAGAAAAGAGACATGCAAAATGTGCAGTGTTTGGGTGCCTCCAGGACCAGGGTTGGGAAGCACTACCCTAGAAAACACAAAATCGTTTACACAAGGGGTGTACAAACTTTCTCCTGGAGTTTGCCCCTTAAGAAACCCATGGGCTCTCCTCTTCAGCTCATCCCACAAGCATGAACCTCTTAACCTGAAGAACCTGGAGATTCTGTATGGAGGAATGTTTTCAAATCCTTTGCCAAGTGCTCTTCAACATAATTAAGCATCATTGTGACACACAATTTTACTTTAAACAAAAGTGAGTGAAAATGAAATGATGAAAGACCAAGATGATAGATTTTTCCACAAACTGTTTTGCTCATATTTACCAAAGGTGCCAATATTAGTAAATTTTATAGCACCTTCCTCTACCAGACAATCACAGTCTAACAGGCGATGTGGTGTTTAAACCAAAAATATTCATTGAAGTATTTACCCTCAGGATGTCACTGGCCAATGAGCCTCTACCTGGTCCGAGCTCCACTAACTGGAACATACTGGATTTCCCAGCCGCCATCCACTCACTGACACACCAGACACCCAACAGCTGTGGAAGACCATATATACAGTAACTGTTATAAAATAAGAAAATATTTTTATATGGTTGTAAGTATCAGTCATCATTTTATTCGAAACAATGCTTACCTCACCGAAAATTTGACTGATCTCTGGTGACGTAATAAAATCACCACCTGCTCCAAGCATGTCATTTTTCACATAATATCCCTAAAAAGGCAAAAAACAGACTTTTGGTCTTTGGTGGAAGAGCGCTTGCTATCTAACTACCTCTTATAATGTCTACAGGTGGGTGGGTGGGTATGTGTTATCATGAATGCATAGACATCCATATAATCCATATGAATTAAAAGGCAAAAGGGTGCAAAAAACTTGGCCAGCTTCTAAAAATTATACGCATTAGGAGATTTTTGATCTTTCCATCTCACCATGCTCATATTGTTTTTACCACATATTGTTTATTACAGGGCTATTTTAACATTCTCTGAGCTACAGATAAAATATTGTTCTATTTGATAAACTGTTACTAAGCTATGAAATGATGTAATATTGATATTCTTAAAGACAACAAAATTCAGTCATTTGGTCAACAAAATATGTCATATGCAGAGAGTGGGAAAATGCTGCAAAGGAAAGATTGTGTGAAAAGCCCTTTTTTAATGGAGATGGTTTGGGCGTTTATGCAAATGACTAAGCTCGGGTACACGGCTGCTCATTTAAAATAATCCAAATTTTCTAACTCTGGAACGAGGTTAAAGGAATAGTTCACCTCAAAAATGAAACTTCTGTCAACATTTAGCCTACTCACCCTCATGTCGTTCCAAACCTGTATAAGGTTGGTGGTAATCAAACAATTGTTGGCCCCCATTGACTTCCATATTAGGGGAAAAAAATACTATGGAAGTCAAAGGGGTTTGATTACCAGTCAACTGTTTGATTACCAGCATTCTTCAAAATATCTTCTTTTGTGTTCAACATAAGAAAGAAACCTATCCAGGTTCGGAACAACATGAGGGTGAGTAAATAATGACAGAATTTTAATTTTTGAGGTGAACTATTCCTTTAAGAACATATTCATGTGCATATACATGTGCTGTGAATTAGGCTGCATTTTTTTTGTGAGAAGTTCTCCCATGCATATCCATAATCTATGCAATTATTAGTGAATGAGAACCACTGTTCCCCATGTGACTTTATTCAATTTCTGTTGTAAGCTATAACTTACCTAAAAACTACTGTTCGTAGACCTTACTGGAAAACTTAGAGCACAGCTTATTTCATTTGTATCTTTGTTCTGTTGTATTTATTCGTCCTTTTTGTTTGTGATTAGTGTCTTTGCTCTTATTGTATTATTAAGTTTATTTGCCTACTATAATTCTATAACCTTTATTTACATTAGTTATCCTAGTATTAGTTTTTGCTGAATTATCAAAACTGGTAATTGTGAAATTTTACTCGTATCTAAAATTACTCATTCGTGAAAGCTGATCATATTGCCCATCAATTGTGTGACATAATTGTGATTTCAATATTGACCAGAATTATTATGATTTTTGCCATAATCGAGTAGCCCAACCAAAAAAAATACATTCATCCACAGATAAAAAGACAAATATAAAAAAATTATATTGGGATTTTAATAACCAATATTTAGTCATTTAAATAAAGATTGTGATTCATGTGAAAAGCTATATTTTTACCCAGCGCTAATTGTAAGGACACAAAAAAGTTTAACAGTTCTATAATATACAGTACAAAAAGTAAATGTGACATGATACATACCGCCACTGGATTGGTGAGTGCCTCCCTCATGTACTCAGCTACTGAAATTGGACCCGTGGCAGTAATTTTGGAGATAAGATGTTTATGGATGGAAGAGTTTGAGCAGGATCTGTTTTGCCACATGGTCCACCGCACTACAACAGACACCATTGCATCATAACGCATTTACAAATCTGCCTGTACTGTATCTACGTTTGTGAGCTGTGTTTCCTAGAAGGCTGAGTGATTGTGGGGTTCTTCGCCAAATTAAATTTTGGTTTAGTTTTCATCATACCCTATTGTAAGCTTTCAGAACACATGGGAAATATGCCAAAAGTTGTACACACGTGGTCAGAATTGTTGGTACCCTTGGTAAATATGATCAAAGAAGGCTGTGAAAATTAATCTGCATTGTTAATCCTTTTGATCTATTATTTTTTTTTAAATCACAAAAATCTAACCTTTCATTGGAGAATAAGAATTTAAAATGGGGGGAAATATAATTATGAAATAAATGTTTTTCTCTAATACACATTGACACAATTAACGGTTCCCGTTTTATTCAATACTTTTTGAAACCTCCATTTGCCAAAATAGTATAGGAGTTTTCTGCTATAATGCCTGATGAGGTTAGAGAACACCTGACAAGAGATTCCTTCATCCAGAATCACTCCAGATCCTTCAGATTCACAGCTCCATGACGGTGCTTCTTCTCTTCAGTTCACCTCACTCATTTTCTACAGCAGGGGTCACCACACTCGGTCCTGGAGGGCCGGTGTCCTGCAGAGTTTAGCTCCAACTTGCCTCAACACACCTGCCTTGAAGTTTCAAGTATACCAAGATTAGCTTCTTCAGGTGTGTTTGATTAGGGTTGGAGCTAAACTCTGCAGGGCACCGGCCCTCCAGGAACAAGTTTGGTGACCCCTGTTCTACAGGGTTCAGGTCAGAGGACTAGAATGGCCATAGCAGAAGCTTGGTTTTGTGCTCAGTGAACCATTTTTGTGTTGTTTTTAAGGTTTGTTTTTGGATTATTGTCCGGTTGGAAGATCCAAACATGGCCCATTATAAGATTTCTAACAGAGTCAGTCACTTATTGATTTTTTATCTGTTGGTATTTGATAGAATCAGTGATGTCATGTGTCTAAACAAGATGTCCAGGACCTCCAGCAGAAATATAGGCCCACAACATCAAAAATACAGCAGTATATTTCATTGTACACATGGGGTACTTTTTATCCCTGTGTGCACCAAACCCATTTTGAGTGTTTGCTGCTAAAAAGCTCATTTTTAGTTACATCTGACCATAGAAGCCAGTCCCATTTGAAGTTCCAGTCGTGTCTGACAACTGAATATGCTGGAGATTGTTTTTTGGTGAAAGCATTTTCTTTTCTTGAAGCTCATGTGGTCCTTGAGATCATGTGGTGATGTAGGGGCTGTTTGATCATTTTTTTTAAGGTTTTCTGACCCCAAAACTCAACCTTTTTCTGCAATTCTCCAGCTGTGATCCTTGAAGAATCTTTGGCCACTCAAACTCTCCTCCTCACCGTGCATTTGGACGATATAGACATGTCCTCTTCCAGGCAGATTCATAACATTTTCTGTTGATTGGAAATTCTTAATTATTGCCCTGATGGTGGAAATGGGGATTTTCACTGCTCTAGCTCTTTTCTTAAAGCCACTTCACTAATTTGTGAAGCTCAATTATCTTTTGCTGCACATCAGAAATATATTCTTTGGTTTTTCTCATTGTGATGGGTGATTCATTTGGAATTTGGCCTTTGTTTTGTTTTCTCTCCTATTTATATTTCTGTGAAACAGGAAGCCATGGCTGGATAATTTCATGTTCATAATCACCCTGGTGTGCTCAAAATTGTAAATATGAATGGGAATATATTTCCGATATATTTTACTCATAAGAATTTCTAGGGGTACCAGTAATTGTGTCCAACATGTATTTGAGAAAAAACTTTTATTTTTAAAATTATATTTCCCCCCCATTTTAAATTCTTATTCTCCAATGAAAGCTTAGATTTTTTTTTTTTTTTTTAAATAAAAGATCAAAAGGATTAACAATGCACATTTATTTTCACAGCCTTCTTTGATCATATTTACCAAGGGTACCAACAATTCTGACCACGTGTTTATGTGATCATTCTGTCATACTTTTGCATTTTCTTTTAAAGCCTGAAGCTGGTCACTATTTGCAGCCATTATATAGATAAGTAGTGGGACAATAAAAAAAAATGATCTGAAAAATTGTATTTTGTGGTCTGAAAAAAAAAGGTCATACAGCATTAAAACAACATCTGGGCAATAATAATGACTAAATTGTCACTTTTAGGATAGACTTAAGGATTTAATTAAATTTTGACACAAGCTTCGGAGTATGTACACACATGTAACCAGCCTACTATAGCGGTGTATTTTCCGTATACACAGTATTTAACAGTTATTGGATCTGAATGCCAAAAGTTAAGAAATGTTTTATTTTCCGCCGAGGATGAGTGACACTCGCAGAGCTAAGCAATGCATGCAACGCAGTGAGATCATAACAAAGAGTGATGCACACTACTGTCTGAAACGTTTATTACACACTTCATATTGTTTTGATGTTCTGCAGTGTTCCATTACCAATATAGCAGTGTATTGACTCTGATTAAAATAAACTAATCTCACCTTCTGGCATTAGCCGCTTCAGCCTCAGCAGAGTCCTCATGCTGCTCGCCTTATTTGATGCATCGAAGTCATATAATGATAATCATGGGAATGAACATTGACGTGCTACATTTACGAACTTATCAACATGCTGTCACAAGTCCTTTGTTCTGATTGGCTGAGGTAAAGTTCTTCTTCTTCTTGTATTTATAATGGCGGCTGACAAACCAACTTGAAGGTGCATTACCGCCACCTAATATTTTGGAGTGTGTAAATTTGTGATTTATTTTATTGACGTTTATGTTAAATTGAGACATGCATTTGCCCATATACACATGTCTATTATTTTGTGCCTTTGAACCATTTGTAAGTAATAGGCTATAATAGTATCAATTTATATAATTTAAATTATTATTTAAATAATTAATATTTAATTAATATAAAAATTATTCTTGAACCAACTGACAGATAATATATTCTATAAAATAATATGTCCCCTGCTCTCCAAGATAAGTTTTTTTTATTTTTTTATTATGCAATAAAAGATCAACAAATAGGCCTGCAGTTACAAAGACAAAATAAGAACAAAAAACGATGAGGGTTACATACAATAATCCAAAGCATACTTTGTTAGTTTATAAGACTTACACCATGAAAGAGTCTTACATGCAATAGAATTATTAAAGTTTCTTAAAGAGTTGTTGTTGTTGTTGTTGTTGTTACTTGGAGATGTATCATTACATCACTTGCTCACTGATGGATTCTCTAGATTCTCTGCAGTGAATGGGTGCTGTTAGAGTCCAAACACTGGAAGTCACTGGAAAAATCATTATTATTGATTATGATATTCTGACCAGAAGTGACGGAAGTTAAATTGCCATAAATGATGGATTTGTTTCTTACAAACATGCTAGCTTTTCTCTTAACAAGACATTAAACATCAGACTGGAGTTGTGTGGATTATTGTGATGTTTTTTATTAACTGTTAGAACTCTTATTCTGATGGCACCCCTTCACTGTGTTAATGAGCAAGAGATGTAATTCTACATTTATTCAATTTGTTGCAGATAAAAATGGCATAAAATAATTTTGGAATTGTGATTTTATGTATTCTTCTGAGGCTGATTTAATCAAAGGCTGTGTGGTTGTACGTCATTCGTAGATGTTGGTTTATGCTCATCTCTTTCTTTCTGTTCTTTGGTTCATTCAAGTCATGTCAGAAAGAAGATACATCGCCATAGCTTCGACCAAATGACTTCATAATTGCAACTTCCAAACTCATAAATACAAACCTCCCAGGAGAACTTGAAAGCACCGCTTGTTGCTTTTTCCTTCAGTGATTATTTAATTTAAAATCATCATACCAATACTTTTGCATTGCAATAAACAATGATTAAACAAAGTTTAATAAGCAATAATGACATCTTTTATGTGCTTTTCACTAAAGTAGTTGTTATTTTATAAACAAGCTTGGTGTTTGCTGGTATTATTGTTGTAAGAAAAAGTCAAAGTTTGCAAATGTCATTGTTTAAAAATAATCTTAATATAACACAGCTCTTACAGCCTTAGCTTGTTTTCGTTCCTGTCAAAAATAAATAAATATCCCAACTAAAGTTAATCTCTTTTACTTGTGTTGTGCATCGTTGCAAAATGGAGATCCATGTTGTCAACCACAGTAAATCTCAACTGCTTGATAGTTTATATTGTTGCAAAATGTAAACTGTTTTTGCTCTAATCTGCTGAATGTGACTATAAGGTATTAAGATGTTAACAACATGATTTTAAGCTGCTTTGATTTAGACTGTTTGAATAATAATAGGCCTAATAATAATAAACAATATTTATATAGCACCTTTAGGAGTTGCTTCTCAAAACACTTTAGAAAAGTAAAAATAAATTGAAAAACAAAACACCAAGATGAAAACATGCATCAAAGCAATTTAAGAAGAATCTAATATAAAATTAAACAATTACAAAAAACAAACAAAAAAAAAACACTTTAAAGATTCAGCATGTCTAAGTCCCGGTCACCCACAAAATGTAGATGGGGGAAAAAACAAACAAACAAACAAAAACAGACCTTGGAGTATATTGGGGGGTAAAAATTCTGACAGATATTCAGGCTATGCAAGCATGAGAAGTTTAAAATCTAACGTTACATGAAACCTGACAGGGAGCCTGTGCAAGGACTTTGCATCAACTTTACAACCAAACAAGGTACATAATCACATTCCAGAATATAACCAATCTTATTCAGCCTTGGTTGAGCATAACCAAAACCAGAAGAAAATTTTTTTTAAAGCATCAAATGAACTAAGCTAAACCAGAAAGAACAATAAAAAGAAAATAAATACATAAGATGCCTCAAAAATAAAAATACAACCAAAAAAAAATAAAAAACAGTTATTTACATCAAAATTAAATTTCAATCTTAAAAATTTGTTAGGGAAAATCTCACTTAGAATCTTGAAGCTCACCTCTTTAGCTTTTGGAGGGAGGCAAAAAGACAAATCATTTTTTAATCGTATCAAAATCTTTAAACACGTATTCCCGTCTAATTGGGTTTGGATAATAAGAAGGACTCCGATTAAGAAATCATGTGATCACTTTCAATGGAATGACAGAAATCTCCACAGGGTTTATTAAGAATATCTCAATTCGTATTCGTATTTGGAAGATTAACCAAAGTTTGTTAAATGGGCTTGAAACGAGGGTTAGCAAATTATTACATTTTCATTTTTAGATGAACTATCCCTTTAAATGTTAAGATGGCTTGCAGTGTACTTGACGCTCCCCGGAAGGTTACCACGCAGCGTCAGCACGGCCTGATTGTTATTCATGAGCTGATCTGTAGCACTGTTGTCTATTGTACGGCTAGTGTCCTGCTATGGCGATGCGTGTCTCAGGATGATCTCCGCGGGGAACAAAGACGAGATTGTGCGATTCTACACGGTCACCGACCCTACGACACACAAGAAAGGCTACACGGTGTATAAAGTCACGGCCCGGGTGAGAATAAGCGCATTTTACCGGGGTGTAGATCACATGTGCTAACGCTAATGTTTATCAGGAACACTAACACAAAATAATAAAACATCAGAGTGGATGATTTGATCAATAATTTGGTCACATCTGTGATGACATGCATGTTTTGGGCTGTGTTTACTGATGTCAAGTAAATCTGATACATCTGAACCAGTCACAGTCAGATGTGTTACATCATATCCATAATCCTGTTATTATTTTTCTGTCTTTGAGGAAAACGCTCTTATTTATAGCCTTCAATCTTTGATTGACACCTGTCAACAGAAATATCAGATCAGATGCATCTGAATCTGACACAGACGTAATGTCAAATCAGTTTCAGATTTTGTGTTCTCTTCCTTATTTTTCTCTTATACATACACACGATAAAGAGCTGACTAGACCAGAATTGTTGTTCATAATGTAGACAGAGGACATTTGCCTATGTAGTAGTGATGGTACTCTATCGATCTGTTTCTCCACAGATTATTTCACGGAAGAACCCAGAGGACATTCAGGAGGTGAGAATCCTAAACAAATTCACTCTTGAAATAAAAAAAATACCTTATTTACTATAATAATACATGTCACTATTCTAATTGTGAATGGTTCATCAGTGCACATTACTCCACAGGTTCCAAAGGTTAGGCTAACCGAGACTCATCACAACACTTGCATATCATTGCTCTTTTGTTGGTTTTGATTGCTTCTGTTAACCTCATTTGTAAGTCGCTTTGGATAAAAGCGTCTGCTAAATGACTAAATGTAAATGTAAAAAATCATGAGAATGTTTCATCAAAATGTAATAACTTGATCTGCCACAACATATATGTAAATGTGTTGTCATTTAGGCTGCACTTAGCATTGGTTGATGTTGACCAATATCCAAATAGCTGTTGAAGCATTATTGTATGCTACTGTTGTAGCATAGCCTCTCTGAAATATTGCAAGTAGTTATAGTAATTGAATGTATGTTAATGTAATGAAGATTACAGCAATAATTAAATGAATGAAAAATGCTGTTTTTTTAATCTTGTTGAATATTGTTTGACTCAAATTTGTCACATTGCAGAAGTAAAATGAAATGCAAATGCCATTTCATTTAGACTTGTTAAATAACAATGTTTGGAAAACTCTGCAAGGCATAGCAAAATTTTATGTCATGTTCAGTGAGCACTACTGAGTTCTTTATTTGTCTGACTTCCTCTCACTAGATCACAGTGTGGAAAAGGTATAGTGATTTCAAAAAGCTTCATCAAAACCTTTGGCAGATACACAGAAACCTCTATGGGCAGTCAGAGCTCTTCCCTCCCTTCGCAAAAGCTAAAGTCTTTGGTAAGTGTGGGTGTGAGTGAGACCGAGTGTGCTGTGTTGTAAGGGAAGGTTTTTTTAAGTTGTGTATTTATTTACTTATTGAAGTAACATTCTGGGGTGCGTTTCCAAAAACCATCTTTAGCTAACTATGGTCATTAATTTCATTGAACTCAATGACGGAACTTGCAACCATAGTTGCTTTTGGGAAACGCACCCCTGAACAGGTATGTTTTTAGTTAAAACTATCTATCTATCTATCTATCTATCTGTCTATCAAGAAATTTTCGCCATGGGAACTCCTTAAATGTTAAATAAAATGTAAAAGATTGAAATCAAAGAAATACCCTGAAAGTGTTGTTTGTTCAGATTGTTTTTTCTAGCTTAACTTGTGTATTTGTGTTTGAAGGTCGTTTTGATGAGTCTGTGATTGAACAGAGAAGGCAGTGCTCAGAGGATTTGCTGCAGTTCAGTGCTAATATTCCTGCTCTGTATGGCAGCCAGTACATGCAGGATTTCTTTAAGGTATGTATATGAACTGGGATAGCTATCAGAGCTGTCAGGTTGTTTTCAATGATATTTTGCATTTATTCATCCATCAATCAGTGATATGCATTTTAAATATGGGCCTTCAGTTTGATGAATTCCAATAAGAAACGTTTCATAAATAACAGGACACCCTCTGTACATCACATAATGCATTTACATTTATGTTTAGTCATTTAGCGGACACTTTTATCCAAAGCGATTTACAAATGAGGACAATAGAAGCAATCAAAACCACAATAATATGACAGTGCTGTGACAAGGCTTGGTTAGCATAATGCAGTACACGTAGCAAGGTTTTTTTTATAATAAATAAAAAGAAAAGTAGATAGAATAGAAAAAGAATAGGGAACGCTAGTGTTACTGGGTGTTTTTAAAAAAAATAAAAATAAAACAAGTCAAAAGAATAAAAAAATGCTAGTGTTAGAAGGTCATTTTTATAATAAATAAAAAGAACACATGAAAAATGTAGAATAGAATAGAAAAAGAATAAAAAATGCTATGCTCTTGCTCTTTTTTTTTTAAATAAAAAAGAAAACAAGTAGATAAAATAGAATTAGAATAGAGAGTGCTAGATTTGAGAGGGTCAAATGAACATTTGTTTAACATTACCAGGGTTTTTCCTGGGTCAAAAAAGGTCTTCGGTGGTGGCTGACGGTCATCCACACACAGTAAAAAGTACCCTCCCCACGTGATCTGCGAACCCAATACTGACCATAACTAAAATAAATGCAAAGAAACCGTTTGTGATTTTTAATTATATTTATTCATTAAAGAAAAAACAGCCACTGTCAGGGAATATAATAAAATTAGGGATGCACGATATTTATCGGACAGATAAATTATCGACCGATATGGGTGAAAATGACGTCATTTTTATTGCTCCGATAAATAAATGAAATCCGATAACTAGATCCGATAAAGTAGCTTGCTGGTAAATCAATCAATCAGTCAGTCTGATTTATCTGAGATTCATCCGCTTTCCGAGCGCAAGTGACTCTCAGCTCGTGTCGCGCTCATTACGTCATCATCTGTGAACATGTCTTCGCCTGTCTGGAAGTTTTTCGCGGTGGCAGAGGAGGACAATGCCATTGCTATTTGCAACGTATGTTCAGCAAGGATTCTGAGAGGAGGAAAAAAGGCATCAAGTTTTAACACAACAAATCTTATATCTCACTTGAAAGGTCGTCATCGTGGCAAAGCTGTATTAAGGGACTTTAAGCAGCCTCCACTGTTGGAACGGCAATGGTATTCCAACGTCATATTGCGCGTTCGCGACTTCAACTGCTACTTCGTGGCGTTCTACTGTAACCGTCTACTACGGGAGAACAGCTGCTTTGCCTGCATTCAGCTGTTGCTTAAAGTCCCTATATAACTTCCTCATCCTCATGCACTAAAAATGTTGAATAGATGCATTTCTTTATGCATGAAATACTTGAATATAAATTTGTTGTTAATGAGTTGACCGTTCGCAAAACCCGCCCACCCTTAGTTACTGTTGCTATGCCCGACATACAATGCCGCTCTCACACTACACATGTTCTCACGCAGTGAAAAATACATCGCAGAGCAAAGAGGAAACTGACAACACACTGACAGAGAAGACAGAGCAGGTTACTTCTGGTATAAAACAAGGTCTCAGGACCCTCAGCTTTTAAACTGTGTAATTTTTAAAGAAATTCAAACAATAAATACAGTTTTGTGGCTCTTTAATGTGTCGTGACAGATCACTGTATTGCCTCAGTTCAAACACGTGACCCGATGTCTTTTCATATTTACCTAAAGCACGAAATGAACATGAATAAACATCAGAAAGTGTTTTATTTCAACCGCGGAACACACCATTTTTCAAGTTTAAATCCACAGAAGTTAATGTGCTCTTCTGTCTGATTTGTGGTTGAGGCTAGAAGAGATACAGCTGCGGCTACTGGGCATGCGTATTTACATATTTTCCAAGCCGACAATATAACGTGAAACCTATGAAAATGGTTTTAAAAAGCACATAGCGCCGTAGTTTCATCACTTTACAGTGTCGCAGTGACGGTCTTTTTGCAGTAAAGTATCTGTCATAGTTTAATGAGTGGAAGATGACATGAAGCGATCCGAGGTTATAGCTGCATTGTAAACAGATGAGCGCACATGTGCATATAAAGCTCCCGATCGGGGCTAAGTTCACGGGATTTTGTCCACAGAATGATAAGAGCACACATTTTAACATATTATTTTATTATTTCACACTCAGCATTTAACTTTAGCGCTGCAAGCCATGCGTACAGCGCCGGACATGACAGATTTTCTGTTACGCAAAACAAGTACTTTAAAGGAATACCTTAGCTTATTACCGTTACCGTGGCAGCCATCAACAGCACAGCTTAACCCTCAGCACATTTTTATATCGAGTTATTTAAAAAGTTTTAATTCAGTCGATCTTTTTTTACCCTGTTTTAACATGGATTTCTATGGAGACAGGCCGTAGCTGTCAGGCAAGATGGCGGATAGCAGCGGCGGCGCATAATTTCTGCGTTCTGATTGGTTAGATCGCCTGTCAATCAAGCTCTTTGCGAACGGTCAATTGCAGTTAAGCCATAGTTCTGTTAAACCATTTCTGTTACTAAGTATTGTGGTGCCTTACACAAAAAAATAAAAACATTTGAAGAGTCAGGACTGATGCTTGCTATTATAGTTAGGCCAGAGCTACTAAAATATCAGTTTCATCTGTGCATCTTAGATTTTGTATTCTCCTGGGTGCACAAACTGCAGATTATTTGAAAATTATAATATAATTATATATATATAATTATAAATATAATATAATTATAATATAAAAATATGAATTTATTGTTTATCGGTATCGGAATCGGCCATGAGAAGGACTTAATTATCGGTTATCGGTATCGGTTCAAATTTTTCATATCGTGCATCCCTAAATAAAACTGTCTTTCATATTTTTGTAAGATAGGATCCTTCTTTGCTAGACCTCACAATATTGAAAAAGCATTTAAAAGTAGCATTAAAAAGTTTATATTTAACTCGTAGTCTAATTTTCTTCCATACATCTGAATAAAATTAGCAGCTGGCTATCAAATTGCTTTGTGGCTGGTTTCACTGTCATATAAAAAAACTGAAATTAGGCTACTGTGGATTATTAAGGCTAAATATTTTATTATTATTATTAAGGTTAAATCTTTTTATTTTATTGAAAGTGTGTTTTATGTTAGTTGCATGTGCGGAACGCTTGTCAGAGAAGATAAAGATCCTTTTTTTTTTTTAAAGCACAATTCACAACACCGCACTATAAAAAAATAATCATGGTCTTGTAATTTTCATTAAAAAAATTAAGGTGATAATTAAAAATTGTGAGTATATTTCATTAAAGAAATTGTGATTCAGTGTTGTATAGAAAATATTGAGGACTTTTTACTAATAAAACCAAGAGATGTGTTTTCCTCATTTTCTTAAAGGAAACTTAAGCAGTTTTGAGGCTTGAATTGAGGAACTGATTAAACTAAAAAAAATTAAGGAAAGAAGGCTACCTATTTATTTTAAGAGAATTAGCTTAATTTTGCAGTTTTATTTTAGAGGTGATTGTTAGTTCCAGCATGCTTTGCATATGGCTGGATATGGAGAGTAAATTTTGAAATTAAATGCTATTTTATGTGTTTTTGAGTGAAGGGAAACAACTATTAATGTTTAATGTTCAGTTATGTTTGGCATTTGAAAGAGTTTCTGTTACATTGAAGTTTCCTTTGTGCAGTGCAATAGTTACCATTGTGCAGAAGAGTAGAGCTTATGGTTATGGATACTATTCCTATAATGCATTAAGCCTTGTTAAATGAGCAGAAGCTTTGCTCGAGCTAGTGCAGTACTTTCCAGTATTTCTCAAGTATGTTCCTACTTGAGCTGTTTGGCTGTATACAGTCTTTTAAATGTACAAAATAACTCAAAGTCACAGCCTCACTCAAAATCACAGACTTTTGAGAATCAACTTAAAATAAATGAGCACATTTCACACATTATATTAAATTCATTGTGTCATAGATTAATTAATTTAGGAGATTTTACATGATTTATTCAGGTAAGATTCCATAAAAAAAACAAGCCTTAAAAACTACTCAAAAATATTAAGTGTAATATTGTTACCATAATTTTTTTTAAGTATATAACCCGTTCCATTTTTTACAGTGCGGTAATTCAGTTAAAAAAAATAAAATCTCCGAATGCGCCATGGATTCAGTCTTCTGACCTTTTACTATCATGTCAGTTGATTTTGAGGGAGGGAGTGTAAAGACAGTTAGAGCTTGTTTACACCTGGTCACTTTATGTGTTTTGTCAGATCGGAAATCATTACTTTTGGCCACATAAAAAACGGATATAAATCCGATCTTGAATTAGGCCTACCGCACTATCACGTCAAAGAAATCAACAGTGCGCTGCATTTTATTCATCATCGGCCAATTACAAGATCGAAGATTGCAACAGGAGAGAGCGGCATCCGCAGTGGAAAGATAATACTTTACTTTCAGTTTCATTCGCGGCAGTTTGTGCGTCAGCTTGCTGGCTATATCCGTGGCCATGCGTGTAGCATTAACACGGTCATATCTGACTATTACATGTCATATAGCCTATAACACGCTCTCACACGTTTGTTTTTTAAAATTTTGGGAGGAGTAAAATGTACATATGTGGTTTCAAAAAGCAGATGCATTTACACGTGTCCAGTTTCATCTGGAATGCGTCTCAGACATAAGTGGTTTGAGCGATCGGATTTAAATCCGCTTTGAATACGGAGGACTGGTCTTTTCACAATCCGGATAGCTGTCTGACCAGAGAAAACACGCTATCACAAGCGCAGCAGTCATTTACATCACTCACAAATCACATGAACCGATCAAATACGGCTTTGGCGGGACAAAAATTTGTTCTGGCGGCCGCCAAAAAAAATTCAATGCAGAAAAAACCCTGATTACGTTATACAGAGATATTTCACCATCAACTATAGTGCATTCAGAAAGTATTTACACTTCAGTTTTTATATGCTACAATTCTTTTATAAGTTATCATTTTAATTTAGCTGAGGAGAGGCTTCCGTCTGGCACGAATCCGCTGCTCATAAAGCACGTAAGAATTTTTGTTGCTTTATTGGCTTTGAACGGTTAAATACACATACTTATAGTATCAAAATGCCCGTCTTTGCAAGTATCCTCGTAAAAACAGTCATTTAGGTCTTAAGTGAAAGTAAACAGCTGAGAAAGAAAACGCATGTGTGACAGTATATTGGATCCGAATGTTCGGTCTTAAAGGGGAAGCTGCCTATTATCCCTCCTGTCTGTCATTCAGGTTAATCAAACAACACTGCTCTTGAATAAATCACATTTGTATCTTTAATAATAAGAAATTTACACAGTGAAAACTATGCAGTGTTTTTGAATAAGTTAAACAATGTATGTAGCATTAATTAGTTTTTTGTCTTGTTGCTTGGTGACAAGAATTCTGAAAATTCTATGGTATCAAAAACGTTGATATCATATTCATAACTTATTAAAAGCAAAAATAACTATATCGTGATACACTGCCCTCCAAAAGTTTGGAAACGCCCTAGAAAATGGGGTTTTGGACAATATTGGCATGAATCCTTTTTAATTTGTGATAATTTTGCACTGATAAGGGACAACACAAACTACAAAAACATATTTTATTACATAAACAGTTTATACATAGAAAAAACTTAAATTTTTGATTCATCAAAATATCCACCATTAGCAGCTATTACAGCTCTGCATAATCTGGGCATCCGAGCTGTCAGTTTATTCAAACATTGACTTGATATATTACTCCAAGCCTCCTGAAGGATTGCCCAAAGATGATTCACACTGGTTGGACACTTCTTACGGACATCACGGTCCAGTTCCTTCCTAGTAGCTCAATTGGGTTGAGGTCAGGTGATTGGGGAGGCCATTCCATGACAGAAATGATGCCAGCTGACTGTTTCCTCTCCAAATAGGATTTGCACAGCTTGGAAGTGTGCTTGGGGTCAAGCTTGGAAGTGTTTTTGGAAGTGTGATATTGTCCAAAACCCCACTTTTCTAGGGCGTTTCCAAACTTTTGGAGGGCAGTGTATATAGTTATCATGATATAAAATTACTCATATGTAAGGTTTTGATCATATTGCCCACCCCTATTTTCACACATACTGTCTGGAGCTCAACCAGAGTACTTTGTTGCCTCTCATACCAGGGCCCTTCTCAGCTAGCCAGCTCCTGGTTATTCCAAACTTCTCTCACTTAAGAATTATGGAAGCCACTGTTCTCTTGGAAACCTTCAATGTAACAAATGTTTTTGTAGCCTTTCCAAGATCTGTGCATCGACACAATCCTGTTTCTGAGTTCTGCAGTTAGGGGTTAGTTTTTCTGACCTCATGGCATGGTCAGTTTTTTTTTTCTTTTTAATAAATTTGCTAAGTTATCACCAATCTGGTTTTGCTTTATAATTATTGGGTATGGTGTGTAGAGCGATGTGGATTTTTTTTAAAAAGTGTTTCAGCATAATCCTGTAATGTAACGCAATTTGAAAAAGATGGAGTTAAAGTATTTTCTGAATGCACTGTATTAGTATGTTGAGCCTATTGACATTTTAGATAAATGTAAGACAAAAACAAGACACTGATACATAAGCCAAGTTGCATAAATCAACTGTAAGCAATCAGCAATCAAACTCTTCCCTGGAAAACTTTTCCCTGTTTAATACATTCATCAAAAATCATCTCTCATGCCATTGACTCTCTAGTTACATGTCATTTATGTCCATTTGTACTGTCACAGGGATTCACTGGGTATTTTAAAGGTTTTAACCATTTGAGTACTGAAGGCATTTTTGCCTCACTGAAAGTGTTGTTTTTCTGAGTGACATACACAAAAATAATGTCTCATAACTCCAAGACTCTAGTCAAAGAGAGGTTGGTATCATTTGACAGAAAACTTTCTGTTTCATTTGGACATTTTCCTGCTGAAAAATAGCTGATAAAAATGAAATTAGTGTGGTCAAGGGAAATTTTTCGTTTCATTCTTATTTGACATTCAATATCTCAGGAAATAAATAAGGTAGGAGAAATGTATTTATTTATTTATTTTGGTGGTGTTCTCCAACATATGTACTGTATGTGAATTACATTTTATGGTGATATCATGAAGTAATCAAAAGTTACAGCATTTGGAACCAAGGTAGCCTTTTTCTTAGCCCTTGACAGTTTTAATGTTTGAATTTGAAGTAATGCCTCACTCAAGTTTAGTCAAAGCCCCAAACAATTATACTTGTTTTATTCTATTCTGTGGACCTTTCAGATGACATATGACACATGACTATCTGAGCTGTATGATGCTTCTGACGTAGAGTACATAGCACAAAAAACATTAAAAAAAAAAGATAAGTACACTAATAGCAGCAAAACAGTTAGAACCGAACAAAGCAACAGAGAATAAATAAGTTTTGAGATATGACTTGAACTCAGACAAAGTGGAAGCGGATCTAATATAGAGTGGGAAATGTTTTTTTTCTATTAATCTGGAAATAACTCTGCAAATAAGCACTACTTAGGAGGAGTTAATCAAAGTGGCCACATGCATTGTAAAGCTCTGGCTCTAAGCTTTCAAATATGACACCTATTTTGTGTTGTTCAAGGCAGTGATTTGAAAAATATGATTAGTAATAGTTTCGCAGAGGTGGGGCATCATGCCCGCGGTACACTCCGGTTTAGAGGGACTACGCAGGACTCGTTAAGATCTGGTCACAATAATTACATTCATTAAAATAGCTGAAATTTTAAGCTTTAAAATGATACCTATTTTGTGTTATTCCATTCAGTGGTTACTTAGTAATATGATTATGTGTCAGACTCACACTTTGCTTGTGAACGTCAAGAGATAATTTCTGATAACTTTTGGAAAACCATTTAACTATTTAAGGTTTTGCCACTGACTTTTACTGGGTGCTTATTTTTTGGTAATGGACTACTCTACTGACATAAGTCATTGATTACGTTTAAAATTATTCAGATTGAGGCAGTCAATCAACTGTAGATTATCATTTAAATTGCTTGATATGCAGTGTAAACATGCTGAAGAGGAAATTATGAGAGGAATGACGGGCTGAAAGAGAGTTTGAATGAGATGCAGTTTGCAGATTTTCACTTGCAAGTATTATTTTGCAATTTTATGTCAGTTGTGTCTTTACATTACTCTGATTAAGCTTCAAGTGATTGAGGTACATTTTAAAGCCTACTGTGAAGTGATACACTGCTGCCAGTTGGTGGTGCTGTGACCTTGACTAACAATAGCCACATCCGTGCGATCAGCCCACTTGACCTAACATACAGCTCAAGTTTGTTCTAAATCATTCACTGCATGTGGAAGATATGAGACACTTCCTGTCTCTTCCTTTTTTGCTGACTGCGGCTGTCCGCTAGCACGTAATGAGCAGAGCGGCTGATCGAGGTTTTCAGTGGGACTGATAACAGAAAGTGCTGAGAGCAGTCAAGCATCCAAAAGTTGAGAAACAGGGTCTGTGAGATCTAATGAGGGTATTTGTTAGTCTATCAACACCCTAGCAATGGCCAGGCAACCAGGCAGAACGTCCTAGCAATTAACAACTATAGTATTGTTTGTTTTGTTAGACAATTTCTCCCTTCCATTTGTATTACTTTACAGTTGTAAAACACTTCTTCTAAAATGTTGAATATGTAAAAAATATGGTATAAAGAATAGTCCTATTTGTCCAAACTTTTGGCTGGTAGTTTTTTTTTTTCATGAAGACCCTATACAGACAGAATAACCACAGTTTCCTTTCATGAATTTCTTGTTTATCACTTCCTCCCCATCTCACAGGAATTAAACATGGTAACCTCAAATGGTTTGTGTGTGTGTGTTTTAGGGTGGTGAGGTGCAAGACAGCTCTGAGCTCATCGGCCCAGCCGAGCCCTTCTCTGATTTCTTAGCTGACAGCTTCTTAGATAGCAGCTCTGAAGGTAAGTTCATCAGTAAAGTGTCAAACTCGCTTTGTTAAATTAGTCACACTTAAAAAATGTCCCACATACAATACAGTTAATTTTTGTATTCCCATTTTGGATTTTGTAAAATACTTCTTAAGAATGTTCTTAAAACTTATTTAAAAAGAATCTTCTAAGATTGTCTTAAAAGATTTTATATAAATTTATTGGGTTATTTCAATTAATTATTGTAATTAAGCATAACAATATAATACATGTTGCTGTGCTAGTGATTTGCATAATCTGACACACCAGTGAATGATGTAAACAATGATCAGTCATGATTATGCATGTTGCAACTTTTTGCTAATTTCAAAATTCAGTAATAACTCTACAAAAAGCAGTCAAATAGGGCACTGGTTTTAGCTTATATTTAAACTGTTCAAAATACATAGTGCATTAAACAACATGCGGCCAAGTGACGAACACCCATCAAGCTGGTCACAATGAAAATAGTATGCAATAGTACACTTTTATGATTATTACGGTAATCTGCAGTTAGTACAAAAAGGCAGCCTTTGACATGCTTAGTGGTGCCATTGGTGTGCGTAGATTCATAGAAAAGAATGTATTTTAAAGACATGGCGCTTCTCATCCAGTGTTCAACCCTATTTCCACCCTACATTTTGTTTTGCCAATGTTGGAGGCTCCTGGTTAGAGACCTAATTTATTGGTATTTTTAAAGGGATCCTATTATGCTTTTTTAAATTTTCAACTTTCTTTAGTGAATAATGTTGCTGTTTGTGCATGAACAATTTCTGCAAAGTTACAAGGGACAAAGTCCACTACAAAGTGAGTCATTCCCTATATATTAGTAAGCGCTGTTAATGAGCTCCCTCAAACCACCTTGATTATAGTCCTGGGTTTTCTTCCAGGAACTTACATGTCACAATATCCCTCATTAAAATAATTCCTAGCCATGAAATACGTAAAAAATATATATGAAGGAAGGGGCAAGGACTGAGTTGAGTTTGTAGTGTGGCCATGTCCATTTCACAGATCTAATATACTGATACAAATGCAGCTGTTTACATGGGCAGACATAACAGACTGTTTATGAATTTGGTGTGTTTTTGAAATAACCTCATGTGTACTTGAAAGCTGATGTGAAAGAGCTACTTTTCTGTGCACAGGTTTTGTGCTTTTCCATGTCTGCTCTCTCAGTATGAGGACATGAACTTGATTTCCAGAGCTGCTCTGAGAGTTACTTCACAAGCTTTTCAACATTTCATTTGAGAAATATTGATATTGTATGAATATTGTGATGATATTTATGTTTAGCTTATTTTAATATCTGCATATTTATTATCTTGCTGTTTCATGACTTCCATACTGTCTCAGAAAACGGTATAATTTTTTGATTGAATTGATATTGGAGTTTGATTGAATCTGAATTTGTATTTTTTCTATGTTGCCTTTCTGTAGCTCCTAAAGATATCAGTGTTGTGGATGATTTTACCGTGGCCAACCCATGTGAACATGAGCGTAAGTGAGCGTTTCCTAAATGTGTGAATAATCTTGTCATGATACCAAACTTTCAGTACTAATGCCAGTAACATTTTTATGGTTCTCTGTACCAGTTTCGTTACCATGGCTTGTCACGCGAGTATTAAAAATGCACTCTCTCTTTAAAATCTGAGCTTGGCTTTTTCCCGCGTATGGCACGTGTGTGCGCCGGTGTGCGCTAGAGACAAACGCGGCAGGCTTCATTGCACAGAATATGCGCTGTGAGACATGCGCTGTGTGCATTGCTAGTAGTGCTTCCACTCGCTGTTATTTTAGTCTTTTACTTTAGATATGCTTTAATTTCTGCCGTTTGGAATACAGTACGTAATAGAGGCACGAAACTCACGTACTGACAGACTTTCGCGTCCGCTTTGTGTTTTTTTGTCCTGAAGCTCGCGGCTGCGGTTAAATGCACTCAGTGTTGCCAAATAATTTTCAGAGAAAGTTGCTAAAGGAAGGTTGATTTGTTGCTAAAAGTTGCTAAATGACTATGATGTCATTGCGCGAGGACGTCATTGCGTAATCACGACGCAAAATTGTCACAACATAAAATCTCAGCAAAAAATATATTTTATATATGTTAATTTAGATATGTTTGTAAAATAATATGCACAATATAATATTAAAATATAAAGAACTGTATTTTTAAATTGAATTATTGAACACACACACATTTTTGAATGATTAGCCTACAATTTAAGTCTTTTAATTGCTACTAAACTAGTAATACTACACATTATCAACAATTACGTATTATTTGCAGAGTATTAGTAGTTAGTTAGTTTGCTACAAGAAAAGTCTGTACAAATAGGGCACAATCTACTATGTTAATATGAAAGAAATTTCTGTATTGTATTTTTTATTTTTTTTTACTTGCATTTTAAATTACGCATTGTGTTTTTGGGTTACAGGATTACAATTAGAGGTCGACCGATTCATCGGTTTTGCCGATTAATCGGCACCGATAGTTGATTTGCAGAACAATCGGTTATCGGCAAAAATCCATGCCGATAGTTTTCGTTTTTTTTTTTTTTTTTTGGTTTTTTTTTGTTTTTCTTTGTGTTGCGTCTGTTGCTGGAGTGGTTGAGAATGGTCTGCTATCATTATACAGTATGAGAGCGGCCTCTAGAGGCGGAAATCACTGACAGCACATGTTGTTTGTTTTGGCATGTGACACTGCGCGCTGCACAGAGCGGGAAACTTCAAACGCGCATTTAAATACAGCCGACAGAAAATCCTGCCGCGGAACAGAGCGCCATTCACATAGTTTCCCATTAAATAACATTATAGCCTATTTGTCCCAAATCATTGTTAATGTACATAATGACTTCGCCCTAGGCTATAAATTATGTATTGTGCATTTTTCAGCAAAACGTTTGTCTTTCCGTGGCTCTAATACAGTCTGTATGCTTCATATAGAGAGCTGTAATACAGATCGCGCTTTCTCTTTCCGTTTGCTCTGTTATTTAAACACCGAACTTCAAACTCATTTATGACACATAATTCATTCTTGAAGCAAACTTATGTCCGTTTGGTGATTTAAATAAACAGTTTTAGACCGCTGCTTAAATTGAATGTGACGCGTCTGGTGTGTGTGTGTGTGTGATACCCGTGACTTCTCCAAGACGCAGCGCTGCGCTTTTGCACAGTGTGTCACTTGCATATTTGTTTATATTTTAATTAGATAATCATGCAGTGTTCTAAAATAGCAGCAAATAAAGAGTGCACATACAATATCAATAACCTGTGCATGTAATTTTAATATGGCCTTTTGTAGGTATTTCAAGATGGCCATCTTTAAGCATGACTGTTGAAATGAAATGGTAATACTTAATAAGAGTCCATTTGTAACATTAACGAAAGCTGTAGAAGTATTGTTCCTTGTTAGAGTGTTCATTTCATTTCAACATTTACTAATAGGCTTAATTTTTAAATTTTAAAGTTTCTTCTTTTAACATTTGTAAACTATGAAATAACTTTAATAATCAATATAGTAATAAATATTAATACTAAATTTTTATTCATTTATAAAGTATAGTTCAGTACTGTTACTGTTTTTTTTTAAATAGTAAAGCTCTATTTAGTTTTCATTCAGTATCTATTTTAAAAACTATCGGTTGATTAATCGGTATCGGCCAGTGTGGTCCAACCTAGCTATCGGTATCGGTAAAATCCACTATCGGTCGACCTCTAATTACAATGGATAATGTCCAAGAAAATTACTAG
The DNA here is from genome assembly GCA_027422415.1 of Schizothorax lantsangensis. Lineage (NCBI taxonomy): Eukaryota > Metazoa > Chordata > Actinopteri > Cypriniformes > Cyprinidae > Schizothorax > Schizothorax lantsangensis. The sequence continues at coordinate 28,158,881 of CM049855.1, read as the reverse complement.
TATCTTTTCCATTTTTCTTACGGTGTACTAACTGATCAACAATCGCAGGTACAAGCTACCAACAAAGTGTATCATAAATGAACAATTATTCAATTATCATTATTAAATTGAACAACTGCAAATAGCTGCTAACTCAATTCACGTGATGTGTGTACTGCTAGGCATCTTTGGTTTCCTCTTTTTGTGTCATTTGGATGGAAAATGTGTGCCTTTTTATTGTCTGAGTCACTTTTCAAAAGTTGCCAAATAAATTTTTTAAATTGATAAATTTGTTGCTAGGTGCTTTTGGAAGAAAAAGTTGCTAGGGTAGTCTGAAAAGTTGCTAAATTTAGCAACAAAATTAATAAAATATGATATACGAAAATATGATACGAAATTGATGTAAACAGTCAGTTTTGTTTTCAGAACAGGACAAAACATCTGATATGTGGAAATAGATCTGTGCATTATTGTGAATGCAGTCTATTAAAGCTGCCAGTGGCTATGATGTCATCAGTAAAATCAAATGGCAATAGTGCTGAGGAAAAAAGAAAAAACATAACTGTGATTATCTGTAAACTTTCGATACTTAAAGCACTCCCAGATACTGAAAGTGCTTTTTGTTTATCACATGTAATTGTCTTTTCCCCCTTTATTACTTTATATTTGCTTGTATGTTTTGAAGATATATTTACTTTTAATTCTTAACAATAATGAATTCATTAATTAATTAACATAATTATTTTAAAAAGTAGCCTGCTTATATAATTTAATAAAAATGCACAAAATAATTTTGATATTATTGTGATGCATTGTGATATCGAATCGAATCGAATCGTTGACATGATAATCGTAATCGAATTGAATCGTGAAACCAGTGCCGATTCACACCCCTATCTCTTATATGGATCTAAATTAAGATAAACAAAGTTTGATTCTACACCAAAAACACAAACTATCTATAATGCTTACAAGAATATGCTATATCCTAAAATATAATTATATGTACAATTAGCATCAAGCTACACGTGAAAAAGTATTTAATAATTAATGTATTTGCTTACCCACTTTAAACCATCAAGTGCTTGTAATAACTTCCGATTGTGATTTATAGTTGATTTTGATTCTATAATAAGCAGACACATGCACTCTTTGTATGTTTAATAACGCTACACTGCTAATATTTGTCATAAACATCCTTTATTGCTATAAAAAAATACCATGAGCTGCATACAAAACACATACAGAAAATATATCGTCATAACCATGTCTATTTGCTTTCATATTTCATGTGTAGAAAAATGTTTCACTAGTTTTTTTTTATATATACAGTGAGGAAAATAAGTATTTGAACACCCAGCTATTTTGCAAGTTCTCCCACTTAGAAATCATGGAGGGGTCTGAAATTGTCATCGTAGGTGCATGTCCACTGTGAGAGACATAATCTAAAAAAAAAAATCCAGAAATCACAATGTATGATTTTTTAACTATTTATTTGTATGATACAGCTGCAAATAAGTATTTGAACACCTGTCTATCAGCTAGAATTCTGACCCTCAAAGACCTGTTAGTCTGCCTTTAAAATGTCCACCTCCACTCCATTTATTATCCTAAATTAGATGCACCTGTTTGAGGTCGTTAGCTGCATAAAGACACCTGTCCACCCCATACAATCAGTAAGAATCCAACTACTAACATGGCCAAGACCAAAGAGCTGTCCAAAGACACTAGAGACAAAATTGTACACCTCCACAAGGCTGGAAAGGGCTACGGGGAAATTGCCAAGCAGCTTGGTGAAAAAAGGTCCACTGTTGGAGCAATCATTAGAAAATGGAAGAAGCTAAACATGACTGTCAATCTCCCTCGGACTGGGGCTCCATGCAAGATCTCACCTCGTGGGGTCTCAATGATCCTAAGAAAGGTGAGAAATCAGCCCAGAACTACACGGGAGGAGCTGGTCAATGACCTGCAAAGAGCTGGGACCACCGTTTCCAAGGTTACTGTTGGTAATACACTAAGACGTCATGGTTTGAAATCATGCATGGCACGGAAGGTTCCCCTGCTTAAACCAGCACATGTCCAGGCCCGACTTAAGTTTGCCAATGACCATTTGGATGATCCAGAGGAGTCATGGGAGAAAGTCATGTGGTCAGATGAGACCAAAATAGAACTTTTTGCATAATTCCACTAAACGTGTTTGGAGGAAGAAGAATGATGAGTACCATCCCAAGAACACCATCCCTACTGTGAAGCATGGGGGTGGTAGCATCATGCTTTGGGGGTGTTTTACTGCACATGGGACAGGGCGACTGCACTGTATTAAGGAGAGGATGACCGGGGCCATGTATTGCGAGATTTTGGGGAACAACCTCCTTCCCTCAGTTAGAGCATTGAAGATGGGTCGAGGCTGGGTCTTCCAACATGACAATGACCCAAAGCACACAGCCAGGATAACCAAGGAGTGGCTCTGTAAGAAGCATATCAAGGTTCTGGCGTGGCCTAGCCAGTCTCCAGACCTAAACCCAATAGAGAATCTTTGGAGGGAGCTCAAACTCCGTGTTTCTCAGCGACAGGCCAGAAACCTGACTGATCTAGAGAAGATCTGTGTGGAGGAGTGGGCCAAAATCCCTCCTGCAGTGTGTGCAAACCTGGTGAAAAACTACAGGAAACGTTTGACCTCTGTAATTGCAAACAAAGGCTACTGTACCAAATATTAACATTGATTTTCTCAGGTGTTCAAATACTTATTTGCAGCTGTATCATACAAATAAATAGTTAAAAAATCATACATTGTGATTTCTGGATTTTTTTTTTTAGATTATGTCTCTCACAGTGGACATGCACCTACGATGACAATTTCAGACCCCTCCATGATGTCTAAGTGGGAGAACTTGCAAAATAGCAGGGTGTTCAAATACTTATTTTCCTCACTGTATATACGAAAGATCTAGAGCAGGGGTCACCAACGTGGTGCCCGCGGGCACCTGGTAGCCCGCATGGAGTCTCTGAGTCGCCCACCAAGCACGTTCTATAAATAGCCTGAATTGGCGCCGGATGATAAACGATATCATATCGAGATTATGATAAAAAATTATGTTAATAATGATGATAAGCTCTGGACATTTTTACTCAATATGGATTAATCTAACATCCCATCACACAACAGAAATAAATGCTTCAGCAGCCAGTAAGTGCATGTCGCTAATAAGTCTGCATGTTCTGTGTGTCTCTGTGTGAATGCGTGGAGTAGTTTCGTCTGATACACAAACTCAAACACACGTGACTCGCGGTGTTGTCAGCGTCTGTGTCTCAATATATGAGGACATGAACACATGAACTTCATCTCCAGAGCTGCTCTGAGAGTCACTTCACCACCAGCTTTATGCAGTTTCATTTGAGAAAAATTACAGTTAAATACATGCTGAAACTAAAACCAAAACTGAAAGACCTTCACGACAAACCGCCAAAATAAAAGCCCAGTTTAACTTTTGTATAGATTATATATATTATATATTTGACTTTTGTAATATATTTTGACTGATTATATTACTACTGTATACTAAAATGCAATTCTCATAGTAATAATAATAATATTAATAATATAATTTTAAGGAATATCATACAACCAAGTTTTTATTTTATTTTATTATTAATAATTTATACAGTTCCGTTGTTCAGCATCTTATCTGATAAAATGAAAATGCAATTTTTTTTGTAATGGATTATAAAACACAGAATCCATAAAAAATCTAAAGGAAAACACATAATTTAGGGAAAAATTAAATGTATTTATTGGGGCCCTAATTTAAAAGATAGGTCCTCTGTGGAATTTAATTTTGAACAAAGTTATGCTTACCTTCATTCTCAAGGTCTAACAAACATGTGGAAAGCATTTCTTTCCCATTAATGGTAAATTAATATCATGATAAATACCAATATTGTATGACATGGAATTTTTTTTTATTGTGATAGCCTATTTTTATAATTTTTTCGGAAATATTTTCCTGGATTGATAAAAACATTGAAAATGCTTGTGTGAAAACATTAATGTCATGTATGTATATGTGACAATGATAAATACAATTATATTTATCATTTTATTTATTTGGAGTATATCAAACAAGTAGCCCTTGAGACCATTTTTATCCCTTCAGGGAGCCCTCACTCACAAAAAGGTTGGTGACCCCTGATCTAGAGTGAACAGACGCGCTCTGACTCATAACACTCGTGCACATGGAAGAAACCGGATGGTGCTCTACAGATCACATGATTCAGTGGAGAATTATTAGAAATGTTATTCTGTATGAAGAACATGTGAGAATAAATCTGTTCTCAAATACCAACGATAACAAGAACTCAGCATCCACTCTCTCAAGCCCCGTTCACACTACAAGCGACACTCAGCGACAAAGCGACACGATCCCATTCATTTCAATGGAGAGCTGGCAGTTTCCAGCGACACGAGCGACAGCGAGCGATAGCGACCGTTGGCGACCGGATGGGGCGTGTCCAGCGACGCGACAAAGTTCAGAATCCTTCAACTTTATGCAAATGAAGAGCGACTTTCGGGAGCGATAGCCAATAGGAAAGAAGACGGTTGAGCTCACGTGATCGTTCTCCTCTCAGCAGTAGATAAACATACGCAATGGAAAAAAGTAGGCTCTGTTTCTCATTCATTTTTGTTTGTATGTCCGGATTTAATTTATATTCATATCATATTTAGTCTTTTGCCTCCAAAATGTTTGTATTTAGCGGCAAGAAACCTGATTCGCTGTCTAGGCAACCAGTAGTGAGAAACGCCCACTAGCGACCTCATCGCCAGCCCCTGGCAACATGCAGCGACAAAGTCGCTGCTAGTGTGAATGCAGCTTTATCCGGGATACTCTCTTCGTTGTTTGTTTACACTGGTTTTCGAAACAGCGCCACCATTCTCACCCTTTTGTGCAACAGCAGCTGCTCCGGTCACGTGATCCTAGCTCAAATCTTTTTGGACGGCCCGTGTTTTCACTTTGCGAAATTGAAAAGATTTGTCAGACTGGACGAAAAAAAAAACATTTGCATTTTCGGTGCGCGAATGTTCGCGGTCTATGTGGAAGCATCCATAGGAAGCTGTTGTTTTATTCCAGCGCGTCATCGCGTCCGGAATTCGTTTCGCTTTTTCGCGCTCAGTGTGGAAAGGCCTTTAGTCTGCATTTTATACTGCACAGATTTTTAATTTATTTTTATGTATTATTTTTGTGCCCGTTGCTATTGTTTAGAGATTTCGAACTGAAGCTTTCGAGAAGTAATTTGAAGTGCTTCCACTTTTGGATGGCAAATATTTTAGCAAAATGTATATTTTTGAATTATTGTGCTCCCATTCTTTAGAGACTCTGAAAAATAATGGAGGACACTGTGAACTGCTGTGGTTTAAAATTCCTTTCTGAGTACTGAGATTGTCACCAAATTATCTAATTCCCTGACAATAACCAGGGGCGTCGCTAGTGGGGGGAAAAGGGTGACAAGAGTGCCTAGGGCCCAGAGGTCTGGGGGGCCCGCAATCGCCTACTGGCCATCGGGAACACCAGGACATTCCATTCAAATAGTGGGCCGAACGCCGAAATGAAGGAGACCTCCCCGATATTAGGCGCTGTTTTTAAATTACAGCGCATGCGAAACCGCATAAAGCAAGTACTCCAAAAGCGCGAAGCAGCGCTCCCCGATGCATCTGCCAGCCGCGCGTCAAAGCAGAGTGGGATCAGTCTCCCGCACAGCGCCGCGCTTCTGCCACGATTTATAAGAGATAAACAGCGCAAGTCGCTTGATCCATTCAGATGTAACACAGAATTGTTATACAGTTGTGTGATATGAGAAAGGTTAGTGATGCTGGCTGAAAACAGCCATGACACTGAGGTATGTTGGAAAACGCTAATAGGCTTGTCAATTCAGCACCATAGTAATTTCACTTGAAGTTATTAACACTGTATAGGCTACATAGCCTATGTGTTGGCAGAAATGTATTTATTATGTTACTGTTATTGCATATTGGGGAATATGCTATTTTAATTTCATAGAAGCTGTTTTGTACTTTAATGTTTTTTTTTATTTAACTACAAATTTTATAGTTTATTAGCCTATTAGGCTACTTATTTTAAAATCCATATAACCATGGTAATTGAGGACCATGGCTTTGCTTCTTGTGACCACCATCCTACTAATACTAGTCAGTTAAACTCTGGATACTTCTTTCTTTTTAGATGTTTAGTTCTGATGAATTTTAATTGAAGTAAAATGTTAATTCAATAAGGGCCTGATTAAAGATAAATATCTTATAAATAATATCTTAAAACATTTCTTATATAAATTAGGTGCTTCTTATTTACAAATAATAAAGTTCTTAAAGGGAGATTCACCCAAAAATGACAATTATTGTCATTTACTCAACATCATGTCATTCCAAACCTGTATTCAAGACATTTGTGTCCATAGAAATCAAGGGTAACCAAATGGTTTGGTAACATTCTACAATATTTTCTTTTGTATTCAACAGAAGAAAGTCATTTGGAATGACATGAGGGTGAGGAAATGATGACAGAATTTATTAGCAGTAACTTTCCAACAGTCTAGCTCAAAATCAATGCTATACTGTCAAGTGCTTTTCTATGTGACAAAAATGCATTATTAAGTTTGTTGCATTTGTCGTGAATTCAGTAATATCTATCGTTTCTGTCCTGTGTTATTTATTCATTTATTTACTCCAATTGAAGGCCGTATGACCCATCACCCCAAAAGTTATTTGACATTTTACGATTGCAACTCATACCCCCCCCCCCCCCCCCCCCCCCCCCCCCCTCTCCCACTGAACGTGATTTTGAGGGGGGCCCATAGCAAATTCAGTGCACAGGGCCCATAATTCCTAGCGACGGCCCTGACAATTTTCAAGCGACACCTGAAAATTCATCTCTTTTGTCACCATTTGACTTCATCCTAAAAAAAAAAACTTTGCTTTCTCTCTCCTTAATCTCTCCCTGTCTAGCTTGTACTAATCTGAACAATGCCTGAAACTTTGTACTACGAGCACTTCCTGTGTTTATTTGCCTCTTTATGATGAATCACTTGTATTCTTCAATTGTAAGTCACTTTGGATAAACGCATCTGCAAATTGAATAAATGTAAATGTAAGTGTAACTTGGTCAACATCTTGGCATTGACATTGAAGATGATCAATTTCAAATTGATTTTTGTTATCTTAAATGGTTTAGCCATGGCGAGGCAATACATTTATGGGGGAAAAGGGAAACAAGAAGTGTCTCATATCTTCTCAATGCATTGAGTGATTTAGAGTAAACTTGAGGTCTTGAGGGTTTATCACATGGACATCACATGTCTTAGTGCTATCAGCTGACATAGCACTGAGACATACAACAGGCTTTTAAATAGTCTCTTTATATTCAACAAAATCACTTCAAACATTGTAAGAATAATTTCAAGACGTGGCTGATATAAAATTGCAAAGGGTTCTCTATCTTAAATGGTTATGCACCATTCTTAGAAAATCTTTTCTTTGTGTATTTTTGAGGCTCTTGGCATGCTTAAAATTTCATGAAATTCAGGGCACATATCAGAGTTGCCAGTCATTAGGCATAGACAAAAGCTAAAACATGGACATACTGTATAGGTGGACTCTGTAGCGCCCCCTTTTTACTAAAGTTGGGAGGGGGTCAGCTTTGCCTACAGCAGGGGTATCCAATCCTGCTGCTGGAGGACTGCTTTCCAACAGAGTTTAACTCCAGCTAGTTTCAACTAGGGCTGCCCTCGACTAAGGATTTTTCTGGTCGACTAGTAGTCGTTCATTTTAAGCATTAGTCGACTAATCGCCACTGGTGTCAAAAGTATTCACATTCATTACTCAGGTAGAAGTATAGATACTAGGGTTTAAAAAGACTTCTGTTGAAGTATCAACTCAAGCTTTTTACTCAAGTAAAAGTGTAAAAAGTACTGGTTTCAAAACTACTTAAAGTGTAAAAGTAAAAGTAATGTAAGGAAAAAAATGCCATTAAGGACAAAAGCTTATGTCGCGCCACAGGGGCCTATTGTGCACTACCCCACCTCCTCAAAAAAACATTTTTCTAAAGGCCATAATGACTAATGTTATATTAAAATGTTTTTGGGATGCACTAGGCTACCTGTTTCAGCCGCATATATGCCCATTGAAAATGAACGCATTTTAGTACAATGCAAATACATTAAAAAAACCATGTACTACTGAGCATTAACGTGTTTCATGGAGTGGAAGATATGATGACTAGTTGCCTATAAGTATTGTAATGGTGCAAAAAGTCAAACTTCAGAGGCATGTCATCAATAACCTTTATTGGAATGTAAATGTACATCCAAGCTTAGCTGCAGGAATCTGTGAGGGCAACGGACAAGAAAATCGGTGTACCCAGGGCAGGCTTAGTAACAATTACCCTTGTATGGTTGTCTATATACAATAAACATTAGTGCTGTCAAAATGAATGATTAATGAAAGTGATTAATCAGAAAATAAAAATAAAAAATAACTCATAATCCTGGTTGGGACATTTCGCTCGAGTTCTCTTCTTGAGTCTCTGCCACGGACATCTTCGTACTTGGCTACATACGTCTGCTATGTCCAGTGTTGGGGGTAACGAGTTACAAAGTTATTATAGCCTACTTATCACAACATTGTCAATCGCAAACGCTAATTTATTCAAACGCAGTGTTGGGCACGTTACTTTAAAAAAGTAATTAGTTATAGTTACTAGTTACTTCTCACAAATAGTAACTGAGTTAGTAACCGAGTTACATCATTATAAAAGTAACTAATTACCAGGGAAAGTAACTATTGCGTTACTTTTAAAAAAAATCAAATCAAATGTCAAATAACTTGGATGCCCCAATATTAAATATGTTAAATGAATGAAATGGACACTAAATAGAATAAATTATTATAAAACATTGTACATTAATCAACACTATTTATCTACTGACACTTAGTATCAGTTAGTCAATCATTATAATATGATATTATGATAATTTAGCATTATATGATGATAGATCTTTAGTAATTAGAATAACCAAGTATGAATTCATATTTGTCATGTTGACTGAACTTAGGACTGGTGGTGGTGCTTAAGATATTGTTTGTCATTTAGTGTTTCTATAAAAAAAGGGGGAGAAAAATTGATAAGAAAACTACTACGAATTATACCACTAATAACAATATAAAACGCACTAAGGATTAATGAGCTGGGTTCATGAATATTAATCACGTTGTATGGGTTCGCTCGAATTGATTCGCTGAAATCAAAACAGGGCTGATAATAGGTGAACGCCGGCCAATGAGATTGTCGTTTGCGCAGTAGCTTTGCCCACTAGCGGAGTTCTTAAAAGCTGAAGAATTCCAAAGGAACTTCGTTATTTTGACAGGAAAATACAACAAAGAATATCGTTTACATGTAGCGCGTCAATTCTGCATGTTATGAAAGACTCTCTCGCTCTGTATCTGTATCTGTGTGTGTGTGTGTGTGTGTGTGTGTGTGTGTGTGTGTGTGTGTGTGTGTGTGTGTGTGTGTGTGTGTGTGTGTGTGTGTGTGTGTGTGTGTGTGTGTGTGTGTGTGTGTGTGTGTGTGTGTGTGTGTGTGTGTGTGTGTGTGTGTGTGTGTGTGTGTGTGTGTGTGTGTGTGTGTGTGTGTGTGTGTGTGTGTGTGTGTGAGACAAAGCTACGGCGAGTCCTGCGCCTTCACACTAGAGTTTACGGTACGTCAAATACAGCTACACTGCGCATCCATTCAGATGAACTGAAAAATAAAATGGTAATAATATTATAATAAATTATAGTAACGCCGCATTTTATTGTCAGTAACGGTAACGGCGTTGTAACGGGGAAAACAGTAATTAGTTTGATTACTCGTTACTGAAAACAATAACGCCGTTAGTAACGCCGTTTATTTATAACGCCGTTATTCCCATCACTGTTCAAACGTCTCTCTACTGAACTACCTACTGTAGCTTAATTTGCGGAGGACGAAGAGAAAGCACCCGTTTGATAAATGAGCCAGTAGTGGGGAAATAATAACTTTTAATAAATAATCTTTTTTGAGTAACGACCCCAACACTGGCTATGTCCTTGCTGGAGTGTGACGTGATTTGTGTCATGTGCAGGTGCGATGGATCGCGTACAAACCAATAGTGTGTCGGAATGGTGTTTATTCTTCTCATCCAACCACAATCAAATTCACTCTATCCGGATGGCGCGATTTATCTGGATAGGTTTTTTTTTTTTTTTTGAACGATGACAAGCCGGAATGAAAACAAGCCGAAATGAAATAGGAGTAACGAGGCTATTTTAAAAATGTAAGGAGTTGAAAGTACAGATAATTGCATGAAAATATAAGGAGTAGAAGTAAAAAGTCGGCTGAAAAATAATTACTCCAGTAAAGTATAGATACCCAAAATTTCTACTTAAGTAAGGTAACGAAGTATTTGTACTTCGTTACTTGACACCTCTGCTAATCGCACATTTATTAATAATCCATTTAAATCATTAATTGCCTACATAGCAATAAGCGCTCAAGCACACGCATAAAGCTTGCCACAGCGCACCAGCAGAAGCAATGATTATGAACGTGTCAGGGAAAAACAGTAAGGAGACTGCATTAACATTTTTAATAATTTGATAAACTAGTGCTTTCTTTGATTTCGGTTTAAAAGATGAAGTGGGCGACACTGACATGTCATCTCCGCATTAGTGGACGTGCCTGTATGCATGTTTCATACGGATTACATAATCTGAGAATATTTGTTTTCCATTTTAATTGGTTCAGTTGAAAGTAGGCATTTCACTCTCTATAGATATATTTTTAATGTCTGTAAGGCAAAGATATTCACAAAGTTTCACGCTCAAGTTCACAGAGACCGAGACGGCAGAAAGCGCATCCTGTTTGCTTTCATTATCATATTCAAATTCATTATTATATCATTAATTAATTAAATTAATATTATATCATTCATTATTAAATTCAAAAGCGCGTTTTGTTATTGTGAGTGCACACAAATAAACGTAGAGTCTTTACAGATTTGAAAGATGTATTACTCTTACCTGTATGACCAAAAATGACAGAGTATTTTAAGAGCAAGTGAATGCACTGGCGCCTCCATCTGTCCTGCAGACAGACACTTGAACAGTGCACATTTCTCTAGATTAACATAAGATTGAGCGGCCATGTAAAGTTGCTGTTACTTACATATTTTAAATAAGTCATATTTGAGGTCGATGAATGATAGGCGAGTGTTTGGATGTCCTGCCCAACGTACTGTATTACCATATAGACCGGCCTTTAAAAATCTGTCTGTCACGGACTGCGTGACTTCGCCTGTGGAATTATTTTTTTTTTTTCTGTGACTAATAAAATTTTGGTCGAGTATTAGGGGGCAGCCCTAGTTTCAACACACTTGCCTGGAAGTTTTTAGTGATCCTGAAGACCTTAGCTGGTTTAGGTGTGTTTAACTGGGGCTGGAGCTAAACTCCGTTGGAATATGGCCCTGCAGAAGCAGGATTGTCCTACAGTCTCCAGACTCACATATATTGTTGTTGTAAAGCCATACAACTTTCAAAATTAGTCATTAGCTCTGCCCAACAGGAAGTCAGCTATTTTGAATTCATGCTAGATTTGTGTCCTTAATGACAGGTGGTAGCATTGACAGTGAGCTGAATTCTCTGGAGGTTGATGGAGACACTCTGGCTGCGGTGGATGATGGAATGGCATCAGGAAGCATCAGGCACACAGCAACACAAAGCAACTCGTCTCCCATCCAACAGCCAGTGACGTCCCCAAGCCGGCTGGGAGTAGAGTCCAGCCATAGCAGTGGGGCTTTGAGCTTCGCCTCCAGCCTCAGGAACTACTCGGAGAAGAAGGACTACCTTGAGGAGGCCAGTGAGCAGATCGCTCTGGCTGTCCAGAAAGAAGTGGAGCAGGACTTTGCAGTGGCGTTTTCCTATTACCGTAAAGGTGTAGATCTTCTGCTGCAGGGTGTACAAGGTATATAATTTAATGCATAACTCTGTATTTCAGTATGCAGAACTGGCCGCATGTGCTCGGTTTGGTTTATTCCAGGGTTTTAACAGAAAGTGGCATTATGTAATGTCATGTAAATGCTAATTTCATTTTAAGGATAGACTTTTTCATTGAAGTCCTCTCGTTTTCAATCACGTTTACACACTGCCTCAGAAACTTTCATCCGTCATAAAAAAAATCGGATCGGGTTCGATTTTCTGTTTTTCGCATCCGTAGCAAGCATTTTGAGAGGTGTTTTGACAATTCAGAGCCACCGTACAAGCGAACGCCAAAAACCAGAATGGCGATTGTCAAGTTCATCCACTTCGTCTCACAGCACAAAGCACTGTATATAGATCCTTGCACACTGAGTTCACAGAAATTGGTGGTCTTATGTGGCTCTAGTATCGCTAGCAAAGCATCAAACTGAGCCACTGAAATCTTGAAGTTAACTTTTAATCGCCTGTGATAATCCCACTGCTCCTTAATAAGGAGCGGGGAACTCTCCTTCCTCTCTATATCTCAGGATTGGATGGACCCAATAATTCCTTTCTCTTTCTCTTTTTAAGAAGTGAGAGGACAACCAAATCATCCTCACTGCTTAAACTCCATTTAGTACTGTTTTGCAAATTTTTTCAAGGTTTTTGCAAGGTTTCTGTGCGTGATGAATTTTTAGGATGACTAATACGAAAAAACGCATACAAAAAGTTCGGACTCGGTGTGCAAGGACCTTAAATCTTATAAAGCATGAATTACTTTTTTTTTTAAACTTACTTTTTTTTATTTTTTTTAATCTTAGATTAAAAATACTTCTGAGAAAGCAATTCATGGTTCAGACAAAGTCATCTAAGCTTGTTTCTCTTGACCACAATTAAGAGAAAACAGTTTAACATGCCTAGGTTTCTGCCAAAAATGTGACATACTGTGAGTACTAGTGGCAGAAATTTACCAGTATGCACAGAGACCCAGTTGTTCACAATTCACAGTATTTTGTTTACAGCCAAAACATAAAGTGCCCCTATTAGGCTATCTTAAAGGTTTCTATTTCTGTTTTTGAGGTCTCTTACAATAGATGTACATGTATCCTAGATAGAAAAACACTTTAATTTTCTCGCAATATACACCGCAGCATTACCTCTTTTCTCACAGTGTCCGGAACGGTTTTGTTTCAAGAGAATTCAAGGTTCTGTTCTCTCTAAAGCCCTCCTTTCTGAGAGCCTACTCTGTTTTAATTGATCAGATGGTCCAGTCTGTTGCTGGTTCACCACTTACAGTGCATGTCAGAAAATAAATGCTATTACCATATCTGAATTTGAGCCCTGGAGGCTTTCTTGGTACAGTAAACATGGACAGTATATACAGACAGTAACAACAGCTGAATAATAAACACTTGCGGGTGCTCCGATTGATCGGCTACTGATCACTATCGGCTGATAATCGCTTTGGGATGTTTGATCGGTGGTCTCTAAAAAGGCCGATCTCGAAAAACCGATCTCAAGCTGATGATGCGTCTGCCGTGAGAGGTTTAGCGTGACATGCAGCGGCACCGTCTCAGTCTCTGTCAGGCACGTGTTAAATAATTATAATGCTGAAGGTGAGGTACAATTCACATTTCTTCATTAAATAACTTACAGGTGCATCTCAATAAATTAGAATGTCGTGGAAAAGTTCATTTATTTCAGTAATTCAACTCAAATTGTGAAACTCGTGTATTAAACTACTTCAGTCTGTGTGCATTGAATTTATTTAAGTCTTTGGTTCTTTTAATTGTGATGATTTAGGCTCACATTTAACAAAAACCCACCAATTCACTATCTCAACAAATTAGAATACTTCATGAGACCAAAAAAAAAAAAAAGTGAATTGTTGGCCTTCTGGAAAGTATGTTCATTTACTGTATATGTACTCAATACTTGTTATGGGCTCCTTTTTGCTGTAATTACTGTCTCAATTCGGCGTGGCATGGAGGTGATCAGTTTGTGGCACTGCTGAGGTGGTATGGAAGCCCAGGTTTCTTTGACAGTGGCCTTCAGCTCATCTGCATTTTTTGGTCTCTTGTTTCTCATTTTCCTCTTGACAATACCTTCCTCTTGACATAGATTCTCTATGGGGTTCAGGTCTTGTGAGTTTGCTGGCCAGTCAAGCACACAACACCATGGTCATTTAACCAACTTTTGGTGCTTTTGGCAGTGTGGGCAGGTGCCAAATCCTGCTGGAAAATGAAATCAGCATCTTTAAAAAGCTGATCAGCAGAAGGAAGCATGAAGTGCTCCAAAATTTCTTGGTAAACGGGTGCAGTGACGTTGGTTTTCAAAAAACACAATGGACCAACACCAGCAGATGACATTGCACCCCAAACATCACAGACTGTGGAAACTTAACACGGAGACCGTGCGCTCATGCACACTCACAGTGCACACACATAATGCCAGGTTCACATTACTCCATTTGCGGTGCATATTCTGCCGTGCTCATGTTAACGGATAAAGCGTTCACACTGCACATGGTTGTGGTCCGGTTGTGGCAGTGTGTTCCAGGAGCGGTGCAGCGCAGCAATCGTTTCCGCACCAAGTTCATTTTTGCTGCACTGCAAGCGCTGAATTAAAGTAACAGTGCGTTGTTTGCGGTAAATACAAACATGGATTGACACGAAAATGTAGTTATTACACCATAAATACATATAATTAAAGTGTTTCACAGTCAACACATAGGCTATGGCTTTTTGGCTAGGTTTAAAGGAAAAGGGCACTTTTAAATATACAAGGCAATAATAGATGGCACTCGTGGAGGTAGGAAAAAGTTCTTTATGAACCACAGGATTGCTTGTAATAAAGATTTAAATGCTAAAGAAAAGGCAGTAGAGCTGACTGTTTCTGTCAATGGCAAGTTTTAATTTAGAATGTTTGTGGTAATGTAAGAAAAGTAGTTTAAATGTTTTGCCAATTGCTTGAGCCACTTAATATATAAATCTAGAAGTAAATGCAAAAGTAAAAAGCATTGTATAATGTGTTTCTTATATTTATTGCGTTTAAACACGTCTATGAAAGATTGTATTACTGGACTGTGTAAAAAAAGAATCACAATGCTGAAAAAGCATGTTAAGTAACAATGTTTGGATTTGAAATCAAAATAATGGATAAATGTTGTGTTTGTAGTAAACCGCCACGGATCAGTTGCAGACTCCTGTGTGAAAGCACAATGATAGTCCGTGCTGATTCTGTACCGCTTGCGTACCACATGTGGACTGCATACGCACTGCAAACGTACAGTGGTGTGAAAAAGTGTTGGCCCCCTTGCTGATTTTTTATTTTTTTGCATGTTTGCCACACTTTAATGTTTCAGATCATCAAACAAATTTAAATATTAATCAAAGATAACACAAGTAAACACAACATGCAGTTTTTAAATGAAGGTTTTTTTTTATGAAGGGAAAACAAAATCCAAACCCACATGGCCCTGTGTGAAAAAGTGTTTGCCCCCCCATCCCCTGTTAAAACATAACTGTGGTTTATCACACCTGAGTTCAGTTTCTCTAGCCACATCCAGGCCTGATTATTGCCACACCTGTTCGCAATCAAGAAATCACTTAAATGGGACCTGCCTGACCCCAAAATTACCCCAAGAGTACAGCGACGACTCATCCAAGAGGTCACAAAGGACCCCACAACAACATCTAAAGAACTGCAGGCCTCACTTGCCTCAGTTAAGGTCAGTGTTCATGACTCCACCATAAGAAAGAGACTAGGCAAAAATGGCCTGCATGGCAGAGTTCCAAGACCAAAACCGCTGCTGAGCAAAAAGAACATAAAAGCTCATCTCAGTTTTGCCAGATAACATCCTGATGATCCCCAAGACTTTTGGGAAAATACTCTGTGGACTGACGAGACAACATTTTGGAAGGTGTGTGTCCCATTACATCTGGCGTAAAAGTAACACAGCATTTCAGAAAAAGAACATCATACCAACAGTAAAATATGGTGGTGGTAGTGTGATGGTCTGGGGCTGTTTTGCTGCTTCAGGACCTGGAAGACTTGCTGTGATAAATGGAACCATGAATTCTGCTGTCTACCAAAAAATCCTGAAGGACAATGTCCGGCCATCTGTTCGTGACCTCAAGCTGAAGCGAACTTGGGTTCTGCAGCAGGACAATGATCCAAAACACACCAGCAAATCCACCTCTGAATGGCTGAAGAAAAACAAAATGAAGACTTTGGAGTGGCCTAGTCAAAGTCCTGACCTGAATCCTATTGAGATGCTGTGGCACGACCTTAAAAAGGCATGCTCAAACCCTCCAATGTGGCTGAATTACAACAATTCTGCCAAGATGAGTGGGCCAAAATTCCTCCACAGCGCTGTAACAGACTCATTGCAAGTTATCGCAAACGCTTGATGGCAGTTGTTGCTGCTAAGGGTGGCCCAACCAGTTATTAGGTTTAGGGGGCAAGCACTTTTTCACACAGGGCCATGTGGGTTTGGATTTTGTTTTCCCTTCATAATAAAAAAACTTCATTCAAAAACTGCATGTTGTGCTCACTTGTGTTATCTTTGATTTATATTTAAATTTGTTTGATGATCTGAAACATTAACATCTGAAACATTAAAGTGTGGCAAACATGCAAAAAAAAAAAAAATCAGGAAGGGGGCCAACACTTTTTCACACCACTGTGTGTGTGAACCTGGTGTAAAAGGCCGCCTCACATACAGTTCACGAAATCAGGCTTGTGCTGTGTGTAAGCTATTGTGCAACAATTGCACGATTGTTAAAACAAAAATGCAGTGCATGATCAAACATTTAGGTGAGATAAATATATTTTTGAAAAATGTCTAAAAAAAATGCCCTCCTCCATCCCTCAAATTAAAAAATCCCCTCTCACAAGAGTCACCTAAGAGAAGAATTAATTTTCAAAAATGAAATTCAGGCTCTGAATAAATGTCTAAAAATCTTGATTGGATTATCACTATAAATAACTTTTTTCCATGATAAAAAGAAGGCTTTAAAAAGATCGGTATCGGTGATCGTATCGGCAGATACTGCTTTCTGTGATCGGTCTCAAAAATCCTGATCGGAGCACCTCTATAACCCTAACAATACTTGTGCATGTTCATGTTCACAGGCTCTTCAGTCACTGACGACTCATTTCAGGCAGCTCAAAATCAGTTCTTTCTTTTGGGAGGTCTTAGCTCATGCACTTTGATCTTTGAATCTTTGTAGACCTTTTACATTCACAAACAGCTATATTACAGACAGACAACATATGTGAAATATATGAAAAAGCATAATAGGGGCACTTTAGCATGAGCTTAATTAGAACTTGTAACTGTCTACTATGGATAAATTTTAATTTTGTGTTATTTTTGTTATATTATACATCATTAGTAGTGGTTCATTCTCTCCAAATTTCAAACTTGTGAGGTTGCGCACATCCAAGTTTGAAAAGTGGTTTTAATACCAAGCAAATTAACCAAACTCAACTTTTGGAGTGGACCGTTAAACAGACATGCAAGTTAATTGCGATTGTATGTATTGCATATTTCAGGAGAGGTAAGTCCCAGCAGAAGGGAGGCTGTGAAGAGAAAGACAGCAGAATATCTGATGCGTGCCGAGCTCATTTCTGGGCAGCTCAAAGACAGCATGGGTCAGAGCGCCACTCAAAGCAGGGTCAGTGTGTGTGATCTTTCACCTTCACAATGAAACATGAGGCCTCATTTACAAAATGCACATTTTTACAGTTACTTTTAATTGATGATGTAAAGCCCGAGACACACTGCACGATTTTCGGCTGTCCCAGATGAAAGACTGGAACCGTGAAACAATCGCAGCGATTTCGGATTCGCCACGATTGTTTCACGATGCCAGTCTTTCGTCTGGGACAGCCGAAAATCATGCAGTGTGTCTCGGGCTTAAAACCAAACAAGTGAGTGAACACATTTATGAGTGAGTACACATTTTACAAATGAGGCTCTTAAACTTTTCCATTAGCCTATTATTGTTGTTTTGTGTTGCTTGTACTATATGTGTTGTTTACATGTTTTTCTTTTCGTGTTTGTCATTGTTGGGTGTGACTTCAGGCGTTGGGCTCGCAGTGCTGCGGTGGTTTGTGGGCTGAGCAGACTCATTCTGATGAGCTGAAACATTACAGAGTGCTGGGCATTATTGATAAGGTACAATATTATGTTTCAATATTAAAATTGCATTATGATCGTTACTGCATACAACACAACAAATTTTTAACTTTTTTAAAGGAATAGTTCATTAAAATTAAAGCCAAGTCTTTATTTATTGCTCAAGTTATTCCAAACCTGTATGGCTATATGTTTTTATTTTTATTTTATTTATTTTTTTGTATGGGAGGCAAAATAAATATATTGGACTAATGTGAGTTAATGGTAACTTACGATGTATGTCACATTTAGTAGGGTGAAGTTGAATCATAAAAAAACAAGCTTTAATATAATTACCTGGAGAGAGAGAGTTTATGTAAAACAACATTGAGAATGTGCGAGAAGGAAGATTGCTAGGTCTAGTATGAGGAACTCTTGAGATGGGGAGTCAATGGGAAGAAAATAGCAGCAGATTCAGCTGATTTTTGTAAGCTAACAGAGACAGAATTAGTTCTTATATGAGAATCCTGTTCTACCAATGCATATATGTGTATATATATATATTAGGGGTGTCAACGTTAACGCATGTGATTAATCTAAAAATTTTAACACGTTAATATTTTTTTAACGCAAATGAATCGTTTGATAAGGTTTGACCCCAACTTCTTCCCGTCATCACAGCGCGGAAGGTTATCTATCAGTGTGTGATGAGGATACAGCCAACAGTGTTGCCAGGTATCGGCTGTGGCACAAGTGTTCGTGGGCTATTTTGAAAATACAGTCGCGGGAAAAATTACAGAGCCGAGGGTTGCGGTTTTTCGGGCTACTTATATAATCTACCGCGGCCGCCCAAAGTGTATATAGACAAATAAAAATTAAAATAGATCCTTTTACTAATGTGTATCATACTTGGAATGTATACCTGGCAACTTCAGAACGGAGAGGCGGTTGTAACATCATCACAAACAACTAGGGATGGGCTCTTATTTTATTTTCGATCCGATACCGATATTTTTAATCCCAGTATCGTCGATATCGATACCGATACCTGTAAACTAAAATTATCTTTTAAATTATTAACAGAATACAATCAGTAATTATACTCACTTAATATTAGATTTTAAAGCCATGTTTTTTTTTAACATTTCACAGGCCTTTTTTTGTTTACACTGTCAGAAATGAAATATACTAAAATTGTATTTTAGCCCTTTACTGGGGCAGTAACCTCAAAGGTAGGCTACCTCATGAAAAATAAACATGGTGTTACATACAGTAAGTACTAAAATGTATTATTATTATTATAACCAAGGTAGATTTGTGGTTACTACGGTTTTACTACAAATACTGTGGTAAACTGTGGTTACTGTAATAAAACCATGGTTATTTTTTTTTAAAAGGCTGGCAGAATGCTGTAATCCTAAAGGTGAAACTTTAGCATATTTTTTTTCTGACAGATTTATTAACAGCAATTACAGAACATAACCGAATCTGTTTGAACTTTTAACAACAGTTTAAATTTACTTACACAAACTAGCCTATTTAAAATAAATATTACATGCACACAAAAGTTTGGGGTTAGTAAGATTTTGTAATATTTTTTAAATAAGTCATGCTCACCAAGGCTGCACTTATTTGAACAAAAATACAGTAAAAACAGCAATATTGTGAAATATAACCATTGAAATAACTATTTTCTATTTTAATGTAGGCCTATTTTAAAAATGTAATTTAAAATGCATCTGTGATCAAAGCTGAATTTTCAGCATCATTATTCCAGTCTTCAGTGTCACATAATCCTTCAGAAATCATTCTAATATCATTTGCTGCTCAGGAAACATTTCTGATTATTATTGCTGCTTCATATTTGTGTAGAAATCGTGATGCATTTTTCAGAATTAATTTTATATATAGTAATAATGATATGTAATGTAATGTAATAATGTGGCAATGGTTTCTTAGGATCTACTTATGCTTCTGATGCTTTTGGGAAACGCAGCTCTATTTGAACAAACACTGACTGAGCCATGCGTCAGCAGCGAAGGCGTCTGTGATTGATTACTTCTGTCTTTCAGCGTTTGCGTGTGTTCCGATGAGCAGGAGAAATAGCTCTATCCAACACAATTGTTCGCTAATATAGTCTATTTTTCCATTTAGAAGCTTATTTTATGCACCGAGTTTCTTAATAAATAAAATTAGTGGTTAAAAAAAATGCACTTTAGAATCGATATTTTTATGTGAGGATCGATCCTTTCGATACAACAGCAGTATCGAAAGTATCGATACTTTAGGATCGATCCACCCATCCATACAAACAACGTGAGTTTCAGCCAGAGCATACAGCACAGCAGAAATAAACATGACAACAGCCACTATAGATTATATAAGATAATAAACACACGATTACGATAGGATATGGTTTCTATGTGATTTTCTTGAGATGAATGTGTAACTTACATCTGAAATGCTCATTTTTGCAGCGATATAAAAAGCATATTTTAACAACAGTAAACAACTAAATTCTACATGTGATCGCAAAAGGAAGTTATTACAAACACTCGATGCTGGTTTAAAGTGAGTTCTGAGTAAAAGTGTACTATTAATCTCATAAATTGTCTTATGAAGCATGATGCTAATATTAGCTCTAATGCACCTGCATAACAGGTCCAATTCTTCTTCATAATGCATTTTGTCATAATACTTCACGTAAGGTCGCAAGAAAATGTTTTGTTGTATTTATTTTGAAATACTTTTGATAATAGTTGGGTAAATGTATCCTGGGATTGAAGTGATGTGGCTTGGTAAACGTTTTATTGCCAGTATAAAGACTGATAATGGCTGAATAAAAACAAAAGAATAATGATAAAAGAATAATAAGGATTATGTCTCATACCTGGCGGAAGTGTGAAAGGTTATGTTTCCTTAAACTAGTTTGTCATGCATTTGTTTATTTCAACACATTTACAGGTAAATCCTAGAACTTCTGATACCTGCAGCACGATTGCACAAACATTTCTGAGCGGCAAAAGTGATAGATCTGCAGAGCAGTATATTGTGAGAGGGCCGTGTGTTACCGTGTCCCAAACCTCAAAATAATAAACCACAAAGTTAACAAAACGATGCACTCCACTATGCTGACTCTGAGCGAGAGCGCTTCTCTGCTGTCTTCACGTGCTATCGGAAACTTCCTATTTCCCACTTGTGAAGTCGTGATTACGAGCACATTGCATTCTTTTCTGTTTTCTGCGTGAACAGTGGTTTGTGAATGTTGATGCTTAGCCTAAATAATTTTATCGGGAGCGCTGCTGCAGTCTTAGGCCCACCCCAAATGCTTCCATTGGTTGAGACGCGTGATGACGCTCATCCCAAGCCAATACTGATCAACATCCCACCCCTCCTGTGACCTATGGTTTGTCTGTATGTGTATTCAGAGCCAGTGAGCAACAGACTTTCAAAATAATCATAATAATAAAAAAACTGCGTTAATGCGTGATAAAATAATTGTCGGCGTTAATTAATTAATGCGTTAACGCGATAATAACGCGTTAACTTGCCCAGCCCTAATATATATATGTGTGTATATACACACACAGGGGCGCCGCTACGGTTTCTGGCCCCCTGAACAGCATATTCACTCGGGCCCCCGCAGGCTGGGGGTGGGGGGTTTCCCCCTCCATACGCATTCCACGTTTAGTTCGGTACATCCAGTTCCGGGGGGGTCCCCCTTGATAGAAATCGCGATCGCGTTCCCCTCGGTAGAAATCGCATTTCCCCCTCGGGGGGGCCCTTAGAATTGTCGGGACCTTAGAATCGTCCTAACCTCCACCCCCCCTTACGGCGCCCCTGTACACACACACACAAATGTGTGTGTGTGCGTGCACACAGCTGTAAGCGCTGTGGTACCACTGACAGATGCTGGCTCTAGGAAAATGCATTTCAGTGGATAAAAAGGATTTTAGATAGATCAAATGGTGAGCCTGATTTGTCCCAAATTTTTTTTTTTCTCCATTTCTGTCACCCGATCGAGTTTGGGTTCCTTGCCATTGTTAACCGTGGCTTGCTTAGTTGGGATTTGAAAAACACTATTCAGTAATACAGCATCGCAGATTTAGCTGCACTGAAAGTATTTGATGAGAATAAAACTGAGCTGGATAATGACAGTACTGTCATCTGTACAACTGCTTTATTGCTTAAAGGGATAGTTCACCCAAAAATGAAAATTCTGTCATTTACTCACCCTCAAGTAGTTCCAAACCTGTATGAATGCCTTTGTTCTGCTGAACACAAAGGAAGATATTCTGAAGAATGTGGGAAACAGAGCAGTTCTGGGGCACCATTGACTTCCATAGTATTTTTTTTTCCTACTATGGAAGTCAATGGTGCCCCAAAACAGCCTGGTTACAAACTTTCTTCAAAATATCTTCCTTTGTGTTCAGCAGAACAAAGAAATTCATACAGGTTTGGAACTACTTGAGGGTGAGTAAATGATGACAGAATTTTCATTTTTGGGTGAACTATCCCTTTAATCGTCTTCATTTCAAATTTGGTACATTTTTAAATATTGACAGTTATTGAA
Organism: Schizothorax lantsangensis; assembly: GCA_027422415.1. NCBI lineage: Eukaryota > Metazoa > Chordata > Actinopteri > Cypriniformes > Cyprinidae > Schizothorax > Schizothorax lantsangensis. Next base: position 28,136,168 of record CM049855.1, on the reverse strand, counting down.
CTGAGCTGAATCAACACTGAACCGATTCAGTGACACAGACTGTATAACTTCCTAGATGAAAGGATGGTTAGAGGCCAAAATTATACACTTTTCTAAGAAAGTATTTGTTTTTAAACATTGTCTGATGCCTTTGTGTAATTCATGTGCAGGTACTGTTGGTGATGGATAGGAGAACACAGGAAACGTTTATTTTGAAAGTAAGTGGTCCATTTACAGTTAATAACACCTAATAATTTAACAGGAATGGCTCACAGTTATGCTGTGCTTCTGTTTAATTTGACTGTTTAATTTTTATTTACTATTTACAAGTAATAGTGTTCCCACTTTTTATTAGGTGGCCTTAACTACTATGCACTTACATTTAAATGAATCATTTGGTACAGTGCACTTATTGTGTACATACATGTTTTTACTTTGTACTTATATTTAAAAAAAATACCTGCATGTAATTACATCTGTAATTATTTTCTGTAATTACATTTATAGTTACACTGTTGACCCATCCCTTACACCTTAACCCACCCTTAAACCTACGCATACCACCAAACCTGTCCCTTACCTTACCCATATTTAACTCACTGAAGTCGACCATATCGCCGGCGATACCAGCTCAGTTTTTTTAAGATCAGTGCAAAAGACACTAAAAATACTCTGTTGATTTTGGTCACACAAATACGTGTTATACATCAATCGAAACTGTTAAGTGTCTACTTTTTTTGTGTACACTCACAACAACAAAAAAACTTTGTGGTTTTGAAAAAAAAAAAGAAAACTAACAGGATGCGCTCTCTGTCTCCGCGAACTGCTCTTTGAAATACGTCACTGAAATTAACTAACTCAGCGAAATCTCAACACACAGACATGGGAGTTATATCTATAGAAAGCTCGAAGTGTCTACTTTCAAATGAAGTAAGTCTTATCGAAAACAAACATTCTGTGATGAAGTAATCCGTATGAAACCAACAAGATGTTCAGTCTTTCCAGTCTAACTCATTATTATTTCTAATGCGATCCCGCCCCTTCGCGTTCATATGTAAATCACCACGTGTGCCACATGCTCATGGAGACGCCCAACAACAAACAAAGAGTGAGATCATACTGTTCATTTCTGGAAGAAGACGAGCTGATAAAGGCTGGATTTCCCTCAAAATAAGAGCAAGAGTTCATCCAGAAGAGAAGATCGATCTGATGAGTAAGTAATGTTTCTTTTTTGCATTAGTTAACGTGTTATTATGACATAAACACGTTTATTTGGGTTTTTCCCAAACGACAACATGATGAATGCTACCATCTAAGAATGTTTAGACCATGTTTATAAATAATACTCTGTTCAAAAATAGATTTAATAGCGTGCTAAACAATAATAATTAGTTTCTCAGATATAAAATATCCTTTTTTATAGTACAAAGTACATCCATTTGTAGTAGAAATTGATGGGCAATTCATTGTATTTAAATTTCTTACGGCGCGATGATGTTTTCATGCTCTATATAAAACAATAAAAGTAATATGAGTGTACACTGTAACATGATGAATGCTACGAGTCGAAGTATGTTTAGAACATGTTTATTATAAATAGCCTACTGTTCAAAAATAGATTTTAATAACGTGCTAAACAATAATACTAAACGTTACGTGTATTAACTTAACGTGCTAAACTTTTTTTGTTTACGATAGTACAAAGCATGCGTGAGTCTATAAAACCTATATATATAAATATATATAAAAAGATGCTCCTGATATTAACATGCTCACAAATGCTTTTTTTTTTTTTTTTTTTGGTTGTTTGTATTTTATTGAATCAGATACCTGCACCACAGATGATGAATCCTGATGACTTTCTTCAAACTGTTTTCCTCTGAGAGCGCTGTACCAACATCAGATGTTCAACTACACTGATATTCTATGGTAAAACAAGATCCTTGACTACTGATTATGTTTGTTTCTTCTTGAATCCATGGAAATAAGCAGAAACACTTAAATAACACGCAAATATCAGGTATGATTTATTTATTTTACTTGTTGAACAGAATCTGTTGCAGGAATGACTCAAAGTCTGTTCACATCTCTGTGGTTAGATCAGTGTGCACAATAATGTGTCTTTGACCTTCATTATGTATGTTTTGATTATACTGTCTTGTAAATAAAATACAAATAATAAAAAAATTACATTTTTTCAATCTCCTCACATTCTCTTACCTGCCTCAAAGTCAGTCACACTGATGGGCCATTAGCAGCCTTTATGGGAGGGCCCTTTGTCTCTCAGGTGAGAATCACTTAATATTCAAGGCCATTGCCACTCCCTCGCATATAGGCTTTCAATCACAAAACATGTCTTAAAAAATTTAAATCAATATATTGTTTTCTGTGAATGAGTAAGCAGAATGATTCTCACATAATTGTGAAGTAAATATTCTAGCCGACAAGACTGATTACACAAAAGTCTTATTCAGGACTATTTAGTGTGGGTTTTATGGCCTTATTTCAGCTACATTTTTTTTCCCAAAACTTACTAACCACGCATAATATTTTTTTTCTAAAAAATGCAAACATGTACATCCATCTTGGTCACATATTATTGTAGCACAGTTTGTGCTGAATACAAAAACAAATACATGTTGGTCAATAGTATGTTATAAGTAGCTGAAATAAGCACAAATATCAGGGCATGTCAAAACATCTCAAGGGCCCCAAAATCACCTCAGACCCCAGAGGGTTAACCTCAATATCAGCAAAAGTGTTTTGCAATACAATATGAACACAATAAGTACATTGTACTTATTTTTGATGTAAGTACATAGTAGTTAAGGCCACCTAATATAACGTGGGACCCCAGCATCTGCATATTTTGTTTTTCTTCAATTACGTTCTGCTCTCAAAGCGTATGGCGTTCCTTGGTCTTCTTCCATTTCCTCTCATCCTATGCGGGACTGGATTGCACCATCTGCTGGTCGGCCATCTGTTTCCTTAATATATAATAAAATTATTGATTGTATTACAAAACCTCTTTCTATTAAAACTATTTATAATAGGGAATTATCTGATCTTAATTTATCTGTCGACTGGGAGAGAGTGTGGTCTAATCTCAGCTTAACATCTAAAAATCTGGCTCATCGTCTTATTCACTTCAAAGTCATTCATAGAGCATACATAACTCCTTACAAAAGATTTAAAATGAAACTACAGTCAAATTTGAACTGCCATATATGTAACACTACATCATCAGGCACTTTTCTGCATATGTTTTGGGAATGTCCTGTCGTCATCAGTCTATGGACACATGTAAACCTGGTTTTGTCATCATTACTGAGAATTGATTGGTCTGTTAACCCAAGTTTATGTCTTCTTAATGATGATTCTGATCTCTGTATTAGTTCAATGCAAAAGAGAATGTTGTTTGCTGGTTTTACAGCTGTGAAGAAGACAATAATTCAGAACTGGTTTACACCACACATGTGTAGAGAGGCATATTGGATCCGTAGCCTCCTGCAAATTGTCTCATGTGAGTGTACAACGGCGCGAGTCGGTGGGGCCAGGCCTTCAACCATTGAGGCTTGGCAGTGTTTTTTACTGAATGTACGTGATTATTTAAAGGAGTGACTTTTGTGTTCTTGTTGTCCTTCCCTCTCTCCCTCCCTTTTGATTGAACTTTTAGATGTTGAGTATGTGTCTGCTGTTTTGTTTTGTTTTATTTTGGATATTATGTTGTGTTGTTTGTAAAAAAATGAAAATAAAAAATTGTTGATAACAAAAAAAATATATAACGTGGGACCGTAATAGTTGTAAAATCCCCTGCATTATATTCGTTACCAAACTGTCATAAAAGTTGTGTTGCCCTTAAAATTACAATTTCTCATTACAATTATGTATTTTTTTGTATTTGGGATTTTGTATTAATGTGGAAAAAAAGACAACATTAGAAGAGATTTAACATTACAGTAAAGTGTAGGCATAAACTGCAAATTATTATATTTTTTATTTACTACTTATTAACAATTAACATAATCAACAAATCAACATATTATAACAATTATTTTAAGTGAACTTACAAAAATTTCACTTAAACCAATTACAATAAATGTCACTTCTCTTCCTTTATTATATTGGGTTTAGTGATAGTTTTTTTTCTATTTACGCACTTACACCTCTGTTTCTTATTGGTCTTAGGGTCATTTTTCGTGGGTGTTTAAAGTCAGTTCCCCTCAAGTTGACACACAGGTGTTGTGGCAGAATAGTTTGTCTAGCTCATTACATTAAAATGAAAAGTTCCACAAAATTTGACAGCCAGAAAGTTTTTTTTTTGTTGTTTTTTTTAAACAGTATTGTAGCATCTCCCTATAAAAAAAGCAAGGACTTAAGGTACACAAAACATTTAAACAGTGATTAATCATTGAGGGAGCTACACACCACAAGAACCAAGAGGAAAAAAAGCATCAACCTTTTCTAATGACAAAACAAGACCAGATGACACATACAGTAGAATACTGATTAAAATATGTTTTGTTTATGAAGCAATTATACATTTTTACTACCCAGGAAATATTGACCTGTCCACGATTTAGAGTCAAATGTATTTTGACAATGTGGAAATGACATTGGCGACAACCTACAGCCAATGAGAGAGCAAGACACAGGGTTAGGGAAGTTTCAGAGGGAAGAGTTGTAGGCTTACGTCATTCCCTGTATCCCTGTATAACTTTTTTTCCTTTTTTTTTTTTTTTATGTTATCCAGATGGGTTTTTGAAAGTCTGGACAGCAAAAAAAAAAAGTATGAAATCAGATTTATTTAAAATCTGACTCAAACCACATATGGAAGTGGTTTGAATTGCAATTCCATTAAGATTTTTACAGATGCATCTCAGTTTGGGCGCTCTGGCTGCTCAATTCAGACTTCAAATTGTAGTTTGCATCACTCTTAATGCGACACGCAACGAAAACGTCAAAACCAGTCATGGAAATGGCAGACGAATTCATGTAAAATGTAAATTTAAAATGTGAAACTTGACATACACAGCAATCAGTTTACACATAAGATATTTGCAATATAGACAGCTCTGTTCATTATAACAGGAGCAGACTGAAAGATAAACAATTTAATACCACTTCAAGGTTTGTATGAATATTTTTGGACTGCAGGCTGGTGGACCCCTGATTTTATACTGATATAACTTCTGTGTGTGTGTGCAGGGTTTAAGGAAAAGCAGTGCGTGTGGACGTGTTAAGAAGACTATTGTGCCTCGTTCTGTGCCAAACATGGTACAACTGGAGAAATACATCATCTCAGAGGACTCCATCTTTCTTTTACTGCAGTATGCTGAGGGTGAGTTGTTTTGATTGTTTTTTGCTTTTTGCCTAATTGTGTAAACAGGATGTTGAGTAGTACTTCCTCTTTGTCTCCTCAGGTGGTAAATTGTGGTCTCATATCTGCAAGTATCTGCGTGAGAACAGTCCAGAAGAAAGCTTCAACATACCTTTCATACAGAAAGCTCACTCTACAGTGGTACATTCAACCCTGAACCCTGTGCACACCGCTTCCAGCAGTGTGGATTCTCGGGGCCTAAGCCTCGGGGAGAATCCCTCAGCAGCCCAACTGCCAGGCTCTGGTGCCACCTCTGAGGAGGAGTGCACCAACAGCTACTTGAATCTGTGCAATGAGTATGAGCAGGAGAAGCTGGAGACGGACGAGGACCACTGCTCACTTGCTCCTCTGTTAACACAGAAACATACATGCTCAGTGTTGAACACGGATAGTTTGTGCTCTCCCATATCGATGCAGGAGCTGTGCTTCTTCACTGAGGAAGAGCAACTAGCCGGCTTTGTGGATCAATGCACATATTCATCTGACCATCCGGACCAATCACCACCCACGGAGCTCTTCCACAGTGACAGGCAAGAAGCCTGCAAGCCATCGTTAGTACCCTCAGATGATGGTGTAGAGCTCACAGAGGAGCCTGCAGTGGAGATGATACAGGAAGGGTCCGATATCTGGAGGTCTGATAGTGATCAATGCTCGAACGATCTGGTGCCGGTGATTTCCTTTAAAGAGGCTGTACTGGAGGATGCCACCATCAGCTGTGCTGTTGAGGGACAACCACCTGATCTGTTGGTCAATCTGCCAGTGCTTGAAGATGGCACAGTGGACACGCTGGATGAAGAGCTTATTACTGGAGACATCGCTTTTGCTGCAGTGGCCAAAACCTCTCCTACATTTGGCAGGCCGGATGTTCTACAGAGAGGAGAGAAAGAGGAGTTGGACCAGTCTGTTGATGTGGCAACTTTTCCTCTTCTACACAGATCATCAAAAACATATTTTAGAACAGACTCATTGACTCTGTCTTCCCCTGAGCTCTCTGGCACGCTGGACGCAGCTGTTCCCAGAACTCAGATGGACTTTGTCGAACACGAAGAAGTGGGCTTGAGGTCCAAAGACACTAGAGGAGAACAGGAGGATGAGGAAGTGTCCAAGTTGTTTCAAGAGCTGGATAAGTTGGCCGCAGTTTCATTAGACACACGCATCCCAGAGGCTCTAGTGAGGAACTGGGCTGCTGACATGATTATGGCTCTGGATGCTGTGCATCAGGAGGGCATTATATGCCGAGACCTGAACCCCAGCAACATACTGCTAAACCACACAGGTGAATCAATCAATCTTACTTCATTACACTATTCAAGACCCCTGTTACTTCATTTTGGCTTTTGAGAATAGCATCTATGTGTTCGAATACTCCTGATAGTTGATATCAATTTTAAAATTTAGCAATCGAGTGCTAGTTGGGTTATTTGGCAAACCAGCCTGGTTAAATATTGGACAGAACACATGCTGGGTTATTTTGACCCAGCTGGTTGGGTTAAATGTTTGGCCCAACATGCTGGGTTGTTTTATTTAACTCAACTATTGTTTAAAAATTACTTTGTTGCTGGCTTAAAATGGGTTGGAAATTCGAAATCACACACAGAATTATTAGAGGTAATAATAATAATCAAAAGGTGAACATTTATTAATAAGCAAGAACACCCATGGATGAAAATATAAGACAATATGAATACAGCATAGTTTACAATATTACATATATTTAAACTCATTTAACAAGCATTTTAGAAACGTGAAATATTTAAAAGCAACATTTTAGTTCAAGTGTATTAATCTGTTCTCTGTTATCCGGTGAATCACCGAAATCTGAGCCGGTGACAGGCTGCTGTTCGGGGGGAGCTGCGAACCTCAGACCGCCGCCTCACATTTCATTCGTAACTGAAAGATGCCGTAACTTACTCCATAACCTGCCCTTAAACAAACAGTACTGAGATTAGAGAACACATTTAAACTTTTAAAAATTAGTATTAAAACAAATAAAAGCAGTTTATATTACGCAAGACAAAAGGCATTGTCATCGTGTGAAATGACCGTTGCTGGTGCATTTAGCTGACTTACATCTCGTCCATGTATGTTGCGTAAAATAAAAATTTAGGAATTACATCTTAAATAAATGTGTGTAAACATCATGTATCATTCATGAAATCATTTTATGGGGTCTTGAATTACAACTAAAGAGACTAGCACACACTACAACTTTATTAATTTTTTTAAAACTTTATTAATATTTAATAAGTTTTATTGACACCTTAACTCTCTCTCTGTCTCTCAGGTCGTGTGCAGCTCACCTATTTTTGTAGCTGGAGTGATGTAGAGGAGTCATGTGACGCTAACGCCATCTCTAAGATGTACTGTGCACCAGGTCAGCTTGTCTTAATCTTATAGGCACAGTCTGTGCTGTAAATGTTCTCTTTCATTAGATACACTGTATTGTATTTTTGTTTGAGCTCACTATCCACAGGCTAGTGTGGATAGTGCAGGCAGTACAGGCAGATTTTTCCTGGATTTACAATTGTTGGGGGAGGAAGAAAGGTGAGGACTCAATAGTCCATTTTAATGCAGTAGGCATTTTACTTGCAACAATAAAGAAACCTAACTAAATCTAGCTCAAGGGGGAAAAGCACAGTCCAGGGCAAGTGAGAGAAATTTGTCATAATCTTGACTGGACTTGAGCAACGGAACTGACTGGGACCAACTAACAAACAGAACACCAAATATTAGTAACCAAACAGTATTAAAGGGTTAGTTCACCCAAAAATGATGTCATTAATTACTCACCCTCATGTCGTTCCAAACCCGTAAGACCTTCGTTCTTCTTCGGAACACAAATTAAGATATTTTTGATGGAATCTGAGAGCTCTCTGACCCTCCATAGACAGCAAGGATATTACCACGATCAAGGCACAGAAACGTAGCAAGGACATCAGTAAAACAGTCCATGTGACATCAGGGTTTCAACTATAATTTTACGAAGCTACGAGAATACTTTTTGTGTGCAAAGAAAACAACAGTAACCTAATTTATTCAGCAATTCTTCTCCCTGAGTTACCGTCTTCTGCCATTTTGGAGAGTACCCAAGAACATAATCAACATAATCAGCGTTGTTTACGTTCAGTAGACAGCGTGCGCATGCTGAACGTAAACAACTTTAAAAGTACTGTTTTTCATACAAATGCCTAGAAACCATATAGTTACATTTTTACCATGGTATTGAGGTGCTACCGTATATGTGAGGTTTTACCTGTGGTTATCATTATCTAAATGTGTGCTACTACTATGAAAGACCAATGGTTTATTTTAATAAAACTCAGTCAGAATAATTAAATTTAAAAATTAGGTTGTTACAATTTTTACAGATGTTGCTGTTTTTGATAATGAACATAAGTTTTCATCTGCATCCTAACGCAATCTACTACTACTGTCAACTCAATACTGTCAAATGTGCATTTCTAAGAGACAATTATTTTTTTATGCTATTGATATTGCAGCCTGCACTGCCAACTGTGCTGAAGATACACATCATCAAGGTCAGGCAACACAAATCTGTTAACATGATTTGAAATGATATCACTCATTAGAACATGCAGGAACTAAGAAATTCATTTTTTCTATTAATCAATCAATCAATCAACATTTATTTATACAGCCCTTTACAACACTCAAGGTGAACCAAAGTGCTTTCCAATAAAAAGAGCAATAAAAACAAAAATATAAGCCAACAACAAAAATGTCACAACATTGCTAGATATTAAAAGCCAGTCATTAAAAAGGCCCAGGTCAGTAATTGTGCGCATATCGGGGGGAAGCTTATTCCAGAGTCTGGGCCCAGCTACAGAAAAAGCCTGATCACCCCAGTGTTTGTACCGTGACCTCGGCATTTCCAGCAAAATTGTATTTGTTGACCTAAGAACCCTGTTTGGCTGATGAAAAGCCAGCATCTCAGTTACATACAGTGGAGCAAGACCATTGAGAGCTTTAAACACAAACAATAAAATTTTAAAATCAACTCTAAAAGAAACTGGAAGCCAGTGGAGTGAATAAAGAATTGGGGTGATGTGCTCACGTTTACGTGTGTTAGTTAAAAGACGGGCCGCAGCATTCTGCACCAGCTGAAGGCAATTGAGGGACGACTGTGAGACTCCAACATAAAGTGCATTACAGTAGTCTAATCTTGAACTGATAAAAGCATGAATAGCTTTCTCAAGATCAGAGCGATTCAAAAAAGGTTTGACCTTAGCCAAAAGACGTAGCTGAAAAAAACTAGCTTTAACCACACTGTCAATCTGTTTATCAAATTTCAGGCTACTATCAAAAGTCACCCCGAGATTTCTGACAGTTGGTCCAAGCTTGGAAGTCAGCGTATCAAAGTCAGAAGTTTGATATATTATATTAATATATAAAAATATATAAAATATATAAAAATCTTAATATATAAAAATTAGGGGTGTAACGGTTCACAAAATTCACGGTTCGGTTCGATACGACACAGTGGTGTCACGGTTCGGTATGTTTTCGATACGGGGGGGCGGGGCAATTGGTTACGTCGCAATGTTGGAAATATTTCTGTTTTAAACCATGAAGGCGAGCCAATGGATATCAAACAAGCAAGCGTTTGCACCAGGGTTTGCACGTGTGCAAACTTTGTACAAGATTTATGCCGGTGAACGTCTTAATCGCAGTCAATTCACTATAAGCAGAAAGTGAAAGTAAAAACGGAATGACGGAGTAATGACAGAGCTTTCGGCATCTGACGCCACATATTCTCTCAGAGACAAAGAGAGACGAATCTACTTCAACATGCTGATAACGGTATAGCCCAGCGCTTCTCAAAGTCCGGACTCCGGACCAGGAGGGAATTAAATCCGGACCCGCCTCGACTTCGTATTTCAAGCGCACTCGTATCACTCAGACCTCCGTGCGTGGCACACACGCACGCACACACACACACGCACGCACACACGCACGCACGCACGCACGCACAAACCAGTATTGCAGTGTTTACCTACTCTTTTGTAAGACAAAGCGCATAGCAAATTCAACAAAAATTCATTTGAAGTGAAGATTCTTCCCAGCAAGGGGAGGTTATCACGGGGCAGACAGCACGTTGCCTGTTACGTCGTTTGGGCTGCGTTGTTGAGCGCAGTGGCACTGATATTTCACACACTTTAAGCTCTGTTATTTTCCAAACGTAATAGGATTAGTCCAACGAATCGTTCGGTTTGTAATGCGCACCGAACTGAAAGCCTCGTACCGAACGGTTCAATACGAATACGCATATCGTTACACCCCTAATAAAAATATATTAGCTTTCTTGTAGCTCAAATGGTAGAGCATGGCGCTAGCAACGCCAAGATCATGGGTTCGATTCCCAGGGAAAGCAAGAGCTGATAAAAATGTAAAACTGTAACTTGAATGCAATGTAAGTCGCTTTGGATAAAAGTGTCTGCTAAATGCATAAATGTAATATTAAGATATTTATTTTGCTAAGGATTAAATGATTGGAAAAGTGTAAAGTATTCAAAAACATTAAGTCAAGTCAATTCCATTAAGTGATTTCCACTTCCACTAATGCCAACAAAGTTTTCTAGTCTATTCAAAAGAATGTTGTGGTCGATAGTGTCGAACGCAGCGCTAATAGAGAGATACAACCACGATCAGATGATTTCATTTGTAAAATGAAATGCAGGTAATTTGTAACTCTAATGATGTCACGGTGCACACAGCAGGGAGAGACGAGGAACACGCAGCTCAGGGGTATCAGGAGCCCTCCGGGGCTAAACGCACACGAAACAAATGTTAAAAAGACCTTGGGTCACAGTCTGGTCAATATACGGCTACGGCCGGCTGGCGAGACCATAACTGGCTGGCTTGACCACTCAACGGCGGGGGCCGGCGGGCTGGAGGAAACCACAGCCGAAGGTGGGTTGGCTTTCCCCACGGACGGCGGCGTGATCTCCCGTGAACGGCGGGGTCGGTGAGCCGCGGATGGCGGCGTGAACTGAGGAAGTGGCGAGTTGGCTTTCCCCGCCAACAACGACCAGCGGGCATGAGTCAGCGGCAATCCGGCGAGCTTGAGTCAGCGGCAATCCGGCAGACTTGAGTCAGCGGCAATCCGGCGGGCTTGAATCAGAGGCAGGCCGGCGGGCATTGAGTCAGAGGCAGGCCGGCGGGCATTGATTCAGCGGCGGGCCGGTGGTCTAGGGTTAGCCGTGGACGGCGGCGTCGTCATCTCCTGCGAACAGTGGGCTGATTGATCCGCGAACGGCGGCGTGAACTCCCGCGAACAGCGGGATGGCTGAGCCGCGAACGGCAGCGTGAACTCCCGCGAACCGCGGGATGGGAGAGCCGCGGACGGCGGCGTAAACTCCCGCGAACGGCGGGCATGAGGGCTCGCGGCGAGCGGACTTGCTTGCCGCGAGGGACAAAACTCAGGAACAAACCAAAGACTTGAAAAAACAAACAAAACAAAACGAGGGACGACGCTTACTGTTTGGTCTGGTCTTCTGTCACGGTGCACACAGCAGGGAGATACGAGGAACACGCAGACGAGGAGATACTTCAGAATAATAGTCCTTAATGACGACATCAAGGTAAGACAGGGCAAGGTAGACACACAGAAACACCGGGAATAACAAGTAGACCAGACGACATGGAACTCAACAGACAGGACTTAAATACACCGGATAATTAACACAAATCACAAACACACAGCTGGAACAGAATTAACTAATAATGACATGAAACGAGGACAGGAAACAAACCATATATGGAAACAAGAGGCGGGAACACAAGACATACACGACAGAGGTCTGACAAATGAGAGCAGTCTCAGTACTATGATACGGTCTAAATCCTGACTGGAAATCCTCACAGATACCATTTTTCACTAAGAAGGAATATAATTGTGAGGATACTACCTTTTCTAGTATCTTTGACAAAAAAGGGAGATTTGAGATCAGTCTGTAATTAACAATAATTGTCTGTAATTATTAAGTGTCTGTCATGATCTGAACAGTCTGAACTTTGAATTCTGAACTTTCACTTAAAAGCAAAAATCTTTTAAAAAAAGATTTTCTGATGTGGAAGCCTTTAAACTTGAAAGAAATAAAGATTTGAAATTTGTCGTGAACACCAAAATAATGTCTTTATGACCGAGCAAAAAGTATCTTTTATGACCAGAGGAAAAATCTGAATTTTCTACGATACCAAAGTGGAAAGAGGTCAAAGATGCAGTAACTGTGCTGTACATTGTGAATGACTTTGTGAAGTTATTTTAGTTTTTTAGTGTTTGTTTGATTTGGGTCCTTCCATATTTAGTTTTTCTATCTGCATAGTGACATTGTAATAAAGACTTCTTGACTCACAATTAGGAATTTGATTATCACATCATAAAGGTAGTGTTGATTTTGCTAATTAATTTGTACACACCTGTACAGTTGATGAAGAGTAGCAATAAAGCTACTATATTACTCGTTTAATGCTGATGAGTTGACATTCTTGTGGGACAGAGCATTTCCCATCCTACTCTGGTGCAGCATGTAATTAAAGCATAGAAAAATCTCAGTTACACACTTACTTTGCTCTTCATTTTGGCGCAAAAGCTTCTTGTCTTTGCAACTAAGTGAAAGAAGAGTGAAATAATAAATTGTCCAACAAGTGAGACACTCTGATACATTTTTTCTCTCTCTGTCATTTAGAAGTGGGTGGAATCTGCGAAGAGACATTAGCATGTGATTGGTGGAGTTTGGGAGCCCTGTTATTTGAGCTCATAGTAGGAAAGGTGAGAGTATTTCATCAAGAGATGCGTTATTTAAAATGTATTTATATATTGATTTCAGTGTGGCAAATTATAATAAAGAGGTTTTGTGATTTCTATGTATATCTGCTTAAATACAAAATTCTTAAATGTTGAAGCACTTAAATGTGTTGTTCATGTAGAATTTTGTGTGTGTGCCTTTAGTCTCTATTTCAGTGTCATCCTGCTGGCATTGGAAGACACTCATCCCTGAACATCCCAGAGTTTGTGTCGGAGGAAGCACGCTCTCTGCTGGAACAGGTACGTATTACCATGGTGGAATATGAATATATGCCACCGAGCGAACAGAAGTGAGGGGACACGGTGACCAAAGCGTCTGGGCCAGGCTTCCCCTCCCTTTCTGAGGCCATTTTATCATAGGGAAATCCCTAACCTGTTAATGATTTGTACCCTACTCTGTTTAAATGGTAACATACCTCACTTGTTTGCATTTACTGTAATAGGCTGTTCTTTCTAGTTGGATGTTTGAAGCCAGCTCTCTGTAATTCTTAAAGGGGTCAGGAACTAAAAAAAAACAAAGCCGCTTTTCCACTGTCAGACCAAAGTGCTTAACTGTTCCATTCTGTGCCAGTTCGGGCCAGTCGGCATGATCAAATGTTTCTGTTTATTTTGCTCAAATAGCGCACTTGGCCAGCTACAGAGAGAAACTAGTAGCCAGACAACAGACAAGTGACCGATCCTGAGAGGTGATGTCACTGTATGCATTCTCTGGGCCGAGAACGGTTCCTAGTTGTGCTGAGCTGAGCTCAAGTGGAATCATAACTGGAACTGTTCCTTATCATTCATAGAACCTTTCGGCCCGATGGTGGAAACAGCTTAAAGGGATAGTTCACCCAAAAATGAAAATTATGTCATCATTTACTCACCCTCAAGTAGTTCCAAACCTGTATGAATTTCTTTGTTCTGCTGAACACAAAGGAAGATATTTGTAACATAATTTGTAACCAGGCTGTTTTGGGGCATCATTGACTTCCATAGTAGGAAAAAAAAATACTATGGAAGTCAATGGTGCCCCAGAACTGCTCTGTTTCCCACATTTTTCAGAATATCTGCCTTTGTGGTGAGCAGAACAAAGACATTCATACAGGTTTGGAAGCACTTGAGGGTGAGTAAATGATGACAGAATTTTCATTTTTGGGTGAACTATCCCTTTATGAACTGGGTGAACTATCCCTTTATAAACTATCCCTTTATGAGTCTAGAAAGTGCTGATCATAAATACAGACCAGGAAGACGCAGAAACGAGCGATCTCATATGTAAGCATAAAAATAATGCGATCATGAGCATTAACCGTGTATAAATTAAAACTCCCTAATGTTACAGAATGAAATGTCGTCCCAGGAAGTGGTAAAGGCCTGTGCAAGCTTTGGGAATAGTGATGGAAGCCATTTACTGCATCTTTGGGGAAAGAGTTAAAACCAAGGTGCCAAAAAAACTTCTTTAAATCTCTTTATTACGTAACTGAGATGACATCCTTGTCATTTTGGCCCATCCACTGGCGTGTTAGTGAATTGATATGGACAGACTGAGAGATGCTAGGATCACTGGACTGAAAATAACATTAACTTCCAAAGGATCCTAATGTTAGGAAAAGGGTGTTTATTTTCAATGTTGATGTCTCAGTAGAGCATTATTTGTTGTTCAGTACATTTCATCATGCATTCTTTGGTAAACCAACACAATTTGATTTTGATGCAGGATTTGCAAACAGACTTTTACAGAAAGATATGAACCCGACAGTAATGCTGTGATATAGAAGGATTAACGCGCAGTCAGACTTTTTCTTTTCATGGAATGTCTGTGGCATTAATGCCACTGAAATAAAAACCAAAGGGTTATGGAACAATGAACAAGCAAGTGTTCTACAAGAAACACATTTTATTATTATTGCAAACAAAAAACTTAGATTAGGTTGGTCAAATTTATTTGACATCACATTAGAAATCTAAACATTTTAAATAACAAATTAGGATGTTTCATTATGTTTTTGAGTCTG
Organism: Schizothorax lantsangensis; assembly: GCA_027422415.1. NCBI lineage: Eukaryota > Metazoa > Chordata > Actinopteri > Cypriniformes > Cyprinidae > Schizothorax > Schizothorax lantsangensis. Next base: position 28,120,984 of record CM049855.1, on the reverse strand, counting down.
CTTTGATATTTGGAGGGGACCTCAACACAAGTTTTATGAAGAATAAAAACCGATGGCGATTATGCATTGGTACACTACTGCTATTGCACTACTGCAGATGTATATGTTGAATATTCTACTGAATCTGAAAAAGTTAATTTTGTGAAAGCAAAAATAAAAAAATCTGTTGAAATATTACAGGTGGTATTTTTAAACAGACTAATACTTTGGAAATTAACTCTGTAAAGTATGTATGGATTATTGAATTGAGTTTGGGAAATATTTCCAATTGTAATGGGGGTGGTAACTTGCTTTAAAGAAAGTATATTCTACTGTAACCACCACTCACTCTCTCTCTTTCTCTCTCTCTCTCTCTCTCTCTGTAGCTGTTACAGTATAATCCAGTGGAGCGGCTGGGTGCGGGAGTCGCTGGTGTGGAGGATATTAAGTCTCATCCATTCTTTTCTCATGTGAACTGGACCAAGTAAACCATTAGATAGACTTGAATGAGATGAACACTCTAAATTGACTGTTAAATGTCAATATGTATAAGAACATCATAAATGATGCAGAACACATGCTTATTTCACACAGATTCTTACCTGAAAATGGCCAAAGCTCATTGTCAACTGTGAGAAAGTTACAGTGTGGCATACAGGAAGTTTCTGTTTATATCAGGAGAAATATCAATACATACATAAATATATCCTGTATAAAACTGTAAATATGTATGGGTGTTTAATTTATAGTGTTTACAAAAAGCAGCTGGCAAATTTCACTGCATGAACATCTTTAGCATGTGCTAGAAGGACATGTATGGAGTGATCTTGGTCAGTTGTTTAATTGAAATTTATCACAGGCACTACATGTTTTCTACTAACCCATCTGATGCTCGGTGTTATTTATTAAATTTCTCTGTGTCAATAGGCTTTTATTGTTTTTTTCATTTGATGTGTTAGTTTCTTAAAGATACATATGAAGCAGCTACCAATGCGATGCGATCCGATTCACCCCATTTTGATCCAGTGCAATCCGATTTCAATTCAACCCAATGTGATTCAATGCAATATGATGCAATGGAAAAAAATATGAGGCTATGCAGTCCTGTATGGTACATATAGATAGTTCGCTTTTATTTCTTTAGTTCTGCCAGACAGCAAATCATAAATTAACTTAGCCTAAGTAGCTTCTGACTTCTAACGTCTCTGTAGTGTTGTGATACCACGTCATATTCACATATCAGGAGTGGTGATGAGAGAACGCGCTGGAGAAACTGTTTAGAGAGGAGAAATTAATCTACATATAAAATATTGGGCATAAATTATTGGTTACTTTCTAAATAATAAAAGTATAGCACATCTACTAATAATTATATATAAATAAACAGTTTTTGTACCGATGAAAATATGTTAGAAACAATGCATCACGATACAAATCGCCAACTTGTATCCAATGCACATTTTTTTTAATTAATGCATCGCAGCGTTAACATTTATGCCCATGCATTGATGTGAATCGGTAAATCTTGCCATCACTACAAGGCAGAGCTGAAGAGCTGTAGAGACCGGGCAACGCTGAAGGTCCTGGAGAGCAAGTTGGTTGAGCCAGGGCATTGGAGAACTGAGGCGATGACGGAGCGACCCAGGACCAAGACGGGAAGAAGCCAGGTGGAACCGAAGGGGTGGATGGACAAATCACCACTGAAGGCCCTGTCTGTGGTGCAGGCAGAGTGGCGACTGACCAAGGCAGAGCTGACTGGATGAGGGAGCCCAGTGGAGTCCTAGGGACGATGGTACCAGGTGGAGCCGAGGGAGTGAGGAGTCAAGGCATAGCCGACTAGTCGATGGGCCACAGTGGAGTGACGGGCTTGGAGAGTCTAGGCCAGGGGTGGCAAACATCAGTCCTGGAGAGCCACAATCCTGCAGAGTTTCACTCCAACCCTAATCAAACACACCTGAACTAGCTAATCAAGGTCTGAGGGTTAGTAGAAAGCTACAGGCAGAGGAGTTTTATCAAGGTTAGAGCAAAACTCTGCAGGACTATGGCTCTCCAGGACCGACACGGCCCACCCTTGGTCTAGGCAGACAACACTCCAGAGTGGAGCTGGCAGACAGGAAGCCCAGGGTGGATCCAGGCTGCTAGGAGGAGCCAAAGGGCTGAGTGAAGCCAGTGCCGAAGAACTGGGAAACTTAGGCAGAGGAGGAGGGAATGGAGGCTGGGCGGGATTTCTGGAGACACTGGGTACTTTGAGCTGGGTGGAACCAGCAGCGAGACAGTAGATACAGGGCTGGGCGGAACCAGGATGGAAATACACACTCGGTGTCGATGCTGGGTGAAACCGACTCAGGGAAAGGAAATGAAACGGGCAGGAAAGACACACTCTTCCAGACAATCAGTGCACTTTCCTCAGCTGTTGTAGAGGGGGTAGTGCTCCATGACATCCCCTCGTACTCCACCAGTAATCCAACTGGCACAGGTGATGTTGCTAGTTCACGCACCTGGGGCCTGTACTATGAAGCCGGTTTAGCTGGCTAGCCAGGTAAGTTTCAGTTTAGTTTGCATCAATCCTGGGTTTTAGGTACCAAGAAAGTGGCTTGGCTTTTAGCTGCGTTCATTGCTATAGTAACTTACACTGCACAGCTAACCTGCTCCGGGGCAGGTTATGTTCTGAGTTAGAGATCTCAAACTGAAATTGGACCAATCAGATGTGAGCAAAGTGACACATGTCTGACACAAAAAAGTCACTCCCCCAGTCTCTCTTCCTACAAATGAAAGGTCACTATGAAGTACCTTTAAAAAAAAAAATCCAACAAAATTGTCTGGCTTTAATGATAATTACAATTTGCATATGATTTATATAATTATAATATGATTTATATTATTATTACTCCATTACACACAAGCACTTTTAGTTTAACAATTAATATAAAGCATTTGTTTTAAATTAATATTAATATATACAGATCATATGTAATATAAATAAGTGGTAGAATCAATAGATAACACTTTAAAAATGGCTACATGTGACCTTACATGTTTGAGTCTCTATCACTATATATTATCAACTATATAAACAAACTTCACAAGTTTCACTTGTGACTGCACTGATAGAGCAAGATAATTTCCTTTATTTGTCCTCTTTCATGGACAAGTACTTCAGTGGAAATGTGTTTAAATTCCTCATATTCTTTAATCTCTTAACCTTTAACAAAATATTTTTGAATCTCGCTGGCTCTCTCGCGAGAAGTGAGTCACACTTGCTCTGTGTTGTGATTGGCTGTTCGCCACTGATGTCACACATTCATGTGCACGTGCTCCATTAACTCAGGATCAAGCCTGAGTTGACAGAGAAAGTTGATGATCAGCTTCATGGTACCAACAAAGCCAGATTGGAGTGGTTTGGTTTTGTCAACTCAAAACTTATCCTATAACTCTGAATTTGTTAATCTACCATCATGGTACAGGCCCCTGGTCAGACATGGTTGGCTCAGGCTATATGGCAGATCTGTGGCTCTCCTATCGTGGCAGGCGTTTGTATCCTAGTCTGTGGTGGGCGCAGGTGTCGCTGTCATTGAGCACCCCCTTGCTGGCCTCAATAAGACCTCTTCCAACAGCAACCTAGTTTTCCCAGGAGGTCTCCCATCCAGGTACTGACCAGGCTCAACCCTGCTTAGCTTCAGTGGGCAACCAATCTTGGGCTGCAGGGTGATATGACCGTTTCAATAATGTAAAGGGCTAAGTAAAATCACTTTGAACTCCTCACACCCAGCCCACTCTCTCTTTAAACGGTTGTCCTCTGGTTGGCGCTACAGAGCACCAACCACCACAACAGCCCAAGTACCCCAGAAGAGTTTATTTTCCTGCAGACTATATTCAGCCTGAACAATTTAAACTTTCATAACTATGTCCATCATAAATTACACATTTATACATTGCATCTGAAAAGTGTATATTTGTAAATTACATGAACTGTACACTTAAGACGTTAATAACTTATCAGTACATTCATTAAGACAATTGTTTTTTCTCTATATTCCTACTCCTGTATTATATTGCATTATTTTTTTTCTGTTTTTCTTATATTAGTGTTGTTATATTTCATCTCTCCTGTGTAATTCCTATGTTTGCACTATGTCTGTACTTTCTTCTGTATTGGAAGCTCCTGTCGCCAAGACAAGGCGTGTAGGTGTGTACTGTGGCGGGAAGAGCAAACAGACACAGTGGGTGTGGCGTCAGGCCTCGGAGAGGCTTTTATTCAACAGAAATAATCAAAATAAAGTGTCCAAAGGGGTTCAAGTGTCCAAAATAAACAGGGGATCTGGTGTCCTCGTGCTGCGGGGTTCGTGAAGGAGGGGCAGTGTTCGAGAAGACAGGGTCCAGGTAAGGGGCTGAGTCCGGCGGCCGCACGCGCTCCCTTCTCGGGTCCGGGGCGCGAGGGCGGCGGCTTCGTCCTCCTTTTGGTCCGCGGCGCTTCCAAAGGTTATACGGCCCGTCAGCCGTCTCGCGGGTGCGGTACTCTTTGCTCAACGCTCCCTTCCTGGACCCACGAGAACACCAGCGTGCATGCACGGGGGAGAGACCGGTCTCCCGAGGAGAGGCGCGCTCGGCATATAACAGCGGCGGTGATGAGGCTCCATTCACTTCAGGTGTGCCTCATCACACGCCGCCAGACTTAGCGGTTTTCAGCGCCCCTCCTCTCTCACACACCCACTCCCGTCGGGAGCCTGGTGAAGGTCGGCGAATAAGGGACGGGGTGGTGATGATAATAAGGGGGAGGCAGCCAACTCGTCGCAGTACACATACTTGGCAATAAAGCTCTTTCTGACTTCTGATTTTGCCTTTTCTTTCACACAGCTATTCCTTGGCTACTTTATCACTTGATTGTCCTGATTTCAATTGCTGTCTTGGCTAACCCTGAGAGACAAGGTGCGAAGCTCGGACATCTGAGAGGAGCTTGGAATAGTCCTTCCTGATGCTCCACATTGAAAGGAGCCAGTTTACATGGTTCAGACGTCTGTTTAGTCTTCTGGATCAGGTGTTCCATGTTTGTCCAACTGGTAAGACCCCATAAAAATGTAATATATGACATATATTGTCCTATATCAAGAGTGATATTACCATATATGTTCTCTATAGGACCATTTATAATTCTCACATATTCCCTGGGTAGATGAAGATATAAGTTATTCCCATATATATATCCCCATCCCCATAGTAAAATGTATACGCACATATATATTCTAATAATATTTATGATTTTTTTAGATGTATCCACCATATATGTCAAGAATGTATGTTAAAAGATTATATATACAAATCTGTTTGTACACAAAATCTGTGGAGGAAGCTGAAGGTTCGAGTTACCAAACGTCAGCCTCGAAACAATGACTTGGAGAGGATCTGCAAAGAGGAGTGGGACAAAATGATCATCCTGAGATGTGTGTGCAAACCTGGTACTTATTTCACTCATTAAAATGCAAATCAATTTATAACTTTTTTGAAATGCATTTTTTTTTTGTTTTTTTTTTATTCTGTCTCTCACTGTTCAAATAAATCTACCATTAAAATGATAGACGGATCATTTCTTTGTCAGTGGGCAAATGTACAAAATCAGCAGGGGATCAAATATTTTTTTCCCACTGTAGTTCTTCCTTTCTTTGTGCTCTGAACTAACTTGAGCTAAATAATGATACTGTCATCTTTTATAGCAGAATCTGAACTCCATTGTTGAGTTTCGAACTTTCCATAACCTATTCTGCTGTTTATCTCTGTGAAGCTGCTTTGACACTATCTGTATTATATAAAGCAATATAGAAATAAAACTGACTTGATTCTGCAGTTACAATTATCTCAAAGAGTGTGAACCATCCTCAATGTATCGTATCATTGCCTACGCATCGAGCGTATTGCATTGGCCTCAGTTATGGACATGCACATACCTCCTGCCTGGGTAAGCTTGTGTCCCGGTCCTTGTGCTTCTGTCTCCGCCCTGGCTCTGCCTTACTGTAACCCAGAGTCCTCCCACCCTCCTTGGACCTTTTGTTTAATGAGGATGCCTCTTTGTTGGGGTATACTGTTACAGGTCATTTGTGTATTGTGTTTGATTTAGTTTAACTTTTTATTTTCTCAGTTTTTAGATCAGTTTCCTTTGTCCTTTCATTTGTTAAGTAGGTTACTCATTGATTGATTAGTGTCTGCATCTGTGTTTGATTGGTTTGTTTCAGTGTATTTAAGCTCTGTTTCTTTCTGTTCATTGTCAGTTTGTGTTACACTTGAGTTTGGTTGTTAAATTTTTGGTTTTGTTGGTTTACCATTTTTGTTAAATAAACACAAGTTGCTGCACTTAGGACCATCGCCACATCTTTATTTTTACCGAGCTCTAACAACTTAATAGTATATCCTGCTATTATTTTTGAAAATAATATTTTCTAAATGTAATCATTCACAATATTATTTTAGAACACATGTTAATTTAAAATATTTAAAAAGTATGCATGCCAGTGAAAGTGTGAAAGCATATCAAATGCAATCCTCTAGTTGATGTAGCCTATGTAAAATCTCCTGTCTGCGGAATAATGACGAATGTTGATCTAGTCTAGAGTCACGTGAAAGTCCATTTTTACTTTTCAGACTGCAAAACATGACCTGAATCAGATTTAGGACCATAAAAGTGACCCAAATCAGAATCTAAAAGATCAGATTCCGTGTGGTTTGTGCTGTTCACACTGTCATGAAATAAAACGTGTTGAGTCACATATGAACAAAAAATAAAAAATCGGATTTGGAACACATTTTCTTGCAGTGTGAACGCAGCCACAGCTTCTGGACCTTAAAACATTATAAATATTTTCAGCTAAATGTTTTTATTTGCAGGTAAGATCACTCACAAATGAAAATTGTCAATGTAAAAACAATGTTTTCTATAGGGGATAGAATATAATGTTTATACAGTAAAAAGCATTATGTGTGTGTGTGTGTGTAAAGGTTTTTCCTTCATTGTGGGCGCCAAATGTCCTCAGAAGGATAGTAAAACCTAACATTTTCGTCAGGAAAAATTTATTAAAAATACTAAATGATGATTATCTTAAAATGTAAAAATTCTGTGTGGGTAGGTTTAGTGGATAGAAAATATTGTTAGGTCAGAATATTTATATCTATATATATATATATATATATCAGACATGTTCACAAGTCTCTGAGGTCCAAGTCTAAGTCAAGTCTCAAGTCTTTAAAGCGGAGTCGAAGTCACGTCTCAAGTCTTTGTTCTATTTATTAGCAACAGTTCTTTCAGCTAGTTATTGAGGCTAAATCAGTTTTGAAATACTGATTTCACGATATGATTTTCTCAACAAAAAAAACTAACAAAATTTAAGACAAAGAAATGAAAAGGTGTCCATTTATTAATTGTCAGATAAAATGCTGCACATTTCTTTGTAAAATTGAAATATGTCAAACAACAAAACTAAATTTTAAAACAAACCCCAATTAATCAAATGAATTACACAAATGAAATAAATCTCATATAAACAAACTAAGGCTTTGTCTGTGCTCTTTTTCAATTTAAAATGAGAGGCAACCACTGTGTTTTAAACACAACACAATCCAAACAAAGAGGCTGCATACATCCAGCATGAGCAGTTTTTCATCTAAATTGGATTGTATAATTTCGAAAACAAAATGGTCTGACTTTAGTTTTGTGAAACTATTCTACATAATACAAACCAGCAGACAGAGAAGACAGGCTGAATTAATGCAGATTGACTCTCTGCCAGCAGGTGGCGCTTGAACATCAATTAAACATCGTTTCCTTGGTTACCGCTGTAAACAAAGCAGAGCTGCGGTTATGAACTTAATTTGAGCCGGATCCTGTTCCGGAAAATGTCAGATTTTGGATTTTTGCGTTCCGGTATTTGTTTTTAAAGATCCGGCATTAACAAGTGCGGATCGTGACAGTGCGTGTGTGCATATAGGAGACAGAGCAATTGCGGGTTTGTGCAGATGTATTTGATTATTGACCAATCAGCTTTCTTAAATTCAAAATCGCTCTCATTGATTGGTGCTACTGAACCCACTCTCTCCAAAAGTTCTGCTGCTCACAACAATAATTTGTTTTGTGAGCAGAGGGAACATTTGGAGAGAGTGTAATAATACCAGAAATAAGACCAAATAAAGTGAAATATTATAATGCAAAAATATTATAATTATTTATTATAAATAATAATCATAGCCTATAGTCCCCCTCACTCCAAAACAAATCATTTTAATGTAACAGTATGCAGAACAGATCAAGAATGAAAAAACTAAAGCGAAACTGAAAGTACCGTGGGCTCACGTACCTCTCTCATTCGGCACAAATCCAATGTTTCCATATTCGCAATGTATTTCAATGTTAAACTATTATTTATAATGTAGACAGGCTTCATGCGCGTTCACATATAGAAGATCATCCTCTTCACATGCGCAAAAATGCGCTTGGCATAACAGCAGCTGTAGACCGGTTATACTACGGACTCTTTAAATTGATATGTTTGGCTGACTGTATTTTATTTTGATAATGAACAGACTGTGATGGCAAGTTTGAATTTCTAGAATATGTGTGTGTGTGTGTGTGTGTGTGTGTGTGTGTGTGTGTGTGTGTGTGTGTGTGTGTGTGTGTGCGCGCGTGCGTGAGGCACCGGCGCGATCAAACAGCTGACATAGGCTATTAAAAATATTCTAATAATAAAAACTAACACTAGCTTCTCTATTCTTTTTGTATTCTATTTATTTTCTTTTTATTTATTATACAATTAACAAAAGCAAAAAAGGCCTCTAACACTAGCTTGCTCTATTCTTTTTCTATATCTGTTTTCTTTTTATTATATAATTAAAAAAAACCTTGCTACGTGTACTGCATTAAGCTAACTGAGACTTGTCATAGCACTTGCATATCATTGCTCTTTTTGGTGATTTTGATTGCTTCCATTGTCCTCATTTGTAAGTCGCTTTGGATAAAAACGTCTGCTCAATGACTAAATGTAAATGTTTACTTTTATTTTTGCACACTCGCAATAAAAAGAACATTTATGTTTTTGTAATTAAGCAAACAAACATGCGCGTTCTGTCATCTCGGTTCTCGGGTTCCTTTGTGAACTTGTTTGCGGATCGCCGCGCCTCACATCTGTTTTATATCTGTTAATTATTTATGTCAGATATATTTTGCATATTTATACCTTTTCTATAGATGAAATTTGTATTTTATTTTTATGGAAACAAATTTTGTTATTTTTAATGTAACTTAGGCTAGGCCTATACACTTCCTTAAATCATCAAAACCTAGGCTGTAGTTAGGTCCATGCAGAAACTTGTGAACGATGATCTTATAGTTGCGTCATCACCGTTTAGTGACGTCATTGAATGATCCGGGAAAACTGAAGTTGTATTGTCAGTGTCGGTCACGGCGCCTTTTAACTGCTGATTTGGATCCGGCAATGTTTCATTTACAAATTAAGCACTGTGAACACTACTTTAATATGCATTACACGGAGGCAAGATGAAAAGAAAATACCATTTAAACTTTTAAGACAGCCAGTTTCCCTCAGAGATACATTCATATAAACTCCTATACCAAATGACTTGCGTTTTTTACGAGTCTCACGAGTCAGAGTCCAAGTCAAGTCTGGAGTCAGCTGTTCACGAGTCCAAGTCAAGTCCCAAGTCTTTATTTATGCGACTTAAGTGCGACTCGAGTCCAAGTCGCAGACTCGAGTTTCCATCTCTGATATATATATATATATATATAAGTCTATGGCAAGTCTCCATAAAGATAGCTGTAGAAACAAACATGAGTGTGTGTGCGCGAGTGTTTGTGTGTCTAGCTAAAATGCTGTCTATGTAGGGCAAATCGCTAAGAATTGAGACACGACCGCAGATTACGTCACTGTTTTATTTCCTTGCTTTCACCTGAGCTCTGAAGCAGGTAGAAATCAGATGAATGAGTTGCTCTTGACAGCTTTCGACAGGAAACCCTTTGAACAAATATTTATTTTATAGGAAACAATGCTCAGCGACTGATCTAGATTTTTACCTGTCAGTTCGACTGACACTACAGCTAAAGTGGATTGGCGAATTTTTAGGAAATATATACCTCACACCAGGATACTTTTAAATTCAACAAAAATGGACTCGTGGAGTTGTCTTTTCGCTGCCTTGGTTTTTATTCTCGGTGTTCATGGCGGAGAAACACAGAGCAGCACAGTGGACAAACTCACATCAGCACAGGGCCAGTGTGTACAACCTTTCAGGCCCGGTCGGGATAACTTTGTTCTCGACACGGAAGAGTCGATTGAGGATGGCGCTGCTTTCCTGTCAAACCCGAGCGTCGCGCATAGGAACGCGTGCATTGCTGCGTGTTGCAGAGATTCCAGATGCAACTTGGCCCTCATAGAAGACGGACACGAGAAGGGATCCAACAACAGCTGCTTTCTCTTCAACTGCTTATATAAGCAAAAATATGTCTGTCGATTTGTTCAGAAGAAGGGGTTCACCAATTATATACTGGATTCAGTCTATGAATATTACCTGAACGGCCGCAAAAGTGGTAAACTTTATTCTTTGCTCTCTCTCTGTATTTAGGCTCTCTCTATATATATATTTCAAAATGTCTTAACTTAGTCTTCCTGTTAAATGACTCACTGGATGTGTATGATGAATGCAAGGCTGTGCAACAGTTAAGCCAGTGGCACTCAGATCTGCCTTCAGTCAACACAGCGCTCACTTTTCCAAAATCCAAGTCTCACCCTATGTTTTTTCCCCTTTCTATTTTGATGTAATGATGCCATTATTGGAAGAACTGTTGACTTTCATTAGAATTTTTGCAGGAACTTATGGGTACCATTTTGTGACTCAGCCCTTTTCAAAAAGGTACCTAGAGGTTCTCTAGAGGGTTCTATTTTAAAGATACGTCAAGTGTTTTTTCATTTTTAGGCGTATAAAACATTGATATTTTGTCTTTAATAAAGCAAGGTGTAATTATATTAATATATTATTAATTATTTTGTTATTTTAAGTCATGTACATTCTTTAGTAGTGACTATTGACTAGTGAATGGAATATCACTGATATTTTTCTTCAGGTGGGAAGGACAAACCGCCCGTTGCCAATGCTGGACGGGATGTGGTGGTCCAGCCTAATGAGGAGGTACTGCTGAATGGCATTGAGAGTTGGGATGATAGGAAGATCACTGACTACAAATGGAGCCTCATCAGTGGACATGAATCTGTCCGTATAGAGGTATTATATTGGATTCTAGTGTATGAGCTGATATGCTATGATGTTGTCCATGTGTTATTAATGTTGTCAGGTAATTATGTTTCCGATTATGATGTTAAAATTAATTAAGATGCTTTTAAGGGATTGTTTCTTTGTCATCTTAAAAAAGCTAATTCTGTCATTATTTGCTCACCCTCATGTCGTTCCAAACCTGTATGACTAACTTTATGTAGAACATAAAAAGAAATGTCTCCATGCCCCCCCCCCCCCCCCCCCCCCCCCCCCCCCCCTCCAGTTCATGCAGAAGTCAATGGCAACCAACACAGTTTGATTATCAACATTCTTCAAAATATCCTTTTCTATGTAAGGGATTGCATACAGTTGAGGAACAGCATGAGTAAATAATGATACAGTTTACATTTCTGGGTGAACTATCCCTGTAATGAGGACTAATGATCATTTCAGTGGGATTAAATGCTAATTTAGAGCATTTGTTCTAAACTGCTTTGGCTTCAAGACCCAGACTGGAAGTCAAGAGGCAATAGATTTGCTCCTCTTAGTCATTACTAGTTGACAGCTTTTGTTTCATAGCATAATAATACCCAATATCTGATCTGAATCTAATTAACTGCTCCACAGAAAACTGATCTGCCAGACCAGGTGAAGGTGTCCATGTTGGTACCTGGGGTGTATAAGTTCAAACTGACAGTGACCGATTCAGCACAGCATTCTGATTCAGCTCAAGTCACACTCTTGGTTCTCACTCCTGAGCAATCTGAGCGTGAGTATTATTTTTATTTTGCTTTGCTGACACCCTCCTAGGCTTATACCTTTTATAAATAAATATTTATCTCACTATTAATGAGAAGTAAATGGAAAAACAAACTATAGTGCTAACTTAATAGTATTGTCATTTTATGTTGTTGTTCTCCTACCTGTCATCTTTGTAAATGTTTAAGAATACATTGCATTTTTTTAACCTGGAAAATAAACTTGGAAATAAACAGAGCTATATGTTGATATATTTAACATTTAAAGTAAATATTTGTACTAATGTAGTTTTTACTTTAAACATGGCATTGTGTACTATGAATATTGCTGTCTCTTATGACAAACTGCATTAGTAGAAAATAAAGGAGATTAAGTTAAAGCACATTTTCAGACATGTAAATGTCTTAGGCTTACAAATAACTCCGTAATGTTGTCATGGGTTGGGGATGACTCTTTCTCTCTCTCTCTGTTTTTATTGTGTGAGAGACCTTACCGCTCCCTCTGCAAATGTGCAGGACCGGTTTGACGTGTTACAGGCTTTGAGTCACAGTTGCGCAGTATATGGATACCTGCTCTGCGTAAACACAAAACAGACCCCCAGCAAATAAATATTAATGAATTACAGCAAACTGTGAATATTAATTAACTCACGGCATTCTCAACCTTCCGTAAATGTTGCAAAAGACAGAGAGGCAAAAAGAACAGGAGAGGGAAGAATATGAAGATGGAAAAGGGGTCAGCAGGAGGGGAAGTAGATATCAATAAAGTATTTTATAGTAAAATGCAATAAAATGACAAGATTGAACCCACTGAAGAAATGAGGTCAGCTTTAGCAGCTGTTGAATCATTGCATGTAAATGCTTTTTACTCACTGTCTAATCACCCTGTTTATGTGACACATCCACGTCTGGTTCATGACTACAGCAGCACATTTGTGTGATGGAACATGTCAGATAATGATCAGAATCAGAATCAGAATGAGCTTTATTGGCCAGGTATGTTTACACATACGAGGAATTTGTTATAGTGACAAAGCTCCACAGTGCAACAGAATGACAGCAACAGGACAGGACACAGACAACAAGAGAACAATATACAAATATACAAATAGGCAATGTACAAAATAGCAAAAACACTATGCAATACAGACAATCATGTGTGTACAGGTCTGACATGTGCAAATTTGAAATGGAAAAAAATAAAATAAAAAATATTATATATGTATGTGTGGTGAATAAATAGTTGTAAAATAGTGTTGTGTGTTCCACGTTAATGTCAGGTGTTCATGAGATGGATTGCTTGGGGGAAGAAACTGTTCCTGTGTCTGGTCGTTCTGGTGCTCAGAGCTCTGTAGCGTCGACCAGACGGCAGCAGTTCAAAGAGGGAGTGTGCTGGATGTGCGGGGTCCAGAGTGATTTTGCCAGCCCTTTTGCTCACTCTGGATAAATACAGTTCTTGGAGAGTAGGGAGGGTTGTACCAATGATTCGCTCAGCAGTCCGGACTACCCTCCGTAGTCTTCTGAGGTCAGATTTGGTAGCTGAGCTGAACCAGACAGTTATTGATGTGCAGAGGACGGATTCAATGATGGCAGAGTAGAACTGTTTCAGCAGCTCCTGTGGTAGGTTGAACTTCCTCAGCTGGCAAAGGAAGTACAACCTCTGCTGGGCCTTTCTCACAATGGAGTCTATGTGAATGTCCCACTTCAGGTCCTGGGAGATGGTGGTGCCCAGGAACCTGAATGACTCCACTGCAGTCACAGTGCTGTTCATGATGGTGAGTGGGGGGAGAGCAGGGGGGTTTCTCCTGAAGTCCACGATCATCTCCACTGTTTTGAGCGTGTTAAGCTCCAGGTTGTTAAGACTGCACCAGACAGCCAGCTCCTTAACCTCGTGTCTGTAGGCAGACTCGTCACCGTCCTGAATGAGGCCGATCAGTGTGGTGTCGTCTGCAAACTTCAGGAGCTTGACAGAGGGGTCTTTAGATGTGCAGTCATTCGTGTAGAGGGAGAAAAGCAGTGGGGAGAGAACGCAGCCCTGAGGGGCTCCAGTGCTGGTGGTGCGGGTGCTGGATGAGAATTTTCCCAGCCTCACAAGCTGCTGCCTGTCTGTCAGGAAGCTGTTGATCCACTGACAGACGGAGGTGGGGACGGAGAGCTGTGTCAGTTTATTCTGAAGGGTGTCCGGGATGATGGTGTTTAAAAGCAGAGCTGAAGTCTACAAACAGGATCCTCACATAAGTCCCTGGTCTGTCCAGATGCTGCAGGGTGAAGTGCAGTCCCATGTTGACTGCATCATCCACAGACCTGTTTGCTCTGTAGGCAAACTGCAGGGGGTCCAGTAAGGGTCCAGTGGAGGCCTTCAGATAAGCCAAAACCAGTCTTTCAAATGATTTCATGACCACAGACGTTAGAGCCACAGGTCTGTAGTCATTAAGTCCAGTAATTTTGGGTTTCTTTGGGACAGGGATGATGGTGGAGCGTTTGAAGCATGAGGGGACTTCGCACAGCTCCAGTGATCTGTTGAAGATCTGTGTGAAAATGGGGGCTAGCTGGTCAGCACAGGATTTAAGGCAGGCTGGTGACACACCGTCTGGGCCTGGTGCTTTCCTTCTTTTGTTCTTTATGAAGACCTGCCGCACGTCATCTTCACTTATTTTCAGTGCAGGTGTGGGGGAGAGGGGGGTTGCTGGAGGTGTTAATGGTTGTGTGGAGAGGTGTTCAGGGCGGGTGTGGGGTGTTTTTTCAAACCTGCAGCAAAAGACATTCAAATCGTCTGCTAGTTGTTGATTCTCCACAGTGCTGGGGGATGGTGTCTTGTAATTTGTAAAGTCTTTCATACCTTTCCACACTGAAGCAGAATCACTGGAAGAGAACTGAATCCTTAGCTTGTCAGAATAATTCCTCTTAGCCACCCTGATCTCCTTTTCCAGTGTGTATTTGGCCTGTTTATACAAGACTTTATCCCCCATCCTGTAAGCATCTTCTTTGGCCTGACGGAGCTGTCTGAGTTTTGCTGTGAACCATGGTTTGTCGTTGTTGTAGGTTAAACTAGTCCTGGTAGGAATACACATATCTTCACAGAAACTGATATATGATGTTACAGTCTCTGTGAGTTCGTCCAAATCGGTGGCAGCAGCTTCAAAAACACTCCAATCAGTGAGGTCAAAACAAGCTTTTAAATCTTGCTCTGCTTCAGCAGTCCATCTTTTAACAGTTTTTAATACAGGTTTTTCAGATTTGAGTTTCTGCCTGTAGGTTGGTATAAGATGAACTAAACAGTGATCAGATAGTCCTAAAGCTGCTCGAGGGACAGAGTGATATGCATCCTTTATCTGTGTAACAGTGATCCAATATATTACTGTCTCTGGTGGGACATGTGATGTGCTGTCTGTATTTTGGCAGTTCGCGTGAGAGATTTGCTTTATTAAAGTCACCGAGAATGATTAAAACAGAATCCGGGTGTTGTTGCTCAGTCTCTGTGATCTGATCAGCGAGTTTCTGTAAAGCTGATCTGGCGTTCGCGTGCGGTGGAATGTAAACACTCACGAGAATGAACGAACAGAACTCCCGCGGCGAATAGAACGGCTTGCAGTTAATGAAGAGCGTTTCTAGATCATAACAGCACATCTTCTTTAACACAGTTACATCTGTACACCACCTCTCATTGATGTAGAAGCACGTCCCGCCGCTGCGCGATTTCCCCGTTGATTCTGCCTCGCGATCTGCTCTGATCAGCTGGAAGTTGGGAAGATGTAACGCGCTGTCCGGTATGGTATCCTTCAGCCAGGTTTCCGTGAAACACAGAGCAGCAGAGTTTGAGAAATCCTTATTTGTCCGGGAGAGCAGGAGAAGTTCGTTCGTTTTGTTGGGTAGAGAGCGGAGATTTGTGAGATGGATGCTAGGCAACGGCGTTCTTAATCCGCGCTCACGAAGCTTCACAAGCGCGCCGGCTCGCTTCCCCCGTCTGCGCGACCTGTAGCGTCTAAACAACACCGCAGCTCCGCCAACTATAATGTCCAGCAAAGCGTCCGAGTAATCAAAATCCGGTAAAAGATTTTGTGGTGTGTTCTGCCGAATGTTCAGCAGTTCATCCCTGGTAAAGCTGATCGTGTTTGAGAAACAAAAAACAGGAAAAACAAACAAAAACAGTACAAACACTGGAGAGCAAAGCACAGTAGCTGCCATCTGCGGCGCCATCACTGAGCTGATGATATTCCATTAAACAACTTTACACATACATATATTTACTTTGGGGAATTGTTTGTCATAAATCTTACAAAATTTAGAGAGGGTTATGCCTAAAGCAAAAATAATAACAAGTACATTTTCTGAAGGAAATGTAAGTGGTACCTGTCATGGCAACACTGTGCAGTTGATGGGGTATTCTGGGTGCTTACAAATGTGGTTGCTACAGTGGCTGCCCTACCCTAGGTGGTTGCTAGGTCTTTGATTGGTTGTTCTGGGTGGTTGCCAATAGAGCCCAACCTCATGTCTCTGTGATATTCTGGTGCTTGTTTATGTTCCTATACAGTTGCTAGGCTCCTCTGGATGGTTGCTAGGGTGAACCAGTAACCAGGTTGATAGTTACAGATAGTTAGTTGTTGTTTATGCTATATACTAGAGCTCTATATGTTCTATTTCTAGAATGCGACTGAAAGGTTCTTGTTAAAAGAGACCACTACTATAATGTTCTTATCCAGAGATATCCCTCTCATATTACTTATTGGATGCTGGCTAGAGTAAGTTAAATGAGCACAGTCCCAAGTCTCCATGACATTCTGATCCAGAGTCTGCCTAATTCCTTCTCAAAGGGATTTTTCTGTATGGATTTTTTTCTCAATATTGTATCATAATATTATTATATTATTTCACAATAATGATGTGTATCACAAAATAATTATTTTTCACTGGAAATAAGGTTGTTACGATACCAGCTGTTCTAAATAGCAGCTTCTATACAACAGAAAAAAATATTACTAGGCTAATTAATACAAATAAACAGTCAGTAATACAATAAAAGAAGCAGCTTAATACAAACATTAGAACAAGTAAAGGCAATAAATAAATAAAAAATACACAGGGAAAGCAAGAGCTGATCAAATGTAAAACTGTAACTTGAATGCAATGTAAGTCGCTTTGGATAAAAGCGACTGCTAAATGCATAAATGTAAATGTACATATCAAATGTATTCTGGAAAGTGTATCTAAAAGTATTCAGATTGGAAATACAAAAGAAACTAAATAAAGTAAATGTATTCTTAAACTTAGTGGTAGAGAAGTTATTCGGTCAAAAGCGATGAGCTAAATTAGGCTGCTGTCACTTTAAGACCTAATGCATGGATCCATTATAGTGATATCCAAATTTCTATTATCAATAAAGTCTTACAAAATTTTGCTCCTCAAGTATGTTCCTTTTGTTTTAAAAATGTTTATATTTGTCTGTTTTCAGTAAACATGATTAAGAACACCATTTTAGCAGTGTTAGTGGGTATCGTATGCACCTGTTAGATCATTGTCTTGTCATGAATGAACTTGATGAAATGCCACAGGAATGAAGATATTCTCTTTTTACTAAAAGTTTGGCTCTGAATTTTTCTGGGACATATGGTGATACTGTGGGTGTATGAATGATGAAACTCAAAATACCCACTGGGTCAAACAATAATGTAGACAATCCCTTGAGCCCCTTAGGAACATCATGTACACCCCTGCATTTTGAACGTGCCAAAACGGTTCATCCCACGTGCATGCTTCAACAATAACTTGAACTTCAACAAGGAACTTACAAAGAAGTAACTGAAAGGAACATGTCTTGTCATGTTATTCATGGTAACAACTGCATGTCTCCAACCCTATTTGCTCAGTTTTATTTGCACACTCAATTCTACATTTTCTTTAATTTCCTTGTGCTTGATTTTTGAGTTGCACGTAATTACATATTTGACACGTGCTGTCCAATTTATTTTATTTTTCTTACTAGTGCACTTATAAGCTCAGTATTGCCATTGATTGTTCCACAAGGAACCGTTAACATCCATGAAATCTTTCAATTGCACAGAAGGTTCTTTATAGTGGAAAATGGTTCTTTAGGTTATTAAAATGTTTTTCACATTTTCACAAGAAAAAAATTATTTAAGAACTATTCATTTCAAATCTTTTGGAAGACAAAATTGTGGTTCTATGGCATCACATTTATTTCTAAGAGTGATGTGCTTGCATTATTATTATTGCATATACTTGTGTGTTTGCTCAAATCGCTAACCTTAGTAATAAGCATGACTGGTATCCCAATTAGTGTGGCTTGATGAGGAGAGGTCTACTGTTACTTTTCTAAACAATCTGACCTTCACCTGGTGGGAAAACAAAAAACAAACAAAAAGTCCCTTAGACTAACATTGAAGGGACAAGAATATCATGGACTCTTTACATTTGTATTTAACATGTGTTTTCTGAAATTGGGCCAAGATTGGATCACATCTCCCAAGATACATTTTGATCTGATTGTGATTGGATCACTGAACACGCATTTGGGTGTGGTCTGGCCACATTTATTATGGGTGTATATACAAATGAAAGATGAGTTAGGAGTAGCTCTTGAGGGACCAGCAGCAAGGTGATGAGGGAGTAAAAGTGTAAGCAGCTATTAAACAATAAGCTAGACTTGACTTTTCAGGGTGGGAGATACATTTCTTACAAAACTACTGTGGGTTTCTGGAAGATACATTCTTCAAACAGTGTTACAAGAGAAAGTAATACTTGTCATATAAGAGTCATTCTTATTCTTATCTGTCTTTAAGTATTTCATGACACCAGTGTTTCTATAGTATTATTATTATTTTTTTTTGTCTGAATTTAATTTTTAATTTCAGTAGTTTTTATTAGTTTTTATATTTAAAAAACAATACTAATTAGTTATTTATTTTTTGTTTTAATGATGAACCCTAAAGTGCACCAGCTTAATTCTCAAACTCACAACAGTTCTGCTATGGATTTCTTTGGAACTATAATGCCCTCCAAAAGTTTGGAAACGCCCTAGAAAATGGGGTTTTGGACAATATTGGCATAAATCCTTTTTAATTTGTGATAATTTTGCACTGATAAGGGACAACACAAACTACGAAAACATATTTTATAACATAAACAGTTTATACATAGAATTTTTTTTCGATTAATCAAAATATCCACCATTAGCAGCTATTACAGCTCTGCATATTCTGGGCATCCGAGCTGTCAGTTTATTCAAACATTGACTTGATATATTACTCCAAGCCTCCTGAAGGATTGCCCAAAGATGATTCACACTGGTTGGACACTTCTCACGGACATCACGGTCCAGTTCCTAGTAGCTCAATTGGGTTGAGGTCGGGTGATTGGGGAGGCCATTCCATGACAGACATGATGCCAGCTGACTGTTTCCTCTCCAAATAGGATTTGCACAGCTTGGAAGTGTGCTTGGGGTCAAGCTTGGAAGTGTGATATCGTCCAAAACCCCCACTTTTCTAGGGCGTTTCCAAACTTTTGGAGGGCAGTGTATGTTCGTTGGCAAATAGAGCAAATACTTGTTTAAAATAGGGATGGGCATTTTTGGTAATTTCTTATTTCGATCATGGATAGGTAGGTTTCAAAAATGATTAATCGAGTACTCGGGGGGGCGGGGCATGTGCGAGGGGCGGGGCATGGCCGTAATGGAGATAATGAAAATATCTGAAGACTTATGAAAATGAATGTTAAAAATAAAAATATGACATGAAAACATGTCTATGAAAACATGGACACATGATTAGAACACTCTTAGATTATGATTATGATGCAGCAATGTTATTAAAAAAGAATAGCTGCTGGTGAAGCTGCTTATGCCAATAAACTGAAACCCGTTCTATGACACTTCCTATGGTATTAATCAGATAACTTCGATACATAACATAGACGTTTACAACTTGTATCTGCACAAAAGGATGCATATGCCCGAACTTTAAGTTACGCGAGAGAGAGAGAGAGAGAGAGAGAGCTCCCACCGTGATGCGCTTTCATCAGATCTGAAACACGGGTAAGGACAGAATTTACTATAGATTTCACATCCTATAAAGTTCTCATTATAATGCTATGTTTATGAAATTCCAGTGAACTTTAAGTAACGCGCTATAGCGAGAGAAAGCTCCCGCCGTATAATGCTTATGTCATTAATGTTTATGGCAGATGTGTGCTATATTTTCATCTACATTATCAAGTGATTCCTAAAATCGCCTGCATGTTTTCGAAGCCATACTAATTACGAAAACAATTTTAATTGAAGTATGCCTACTGTTGAACAAATATGACGGAAAAAAATCACTGCTGCATTATTATAGGATCAGTATTTTTAAAAAAGAAATATCTAAAAGCAATATGACCATTTCAAATAACTCAGTCAATTTCGGGCATTGTATTTGATCATGAAAACACTGGTAATATGCAGCACATTCAGCATGTTTATAAATGTTAATATCCCAACGCATCCTATATTAGATTAATCAGATACAGTAGCGTGTTTAGGCACCACGCAATTGTGTGGGGCCCCGCGGTCCAGGGGGGCCCCCGCGGAACGCGATTTCTTCATGGGAGTCGAGAACCGGCATTTTTTTGGACCGGTGCGTAATTGGGTCAATACCGGACTACCGATAAGCTTCAGGACAAACAATACTGTTATCGATATGTGTGTTGTTTTATCTCCGTACTTCTGTGTTAATGGCGAATTAGAAGCTGATCTTATAAACCGATCTCAAGCTGATGATGTGCCTGCAGTGAGAGGTTGGGCATGATATGCAGGGCACTGTCTTAATCTCTGTCCGGCGCGAGTAAAATAATTATAATGCTGAAGGTGAGGTAGAATTCATATTTCTAAATTAAATAACTTACAAAATAATTTGAAAACTTTCTGTGAGGCGTAATTTTACAAACTGCACGAGTTCTCCGCGAGCGCTCTGTCTTTTCCTCTCAAAATGTGCAAATGGCTTCATATCACTACATCGTGTCTGCACTATAAGCGAGCTGCACACTGCACGGTTGAAACAGGAATTGTCATAGTTTACATGCATCGTCACTAAAGTCTATAATTTGCATTACTTTTTTTAAGTTTGACCAGTATTTAAACCATTCAGCACTCGTGCGCTCTCCAGAGACTGTGTGCTCATGCACACTCAACAATTGCACCATTGTAAAAACAAAAATACACAGCATGATCAAACATTTAATTACATACATTAAAAACAAATCCTCCCTCCCACAAGATTCACCAGAGGGGAATTCACCCCATTTTCAAAAATGAAACTCAGGCCCTGAAAAAAAATTGTAAAAAGTCTGTAAAAATCCTGATTGGAGTATCACTATAAATAATTCTACATGTTCAAATGAAGCCTTTTTTATCATGTAGATAAAAACAGAGATAAAACAAATCTCTGTTAGGAGAAATCACGCCCGCTCCCTGAGAAAGTTAATATAAAAATTTTCTTCAATAAAAATCGCTAGAGATGCCAGAATTCTCTATTACATTCTGTTGCGCTCCTATACACATGATGTTCAAATATGTTGTGCTATGGTATGTTGAGGAAATCTCTCTCTCTCTCTCTCTCTCTCTCTCTCTCTCTCTTTGAAGGGCCTTTTTATTTAAAAAATGTGCTTTGTGTCTTTTTCTGTTTGCTTGGAGGCATTTGTAAACTGCAGTAATAAAATAGCTTGAAATGTTTTTACATTTATTTCGGCACCAAATTATAGAGAGTAATATGGATAACTGTATCGATAAGCAGTATCGGTATCGATAAAATATAGACTAAACCCATCCCTACTCCGGAATCGATCGCAAAATCCACCAAGGGGGGCCCCCCCCGGGACCACTTGCTGAGGGCCCCCAAAACACTAAACACGCCCCTGATCAGATATGTATGTAGCTAACAGAGACATCACTACCCAAGCTTCTCTCTCTTCTCACGTCTATACTTTGAACCGCATGCTGTTGCAAGCTAAACAATCAGAGCTCAGGGTGCCGCCCAAAGTGCTGCTATAACCAATCAGAATTATTTTTATTTTTTTCACGATCATCGTTTTCATGATCGATCATCGCTGTCACGGCCGATTACTCGATCGCTGTTGCACATCCCTAGTTTAAAATTATGTCTATGAACAAAATGTCACTTAATATTAATCGTAACTCTTATGGAACATTAGTATAAAATCAATATCAGGTTTGCAATCATGCTCATTCGTTAAAGCAGTTCTCTTGCTCTTATGATAAATATTTGCATTTATGCATAAATATTTCATGTTAAAAAAATCTCATACAAGAACTTTCTTTTTTTGCAATCAAATCGTTTTGCAAATTTTATCTGAATAACTGAATTTTTGGGGAATTTGTATTCTTTTTGGTGGCATTTTGGAGGTGGAATCCCCCACTGATTTTTGATTTGGCACAACAGTAGCAAAAGCAGTCAAATTAGAAATGTATTGATTGCAATTGAAGCAGGACATTTTACTTCAAAAAATGGTCTTGAGACCGAGACCGGTCTTGAGTATAGCTATACTAAATGTATGCCAACACTGATTTGTAATATACTATAATGAGAGGACTTGCAAGTGTATAGAACTGCTCAGTCAGTGAGCTTGTGATTGAATGAAACTATTTTGAGCAGCATAGAGCGGATCATATATCATTTAAAGATTGTGTGGCCATTGTGTTCACTCCTTCAACAGACAGAAAAAGTCTCTGAGAGACAGACACCTTATTCTTTTGTACCTGTTCCTGGTGGTTCCACGCTTAATTATTTCTTAAATTTTATTTATTTATTTATTTGCAGTTAATACGAGCCTTTTCTTCTCAACTTTTTTTTTTTTTTTGCAACCCTGCTGACCCATTGGCATTTCATTTCACAATGGTCATGGCTTAAATTTGAAAATTTTACAGTGTTTCATCATTCTCGTTGGCATTTAATAATTTTGGGCCTTTCAGTGTCAATTAAATCTTTACCTGTAGAAAAAAAAAAACTGCCTAATAATGATGCACATCTGAATATAAGGCATTTTCACTTGCCACACCTTCCCTCATAAACAATTACACATCACCAATAAATGCTTATATACAATCTTAACTATGACTAAGATTGATGTGGTTTGGAAATGGTAAAATGTGCATGAAAAAAAATATGATGAATGGCAGATTAAAATTTGTTCTTTCACTGATTACCTTCACCTTTGTTGTAGTTCTCAAATCAAATATGGCGTCAGTGTTGCAGTTTGGACACCAGTAAGATCAAACATCTAGTTCTTGCTTGTCTTGTTACCATAACATCGAACACGCAGCATATTTCACTGAAGAGCTGCTGCAGCTGTAAATGCAAATGTGTTTTGTTTTTTTGTTTTTTTTATTTTGAATAATGCTTCAGTACTTTTTAAATGATGGAAATTGTTTTTGTTGTTGTTATTTGTCCAGTAGAAACCTATTCTGGTTTGATCCCAAAAACCTCATGATTATTTAATTCATCAGAACTGAATTAACATATCATTTATTTGATTTGTCCCATTAGGTCACTGTTTGGTCCCTAAAAAGGTGGGACCCTGCCGAGGTGCTTTTCCTCGTTGGCATTACAACGCTGCTTCCAGCAAGTGTGAGCAGTTCACCTTTGGAGGATGTAAAGAGAACAACAACAACTATCTCTCCGAACAGGAGTGTTTGAATGCCTGTAAAAACACGATAGGTAATGCTCATCTCATTGTACTGAGGCAGTGGTGTGCAGTCAGTTTGAAGGAATACCCCATGTTGTCATGTATTTGTGTCATTCCGTGTCGATATGCTTTTTCTACAAAGGAACACAAAAGGAGACTTCTAAAGAATCTTCACTTAGCTCTTTACTACACAAGAAATGTCAGTTGTCAATGCAACTTTCCAAGTCTTCTGAAATTTTAACGTTGTTCTTTACTGATTATCTTCTTGCTACAGTTCCCAAATTAAATGTGGTGCCAGTGGTGTATGCCAGACGCCAATAAGAATAAACAGCATAACATTTTGTTTGTGTTTACCATACAGCATGGTATAAAACATGTGGCATATTTCCTTTTAGGAGCTACTCTTAAGCTGCTGTAAATGGCAACATTTTCAAAACAAATTCAAAATTCTCCTTTGTTGTTCAACAGAAGAATAACCGCATATAGGTTTAGTGCAAAATTAAGCTGAGTAAATCATTAATTTTGGAATTTTGTTTTTGCAAATTGCATATTTATATTTTATACCACGCCACCCATCATATGCAACCATACCCTAATCCCCAATCAGAACAAAAGGACGGTTGAAAAGGGGGAATGGCCATACATTTAAGAGAATATGTTCAGTGAAGGTCCTTTTGTGTTCTAAAAAGAAAATGCTTCTGTGCAAAAAGTGGGGTCCATAAAGAAATAGTTTACTGACCTTGTGATGTTCTTTATTAGCCCTTTACTGAAACTTTTAGAGCACCTTTGGGATGAATTAGAAGAGTGACAACCTCAAAGCCTGACCTCTCTGATGCTCTTGTGTCCTGAACGTTTAAATACTCCACCAAAAAAAGAACATTTTCTCATCATTTATTCACCCTCATGCTGTCCCAAAGCATATGACTGACTGACTTCTGTGGAACACAGAGCTTTTTAGAGAAATAATCCATCTCTGTGAGTTGCCACTTCAAAAACCACAAGCTAAAAGGTGATGAATCAATGTTAATGTCAGCATGTTGTGTGCAGTGAGTGCATTGTGAAACTTGCTCAAGTGCGTTGCGTTACTCTTCGCAACATGATGTTTACGTCGTAAACTCATGAACAGCTGACCAGAAGTTTGTGGTTTTAAAAAAGTTTAAAATATTAGTACTTTTCTCACACACCTATCGTTTTGCTTCAGAAGACATTGATTCATTAAATGGGGTTGTATGGATTATAGTTCTGTTAGTTTTGCATGGTTTTTGAAGCGCTAACTTTGGAAGTTCCGTATACTTCCAATATGTACATACAGAGATGGATTATTTTTCTAGAAACCTTTGTTTGTGTTCATCTGAAGAAAGGAAGGCATATACATCTGGAGCGGTATTAGTTTGAGTAAATGATGAGAGAATTTATATTTTTGGGTGGAGCATCACTTTAATTTCAAAAGCATGGCAAAGCCTCCCTTTGCTACTATAATAGCTTCCACTCGTTTGGTCCATCCACAATATACTGGTTCATAAATGCAGGATTTGCCTCCATTCAGACACCAGAGCATCACTGAGGGCAGGCACTGACGGTGGGTCAATGCCATTGTATGATGTGGCATTAAGATTTGTCCTCACAGAAATGATTGGAATAACCAAACCTATTAATTAGATGGAGGTGCCCACATACTTTTGACCATATTTATTCCAAGTTATTTCCTCAAATAAAATCAGTATCTCATAGAATTTTACTAAGTAATGCCTTGTCAAAAATTGTCTGTCTGCAGTATTACCTGGAGATACGAGAAAGCTGCCCAAGGAAGGTATATTTACTTTAGATCTCTCCTCAGCCAAATATACTGTATAAAATTTCCTCAGGATTTGTTGGTTGTTAAAAAAAACATTTTTTGTTTGTACAGACTGTACTTCATGTGGAGAAGACACATTTAAATGCTCTAACGGCTGCTGTGTGAAGAAAGAGCTTGAGTGTGATGAACAGCAGCAATGCAGCGATGGTTCTGATGAGGAGAACTGTGAACAATGTGAGACACTTACCATGCACACACACCTCATGACGTACTTGATGGTTTTACATGTACTTCCTTCCTTTACCTTTTAGTGAATAATGGCCTGGCTCGACTTCTAAGGATTGAGGTGAATAAAAAAGGTGAGTTTTATGCATTGCTTAAAAATTGTATTGCGCACCAGCAGCCTGACATTAATAAATAATTCACCCCAAAATAAAACTGCAATAATTTACTTGCTCTCATGTCATTTTAAACCTTTTTGGTTTTCTTTCTTTCTTTCATTGAACACAGAAGAAATTTTGTAGAATCTCCTATTCTTGTCTATATAACAAAAAGTGAATGGGGCCGTCAAAACTGCAATAAAGACAAAACAAAAATAGTGCTATAAAATACTCTGTACAACTCATGCCATATTTACCAAGTCTTTTGAAGCCATTTGATTGCTTTGTTTGAACGGACCAAATTATCCTTTTCACATTGTATATTTAAAAAAATAACAGCATAAGATGCATTGCAAAAATTTTGATTTCAAGATTGTTCAACACTATTGGTTCTCATTACATAGTTGATCATGACACTGCATTTTAAATATGTGGAAGCACTAATGAGAAATGAGAGTTTCAGCTGATTGGACTTTTTGGGTGGATTATATGTCTTTAATATTTATTAGTGCCTATTATAATCGTCCCATTTTACTATTGCTCCTAGATAAACGTCTTTATTTATGAACAAAGAGTGTTCTATATATATTTTTTTTTATATGATCCCACCAACAGTTTGTGTGGTAAACAATTTCTTCATCCACTTTAATTCTCTTCTAATGCCTTATTTGTGTTATGATGGTATAGCACACTGCACAGATCCACCTGTTGTGGGCCCGTGTCGAGCCAGCTTTAATCATTGGTACTATGACCCTCTTAACAAAAAGTGCCATCGCTTCATCTATGGTGGCTGTGATGGCAATGAGAACAACTTTGAGACATCAGACAAGTGCATGGACAACTGCTCAGGTGTCTCAGGTATGAATGGTGCTCAAGTTTCAACAAGATATATTAGTGATGATGGCTGAAGTTTATATTTTATGTTTATTTCTGTCTGTCTTTATAGATGATGATGTGTTTGCCAGAGGATTGTTAGTAAGGGAACAGGAGGGGGAACTAGGGGAAAGCCAGTCAGGTAATCTTTGGATTTGCAATCAAATATATCTTATTTATCATTACTCTGAGGAGGAAGGAAGGATCCTAATGGTGTTTTTAACAGCTTTTTTGATCATAACAGAATTAAAAAAAAAAAAAAAATCCTTATCCTTACTCTTTAACATTACAGGTGCATCTTAATAAATTAGAATGTCGTGAAAAAGTTCATTTTTTCTTGTAAGTTATTTCAAAAAGTGAAACTTTCATATATTTTAGATTCATTGCATGTAAAGTAAAACATTTCAAAAGTTTTTTGTTTCAATTTTGATTAGAGCTTACAGCTCATGAAAGTCAAAAATCAGTATCTCAAAATATTAGAATATTTACATTTGAGTTACAGTTAATGACCATCCAGTATAAGTTCCGGGTATCTCTTGTTCTTTGAAACCACAATAATGGAGAAGACTGCTGACTTGGCAATGATCCAGAAGACGAACATTGACGCCCTCCACAAAGAGGGTAAGTCACAGAAGGTCATTACTGAAAGGTGTGGCTGTTTACAGAGTGCTGTATCAAAGCATATTAAATGCAAAGTTGACTGGAAGGAAGAATTTGGGTAGGAAAAGGTGCACAAGCAACAGGGATGACTGCAAGATTGAGAATACAGTCAAGCAAAGCTGATTCAAACACTTGGGAGAGCTTCACAAGGAGTGGACTGAAGCTGGAGTCCATCAAGAGTTACCCCGCTCAGACGTCTTCAGGAAAAGGGCTACCAAGCCACTTCTGAACCAGAGACAACGTCAGAAGCGTCTTACCTGGGCTGTGGAGAAAAAGAACTCAGTGGTCCAAAGTCCTCTTTTCAGATGAAAGTAAATTTTGCATTTCATTTGGAAACAAGGTCCCAGAGTCTGGAGGAAGAGTGGAGAGGCACAGAATCCATGTTGCTTGAAGTCCAGTGTGAAGTTTCCACAGTCAGTGATGATTTGGGCTGCCATGTCATCTGCTGGTGTTGGTCCACTGTGTTTTCTGAAGTCCACAGTCAACGCAGCCATCTACCAGGAAATTTTAGAGCACTTCATGCTTCCTTCTGCTGACAAGCTTTATGGAGATGCTGATTTCATTTTCCAGCAGGACTTGGCACCTGCCCACACTGCCAAAGGTACCAAAAGCTGGTTCAATGACCATGGTGTTACTGTGCTTGATTGGCCAGCAAACTCGCCTGACCTGAACCCCATAGAGAATCTATGGGGTATTGTCAAGAGGAAGATGAGAGACACCAGACCCAACAATGCAGATGACCTGAAGGCCGCTATCAAAGAAACCTGGGCTTCCATACCACCTCAGCAGTGCCACAAACTGATCACCTCCATGCCACGCCGAATTGAGGCAGTAATTAAAGCAAAAGGAGCCCCACCAAGTATTGAGTACATATACAGTAAATGAACATACTTTCCAGAAGGCCAACAATTCACTAAACATGTTTTTTTATTGGTCTTATGAAGTATTCTAATTTGTTGAGATAGTGAATTGGTGGGTTTTTGTTAAATGTGAGCCTAAATCATCACAATTAAAAGAACCAAAGACTTAAACTACTTCAGTCTGTGTGCATTGAATTTATTTAATACACGAGTTTCACAATTTGAGTTGAATTACTGAAATAAATGAACTTTTCCACGACATTCTAATTTATTGAGATGCACCTGTATATTTTATTTTGTTTTATTGTGGCTTATTTTATTTGCCGGTTTGACCTTTGTTTTGCAGAACAGCTATCATTTGTAAAAAAAATCTAATAACTTTCAGAACTTTAGAGTAAATTTCATGAAACAAATACTCCTGCATTGTTTATAAATGTTTCTTTTTTTGTCATTTTGAGTATATTGGAGTAAACATCAAATATTTTTAATGATCCAGAATACTGTTAAAAACAGTCAATAAGATCCTTCAGAAGTCTAGATGAAGGTGCAGCACAACATTTAGAGATTTCTCTCACGTCTCAAAAAAAAATATATATTGGAAATAATAGTCTAGTCCCTAAAGTGAATAGAATCTGTGATTTCAATTAAAGAAATGCATGTTGTGGATTGCCTTTTTTCCCCTCTCAGCTTCTGTTGCCCTAGCTGTGGTTTTGGTCGTCGCCATCTTGGCCGTTCTGGCTGTGTTGGGTTACTGTTTCCTCAAGAACAAGAGAAAAAGCCATCAGCCTGTGGCCACCAGCAGTCCTCCAGTGGTGTACAGTGACAATGACCAACAGCTGGTCTACAACAGCACCACTGCCAAAGCATGACATAATCTTTAAAAACTCCATAAACTTTAACATCTTTTCTGCCATATGGTCTGCCCCTCAGACTGAGGCTGACTGCAGTGTAGAGTGGGCCATATGAATTACTAAGCAACTCAGTTAAGGGTTCCTGACCTTTACGTAATGCCATTTTAAATGTTTGGTCACTGAACCAGGTCTTTTATCTCAGGTCTTAATGAGCAAGGTGTTTAATGTGGATTTTTAGAATTAGTGTATTATATTACATTGATAAGACCCGTGTTTGTGGCCCAAGAGAGAGTTTAGGTAGAAATCACTCCTTATAGATTATCTTCTACCATCTGAGAATTTTACATTCTCGCACTTGACAAAAAAAATTTGTAACTTTTTTTTTGTTTGTTTCCCATAAAGCCATATAATTTATCATTCTGATTATTTCTGAGGGGAATTGAAATGTCTTGACTTACCTAGATTACATATGTTTTTATGGTGTGACAATTTATTGTTCATATATGTGGAATGTAAGATTGTTTGTATTATTAGCCCTATAAATCCATGAGTTCTTATTGCACTAAATTTTAAATGTTTGCCAGCATTTTGCTGTGTTTATTAAAGAGAACTTGATACGAGTGCTCTGAGTGATATTCCAGTTGTGGAGTACTGGGATGGAACAGGCTTAAACACTGGGGAGAAAAAACTAAATATAACAAGCAAACCCACATTTGATGCTTTTGTGTTTCTCATTATGGGTCAAAAGTGTAAAAGACTAAAAGATGTCAAATATTTATTGTGGGTGGATGTGTTTCTTTAAGATATGCATCTGATTATTTCTGTTTTTCTTATGTTTAAGTATTTTTAAACCGTGTAAGTGCCATTTGGTGTATAAGGACATGGATTCAGGAGCTCTGATTTTGAATAAAAGAGTTTCAAATTAAATTTTGCATTTATGTTATGAACATTGTAGTGACAATCTCATGTGGAAATGCTATTTTTAACATTAATGGCAAGTGCCATATTTTAAGAACCGGTGGTATGTTCTGTATTAAATTAACAAACATTTAGCTTCTTTTACTGTAAGTTATGAATGAGTTCTCATTATGCTAACCTAAACATGCTGATAGATCTCGATATGTTTGGTAGACAGCCAGTGTTGGGCAGTAACTAATTACTAGTAATTTAGTTACTGTAATAATATTACTTTTTGCAGTAACTAGTAGTGTAACTAATTACTAATAAGATTTCAGTAATAATATTACAGTTACTATCCATAAAACAACTTGGTTACTTTTGATGCCTCAACCCCGCTGATTTAAAATCTTAACAATCAAATAATTCCTAGATTTATTTTCATAATTTGCATTTGATGTCCCGAGTGCAGTAGGCAAGCTTGGAATATAGAAAAGCTTACATTCAGCAGATAGAAATATTGCATTATATTGATTTTGTCAGGAAAAAAGATGATCTGAACACTGTTGTGTAAGTTGTGGCTTTACTTTACTCTGGCATTACATCCCACCCACATCCCTCTGATCAGCATGTGCTACATTATATTACTATAATTAAACATCTTTTTGGAAAATTAAACAGTTTCTTACGAACTTATGTGATTTGATAAAATACATAACGAAATACAATTGTATATATGGGTAACGGAAAAATTACTTCAAGCTACACATGACAGTTAATAAAATACAACACTTCTGCTTGAATGTCACTATCAATCACTATTGAGTGTTTGTAATAACTTCTGACTGCGATCCAATGTGGATTTTGGTCAAATGATGAGGCAGAAATATGTTTTTAGTAACATTCTAGAAGAATTTTATGTGGAAGATACAGTTACAACTTCTGTGGGGCGTGAAGAAAAAGTAATGTAACTAGTAGTGTAACTAATTACTGTTGCCAGAAAGTAATAAGTAATGTAACAATATTACTTTTGAAAGGAGTAACTAGTAATGAGTAATATATTACATTCTTTGAGTAACTAGCCCAACACTGTAGACAGCACAGTAGCGACACTCATTGACAGGGAATAAGTCAGGTTTTGTAGAGGTAACTTAAACATGATAAAAATAAAACAAAAATGCAAAAAAGTTAAGTGTTTGAACATGGATAGAACATACGCTCTTAGCACAACTACAAAAAGGCTAAATTCTATTTAGTAAACATTAAGCATAGGCGAGTAGAATTAACAAAAAAAGGGGGAAAATAAGTGGAAGTTGTTGTAATCAGTGGAACCTGATTCTCTAATTGTAACTCTTCACTGTATGACTAACATTTCTTAGAGTCATTATCCACGTTGATGATCTATACAGCTGTTAAAACAGCGTGATGACAGCATCATCAAATAAAAAAAAAATCATGAATTGGAATGTGTGCAAAGGATTGTGGGTGACTAAGGGACGCGAAGGATACACCTGATGAATCCTTCAAAACAGGCCCAGTGAAGGTACGCAGAACGAAGAGCTTTCAAACGTAGATGTCCTTCGACGGGCTTGAAGACGTTGCAGCCTAGAAATGCCAAGTAGGCATAACTGCAGTGCAGACCGGAGATCTCCAAAATGGGGCGTGAACTCCAAAATGGGGCGGGGTCTCTTCGCGCAAAGACTGTATAAATCAATATTATCCGTGAGAGCAGAGCCCAAAGCTCGTGGTCAGTGGTGTTCGGACCGGAGTTTGAACCTCTGTTTTATGAAATAAATGGGAATCACCCACGAGCTCTCCTGCGAGCCGTCCCAGTGCAGCGCAGGGGAAAGATTTTACTCTATCGCTTTGTTTTAAACAACGGAGGCGTCCCGGGGCTTGAAATTCGCAGGGTAGGATGGGGTAGTGACGCTGGGTATAACTAAAAAGGTGCCATTGTCCGGTGAGGTCCGGTTGGGGAGTTACAGAACAGCCCGTCTCGGCGAACTCATATCGCATAATCTTATTAACTGATTATCACCTGAACTGCAACTTTCTTTTCAGCGCCAATCCCGCCGTGCAGCCAATTTCACTGGTTAAGGTTAGGGTCAGGTGTGGGGTAGGTTTAGGGGTTAGCATTTTTTGTAGCATAGTGTAGGAAATTAAATTAACACTGCAATTGACACAACCAATAAAATCTTTAGAATCAGCTGTGGGGCGGAGTTTGCGCTGAAGTTGATTGGAAGAAAAAATTGCGCATGCGTGTCATGTGCCTGTCTGTCAATGGGAGGAAGCCACGCCCTATTTTGGAGCTCCCACCCCGTTTTGGAGTTCCCGCCCCCATTTGGAGATCTCCAGGCTGCAGTTATACCAAAGAGTATACAGGTGCTGGTCATATAATTAGAATATCATCAAAAAGTTGATTTATTTCACTAATTCCATTCAAAAAGTGAAACTTGTATAATGTATACATTCATTCCACACAGACTGATATATTTCAAGTGTTTATTTCTTTTAATTTTGATGATTATAACTGACAACTAATGAAAACCCCAAATTCAGTATCTCAGAAAATTAGAATATTACTTAAGACCAATACAAAGAAAGGATTTTTAGAAATCTTGGCCAACTGAAAAGTATGAACATGTACAGCACTCAATACTTAGTTGGGGCTCCTTTTGCCTGAATTACTGCAGCAATGCGGCGTGGCATGGAGTCGATCAGTCTGTGGCACTGCTCAGGTGTTATGAGAGCCCAGGTTGCTCTGATAGTGGCCTTCAGCTCTTCTGCATTGTTGGGTCTGGCATATCGCATCTTCCTCTTCACAATACCCCATAGATTTTCTATGGGGTTAAGGTCAGGCGAGTTTGCTGGCCAATTAAGAACAGGGATACCATGGTCCGTAAACCAGGTACTGGTAGCTTTGGCACTGTGTGCAGGTGCCAAGTCCTGTTGGAAAATGAAATCTGCATCTCCATAAAGTTGGTCAGCAGCAGGAAGTATGAAGTGCTCTAAAACTTCCTGGTATATGGCTGTGTTGACCTTGGACCTCAGAAAACACAGTGGACCAACACCAGCAGATGACATGGCACCCCAAACCATCACTGACTGTGGAAACTTTACACTGGACCTCAAGCAACATGGATTCTGTGCCTCTCCTCTCTTCCTCCAGACTCTGGGACCCTGATTTTCAAAGGAAATGCAAAATTTACTTTCATCAGAGAACATAACTTTGGACCACTCAGCAGCAGTCCAGTCGAGACGCTTCTGACGCTGTCTGTTGTTCAAGAGTGGCTTGACACAAGGAATGTGACAGCTGAAACCCATGTCTTGCATACGTCTGTGCGTAGTGGTTCTTGAAGCACTGACTCCAGCTGCAGTCCACTCTTTGTGAATCTCCCCCACATTTTTGAATGGGTTTTGTTTCACAATCCTCTCCAGGTTGCGGTTATCCCTATTGCTTGTACACTTTTTTTCTACCACATCTTTTCCTTCCCTTCGCCTCTCTATTAATGTGCTTGGACACAGAGCTCTGTGAACAGCCAGCCTCTTTTGCAATGACCTTTTGTGTCTTGCCCTCCTTGTGCAAGGTGTCAATGGTCATCTTTTGGACAACTGTCAAGTCAGCAGTCTTCCCCATGATTGTGTAGCCTACAGAACTAGACTGAGAGACCATTTAAAGGCCTTTGCAGGCGTTTTGAGTTAATTAGCTGATTAGAGTGTGGCACCAGGTGTCTTCAATATTGAACCTTTTCACAATATTCTAATTTTCTGAGATACTGAATTTGGGGTTTTCATTAGTTGTCACTTATAATCATCAAAATTAAAAGAAATAAACACTTGAAATATATCAGTCTGTGTGGAATGAATGTATACATTATACAAGTTTCACTTTTTGAATGGAATTAGTGAAATAAATCAACTTTTTGATGATATTCTAATTATATGACCAGCACCTGTAGAATACCAAGAGGCGAAACTCTGATGCTTTTCGGGTAACAGCCACTAGGTGGCGCTTCGGTAGCGCGGCCGCCATTTTGGGGTGAAAATTCCAACTGGATAACCTTACAATTATACAGAAATAGACAGAATAACAACGAAAGAGAAGTCAAAGTGGAATAAAATAACGCAATGTTGGGCAATCCCCTTCAAAAACTATCAGAGTGACAGTGAAAATATTGACTTTCATAATTTTCCCAAAGACTGTGACAGGTAAAAGTGTAAAAATATTGTGTGTTTTGAAGTGGGACGTAGCGCTGTCTTATGCACCTGCTAACTATAACTGTTTTTTAGTCTAGTAGTAGCCTAAACTTAAATCCTTTTAGGAACTGCAGGTCCTTGCCATAGAAACCATAATAATGATTTATATGGATATGACACTATAGTTATAATGAGCTTATGAAACTTTACACGTGTACGTTTTAATCCCCTGAACACACTACAATCATGATGATCTAGAACATGATGCATTGTTGTGTCTGTCATAATTAAATAATTAAACAATTTTGGAAAAAGTGGCTGTAGGCTACTTGTTTTTTTGTTTTGTTTACAGTCTTCCTTTAACGGACATAGATAATACTGTAAAAACAGTTTACTGTCAAGATGTTATTCCTGTTATATATTTATTATCCAACATTTCTATTTTTTCTGTCATTAATTTAATTTCATATGTTGGTATTAATTCAGTGTTTATAATGCTAACACTTGAACTTAAAATATTTGTAACCGAAACTGACATGGTTTCTAGAGACCAAAAGTTTTTGTAAAAAAAAGGGAAGACTTTAAAATAAAGTCTGTAAAATAAACTGTTAAAAGGATTTGATGATCACTAGTCTAGTGATTGTACATTATTGTTGTCATCGTTCAGGCTGTATTTCAGGTTTAATGTACGGTTTTTTAAACAAATCTTTCCATGGCGACAGCAAGAATCTAGTGGAGTGCCGACAGAGTATAGAAGCCCAAGAGGCGAAACTCTGTATATACTTTAAATGTCTTATTGTAAGTTGGTCAAGCGCGACTGGCTCCTGTTATTCTACCGTTTTTGTGTAGTTTTCAGTCCAAAATGGCGGCGTCATGGGCGCAACTGTTGCTATGGAGCGTTCTATTGAGTTTCGCCTCTTGGTATTCTATACTCTTTGGTTATACCCTTCCCGATATTTCCGTGATTACTGACCTTCTCTCTTGTCCACTAGAGGGGGGAATTTCTCTTTGTAATTTTTTTTTTATATAAAAGAACTCATGAAAGTTACAGCCTATCACATAAATGTATGCTAAGTATAAATGCTGAAGACAATTGTTTTGTCACAATTATTCACTACATACTTGTCATGTCATATTTTTTTCATTATGATCGTGTATCATCATAAAATTACTCTCTCTCTCTCTCTCTCTCTCTCTCTATATATATATAGAGAGAGAGAGAGAGAGAGAGAGGCCTATATATGAGACTTGATACCTTGTTGTTTTATGCCTGACTTCATTATTCACCTTGAATTACTTGATCAACACAATATATTGATTTTGGACAAAACCAAACATCCACCCAATGTTTCCATGGAATCTTCTGTGACTTCCAAGCAAGCCTTGACTTGTTCAGTTTTGTCTGAAATGCCTTGGTGAAAACCCAGTCATTATAATATCCCTTTATTGTATCAGCCAGTCACTGCTCTCTCAGTGAACATATTGCATAACAAAACAATCTGAACTGAAGGAAAAGGTTTGGCTCTCAACTTAAAAGTCAAGGGTAACACCTACACTGCATAACTGAAGGAAAAAAAGGATGTATTTGTTATAGAAATTAAAGGCCATCTGATAATTGTCATTCTTTTTCACCCTGTTACTTACCTGTTACTTTTTTTTTTTTTTTTGTTAGCTGAAGAGCTTTTATTTCACATTTAAACATGTTTTCTTTCTCAGTGTGGGATGTTTATGTTGTTACTTGTCATGAGTCAGGATTATTATGATTGTGTTCTTGTAAGCAGCTGCAAGGACGTGTCACCTTTTTTCCATGACAGTCTTTCTGTTTAGCTGGTTTTAAAGACAGTAATGGTGTGGTAACAGAATTAACACACCTGTTCTGCTAGGAAGGTTGCGTAGGTTGACAATCATGTTTGTGGCATGTCTTGGCGTGTTTTGCTGCAATTGTCTTGATCTTAATCCTGATAATGACATATCTGAAGACTTGTAGCAATGTTATGTGAAAAGACTCTATATTTATAACGAGAAGAATAATGTTGTGTAAGTAAACTGTGATGACGGTTAAGTTGACTCAGTATGAGACATACTTCCAT
This sequence comes from Schizothorax lantsangensis, assembly GCA_027422415.1. NCBI lineage: Eukaryota > Metazoa > Chordata > Actinopteri > Cypriniformes > Cyprinidae > Schizothorax > Schizothorax lantsangensis. The sequence continues at coordinate 28,084,691 of CM049855.1, read as the reverse complement.
AAGGTGTATATACATACATGGAAATGTTCACTTTTACCTGTGCATTTTGTCTGCGTTTGTCAATCCATACATAAAATTAGGACTTTCATGGGACATGGTTTCATTTGTGCTTGAAAATTTCAGTTACTACTCTCTATGGTGTAGTTAGAAACATCACAACCTAACAGTAAAAGCACAATGTTTGTTTATTTATTCTAAATAACCAATTAAAATGTGATGATGATGATGATGAATAGGAACATGCAAATTAAAAGTCAATATAAAATTATTCGAAAACATTTTAAAAGAAAATTAGACAAAAAAAAGTACAATTAAAAAGAAAATGTAAAAGTTTTAACTATAAAAAGGTAACAGTATATGTATAAAATATAAAGCACAGTTCAAATACAGTGAAGTATGCACTGGAAAATGAATTTCATGCACACACACACACCCTTAAGCAGACTTTCAAAGGTTTTCAAAAGCAGACGTTATCACAGTTAGAACCAGATATGTTTCATTTCCTTTGTGACCTTAAAATGAAGGAAGTTAACTTAAAAAAACTTCTAAATTAAATATATTTATCCAATGAGTGAATTTTTAAGAGTAAAGTTTAATAGTAATGCTTGTACATTCTGTCAAAACGATATTTCTCAGAAGTGGTTAATTACAAAGAATGTAGTACCAACTTTTGAAAATGTAAGGTTTGATGTTTTTATGCAAAACTAAAACTGATTTTTTTATGCAATAATATATATGGTTAAATTTATTAACACAGATGAAGATTTGTTAAGGTTGCTCCAAATTTCGTGGCATTTAAAAATGATTATTTTTTTATTTTATTTCAATCCTTACAGCAAAAGATGAAAAAGAAAAGTGCCTTTATACTCTCCAGATTACTTAAAATATTATTGAACCATCTTCCCCTTAAGTTTAATATGATTAAACATGTTTTATATTTATTTTTGTTTTTTATCAGTGTAGTGTATGCTGCTGGGATTTATTGTAGCAGTGTTTAACAATAATAATGCTTGTTTGTTGTTTGAAAAAAAAAAGGGGAAAAAAGTTTGCGCATGCGCACTCGTTCACTTTCGAAAAAAGCGGAGGGTTACGAGAGGAGAACATGATCAGGCTGTCATCATCATTACAGCCACAAGCAACAAACGGAGGAGTTTGGGCTGAACTGTCTTTTTAGTGTCCTCCTTTACTTCGACAGGGTTTTTTTTTGTTTCACAGAGACCTTGTAACATAAATGCAACTTTATCACGGATTGTTCGCGTGACGTCTTTCGAAGTTTTGTAACTTTTCTTGTATTGGTAAGTGTTGCATGAGCAACATCCTGCGTTCCTAAACTATGTTTTAGATTAAAGATTTTAGTTGTTATGGTACGTTCATTTAGTAAAATTACACTACTGAAGTTATCTACCTTCTCTGATATTTTTCGGGAGGAATCTAAAGAATTTGGGCATAGTATTCACAAGCAAACTCCAAAAGTTGAAAGTGTGCGTTAAATTGCCATATGTTTGTGTAAGCGACAGTCGCTTGCAGTGTGGATGACAGCTCTGAGAAGAACTACATGCATCTGTTATTACGCGATATATTTTATTCTTTTAACTCATTTAACTCACTTCTCAAATTAAACTTTTGATGGGATTATTGGAAATAAAAATTTAAAATCGTTGACTGACTAACTTACATAAAGAACTATAAGCAGCTCTGTCAAACATACACAAGAACATCTACACTCAGTGTAGACCAAAAGTCTTATACCATATTAAAGTTTAAACAAAGAAAAGTTGTGATGTATAATTAGGTATAGCCTATATTTCAAATTCTGCACTATTAGATTATTCTTCCAAAGGACATTTTCTTGTTTAGTAGCTTAAGGAGAACTTTCTTTGGCAGAAAGACTTCAGAGGTAGAAAGACCTCTGATCCAAGGAATGAATGGATCACTGTCTATCAGTCTATCAAACATGATAACAGTTGTTTCACAAGTTTCAAGGAATATTTTTTTTTGAATGCAGTGCTCAGCAGGAAGACTTTCAGTTGTATAACATGTAAAAGATACATTTCAGCCAGAGAATTGTGAAAGAGGCAGGATTTGTGACTCAATATCTGAGGAATGTTCTCAGTTATTAGAACATTTTTACAAAAATAAAGTTTCTCCCAGTTTGCTTATCATGTCACTACAGGCTTTGTGAATTTCATCATGATTGTGTGGGGAAGATGCAAAAAATGCCTTCAACTACCGTTTATGCTATTTGCCCCAACTTCACTGCCAGGGACATGAAGGCTACACATTTACTGGTTGGCTGTATCTAAAATATAGTCAACTGCCTGGCTAGTCAGCATTTTTGGGCATCATTAGTGTTTTTTTTTTTTTTAAGTTGTCAAGAAAACAACGATAACTGATTGTAATTATTTGTGGAATTTCAGACATTTAACTTCTGCAGGAAATCTGGTCCTCATTGTAGTTTATTATGGTGAAGAACCGCCCTCTTAGTAAAGGAGCATCTGACTGACATACGATATACAGAGACCCGACCAGTGATTAGTTCTTCCTCAAAACACTCAGCTTGATTCATTGTAGCCAGCATGTGCTACTTCTATGTGCAACAAGTGCTCAACTACAGTTAAGCTGTGAGCTGAATTGACTCTTGAGTATGTCTAAAGCTTCTTTTACATAAATATTTTGGAATATGTCTGGAAAAATTGTGTTGTTCTGTTGAAAAATAGTTTTGGCATTGCAGAATTTTGTTTATCTACATGACCAGAGCTTTTCCTTAATCTGTGGCTCCTACAGGTGCATCTCAATAAATTAGAATGTCGTGGAAAAGTTCATTTATTTCAGTAATTCAACTCAAATTGTGAAACTCTTGTATTAAATAAATTCAATGCACACAGACTGAAGTAGTTTAAGTCTTTGGTTCTTTTAATTGTGATGATTTAGGCTCACATTTAACAAAAACCCACCAATTCACTATCTCAACAAATTAGAATACTTCATAAGACCAATAAAAAAATCATTTTTAGTGAATTGTTGGCCTTCTGGAAAGTAGGAAAGTATAAATTTACTGTATATGTACTCAATACTTGGTAGGGGCTCCTTTTGCTTTAATTACTGCCTCAATTCGGCGTGGTATGGAGGTGATCAGTTTGTGGCACTGCTGAGGTGGTATGGGAGCCCAGGTTGCTTTGATAGCGGCCTTCAGGTCATCTGCATTGTTGGGTCTGGTGTCTCTCATCTTCCTCTTGACAATACCCCATAGATTCTCTATGGGGTTCAGGTCAGACGAGTTTGCTGGCCAATCAAGCACAGTAACACCATGGTCATTGAACCAGCTTTTGGTACCTTTGGCAGTGTGGGCAGGTGCCAAGTCCTGCTGGAAAATGAAATCAGCATCTCCATAAAACTTGTCAGCAGAAGGAAGCATGAAGTGCTCTAAAATTTCCTGGTAGATGGCTGCGTTGACTGTGGACTTCAGAAAACACAGTGGACCAACACCAGCAGATGACATGGCAGCCCAAATCATCACTGACTGTGGAAACTTCACACTGGACTTCAAGCAACATGGAATCTGTGCCTCTCCACTCTTCCTCCAGACTCTGGGACCTTGTTTCCAAATGAAATGCAAAATTTACTTTCATCTGAAAAGAGGACTTTGGACCACTGAGTTATTTTTCTCCACAGCCCAGGTAAGATGCTTCTGACATTGTCTCTGGTTCAGAAGTGGTTTGGTAGCCCTTTTCCTGAAGATGTCTGAGCGTGGTGACTCTTGAAGCACTGACTCCAGCTTCAGTTCACTCCTTGTGAAGCTCTCCCAAGTGTTTGAATCAGCTTTGCTTGACAGTATTCTCAAGCTTGCAGTCATCCCTGTTGCTTGTGCACCTTTTCCTACCCAAATTCTTCCTTCCGGTCAACTTTGCATTTAATATGCTTTGATACAGCACTCTGTAAACAGCCACACCTTTCAGTAATCACCCTCTGTGACTTACCCTCTTTGTGGAGGGCGTCAATGCTCGTCTTCTGGACCATTGCCAAGTCAGCAATCTTCTCCATTATTGTGGTTTCAAAGAACAAGAGATACCCGGAATTTATACGGTAGGGATGGTCATTAATTGAAACTCAAATGTAAATATTCTAATATTTTGAGATACTGATTTTTGACTTTCATGAGCTGTAAGCTCTAATCATCAAAATTAAAACAAAAAAACTTTTGAAATGTTTTACTTTACATGCAATGAATCTAAAATATATGAAAGTTTCACTTTTTGAAATAACTTACAAGAAAAAATTAACTTTTTCACAACATTCTAATTTATCGAGATGCACCTGTATACTTGAAGCCCTGCTCTTTTATCACTACAACACATCCTACATTAGCTCTGTTCACTCAGACACGTTTTGGCACTCTGGCTTTGCGTTCACGGAGAAGCAGTTTTCAGGAATTTCAGGAACTCCAGTGTGAATGTAGCTTATGATGCTCCCAAATGCTGTCTAGATATAGCCATCTCATTAGGTTTGAGATATAGCCACTGATTCTTGGCACTAACAGGTTGGGGAAGTCTTTGGTAATGGGTCCCATGTGAGAGTGTGTTAAACCTGTGATAGAATTGTGGACACACCCGGTTCCTTTTCCAGTCCTGCCTGTGGCCGGCTAGGGTGCCAGACGGCTTCTTTCATTTCCTGATCCTAGACAGATAAGGAAGGTCCACTCTGTTTAAAAAATGCTCTTGTCTCCAGTTTGTAGTCAATTCCTTGCTTAAGGTTTTTTACATTTACATTTATGCATTTAGCAGACGCTTTTATCCAAAGCGACTTACAGTACATTGCATTCAAGTTACAGTTTTACATTTTATCAGCTCTTGCTTTCCCTGGGAATCGAACCCATGATCTTGGCGTTGCTAGCGCCATGCTCTACTATTTGAGCTACAGGAAAGCCTTTTATTGTTGCCGTTTGGATGTTTCCACCTCCTAAAAGACTTTCAATATAGGTGATAACTAATCGCTAGCATGGGTGAGTAGTCCAAAAGATGCAACAGTGGGTTCTTGTTAGTACCACAGTTCATCTTTTTTTATCACCAGGGCAACTTGATGTCACTAAACAAACTCTGTTCATTGACTAATATTTGCCTTAGCCTGATATTGGAGGCTTGTTATTTGACTGTTAAATCTGCTGCTCTTTGAAATACACTATCAGTCAAAGGTTTAGACATATTCATTCATTCATTCATTCATTATTATCACTATTTATCTCCATTTTACAATAAGAGTATGCTATGCGATGACAAACGCATGTATTTATGTAGTGAGCAAAACTGTAATTTTTATTAATTTACTCAAGAAGTTCTCATGTATGCTGGGCACTTTTTGGGCAACTAATTTTATAAGTAGACTCTGGCACATTGTTTACACTAACTATAGCTAATTTCAAGTATTTAAGTGTAAACATTCACATCACAAACAAATTCAATCAAGGATGTCTAAAACTTTGACTGGTGGTGTTGTATTGGCTGTGTCAGGTTTTCTGAGCTATGAGACCAATGAAACACAATCAGCGGAAGTACAAACAATAGGATGGTGTTTGGTCTTTCTTAACCCTTCCATTCCTGTGGATTCTTTGTTAAAAATGGCTCTGTAATGCTCCACCTGAACCATAGCAAGTTGTTTGGACAGCATGGAACAGATGTTTCTCAGTTCAGGAATTTCACAGTACTTTAGCATATCACGCATTCTTTCTTCTTTTAAACTAAAGAAAATGATCAGGTTAAAATTAATTTCAGGATGACAATATTTGGTTTTAGGGTGGAGGCTAAACCAGAGAAGAGAATGTTTTATTGATTTTGCTTTTTAGGTGATTTCTTTTTTTCTTTTTTAGACCTAATACAGAGCAGACTTACATGGTGACCTTTTCACAGATGGACAAGCAGTTATTAAAACAGGTTGTGTGCCTGTTGCAAGCTATAATTCATCCAGTTAATGTTATTGACTTTATAATAGGTATATACCTTTGTCCTGGCCAAATTCCCTCTACTGGCCCTTATCAATCATGGCCTCCTAGTAATCCCCATCCACTTGATTGGCTCTATCTCTCTCTCCTCTCCACCAGTAGCTGGTGTGTGGTGAGCGCACTGGTGCCGTTGTCCTGTGGCTGCCGTCGCATCATCCAAGTGGATGCTGCACACTGGTGGTGGTTGAAGAGAGACCCCCCACATGATTGTAAAGCGCTTTGGGTGTACAACAATACACAATAAAGCGCTATATAAATGCATCATTCATTCATTCATTCATTTATAAGTGCACAGAAGAACATAAACCCAGGGTTTACAGATGAACAGTGTAAAATCTTAACTTTTATAGCCTTTATTATTATTATTTTTATTATTTTAATTTGTATTCACATTTAATGAATAAAAAAAGATGTGTTAGATGAGGGAGACATACAAAATGTCTAGCAGCCTATCTGTGCTTATTTTTAGTTTTCTGTGTCTATTTCCTATAATTGCTTCCTCTGGTAGTTACCGACCTTCAGTGACTGGACAGAGCTTCTTGGAAGCTTTTCAAACTGTGATATGTTGTACATGTCTACATTATGTCGCACAATAGGGAATGGTATGTGTTTATCATGTAGCTGAGAAAGTGGGGTAATATACTTTTTATTTTCATTAAATTTTCCCTGAGACTTCGCATTTTGTCACAGTGTTTTATAGAACAGTCAGTTTAGGTTTTCTTCACCATTTCCACCCTCTGTCTTATTTGTAGTATTAGTATATATTTTTTTGCTGCTGCCCCTTTAAGAGTTATATGTAAAAAGTCTCTTTGCATATGGAGGTATAGGTACAGCGCTTACAAGCTTAAGGTGCAGTGTTTCTCAAACCTTATCCTAGAGGTCTCCCAACACACATTTTGGATATTTATTTGGCACACTAGGTCTTCAGATCTTGCTTCGCATCCAAAAAAAAGTACATGCCAAATAAGTAGGATATCCAAATTTGATGTTTCATGATATAGTAGGCAAACAATAACCAGATGACATACTGTTTGAACTGAGATTCTGAAATGTGCAACTAGTGGACATTTTTCTATTCCATGAGGCCACAAAATCAGGCAGTTGTCAGAATCAAAAAAAAAAAAAAAAGATTGAAAATGTATTTTCCCAGGTGTTGTTAGTATGTCAAAGGTTAAAGAATATTTGGGTCAAAGAAGTGACAACGTGTTGTCGATTTTAGCACATTCTCTAAAATTATACTATTTGGGTCAGCACTGGAGTACTTTTGTTTTGTTTTTCAGGATCAGGTTGGTAACCAAAAATGTATTTGACTCTTATCTTCTGATGTTAAGGCATGGTATACTGTCCTACTTTGTCTGACTGGGAAGGCCCATTTTTGGAATGAAATCCTGAGCCTGTTGATACATATATTGTTGATATGGATAAGTCCTTTAGATGTTTTGGGTTTTTGATCTAAGAACGTCAGTGAGACTTTTTTTTTTTTTTTTTTTTTGCAGCTCTTTTTCAATAAATTATCTTTTTTGCCAGGGGAGGATATATATGGGTAGTTGACAAATAAAAATTGGACTGTGTCCTATGGTGTGACATAGCAAAAATATAGAAAATAAAAACTTAACATGCAAATAACATGAGATAAATGTATCTTAATTCTTAGAGTTACAAATAGAGGTTTATCTTCAATGTTAGAATTTTTTTTTATTTATTTTTTTACATTTTTCTGTCACACCATAGGACACATTGATACATCAACTACATATATATATATATATATATATATATATATATATATATATATATATATATATGCAATAAATCTATGCAATAAAAGAGGGATATATATATATATATATATATATATATATATATATATATATATATATATATATACAGTATATATATATCCCTCTTTTATTGCATAGATGAAGCAGTAATTCAATTGTATTACCATGTTAAAAATGACTGAATACTTGAAGGGATAGTTCTGCCAAAAATGAAAATTTTGTCAACATTTACTTATGCTTAAGTTGTTCCAAACCTGTATGAGTTTATTTTTTCTATTGGGAAAAAAACCCAAAAAACACTATGGAAGTTAATGACTACTGTCAACTTTCTGTGACACTAAATTAGGCTTAAAGTAAAACGCCACCATTCTTCCATATTCCAATATGTTCTTCCCTCAACTTAGACAAGTTGATACGTACCTCTCCCATCTCAGTGCGTGCACTTAATCGCTCTAGCGCGTGGCACCACTATGCTAGCGTTTAGCTTAGCACCATTAATTCCTTAGGATCCAAACTGGGATGAATTTAGAAGCCACCAAACACTTCAAGTTCAAGTTCAAGTTCAAGATTTATTTGTCACATACACGATTATACAGAGAGTATTAACCAGCAGTGAAATGTGAGTCAGGTCCGCTCCATGGACAGTGCAATATTATAGAAAACAACACAAAGAAGTATACATAAAATGAAATGAATAATAATAAAAAAAAAAAAAAAAAAAAAGAGATATAAAGAACAAAATATAAAATAATGTGCATGATAGTATACTGTAGACTTAAATATTAAGATAAGCATGACTGTACAAGAGAGGAATGTGCAAATAGGTTGTACATGGTTGTCATGTAGCAGCAATCTCAAAAAAATAAATAAAAATAAGATACCAAAACAAAACACAGAAAGTGATGTGTGCAAATGACACTGTCAGTATGAGGTAGAGAATAATGAGTGTGAATATCTTACTGATTGTGAGTGATTAATAAGTGAAGTCATGATGATGTTAAGAGGCTGAGTTTGAGTTAAGGAGTCTGATGGCCTGGGGGAAGAAACTCCTCCCAAGTCTCTCAGTTTTTGCCATCAGGCAGCGGAAGCGCTTACCAGATGGCAGCAGAGTGAAAAGACAGTTACCAGGGTGATTTGAGTCCTTGGTGATTTTGACAGCTCTGCTTCTGCAGCGTTTGAGGTAGATGTCCTGCAGGGAGGGGAGAGCAGACCCTGAGATGCGCTCAGCTAAGCGCACAACTCTCTGCAAGGCTTTGCAGTTTTGACTGGAGTTGTTTCCATACCACACTGAGTCAATACACTTTCTATGGTCCCTGAATAGAAAGTTTTCAGGATTGATGGTGAGACCCTGAATTTCCTCAGCTGTCGCAGATGGTACGGCCTTTGCCTGGCTTTCTTAACCTGTGTTTGAATGTGTGTAGTCCAAGTCAGGTCCTCGGAGATGTTTACTTCAAGGTACTTGAAGCTGCTTACTCTCTCCACAGGGGTCCCACTGATCATAAGAGGAGTGTAGGGCAGCAGGTGTCTCTTTCTGAAGTCCACAATCAGCTCTTTAGTTTTGCTCACATTCAGAGAGAGACAGTTGTCCTGGCACCATGATGTGAGTCTCTCTACCTCATCCAAGTATGCGGTCTCATCATTGTTGGAAATGAGGCCCAGAACCACAGTATCATCAGCAAATTTGATAATAGATGTGGATCTGTGAGAGGACACGCAGTCATGTGTGTAGAGAGAGTAGAGCAGGGGACTCAGGACACAACCCTGCGGGGCTCCTACGTTCAGGGTGATGGAGTTTGAGGTGAACTGTGATAAACAATGATAAGGATAAACAATGATAAGTGCTGCGAAGTGCTCTTCCGCCATACATTATAGTTATCATTGTTTATCCGCTTAGAAAATCGGCACGTTTTATTTAGTGTCACCATACTTACTCGTGTAACTACTCATGTAACCGTCTTTAAATAGGGAAAACATGGAAGTGTTTGGTGGCTTCTAAATTCATCCCAGTTTGGATCCTAAGGAATGAATTGTGCTAAGCTTAATGCTAGCATAGTGGTGCCGCGCGCTAAAGCGATTAAGTGCACGCACTGAGACGGGAGAGGTACTGTACGTATCAACTCGTCTAAGTTGAGGGAAGATCATATTGGAATAAGTTTAAGTTAGATTAATTCACCAAAAAATACAAAATCTATTACGGTTTACTCACCCCCATGTTGTTCCAGACCCATAACACTTTCATTCATATTCAAAACCCAAAATTAAGACATTTGTAATGAAACCTAAGAGATTTCTGTACTTTTACAGAGTCTATTCAACCAAAACTACTGTATGACACCTCTAAAAAGTTCATAAAGGAATCCAATCTATATTAATGCAAGTCTTCCAAAGGGACACATTATTGCATATAGATGAAGAGAAGTTCGTTTTTCAAAATATTCCTTCCACCTCGTAATGTAGCACATCCGTATTTGTATTCTGTGTTTGTGTATATCTTCTTGTCAGTGTGCATAGGTTAATGTGGAGCTACGTAGATGCTCCCAGAACAGGCCCTCTTGTATCTGTGCTTTGCCTTGTCATGTGATCTGGCACTGGGCTGTGAGGGGCTGTTTGTTCATTGTTGTTCTCCAGCTGTGTCATTTAACCCCCATCCCTCATTTTAGCCAAGCCTGAGGGCAAGATTTAGTTTCTTATGTCTCCATGTCACATCATGCCTGCTTTTTGGAGCTTTAGGAGTCACTTCAACTTGGTGAGTGGCATTAGTATTTCATGGGCATTTTTGGGGAAGTCACAATAAACTTGCTGTTGTCGTTAAATGTTAAGAGTGAATAGGAGAAAGTAATTTAACATTAATGAACAATGAGAACTTTATTTAGAATAGTTGGAAACCAAGATGCAAATATAGTTCATCTGGCCATGACAAAATGTCACCCTCAGCAAACCACTGGAAAACATTCCAGAGGCAGATTTCAGAGAGGAGTATACCCATCAGCCTTCAAAACCTCTATCTTATAAGTAAAAGTAGTAAATTGACTTATGGCTCATTACCGTGGTGGCAGATTTAAAAGATGAGAAATGGTGGAAATCCCCCAGAGTAGTATAGGAAAATGATTTGTTTTGGATTTGATTAGATCATGATCTTTTTTGATAACCAATGCTATATATGGACAAGTGTTAATGACTCAGTGTAACTATGGGCTGCAATGTGACCGTGCACAACTTTGTTATTGTTATTGCTTATGTTATTGGTTAAAACATAAGTGGCTTGTCTTGATTAGCCACAGTTTTGAGCCTTTATCCTACTTTAGCCTTTAATCTTGATTCTTACTGTATGGCCTTTTTCATTGACATATAAGACAGTGCAGGTCTGAATTATCAATTGAACAAAAGCAAAACATCAATTTGCCATGAACAATTACAGCATAAATGTTAACATTCTTTCTCCTATCCCAGCTTAATATGCAGAGACAACTAAGCTCTATTTTTAAAGTCATATTTTAAGTCATCCTTTAAAGCAGTCAACACACTGATAGTTAACTGAACATTGTCAATGAAACAAGAAGAGACACAGTTTGAGTGTCATTGTTGTAGCTTCTCCATCTTAAAAGCTGAGGGGTGTAAGTTCTGTGATGCTAGTGACAGGATTTAAAAAAAAAACAAAGATTGTTTTAAAAAAGATTTCCTCAACAGTCCCCCAGTCTGCCATTGGCTCGATAGAGAGATAGTCCTGCCTCAGAATGGCTCTGTCAGGCTGGTCTGGATGCTCAAACAAACAGAGCAGTGTTTTGATAGCATGACAGAGCCACAGTGTTTACACTTTCTCTTTAAGCCCAAAATACACTTCGTTTTTTATGCATGGGCTAGGGTATGCATAAAGTGCATAAGAGGAGAAAATATTTTCAGTAAAAAAAAAAAAAGAATACACTTCATCTTCAAGGAGGCTAAAGACCAGTTCATACACACGCCAACAAACTACAACTGACACGTTCGTCGAGTTTTGTCTGATCAGTGTTGCTGTCTGTTGGTGTTGGTCGGTGCTTGTTTTTGCCAATTGAACATCTTGAATTGGTGTTTGTCAGGTCTTGGAATGTCTGAGAAGTGACTGTACTCAGTCAGCTGTCGGTGTTGCTCTGCATCTGCAGGTGTGGTGTGAATTAGCCTTAAGGATGATGGATTTTTGTGATAACCTACAGGTAAAGTTCTTCAGGTAAAGGGTATAGGTTAACTTAAATATGAAAATTGTCACCACTCACCCTCACATCTTTCCAAATCCATAAGAAGTTTGTTCATCTTTGAAACATAAATGAAGATATTTTTAAATGAAATGTGGAAGAATTTTAGGTGAAAGTTTGTTCATAGTTCATTAAAAGGCCATGAAGGCATAATGAGTATAATTCATATGAATCAAGTGCTTGAATCCATGTCTTCTGTAGAGACACAATTATTTTATATGATGAAAAGATTTAACTAGTCTTGATGCATGAGAACCAGTGAGGTTTGTTTTTGAATATTGCTCAAGCACATTGATTTTAGCTTCCACAAGAATCAATGCGGTTTGTTCTTACATGTCAATGAAGTAGGGTTTAGCTTCCGTTTATCATATTTGATTTATTTGCATTTTTTCAATGTATGTGAATAAAAGCCTAAATGAAATGTGTTCATCATAATAAAGCAATTGTGCCTCTTCAGAATATTTGGATTAAACTGCTCGATTCATATGGATTACATTTACAATGTCTTTATGAGATTTCAAAAATGTCAATATTCTGGGTGAATGGACTTTTATAGAGGGACAGAAATCTTTCAGGGTTTCTTAAAAATTCTCTTAATTTATGTTTTGAAGATTAACTAAATTCTTGTGGATTTGGAACACCATGGGAATGAGTAACTTAAAGCAAGGGTGTTACCAAGCCTTTGACAGGGTGTAAGCTTCCAAATGTATTACATAATACGTACACTACTAGGCCGAAAGTATGTAAACACCTCCTAATTAACGGGTTTTACATTTCAGATACACCCATTACTTACAGATGCATAAAATCAAGTATACAGCCATACAAGAATAGGATGTATGTTTTTGTTCCTGGGATAGTCATGCAAGCATGTATTGTCTTGCAAGGCACAAAACAAAACATCTTACAAAAATGTGTTTAAAGCAGCATATACTTAATATATATTTGTTCTGAATGCGTACATCACACCTGTGGAAATAATGTCATATAAATATAATGCTTTCTATATAATTAAAGGAAGGAATTAATTGGGATCTAAAAAAAAAACATCTCCCACTGCTTCTATAGTGAACTTTCTGAGCAGTCCATAACTGGACTTGTTACTGATTTTGTTGTCTGGATAAGAAAATGGGAAATGATGTCTTTGAAATACAATCTTGTTTAGTCTGAAATAGCACTATAGTTTAGTTTTATTGATAATTTCTCTCTCTCCCTAACTCCTTACAATTAAATGGGCTGTTTTTGCTATACTGTACATTTAGTACAGAAGCAAAATTGTTGTATGTTATAGAGGTTGTTGTGACAAAAACATTGTTGGTCCTAATTTTAGTAAATGGTCTGGATAGACAGAGGATAATTTTGCTAGTTAATGTGTGATATGAAGACAAGAAGATATGCACACATTATTCCAGTTCTAAGAATTGCTGTATGGTATATTGATGATGACAATGTAAATTCTGTAGTACTGCTTTTATGTTGGACATTAGGCAATACTGTAGTATTAAGAGTGGGGCAATTGGCTTTGGTTTCAACATGTAGAGGTCAGATCACAGCTGTGTGCTGATCTAAGCAAGCTTTTTACCCTCAGTGTCTGATAATAGAAGGAAATCATTAATGGACACTCAAAAGCATCCCAGCAGTTACAAGTGCTTGTACAAAACTAGAGGGAGAGAAAATGCTTGAAGATATATTCACAGAAAGAGCAGACTTAAATGCTGATATATATACACACATGCTGACTGCTGACCAGTGCTGCACTGGCCAAACAAATGACCACACATACACAAAAGGATAAATGACAGGGTATATTGGTTGGCAGAATTATTTGTTTCTAAGGAAATGGTGACTGGGTGTGGGATCCTCATGTTCCCTTTGTTTTATGGCCTGTCCTGAACCAGAGGAAGTGGATTTATTTCCATATGTCCATCATAGGATTAATTAGCTGTCCTTGCTGTTGGGTGCAGTTAATTCTTGCATATTGCTATGAAACAACTTTCTCTATATTTATAATATAACAGCCAATACAAATGACCCAGTTAGAAAAAAAAAAGTGATTGTAAAGTGTGTTTTGAGTTCTTGCATAGTCCTAGGAAAACTATTCCAGGGTTTAGGAACCAGGTAGGAAAGGATCTACCTCTTTTGTGTTTTTTTTAATTTTGACTATCAACAAACCAGAATTTTGTGACCGCAGTGGCCATGATAGATTAAAGCATGATAAAGACTGAATACGTACTGCGGAACTAGGCCATTCAAGGCTTTGTATGTAATTAGCAAAATTTTTAAACGGATACAAAACCTGACCGGTAACCAGTGTAGAGGTGATCATTTTGGGCTAATGTGATCATACTGAATGAACATTTACTGTACAATGAAAAAAGCAGGGGGCCTAGTACCGATATCTGTGGCACTCCATACCTAACTTACCATACCCGTTTTATCTGACATGTCTTAATTTACACAAATAAACTGATAGCGAGGATATAAACATGCTAATGCCTGCCCACAATGTAGAGTGATGCAGCTATAGTGAGATGTTATGAACAGGGTATTTGTGACTCTGACAAGTGCAGTTTCAGACGTGGTGGATTCTAAATTCTGACTAAAATTCTTCATAAATATAATTTCTTTGCCATTATAAATGTAGTTGTGATGATAACTTAAAAATAAAAAATGTTTTTGCTATAAATGGCATATTTGAGATTGGCATATATGACCCTGGACCACAAAACCAGCCATAAGTGTAAATTGTTTGCTATAAATGGCATATTTGAGATTGGCATATATGACCCTGGACCACAAAACCAGCCATAAGGGTCATTTTTTTAAAATTGAGAGTTATACATTAACTGACAGCTGAATAAATAAGCTTTCCATTGATGTATGGCTTGTTAGAATAGGACAATATTTGGCTGAGATACAACTATTTGAATACCTGTCATCTGAGGGTGCAAAAGAAAAATCAAAATATTGAGAAAATCGCCTTTAAAGTTGTCCAAATTAATTCCTTAGCAATGCATATTACTAAACAAAAATTAAGTTTTGATTCATTTACGGTAGGAAATTTACAAATTTGCCACAGCCATATCACCCTGCAGCCCAAGACTGGATGCCCACTGAAGCTAAGCAGGGCTGAGCCTGGTCAGTACCTGGATGGGAGACAAACTAGGTTGCTGTTGGAAGAGGTGTTAGTGAGGCCAGCAGGGGGTGCTCACCCTGTGGTCTGTGTGGGTCCTAATGCCCCAGTATAGTGACGGGGACACTATACTGGCAAAAAGCACCGTCTTTCAGATGAGACGTTAAACCGAGGTCCTGACTCTCTGTGGTCATTAAAAATCCCATGGCACTTCTCGTAAAGAGTAGGGGTGTAACCCCGGTGTCCTGGCAAAATTCGCTCCACTGGCCCTTGTCAATCTTGGCCTCCTAATAATCCCTATCCACTTGATTGGCTCTATCTCTTTCTCCTCTCCACCTGTAGCTGGTGTGTGGTGAGCGCACTGGCGCCGTTGTCCTGTGGCTGCCGTCGCATCATCCAAGTGGATGCTGCACACTGGTGGTGGTTGAGGAGAGACCCCCCACATGATTGTAAAGCGCTTTGGGTGTACGGCAATACACAATAAAGCGCTATATAAATGCCTCATTCATTCAAAATATCTTCATGGAACATGATCTTTACATAATATCCTAATGATTTTTGGCATAATAGAAAAATCGATAATTTTGACCCATGCAATGTATTGTTGGCTATTGCGACAAGTATACCTGTGCTACTTATGACTGGTTTTGTGGTCCAGGGTCACATATTTATTACTGCCAACTTGAAACTTTTGTGACTTGCTCTAAGGAAAGCTACGAGGAATGCATAATAAGGAGAAGAGTTTCTTAGATTACAGGAAGCAGAACTTCCAGTAGTTACATACATGTTTGCCTTGAGGATTGGATAAGTGTTGTTAGTTCTTCCTGTTATGTGACATTTTATGATTGAAGAAATTCATAAAATTATTACTTCTATGCTGTGAGGAAATATGAGGTTCTGTCATAGCTTTGTTTTTTGTCAGCCTGTACTGAATAGGATCCTAGGATTGTTTTGCTTATTTTCTGTGAGAGCGCTGAAATATGGTTCTTGCAGCTTTCAGAGCCCATCTGTAGCTAGAGACGCTATTCCCTCCATGCCCCTCAAATAACCTCTAAGCTTGTACTCCTCCTGCACTTTATTTTCTGAGCAACCTTGTTAAGCTCATTGGTGTGGTTGTTGTACCACAGTGTGAGGCATTTTTCTTTAGTTCTCTTTAATTTTCTTTAATTAATTGACTAATGACAGACAAATTCACTAATAGTATCCAAATCAAAGCTATATATCTGGTGAGTGTATCAGGGCAATATTTGTCAGAGACAAAAACCATGAGGATCCCAATTAGTGTGACGGTATTAAACAAGATTTCAAAAGATCAATTAACACACATTATTAATAAAGCCAAAATGTATGTAACCTATGTAAAGTCAAAAACATATTGATGAATAACAGCATTTAGTGTAATGGAGCTCAGAGATGTTGACTTCATATTTTAATCTAATTTACAGGAGTGAGGCCTCGGTGCCATGCCAGAGAAATCTCATAGCACGGCCCATGACGTCCCAATGGGTGAAGGTAAGACTCAACTCTCATGGTTATCATGAACATCTTTTAGATTAATATTTTTTGCTGTTAGATGATTAATGTGGTTTGTTCATTGTTGCTGTGAATGCTAGAATATTCAATTCAGTCAAAAACATTTTTTTTTTTTTTTAAATCAGTCACTACACCTGTAGAGGTGCACAAGAGGGCTGGTTAGAATGTTTCAAGTACCAAATAACTAGTAGACGTTGTAACATGATAAAGCTGTTTTTCTAGCACTGATGTTGTGAAGTGGGGAGTGAGAATGAGGCCCACAGGAACGTCTCAACTGAGAAACTGCAAGTCTATACACTACAGGCTACAAGAACCATGTATCTATTGTTGTGTTTCTTAAGAAACATTTAGAAATTTGTGCATGTACTGTTTATTTCAGTTATTTCTTAATAGGGATGTGCAAAACTATGTACACATTTGTCTAAATGACTGATTGACTTTGAGAAATTGGATGATAATTGTGTATTTAAAAATGGCTAGACAGAGCACACCAGAATAAAACGGAACTCGGGGATCTCAACATTTTTCAAAAACAGGTCTACTAACATAAATATGTCTTCATAAAATTGGTGTTTTTAACTCAAGAACTGTGTGCAGGTATTTCAGCAACCTTCTGTTGGGTGTCAGGTTTTTCTGTTTTTTTTAGTAAAACATCTGAGCTATGTTGAAGTGCAGTGACAAGTAATTTCTTGCTTGTTCTTTGCAAGAAAAAAAATAAAATACTAATATATATATATATATATATATTTATACATACATGCATACATACTGTATATATGTGTTTGTGTGTGTGTATGCGTTGTTACCTGAATTTTATTTAGTGGATTCTATAGATTTATATTGACAGTGAAATAAAATATATTGTTATTCAGTAGTTTTTTCTTTTAAATATGTTCTTTGTGTGAAGATTCTGCAGCTCTCAAGTCAAGTCAGTTGTATTCACTTTACATATTGTTTCGAAACAGCATTCAAGAAATTCATGGTTTTTAGTAGGGATGCACCGAAATGAAAATTCTTGGCCGAAGCTGAAGCCGAACAAAATGAAACACTGGGCCGAAGGCCGAAGGCCAAATACCGAACACGGTTTTTCGCATTTTTTCCCCATGAAGGCCTATTTTGCCATTTTTTCACCATTGCATAAATTAAATAGCCAAAATGTGCTTTTTACTGTTTTGTCCTGCTTTTCAGATAAAAAAATCAATTACAAAACAATAATTTAAAAATATTTAATTAACACTGAACATTTTGTAACATTCTAGCAGACATTATACCAACAAAGCACAATTTAACTTAAAATGAATAAGTTACTAAAAATATTTTTTGGCCATTTTTGGGACCCCCTTCTTGAATCAGGCATGTATTTTTTTCTGTACAAATAAAAGCAGCCTTTCTGAGCAGAAGAGACTTCTTTAAAAACATTAGAATATATTACAGATCCCAATTTAAACACTATGTGTGAATGTTATAATAAATGTATAGCTGTAATAGGTTAATTGATGTTATCATTATTATTGTTTTATTTTTTATTTTATTTTACAGAACAACAGTAAAATTTCGATACTAACATTTATGAATGTTGGAGTTGTTGCTTTTTCTTAGATTTTATTTTGGCAGAAACCCCAGGAAGATCTGTGCTTCTTTTTGTTGGCAACAGCATGCAGATATTTAAATGATTCTCATTACGAATTTGGGAAGATGTTTGACGCACGTATCACATTGTCACATGTCTTTAAAAAAAATACAAAAATGTTACTGAGCAAATGACGAGTAACAGTGTTTCAGCGCAGATTTTTCTCGCGCTTTGGACTTTGAACCCTGGCGCCGCGAGCTCGTGAAGCACTGTTTGAATACATGCAGTCCGTGCGTGTATTAGAAAATATAACATTCTGCAGTTTATTTACTAATCGTTTGAGGCCATTTCGCGATTTCAATCATCATACAGTAACCAGCATCAACCACCTCTTCCTCTTCTCATCAGAGACATGAGATGCAGTGCTAAGCAGTCTCTCGCTGTCGGTGCTTCGTGCTTGTAATGTTTTTTGCGTCTTTCTCTGACAGTCTGAAATACTTTCACACTGCAGACACATTTGCTGCATTAGTGCACGAATCTATTTGATCGCGTCACGTCATTGTTTGGTACAAATTATTCGGTCTTTTCACTTATTCGTCCGAACACCAAAATAGTTTTTTTTTTGCTATTGTCGGCCGAACATTCGGTGCATCCCTAGTTTTTAGTGCTATTTAATATGTGTTGCTTTATGTGTGCGGGTAAAATTGGATATACTTACAGTGGTTGTAAGTAGGGCTGTCGCAGTGAAGGAATTCCCCTTGCGGTAATTTTGAGTGGCTCAATAGCGCGGTATGCGGTATTACCGCACATGTATACAGTATATGTATACATACCGCATATACACACACACACATATACAGTACATATATATATATATATACTGTATATATACTGTATGTGTGTGTGTGTATATAAGATTATATATATAATCTGTGTGTACGTGTTACGATGTAACCAGGTCATATTCAGAAACCAATGAAACGAAACTAAATCCCGTTGAAACAGGAAGTGAAGTAAACAGAAGAGAATGACAAAATAACGGTCCACATAACAAAACATAAACCTGACAATAAGATCGTTAGTCTATTGTTAGCCTATATATATATATATATATATATATATATATATATATATATATATATATAACAGTTAGTTCTGATCCTCGAATCTGAAAGACAAGATACTTTTTTCTGTTGATATTTAACCTGCGTGTTCTAGACGGGCTGTCAGTCAGTGCAGTTTCATTGTTGCGCCACACGGTGGCGGTAAGAGACTGTCTTTGAGTGGGTCTTAAACCGTTCATTCAACTTACACGTTCAAAAAGGCTGATTCATTCGAGATATGTAATGAACAAGCTGCTGAAATCATTTTAACTTTGAGCGCCACTTTTAAAGGCTCAGCTGACCAGCAGAGTATCGATGTTAAGACAGATTTTGCTTTCCTTGGACATGACAACCTGTTTTAACAAATATACATGACTCAGCCTGAAGGACAGACGCAGGTAATCGCACGCGATCAGTCAATGATCTCTCTCACTCGCTGTCTGTTTAGGCTTGTTAAGTGCAAATTTACTGAGCCTCTGTACAAATCAGCATGTACACATTGTTATCATTACTAATATTAAGTACATATGCACAAGTATAAAACGAGAAGGGCGTAACCTAACGAAAAAGGAAATATCGCGGTGGTTGCATTCCTCTGCGGTTATGCTCGTCAATAGCGCGGTATTGCGATATTGCTGTTATCGCACAGCCCTAGTTGTAAGTTGCTGTTGCTATAGGCTACATTAATTCATTATGTGGTGATGGATTATGAAATTTGTAATTTTTTCACTGCTTTTCTCACACTGCACGACTGTCTGGGGTTCCATCTTGTTGCTGTTGTGTGTACACTACATGAAGGATCGGCGACAGGTGGTCACACAATCAATACACAATTTTTCAATAGGACGAATCACCAACAACTACGTTTCACAAACAAACAAACAAACACAAGAGTTGATACAGGAAATAATGTAAGATTACGCGAGAGACGCATTCTCACACGAGAATGTATTTATTCCTGTCAAAGCCCACAAAAAGCTTGCAACCCAAGTTGTCTGTACACTGATTTGCAGTGAAAAATAAACAAAGAAGAATATGAAGGAGAGAATGGTTGCTTGCTGATGTTCTGTTGCAGGTCTATTATAACTCCTCCCTCTGAACTTTCCCTTGCCCTGTATCTTGCTCTTTCATAGGTTGTCGCCACTGTCATTTCCAGTCAAAACACATTTCACGCTGCAGGACTGTGAGTCTCCGACAGGTCCAGATATTTAGCATGCAGATATTTAGCATGCTAAATATCTCAGGGGCATTGGTGACGCATAAGCACTTCTCTTAGATTGTGTTTTTGATAACACACACTTATGCGATTGTCACTCACGTGAGCGAGCACAGATTTTATTGACGATTTCTATCTTTGAAAAACGAGGCTAAAATTGTGCAGTGTGAACCTGGCATACACAGTTTAAATGAAAAGTTTACTGAAAGTCATGCCTTAATACGTGTATGTAATACATGGTGCATAATATGTTTTGTCCCCTAGTGTGTAAGCAGATGGCAGTTGTGACAAGAAAAAAAAAAACTCCATTTGACTGGAAAATGAAGAAATTAAAAACCTTGGGAAACCAGGCTACACCCGAAACCAGGCTATACCAGGGGGCCGGTTCTTTTCTGGCTGTTTAGTCAAAATATTATATTAGTAATTTAGCATATATGTTACTACATTGAACTGTAAGATTAATGTGTTTTAATTTGTTTTGAAAGATTAAAGTGTTTTGTACGTCCATCCTTGCACAGTAAAGTGCAGGGAACATGTCTGATAAAAGCAAATCCAAGAAGTCAAATTCCATTGTAATGAATAAGTGATGATAAAAGTTGGAAATTTGCATCCCTTCAATCATTAATCCGTGCTGAGTTTTGTGTTATCAAGTTGTAATTGAGGACAGGACATTGGTCATTTGCCTATTCATGTAAAACGTGTGTGTGTGTGTGTGTGTGTGTGTGCAAAACTTTATTTGCATGAGCACTGAACAAATATGCAAAAAGTGAAAACTAGATTTACTCTTGATCATTAATAACAAGACCTTATGGTTCTAGAGTTTTACGGCTTTTTTCCCTCTTCCTGCACCAAACCATAGAATAATGTCATGAATATGGTTAACAGAATAATGGCAAGCAGTGTTATGCATTTAAATATTTCCGCAGAGTCCTGCCGTGTCCTACAGCAAACAAAACAAATATTGCAAAGTAATGGTTAAACAATTGCAAGCATCTAATTCATTGAAAGATTTTGTGTAGTCTTTTTTATTTTTTTTTATTTTTTAATAAGCTGGCACCAGACGCCACACAAAACAGAATGAAATATTACAATTTAAAATTAAGAAAATAAGCAGACTGCATTTAACAAATAAGACTGAAAACAATCTCATTAATCATAAAAACAATAGAATCAGCTGATTAATTCCATTAATTAATAAATATTCATCGATTAAATAATGATTGGTATGGTTGTTCATACGTAATTATTTACATTTTAGATGGTGTCAATATTACAGTAGAACCACATTTTACATAAAATAAATACTCATGAGATCACGTTTTGACATTGTGGGGTTTTGTTTTGGTCTGCAGCAACAGCACTCAAAACTGTATGAAGAGCATTTTAGGGCAAGGGCATACACACGAGGCAAGACCATAGACAATAAAAGGTCGCCCTATATTGGGAGGTGTGCAAAAGTGCATGTCTTGAGCCATGAGTGCAAGAGAATGCACATGCCTGGGGCTCTTTTTAAAGCAGGTAAATAGATTAACAGACTGGATAAGAGACTTTACACACTGTCTCCTCTGGTTAGTGTAAAGCCAAAGCTTTCACATGGGAGGGCAGCCAGAGACATACAGCATTGTGTCCTTATCGGTATCAGCCATGGATATTTATCTGCCAGTATTAGATATTTAATTGTATCCACCCACTTTAACATTAATTTAAAAATTTGGTGATTGATTATGTCAAAGATTTAATGTGAAATACAGTTTGAAGAGAGCCGTGTAACAGGTAACAGCAGTATGTTTTAATATGCTTTTTAAACACAACAGTATAGATGTATACCCAGCAGGCACCAGACGTCTATGTAACGTCAGGTTGACGATGGACATGATGTCAGACAGACGTTGTATTTTGGTTGAAAATGAAAATCGGGTTGACGTCAATATTTGATGTCAATTTGACGTTGACTTAACGTTGGATTTTGGTTACGCAACCTAAAAACAACAAAATCTCAACGTCAGCTGACGTCGGTATTGGACATCAATTTAACATTGACATTAGAAGTTGGATTTACATTGAATTTTGGTCACCCGACGTCGCAACCAAAATTTAACCAAATATCAACGTCTTATGACGTTGTGTGCCTGCTGGGTATTATCAACCAGCACATGAAAATAACTGAGTCACAAGTTGAAATGAAAATAATCCCGTTAATAGATATATTTTTTACTTGTTCCAACTTCTCCAGAGACAATTTTTAGTTTTCCACCAATAATTGAATTGCACAGACTATGCAATTTGACTGTAATTATAAGCAATTATAAAATTGATTTAATTGTAATGCATTAGAGAGAAAGATTAATTATTATTATTAATTGTAATTATTCAAACGTTTTGCTGTGATGTTGTTGGCATACTGTGAGCTTTATGTACTCAAATTTATGTTACTTCCTAGTCTTTGTTTATGTGCCCCTCTAAAGCAACCACCACTTTTTCTCATGAGAGGTCCTCACACATAAACACACAGAATATGTTACACTACACAGTACAGTTCATTATCATTAGTGTTATGTTCTCAGAAACACAGTTAAATTGTCTTAATGAGTTCTCAGGTGAGCTTTAAGTTGTCTCTCAGTGCTGTTGTTATGCATTGCGTTAGCTGTGTGAGTGTGTCGTGGGACTTAGGCTCTAACCTGTGTGTGTGTGTGTGTGTGTGTGTGTGCGTGTGCTGTAGCTGTCATTTCTGCACAGCTGAGCCGTGAGTGATGTGTTGTTGTCTGTTCTGATAGGGGGTGGGACAGTACTACTGCCTCTAAACTCTTAATAATTGAATAGATTTTTAACCATACGACTATTATACATTTGAGATGTGAAGGAGACCAGGCAGTGAACATTGTAAGGTGGATTTTCTGTTATGTGATTTGTTAACTTTCTGGCAGGAGATGGTGTTTGTCTGTAGACACCCCTAAATACGTTAAGCAGGATTTTCCACCTGTCGAGTCGTGTGCATCTGGGTGTCTTGGAAACCATCAGTTTGAAAGATAAAAGCTACATGAAGGTGTGTAAAACAATCTTTGTGATTTATTTTAGTTAGATTAGACTGTGTTTAACATTAAACTGTAACTGACTGTATGTAAACCTTTAGCTGTGCTAAATCAATCTTTAGTTTTGGA
Organism: Schizothorax lantsangensis; assembly: GCA_027422415.1. Lineage (NCBI taxonomy): Eukaryota > Metazoa > Chordata > Actinopteri > Cypriniformes > Cyprinidae > Schizothorax > Schizothorax lantsangensis. The sequence goes on along the minus strand of CM049855.1, from coordinate 28,060,976 downwards.
TTAAATAAGTTTTAGTATGACTTAAAACATTATTGATTTCATTATATCATATGACAATAATTGACTTAACTTCATTAAAAACAGTTCCAAATGAAAATATTTCATAAACATTACATTATTGTGACAAATGAAAGCATTGAATAAATGCTGCAAAAACAACTTTAGAAGAAGGGTGTGTGTTATTGGGGATTGTTCTTAATCTCTCAAATTTTTTTAATATATCAGAAACCACAGAAGTTAGATTTTTTTTGATGCACACAAGTTGCATATTTTCTCCTGGCTGAAGAAGAAAGCCCACAACTCAAGCTGTTTTTTTTAGAATCATAGTTAGATGAAACATTTACTAAACAAAATACTGTCATTATTTATCACTTTATTATATGTTTTAAAGTTTTGTCTTCAAGATAGGTCACTTTTTTTTTTTTTTTGGATAAGATCACAATTAAAAAAAACAAAAAACAAATAAATAGTTTTAAATATCATATAATTTGACCTATATATGGCAAGACAAGGTTAGTTCTGGATGTAAAATGTCATGTGGTGCAAATCCCCCAAATTATGATTTAATTATGTGTTATTATATAAAACTGAAGATATTTTGGAAAAATAAAATAATACATAACTATTTTAACTTGAAAAAAAATATATATATATAAATGTTCTGATATTTAATTTAATATTACACAAGCAAATGGGTTTTATGGTTGCATATCAGCACTTTTGATTTGTTCTAAAAAGTTATACTGTAGGATTAACAAGGAGACAGTGTGATTATGTGATATTGCTTTTGTAACAAAAAAAAGCCACAGCAGAAACGATACAAAACCAATCTGTGTTTTTGAACAAAAGTCAGTTAAGTGAATTATTCAGTGACTCCAATGACTAACTCCAATGGCTTAAAAATGTCAGTCACAAGCTCAGAAATTTAAAAAATTTGTAATTCGTAATTTAAGGCCTTGAGGCTTTAGACACCATTGCAAAATTGTGCATCATGAAAGTTCATTTCTGACACAACTAGTAACTTCAGTTGTTCCTCAATTAATTTTTTAACACACTGGTTGAATGAATGATTCATTCATTTGCTTACAATTCAGAATGATTTATTGTGTTATTTTATTGTGTGTGTGTTTTAATAATTAGTTGGACTAGATTGACAGCTGTCAAACGATTAATCGCGATTAATCGCATCCAAAATAAAAGTTTTTGTTTACATTATATATGTACATGTACTGGGTATATTTATTATGTATATGTAAATACACACACATACAGTATATATTTTGAAAATATTTACATGTTTATACATTTATATATTCATATTCTTATATTTTATATTATATATAAATATATTTAATATATAAACAACATATTTTTCTAAAATATATACATGCATTTGTTTGTATTTATAAATACATAATAAATATACACAGTATACACACGTTATGTAAACAAAAACTTTTATTTCGGATGCGATTAATCGTGATTAATCGTTTGACAGCACTAAACTGTATTGTGTTTTTTTTTTTCAATCACGTTTTAATTTCATTGAGATATTTTAATTTCTGTGCTTGATTTTGGGTTAACATTCTGTTATTTAGGTCATTCCAAGCCCACTGAGCAGTTAGTAATGTTCTGCTTTGGACACAATGCAGTCTTTGTCTTTATTAAGCAACAATAAGTCTGTGTGCAGCAGTGATGCAGAGAAAAAAATTAACCATGTTGCCAATTTTTTCTGGGCTGCATTTTATAAACAAATGGAAAAATGCATGCAGCCCTGAAAGTTTTCTCATCTACCATAGGTAAAGAATGGAAACAAGCTGCCTAAGCTCTCTTATTTGAAGGGGTCAGTGACAAAGCAGTTTCCTATTTTTAAGGTGCTTAGCTGTTGTCACCTGCTAATAGCTCTGTTAGGATGTGTATACTGTATCTGTATCTTTCTGCTCTATTATTGTCATATAGACAGGTCTGTAGCACACATCTTAGGGTGATGGCTAAATTGTAAGAAATGTCATCTTATGCAAGCTGCGTTAGAGGACACGACGACTCTTGGATGAATTATATGTGGAGTATGCATATGTATAGTGTAGGACAAAGATTTATTTATTTTTTAATTATTTATAATGCGGTGTTTGGAATAGCATACTATTGTACTGGGGTTGGATTCACCAAAATCATCTTAAGAAAGAAGTTTCTTAAATTTCTTAAAATAAATTCTAAGTTCTTAAGAACATCTTTTTTTTTTTTGGACAGGCTTTGGTGTGATTGTATGGTGGTTCTTGCCACAAGCTTGTGCACTATTTTCATTGTGACTGGAGTAACACAAGGCAGAGTTAACCAAGCTATCCAACAACAAGCAGAGAGCTAAAGAGCTATAAGAAGCTGTGCAGTGGACCAGTAAACATGAGCAATCTGGCTTATTAGCCAATTAGAAAATGCCACACCTAGAATCATACAAATAGAAGACTCCAAAACAAAACCAGAAATTATTAAACACAATGCAACAAGATTAAAAACAATTTTTTTTGTTACCATATTTTTACTTGATCTGTAGTTGTAAAAAGTCATTATCATGACCGATCTGTGTTTACATTATTGATCCCTTCAGAGTACTTGTTCACAATCCTAGTAATAGTAAAAGTAATGCTTTACATTTAAACAACCCAGTAAATTGATTGAGCATTTTTTTATTTCATTACATTGACTTTTACAGGTAATTCAGCCATCAGGAGTGAATGTATACCATAGAGTTGAAAACTTTTAAACGTATCACTAGACATCTAAGTGGCACTAACAACCAAACTAATCCAACCAAGGTGCAGCACATCGGCTTAGAACAAACTTAAAGCCATAGATCAGGTGTAGGTGGCAGGTGTGGATTTAAAAGTATATCCATTTTTATGTCCATTTGTTCCTTCTGCTAATGCAACGGATGTTTGTTGTTTTTTATGTTGTAACATAATGTGTGTTTGTGAAAAAGTGGTGGAATATGTTTTCTGTGGGTTTTCACAAGTTTTTTTTTTTTAGAAAAACATGGAGATATACAGTTGGTGATTTTACTATAATCAGTATAATTTTGCAACAGTGCTTTGTTTTTCCACTTGGGCAAGCAATTTGGGTGCAGCTTTTCTAGTGCAGAAATCAGACACATGCCAACCAAACAATGCTTAACAATGACAACAATTCAAAGCAATTGAGGCGCATAAGCTACCGTGGGTCCACTCACCTAAATCTTTTCATAACTGGAACAAATTACAGAAAACTACAGTTTAATGGTGGAATAATTTGAGGACAAGAACAACAAGGAAAGTTATATTATGTTAATATTATTGAGAAAATACCCACAGTCATTTTTTTTCAGATTTCTCAAATTGGGCATGCAGAGCATTCACAGTTTATAACGACATTGATACACATACTGGACACATTATTAAATATCATGTAAGGTGAGTAGATGTGAGGTCAGAGTTTAAATTGTATTTATTTCTTTGGAATGCTCAATGTGTCCAGACCATATTAGTCTTTGTTAATATTTATGATTTTTTGGTATCATTAACCATAAAATAGTGATCAATATAATTGTGAGAGTGTAATTTAAATCAAGAGTGACATGAATGAATGACAGAATTACTTGTGTGAAAAGCATAACTTTGTAGGTTATTTTCACTAATTGCACTAATTGGGTAGAATTGCATGTGGTAATTTAATACATCATTAATATAACAATTGATTTATTCTGGCACACAGAGGCTAATATTTTGTTGAGTACAGATACAGTCCTAGGAGACAGAAACAGTCCATGACAATATTTACACTGACTCTGTCAAACACAGAGGAGAGTTGGGAAGACAACAGCTTTTTCTCTGTCACATTATTTGTATTGAATTCACAGTTTTAGAATTCCTTTTCCAATATCTATTACAATAATAGGAATATCTTGTTGCACATGTTTTTATGTTTTTGTGCTCTCCACTTGGAGCGTTTGGAAAGTTTTTGTCAAGTTTGGCTTGATCGATGTTTGCCGGTGAGTTCCATGAGCTGTTTTTGTTACTGTCACATTGTTTTCATTGAAGCTCTGTTAGTTTTAACACTCTTACCTCTTTACAAAGATCACCGGCTTTTATTATTATTACATTATGTAAACTTGACAAACTGTGTAGCATTATAAAGATTTAAGTCTGCAACTTCGATGTTTGACTATACTGTTTATGATAAAACTGTTGTAGTAATATCAAAGTAAATCAGTAGTTATTGATATTTCAAATACAATAACAGGACACATAGGGCCTCCATATTTATTTGCATCTCCTCCAGTTTAGTTGTGATCACAGGGCTTTGATAAACATCTTCATTATGATTTTAGTCCAAAAGTGTGCAGATTTGAATAAATATAATGTCTGTTAATTTATCTCTAAATTATATGATCTGATGTGCATTAGAGGCTTCAAACTCTGTTTTTCTGTTGTCTTCTCATCCGGGGTTGCTGTTATTACCCATAGGCAGATGAATTTGCAGTATCAGTCATATTATCAGCTGTGATCATAGCCCTGATCTTCCAGTATAGACTTGCACATTCCTGTCTCTTGCAAAACACAAAGCAGTGTTGTTGTGTTGTACTGCTGCAGTTACATTTGAAAGCCAGTAATCTACACTTTTAGCATTTTCCTGTTTAAGTGGATATTTCATATATGTTTAAATATACAGGTGGTCCTGTGAGGCACAACATTTATTTCCTTTCTATGTTTCCACATACAGTATAGCAGAATGACAGTAAATCTCACTTGAACTTGAGTTCTTGGCCAGAATAAGTTGTGTACCAGACAACTTTTTCTGCTTTATTCTGTTCATAATCAAAAGTTGAAGCTGTATTTGGATATCTTGACCCATTGTAATTTACAATAAGACCCAAACAAAGTTTTGTTGTTGTCTTTCTAGATATTTAGTAATGTATCAATCAAAACCAAAACTACTTTTGTGGTTAATTCTAGTGACTTTCTAGGTGCAGTTTTAAATACCTGCTACCATTTGTATTTTTAAATCAGGATTATTTAAAGTGTCTGCAGTTGAGTCCTGTTATAGAAGTGTTCAGCCCCTCATCATTTGTGTTATTTTTCAGTGTAGGCTACAGTGGCTCCTTTCACACCCAAGGAATTTGGGACATTACTGTAAGGAATTTGGTTCTGGTTGGTATCACAGACTAACTGCGGATATGTTTCCCTTTGTTCCAAGAAATGTCAGATGAAATACTCAGAACTCTTCAGCCATACAGTCTCAGATAAAACATTAACCCAGGGAAAACCTGTCTATCATTTTCAGTCCTTTTACATTATTTTTGATCTAGAATTGTGCCGATCTGATCTCTTTGTACACAGGTTTCTGGACTGTGCAAGCATCATAATGCCATATTTTGACTAACATTCCTGTCCTGACTAATAATATTCCTGGTGCTGCAAGACCATCATCGGTCCCTTTGCTGGCCCTTTTTCGAATCTTTGGAAGGACCCTATCAGAGCAGTAAAACTACTCTCTATATCAATAATGTATCTAATACTATGTCAATAATAGCTAAAAGTACACTTAAAAACTAGAGATGCACCGATTGCAATTTTCTTGGCCGATTCCGATTTCCGATTTTTTGGAAGTGTGACCTGCCGATACAAATTTTTACCGATTCCGATTTTATTACTAAGAACTATCATTGACAGCATATACAAACAAAAATCTATGCAAATTTCAATGCAAAAATTATTTACATAATAAAGAAATTATTAAACATTACAATTCCCCCAATCTGGACTAAGTTACAGATGTTCTCTCACTTAAACAACTCTCAAAATGAAGTGCTCTGTGACTGGAAAGAGGAAGAAATAGTTAACTTAAAATGAGTTGCTGTATGTAACAAAACAGATGTCATTTCCCACTATGTTTATAAATGGACATTTTTGCCCTAACCTTATTAAATGTGGTATCTTTCACGTCAAATTCTTACTTTGTTTCAATTAATTCAGTTAGCATAATAAGAAACTGTAGAGTTGTTACCATTCAAATGAAATTAGTATTAACAAACTCTATCTTTCCACCTCTGAGGAAACAGAAGCTGCATCTGAAGTGGCATTAGATGCATTTACACAGACTGTTTGATGAAGCTGAGGTGTCATAAATGCATTTACACTGCAAAATTTCAAATGCATAAAGAATTTTATAAGATTAATGTTTTACATATTTTTTAAACATACAAATAAATGTTGAAAAAATGCAATGATACTTTTAAATATGACTAAACCACCAGTAGGTGGCGGAAAGTGTCTGTTTTAATGAGTGAGTCATTTATTGATTCATTCAATCGATTCATTCAAACGGCTGATTCATTCAGAAACGAGGCAAGTGACTGTCCTTATGAATGGGCCACTGAATCATTGACTCACTCGATTTGTTCAAGACCGTGGATTCATTCAGTAACGAAACACCACTGTGTGTTGCTCTGAGACACACAACACTTCTGCTGGCTTTGATCGGAACTATTTTCATCAGCGAAATTGAGCAAAAACAGTCAATATTTTGTCTAAAATCTAAGTCACTTAATTTTACCTTCTTGTTTATTGAAATACTAATGTATAAAATCAGTGTCACATTGCAATCGTGTTGATATTGATATTCGGGGAAACATCATGGCCGTATAATGTTGCTTATCTAAATCATATTTTGTAAAAAAAAAAAAAATTCTACCTCAGTATGCATTTCTGTGAGTTACTTTGTGTGTGCTGTCTCTCTCACTCACTCACTCAGGCTGTGCAAGCCTCATCTGGCACAACGTAAATACATTATCAGTTGCCGTTTACACTGAATGCAATTAAAATTAGAATCCTGCTGAAACGACATGTTTACACGCGACTGTGAGTGTGCACGTGACTGTGACGTCATTGCCTGCGCCGCTGGCAATAAAAGGATCGGCTCGGAATCGGCAAGAAGTGAGACTGACCGGCCGGTGCAATTTTCATGCGAAAAATCGGCCGATTCCGATCACTGGCCGGCTAATCGGTGCATCTCTATTAAAAACATTCAGAAAAGTTTACAGTGCAAGTGCTAATCTTAATATGCAAAATGTGCTATCCACCCCAAACACTTTTATGTTAAATGTATTTTGGAATGTAATCGTAAATTTCTTCTGTATTTTCAGAAGTCCTTGGAACTTGTTTTGCGTTTGACTGATTGTATTTATGTATAACATGCTCAAAAATGAGTGTTAAATCCAGTCAATTCATAAAGTAAATCATCTTGATGCACACTTTGGGGGTAAGCAATATAATATATCAGCTTTTTTCCCCTTTTATAACATAATTTCAAAAGTGACTTTTCAGTGGGTGGCCTGAACTAGTCCTGTATAATTAGGCTGATTTGCTTATAGAATTGTTTGGTTTTCTAAAAGATTGTCCTTAAATTGCTCCAAAAAAATATTTATTTACAATCAACGTGAGAATTTATTCGCTGTCTGTACTACCCATATTTTAGAAAGACTTATTTTATTATTATTATTATAATTTGACTTGGTGCCTAATCACCAGTATTCATGGCACCCTTGTTTAGAGATTTTTGGACCGGGCTTGCCAAGAACTTTTGTGGCATGACAGTGACCATTTAACCCCACCCACACAATGTCCTCATGCCATTTATGCCCCTAGGGAAAGCTAGCCAGTTCAAAGCTAGTAATAGGGCATCAGTGACGTTTATCTTTTACCCCACTGGCTTCAGAGAAAGGTTAGTGTGGAAAGCTTGCTTTTAACTCGGAACAGAACTTTACTGTATGTGTCCTACATGCAGAATTCCAGGGCATACTGTTACATTTTGGTAGTTGTAATTTGACTATGGAAGACAGAAGCTGAATTAAAAGTGTTTTTTGTTTCTTTTTATATTAAAATACCTTCTCCTGTAATATGCAGAAGCAACTACTGTTTAAGAAACCATTTGTAGGTTGATTTTACACACAGTGGTGTGGCTTACTTTAGTAAGCATAAATGTCTATTTAATTTATAAAGTGAAGACTATGCAGGTTTTTTTAAACATTTTATTACTTTTTTAATGTAGTATTTCTTATTTAGATTTAAAAAGAAATCCATTAGGTGAGGTCTATTTCTTTTATAATAATAATAATAATTAATAATTTGTTACATTTATATAGCGCTTTTCTGGGTACTCAAAGCGCTTTACATAGAAGGGGGGGATCTCCTCAACCACCATGTTTATCTCTTTGTTATACTGAATTTATTTGTCCTATTGCTCAATTATAATTTTTTTGTTTGTTTACTGTTTATTTGTCTTTAGTAAGCTTAAGAGTTTAAAAGTATTTACATTTGTTTTTGTTAACTCAAATGTTATTCTGTTATCATATTTAGTTGAACTGTGGGTAAAGAACTACTTTGGTTGTTGTTGTATTATATTTATTGTACTGGAGATTGAGCCTGCATCCATTTTTAGAATGACTGTCAAAATAATTAGCCTCCATTTTTTTACATGATGCAAGCAAAAGCGGAGGATCCTGTGGAGTAACTCAGTTTGACTATCTTGCCCCCTCTGTGGCCTCTCTTTTTAAAAACTTGCAATTGGCCGCAGCTGGTCTGGGGTCTTTTTCAGGGGAGAGACAGACAACCCAAATGGAGATTAGAGCAGATACAGGTACATCATGTGAGTTGCCTAATTCTTCACATACAGAATTATTTTATGAGTGTTGATTTAACTAAAACATTGTAAATCATTCTAGTAAACTTGGATTTTATTGCTTTATTGCAAGTCTGTTAATTCATGGCAACCTGTGAGTAATTATGGGAATATACAGCTCTAAATTACATAGACAGGGTTACTTAAGAATGAATGTTCACATCATCAAGTTAGTCCATCTACCTATTCTTGTTCTTGCGAAATGTACTGTAAAGGAAGAGTTATGCATTGCTCTCTTTGCATTCCTTCAGTTTTACTGAGCCTAATAAAAACCTTTTATCAGTTTCTCAACATTTTATGAGTACAGCCAAGCACAGCTACTAGGCCCTCCCTCCTTAGGTAAAGAGGTGTGCTCTGTTTGTTCATATGAGCTGGTGTGCAACAGTTGACTTTGAATCACAGGAGATGCCAGTACCAGTGTTGGACAGTACAGTAGAACCCATTTTGGGGAAAACTTGAATGAAACTAGAAAAGAGTATACAGTATTAGAACATCAGAACAAAACCTAGTGAGCTGAAGTCAAGTCAGCACCATTTTTTGAGCCATAACAAGTACAACTCTTGCGGAATGGTTCTCCAACCAAATGTGGAAGTTTCTACCCTTAGGAGTATTTGGGAGGAGAGATGCTGGTTCACTGGATTTAATCTCAGGTTATCACGGTGGTTTGGTGAGTCTGAAGGCTTTTCTTGTATGCTTTCTTTACTGTCATGTGTCATTAAGAAGGTTTTGAAACAGCTGTAGTTTCTACCTTCCAAGAAAAGGGTTGAAGGACACTGCTTTTAAAAATCTTCAGAATCTTCAAGATCTCTTAAAGTATTCTCATAAAAATCTTGAAAGTATAGGATTTATCTAAGACTTTGGAACCATGATGGCTTTAAATGTTTGTTCTAGTATGTTCTTAACTTTAGTAAACTGTAGGATTATTTAATTTTTATTTACATTACATTAATGAATTTAACAGGGGATGTTAGGTAGGTTTCATCCTCAATTTTTGGCCAGCCAGTAGAGCATTGCAGTAGTTTATTCCTGATTTTGTACAGCACAAATCTACATGACCTGGAAATGTTTATTGAAATGTGGATGGTAAAGCTCAGTTGTTCCTCAAACACTACTCCTGCTTCCTTGCTGTCCTGGTTAGTGCTGGTGTTGTTGACCCCAGTTGAACAGTGGATGTTGTGCTCAACTGACAGGTTTGCAGGGATTATAGGGAGCTTCTTCTTAGCAAGATTGAGCTGGAGATGATGCTACTTCATCCAAGCTGAGATCAGTCTTGATGATGTTAATCATATTGTCATTATCGATCGCTTAACTTAAATCCTTTGGCCTCAAGTCAAGTCAAGTCACCTTTATTTATATAGCACTTTTAACAATACAGATTGTGTCAAAGCAGCTTTACAGTATCAAATAGGAAAATAGTCTGTCAATTATGCAAAAGACAATAGTAAACACTCAATTTTCAGTTAAAGGCAGTTCATCATTGAATTCAGTGATGTCATCGTCCAGCTCAGTTCAGTTTAAATAGTATTTGTGTGATCAAGTCGGTGATATCGCTGGAAATTAAGTGTCCCCAACTAAGCAAGCCAGAGGCGACAGCGGCAAGGAACCAAAACTCCATCGGTGACAGAATGGAGAAAAAAACCTTGGAAGAAACCAGTTCTCCTCTGGCCAGACGAAACCAGCAGTTCAATTCCAACTGCTGCAAATTCAGATTGTGTAAAGAACTCATCTGGTTCCTGTGGTCTTGTCCCGATGGCTGTCTAGGAGACCAGGTCTTCACTGAATAATTCCACTGGAGTTCCAGTAATGTGAAACTTAAGCATAAAATTTGTATCACACACAAACGTAGTATAAAATAGTCCATTTAAAATTAAATAGATTGAATTACCTCTTAATTATCAATACTTTTTTGTAATATTTGTAATATACTTAGGACAATAAGTACTTTTAGAACATTTATCATAACTCATCCACATCTTGAATTTTACTTATTTAATTTTTTTTGTGAGTGTGTCATAATGCATTGCTTTGAAATACTAGTTAAGCAACTCTCTAAAGCACAAAGTATACTGTTTTTGTACATAAGCATGCACTTCAGTTTGGCCTATATTTGGCCTATAGACAAATGATCATACTTGATAGAAGAAGAACTGGTCATCCAGTCAAGACGCCATAAAAATATGAGTCTTAAACAGTAGAACATTTATTTTATGTAAAGAGTTTGGCTAAGTAAATGTGGATTAAAAAAGAAAGACATATTATTTTTTATGATTTTGTAGCTTTGTTTATTTTTAACACATGATTTAAAATAACACAAGATAACACATTGACCAACCAGCAATGGTTTAAAGATATAGAGGTGAAAGTCCAGAACAAGGCATAAATGGGATGGGCTGGCAGGAGACGTCAGTGCTGTTTGAAAGTGTTTACTTTCAAAATGCTCGTATGGAAATGAAGGGAGAAAAATGAGTTTCCTCCCTCTGTCCTGCTGCTGACCTCGAGTTCACTTTTATAAGCTGAAAGGTAGACGGGAGAGACTGACTCTGAGCAAGTATGTGTTTATTGATTGTCTGTCTTTTGACAGTTTAAAAAAAATCTTAATTTGGACCTTAAGAAAGTGCTTTTAAAAACATATCCGTAAATACTATAATTTAATGAGAAACGGTTCCTTAGGACAAATGAAGTACATGTTGAAGATGTTATTTATAATAAATCAATGTTATATTAAGGCAAAATACACCATTAGCTAATATTATTGTTGTTATATTTTCATTCAGAGGGTGGTCTTCCTCTAGTAGACATATACAGTAATGACGAGTTTCCTTTCTTGCAGTATTCCTTTCTGTTCTTGCAATATTGTCCTTTTGTTAGGTTCAGTTCTGATCAATGTGATTGTGAGGCCATTCCCTGGCTGGTCAAAGTCTACCTTAATATGCTTTGCATTATTTATTATTTATCAGATGGAATGCATTAAACTGCTGTTTCTGTTTTAAATCCTGATTGCAAATGCACTTCTTTCTTGCTAATAGTTTCTAGGGAATACGCCTGTTTCACACATACTCTGTTTGGAGTGCTCTGTATGCAGTCCATGTGTGGTGATATGTGATGCAGAAGCAGCACGAGCCACGAGCTCATTGTGCTTTCACATAGGATGCGTTTGCAGTCTGCCACTGATCTGCAGCTGTATACCACAAATTTAACCTTTATCCATTATTTTAATTTCAAATCCAAATTTTGTTACTGAAAATGCTTTTCAGCATTGTGATTCACAGTACACTTTTTAATACCATCCATCTTAGACTTATTCACACACAAACATTTTAAATTAAAACTTAATATTGATAGAAACAGTTGACTCTTTTGGCTTTTCTTTTGCAATTAAATCTTTATTACAAGCAATACTGTGGGCCATAAAGAGTTTTGTTGTTCTACCTTTACGAGTGCCATCCATTGTGTCACCTCATTTATCTAAAAGTGCACATTTCCTGTCTTTAAACCTAGCCAAAATGCCAAGTATGGTTGACTGTTAAACACAATAGGAATTAATTAGAAGCATTTATAGTGTAATTATTACATTTTCGTGTCAATCCATGTTCATTTTTACCACGAACAATGCCCTTTTAATTCAGCGTGTGCAGCAAATCAAATACATACTCTGTGTGGAAATGATCACTGCACTGCTGCATATGCACCGCTCCTGCATTGCCAGACTACATCCATGTGCAGTGTGAATGCACTAACCTATTAACATGTGCACTGCAAACGGATCATGTGTAAAACAGGCATTAGAGATGGTGGTGTGACCAAAATCTTGTTTCTTTTGTATTTTTTTTTATTGAAAAATATGCTTCAGGGGCTCTTTCTCCAAGTAGGCAAGGGGAGGCATTGTCTCCTGAAAAAAATTATGAGAAAATAATCAATAGTACAAAAATAAAACACAGCAAATATTACAAAATATGAGATTAAACAGTGTATGAAATTCAAAGAGTTTTAATAGACCCCCTAATGTGTGATGTGGATATGCTTGGGGGGGGGGGAGATGTGTAATTGAGAATAAATGGGAAAAGTTATGTGAGACATAATAGGCCAATCATACTATGATTGGCCTATTATGCTCTTCATTCAATAAGTCCCGCTTCCCATGTTTGTAAGCATACTGTATCCACAAAACAATCTGACTCAGGAATGAATCTAATTGTTGTAAATGGACATAATAATTAAAAAATAGAAACTCACCTACTTTCTGTCATGTCCAGTCAAACTTTAAATGACTTTAAAAAGTGTCTCGCTTACCGTATTGATTCTTATTTTGCGTGCTCTCATCTTGGTGGTTGGTACATTTCCATTTCTGTGACACCTGCGGTATTTACCAAGCATTGATGACTGGATGAGCCTAAAAGAAATTGATTGTTAAAAAATAAACTCAAAATCTGAAAATTGTTGCTGCATTCTTGTACAATCCTACTTTTGACTTATTGTGTGATAAGGAAAATTCGTCATTTGAGTGTAAAAAAATGCATTGTGATTGTCTATGATGTGAAGATAAATCACTCTCTCTTTTTTTTTTCTTTGCCATTTCTACTTTAGAATCACCTCGGTTGTCCACCGCCTCTGTTGGCAGTAATGACCGGGCCTCCACTGCTACGCTGTCTGATTGTTCTGACTTCACAGAAGTCCAGAGGCCCGTAAGCGTGGTCTCCACCATCTCATCCGGGTCTGGTTCTTCTCGGGAAGACGTTCTCCTGTCAGGTATCCCATCTGCTGGTGTGCCTATTGAGGACAACGTGGATCTGGAATTAACGGCTGCTGCTGATCCGGATAAGACTCAGGGCACTAGTCTTACCCAAACAACCACCCTTTTCCTCCAGCAAAATAGCAGCAACTCTGTTAACAACAACAACAACAGCTCCTCCGTTTCCAACAGTTTCTCTCCATTTGCTGCCAGCACCATGGCACCCAACCCTGAGCTCACCTACCTGGACCGTGTGGTCATGGAGATCATTGAGACAGAGCGGATGTATGTGAGAGATCTGCGGAGTATCGTAGAGGTCAGCATTAGTCTTAACCTTTCTAAACAAATGGTTATATTCAACTGTCAATCAAAAAAAATGTGCAAAAATGCAATTAATTACAATATATGGGATATAACGGTACACAAAAATGATGGTTCGGTACCTTGGTTTTAACGTTTTGGTTCCTTAAGATGTAAGTTATCTGACAGGCTGCAATTTTTGTAAATATGCATTCGATCACTCCCATTTTTTATTTTCCTAGTTAATCTCATTTAGTTGAGTATTTCTAAACAGTTTTATCATTGTCACCGCTTGCTCTACTCAAGCATTTGCTCGGCTCCTATAGTGACATTATTGGTAATGCCTGCTCACCTCCGCTTGCTCTGTCAGTGGACATGTATATTACTGCTGCCTTGATCTGCATTGCAGCTTGTAATCACGCAAATTGTTTGATCTGGTGAATAGTGCACCTTAGTTCTCACCAATTATTAGTATTTCTAGCTCCTGATTTAATAAAACCGACTGTGTGATTATAAGTTGTGATTTTCTCACAATGTAGATAAGTGTGTAGATGCAAGAGCCAAGTCAAGTCACTGTTATTTATATAGCGCTTTTTACCATGCAGATTGTGTCAAAGCAGCTTTACAGTATTAAAAAAAAGGGGAAAAGTGTGCCGTTCTCCTCTGGCCAGACGAGACCAGCAGTTTAATTCTAGGTTGCAACAAAGTCAGATTTTGCAGAGCAGTGGGGATTTCTTTAAGACTGCAAGGGAAGCTCGGCTTCCCCTATAATGTCAAAAAATTAATGGTCAAATATGTACTATTGTGTTAACATTTTATTGACTAAAAATGCATTAGAACACGTTCATCTCTTAGACGAGTTCGTTCAGAATCAGCTACATATAGCAGGTCGGCTGACTCGATTTCCTTCTCATACATTCCCGTAGCGTCACAGTTTATTTCCCTTTACAGTCTATGGTATTTCCCTGTTGAAGCCTAGCGTCCATTGACTTCAATGGGGCTGCTTAGATCAGTTTTTTTCAGTGTTTCGAAACTAGACGGTCATTGGATAAATGCTGCGATTATCTCCCGCCCACGGACGCTCAGCGTCTCTGGGGGTGAATGGAGGAGTGGGCTGGCCTGGACTCCGGGCTTCTGCGTGATGATTGGAGGGTCTGTCGAAAGACTGCATCTCCTTTTGATTGACAGCGATTTTGTACTATAAAAAGTCGCTGATGCTGAAGCACAGTTGCCAAGTCCGCATATTATACGCGACTTTGGGCTTCTTTTTTTGTAAAGTTGAGGAAAAAAATCCCTGGTCGCGAGTTGCGGTTTTTTGGGCTTATTTAAAAAAATATGGTTGCTTGTTAGGGAAATCTGACAAGCGACTTTGTTTCTTTATTTATGTTCGCCGTATTCTCCAATGCATTGATTGACACGCTGTCTGCTCGCAGTTAATAGCCAACCAGTGCAATAATATATGTGCCGTAGAGTAATTTGCCAAATGTTCCGCCCCTCAGTGGAGAAAAATCACATTCAAAAAGAAGGCACGTGATGCTGTAATCAAGCGATGATAGAAGTAGAGGTAGAGGAGAGGGAGGACTTTCTTTTAGCCTAATTTTTACAATGTTTTTGTAATGTATTAATTATCACGGGCTATAATAAAAAACAACTAGTAATACTGAGTAAATACATTTGGTTCGAATAGCCTGGTATGGCAATATGTCTTAAAATGTATTTATTTTTTTAACATTTAAACTTAGAGCACATTATTAGATTACCTTTTGACTTCATGAATACACATAAATGACAGCTTAATGATTTTTAAAAAAATCATTTTTTAAATCTTTTTAATAACATATGATATTTTCTTTTTTAATATAATATATATTATAATTTAATATAATATTTTATATATTTCTATAATATTTATGTGGCATTTTGTTTTTTTTATGTCATTTATTTGATAGTTATGTATACATTATTTTATTTTAAATGGAAGAAAAACCTGTTTTTGACCTCAAAATAAAGCACGTTCCCTCTGTACATGGCTGTGGGGACGAGCAGTTTTGTGGTGCTTGGAATTCTTTATAATTAATTAAAAACAAATATTGCCACATTGATGTAATTGTTCAAATAACACATCGTTTAATTTTAAAATATATAAAAAAATTGTAACCAAGTGTTTTTCAAGTGTAATTTTTCTAAAAAAAAATTAGGGCTAGGGACAGAAAAATGGACATTTCCATAGAATGACCCCTATATATTTTAGGCTATAAATATGTGGTTCATTTATTGGTAATAAATAAAAGATAATAAATCATCAAAAAAAATATTGGGCTTGTTTTGGGCTTGTTTTTGAAGCTGCGGTTGCTTATTTGGAGACTGAAGTCTGAACTTCAAGTCCTGTATTCAGATCAGGACTTGCAGGGTAACAGGGGAAAGCTGTGTGATTACTTGGTGTTCCTTAAAGACATGGAGTTGGACAGTGCAATGCCTCAGCTTTACAAACTGTTCTCATTAGTGGCAACAATTTGAGCTACATCTGCAGGTGAAGAAAGGAGCTTCTCCTGTTTAAAGCGTCTCAAGTCCTACACCCGTAACACAATGGGCCAAGGCCGTTTAAGCAGCCTAGCTCTGCTGGCCATTGAGAGGACACTGGTCAAGTCACTGGAAAAGACGCCTAGTTGGTACGACAGGGTCACAGAGCATTTTCTTGAAAAGGAACGTAGGGCAGAATTTACGTATAAATAAATGGACAATTTTTATGATGTAGGCCGAAAATGAGCTTCCCCTCTTTGAAAGACCAGCAGCCGCCACTGTTGCAGAGGGCTCATCTGAGCCTTCTTGTAAATGAAATTTACTCTTTTTCTGTTGCTCACAAGCTAGTGTTTAACACATGCCGTAAATTGCTGACACCAGTGTTGTATAGATGGACGTTTTGGGCAGTTTTTTGTGTCTCTATATATTTTTCAGTGTCTCACATCATTAGTTCTGCGTTAAGTTTTAAACTGTAAATTAAAAAAATCCACATGCTTTGAGACCCTGCTTGTAGTTCCATTCAGTTTCATCTATTCTTAAATGAAAGAACACATCTTGTGTGAATGGCTCCTTTTTAGCAGGTTTATGGGTCAGGAGGCTTGATGAAATGCTTTCTTTTTTTGGAATTGACAGCCCAAATTTATAGTCTTTTCTTATAAGAGTGAGTTCGGGGATGGTTCACTCAAAAATATAATATCATAATTTGCTCAGCCTCATGTCATTCCAAATGCACAAATTAAGTTATTTTTAATATTCTTCGATATTTTTATCCATTCATTAAATGAAGTTACAATCGTAACTGATTGATACTTCTATGTCAAACCTACGCCGTAGCTACGTAGTATGCTGTGTGTAGTCCATGACGTAGCCTGAAATGCACGTCACCAAAAATGTAAAAACATATCAATTTTACAAAGACTGCAAGAACTGTGATTTGTGTGCCAAAACCCCTACTTAAGGGTATTTTTTTTATTTATCTGTGACAGCGTCACATTTCCTTGTATGCATTTCTGCATACAAGGACATAACTACAGTGACAACAAAGATATACGAACAACTCAAGCTGCAACTAAAGTCGCTGTCTATTTGCCGCCAACACTGCTGATATTTCCCTGACAGCCTACACAACAAGCTGCTTCTTCTTCGGCTTTTGCTTTGATACTGTGGGTTACACCAGCAACATTCCTGTGGACACTGCCTGCTAGTGGTCTGCATGTGCATGTCGACGCAGACAACTGCACAGAAGTATAAATGAAAACCGACGTGTTGCCTACGACGTAGAGGCTGAAGTCGGAGCTCAAGCTGCAGCTTCAGGTTCAGGTTCGAGCCTCGAGCCTCGAGCCTCCTTCAAGGGCAGCAAGCCAGGTTCGTTTACCATTAACTATTAAAACTGGATGGGCAGGTAAACCCCCCAAAAAAAGGTCCAAACAACACAACCAAAACTTTCACGCATCAAAAGAATGAAAAGACCTAGTAAACACAGAAGCTCAACCATGTGAGATGGGCACATGGGAAGAACCGTGGGGTACTTCACATGTGAGAAGAACTAACTTAATTTGTTAGTTCTCACATTGTTAAACAATGTTTGTACATAAAAGCCTAAAATAAATCTGTTCTTTATATAAAGCGATCACGTCTTTTCCTAAAGCTTGGATTAAACCGCTTTATTCATATGGATTAGTTTTACAATGTGATTTTGTACTTTTCAATGCATGAAAGTTTTGATAGCTTGGACTTTCAATAAATAGACAAAAATAGAAAGAATATCTTCATCTGTGGGTGAGTAAATTATGACAGAATTTTTTATTTTTGTGTGAACCATTTCTTTAAATTACTTTTTGTTAAGCCTTTGGAAATTATTCCATGGAAATCTTGACATGATGAATTTCTACACTTCATGAAATAAAGCCCAACTCAGAGTTGAAAAATCTGTTTGTGCTCCTAGTGTAGTCAGGCCTAGTAATTGATTCCCAGCAGGTATAGTGAACACTGTTCAAAAAGTGAAAAGTCACAGATCAGCTATGATAGACTTCCGCCAAAAATACTTTTTGGAAAGAAGGCACTTTAGTGGAGCTTCTTTAAAATTTAAGAAAAGCTCAAGACATTGAATCTTATTGCATGTGAAAAAATATCAAGTAGACTCAGTAGAGTTGATCACAAACATTAATCGGCAAGCTGAGCTTTATCTACTCAATTGTGAACGTAGGTGACGAGTGAATTCTCATTTATTTATTATAAATGTAAACATCATTTTGGGTGATATGGTTTATTTCACAGACCTGCTGCTTGATCAAAAACAAGGGTCTTCCTAGTACAGACAGAAACTGTTTTCTAGATCTGTTAATCCAGGTACTAGACAGAAACACCATCAACCATTAAACCATTTAGTTAACGTCCGCCAGGCTTAGCCACAAGTAGATTCTCTTAAAAGTCTCGTCCTCCAAAAGCATGTCAGTAAATCTGAATGCTCAAAATGACTGACAGAAAGACACCTCACTGATTTTTAAGTAGTTAAGTAGGGACAAAACAGGCTACTAAATAAATAAATAAATAAAAACAAACAACAGAAATAAATAACAGAAGAAGGGAAAAAATAAAAATTTAACAATAGGAATGTTTCAATGGCAAATTTTAGCTGTACAATGAAATTTGGTTATAAAGTAGTTTTATACAAATCAAAGCAGTAAATAGTACAGTCAACAAATCCTAAGTGGAAACCACACTATTTGTAAAGCATTGAATGTTAGTTATGTCCAGAGCATCTTAATGTAACTGCATGAGTTCAGTTTACTCTATTCAGTCTAGGGTGACCATACGGGCCGTTTTTACGGGACGCACCCTTGCCAGGATTTCTGTATTGTCTAAAATAACCAGGTTTTGGCTGTTTGCACTGTGCAGATGGATCGTTGTATGACATTATTTCACGAGAGCTATAGAGAGCAGAGCAGACGGTTCCTTATGCTTTCAAATCGCTCTTGCGTTACTTTGGTGTCATACAATGATTGGTGCGCAGCTTCAAGTCGAACAAACGAACAGACACGTGCGCGTATTTGCATTGCATTGATCATTCTCACCTTCTCATGCACCATGATTGGTCGATTATGTGCAATACCTGCATGTTATTGGTCAAACTACTTTGGATGTTTTAGGCAATATAAAAATCCTGGCAAGGGTGCATCCCATAAAAATGGCACATATGGCCACCCTATCCAGTCTAGTTTATTCAGTGTAAACCAAAGTGACTGATTTGAATTTCACTAATTAGTTATTTACTTAAAGCCTGCATGAAATGGAAATTCACCTATTTTCTAAATGTTTTTGATCTCGTTGTGAATGATTCATCCAAGAATGTTTTCACTGGATCAAGGTTCTCAAGGTTCTTTATTATTTGTCACATACACAATCATACAGGGTATAATCAGTAGTGAAATGTAGGTCAGGACGGGTCCGCTCAATGGACAGTGCAAAAAAATAAAATAAAAGATGAAACATAACACAGGAGAGTATATATAAATATAGGTAAGAATAAGATAAAAAATAAGTAAAAAATAAAATAAAATAAGGAGTAAAATGTGCAATGAAATAAAATGTGCAATACAGTCTACTGTGGATTTAATAAATATTAATATAAACAGGGATGTGCAAGAGGAATGTGCAAACAGGTTGTACCGGGTATGTACACATAGCAGCAATGCGGATGATGGAGAATAATGGGTGTTTTTTACAGTTTATTAAATTGAGTCCTGTAGATGTTATGAGACTGAGTTTAGGAGCCTGATGGCCTGAGGGTAGAAGCTCCTCCTCAGTCTCTCAGTTTTTGCCATCATGCTCCTGAAGCGCTTGCCAGATGGCAGCAGAGTGAAAAGACGGTTACCGGGGTGATTTGAGTCCTTGATTATTTTTGCAGCTCTGCTTTTGCAGCGTTTGAGGTAGATGTCCTGCAGAGAGGGGAGGGCAGACCCAGAGATGCGCTCAGCTAAGTGCACGACTCTCTGCAGAGCTTTGCAGTCCTGATTTGTGGTGTTACTGTACCACACTGAGATGCACTGAGTCAATACACTTTCTATGGCCCCTGAATAGAAAGTTTTCAGGATTGCTGGTGAGACCCTGAATTTCCTCAGCTGTCGCAGATGGTACAGTCTTTGCCTGGCTTTCTTGACCTGTGTTTGAATGTGTGCAGTCCAAGTCAGGTCCTCGGAGATGTTTACACCGAGGTACTTGAAGCTGCTCACCCTCTCCACAGGGGTCCCGCTGATCATAAGAGGAGTGTAGGGCAGCAGGTGTCTCTTCCTGAAGTCTACAATCAGCTCTTTAGTTTTGCTCACGTTCAGAGAGAGACAGTTGTCCTGGCACCATGATGTAAGTCTCTCTACCTCACCCAAGTATGCAGTCTCATCATTGTTGGAAATGAGTCCCAGAAACACAGTATCATCAGCAAATTTAACAATAGAAGTGGAGCTGTGAGAGGACACACAGTCGTGTGTGTAGAGAGAGTAGAGCAGGGGACTCAGAATGCAGCCCTGCGGGGCTCCTACGTTCAGGGTGATGGAGTTGGAGGTGAACTGGCCCATTTTCACCACTTGTGGTCTGCCGGTGAGGAAGTCTTGAATCCAGTCACAGAGTGAAGTGTTTGGGCCGAGGTCTGAGAGTTTGACAGCTAGCTTGGTGGGGACTATAGTATTGAAAGCTGAGCTATAGTCAATGAATAGCAGTCTGACATAGTTGCGATTTTTGCTGTCAATATGTGTGAGGGAGGAGTGCAGTACCTGAGAGATGGCATCATCAGTAGACCTATTTGGGCGATAGGCAAACTGAAGAGGGTCCAAGGTAGCAGGGATGGAGGAGCATATGTGTTTTTATGCTGTAACTTTTAATTAAAAAAGTTACAGTAACTTTTAATTAAAAATAGCATAACTTGATCTTCCTGAAACAACTTCTCTCTGGTGACAGACACCAGACCTCCCTAATCATTTAGTCTGTTTAAACCACGGCCCCTTTCTTACAATCAACTGCAAGTTTGCATTTAGATCCATCTATATCCAATCAGCAACTGATGGATAGAACCATGTCCCTACGCTACACAATACAGAAATAAAGATCTGCTGATACTTCTGTTACATCTCAACTTAAGCTGATTACTACATTCAGTTTACTGCACTGCAGTCATGGAGGGTGTGTAGTTAAACCCATCAGATTAGTCATATCACGGTTCATACATTGTTTCATTCTCCTGCTTCTGTATTCACTATTGAATACATGTTTTTCATTACATGTTGAATGCTTCAGAAGTGTAGGTACTGCTTATTATGACTTCTTAGCAGTGAGACTATTTAGTGCCTGGGATTATCACGTTATGTAACATCAGGTTTGACAATTGGATTGTGCTGATTTTGTCCTCCAAGTACAACACAATGTCACACAGCTTGAAGTGAGATTACAAACAGTCATAAGGTGTAAAAAAAAAAAAAACATTTTAAAATTACAATTTGCATTTAAAGTTGCATAGAACCCGAAAAACGTGCATCACAATTTCATTATTTATTGAAAAGACTGCATTTTGTCAGATAATTGTCATTTGTTTGAGAAAATGAATGGATGATTACATAATACAGCCCTGAGATCACACAGTCCTGAAGAGTCTGTCCACATTTGGATTCTTGGATTGATTTGCAGTTGGGGCTGTACGATTATGACAAAAATTATAACTGTTGATTATTTCTATCGATATTGCAATTGTAATAAATAATTTAGATTAATTGAATTTACATTAAAATACTTATTTTGTGTGTGTACGTCTGTAAATAAAGACTAAATGGAGGAACTAACATTACCAAATTTAGAAGCATTAAAAACAAAACTGTTATTCAGAGTTTGAATGAATTGTGCACAGAAATTGAGCAAAGCATCAAAATTACAATGCACCATAACTTTATAATCACTGAAGACTGAAGACTACATAGATACATGCATTGTTACTTGCTGTTATTTGTGTACATTGCATAGGTGTTGCACAACAATACAATGCAGTGTATGTGAAGCATAGCTTTCTTTTAAGGCCTTTGAACTGTAGTATTGCCATAGACCATGTGAAACTTGTGAGGTTTCACTTGCTTCATGCAGTTGGTAGCAGTCAAACTTCTCTTTCCTCTTAACAATGACATCTTTCAGTATCTGTTTGACCATACCTGTAAGTATAGTCCATGGCCTGGTTGCATGAACACTTTTACGGGTTTGACGGGGGTCTGAGGGGGAATGACGTGTTCCAGTGATCTTGCTGTGATGAGGTTTGGCTCTTCTCGTCCTGTGTGCTAACTGACATTACATCAGATTCCAGCAGATGACTTTAATGGGCCTGTTTTGGATGAAATGATTACCAAGGACTTTGTTGCAAAGCCAAACAGAACTTGGGGAACAATTAAGCAATTAAATGGAAATCTATTTAATGACGAGTTTAAAGGGATAGTTCACCCAAAAATGAATATTCTGTCATCATTTTCTCACCCTCAAACTGTTCTAAACCGGGGATCACGTGACCCTTCGACGGCGATGCAAGCTTAGTCTTTCGCTCTGCTCACTTTGCCAAATATCGTGTAATCCTGTCAGTAAATTTAAACCACTCTGCATTGGACCCATCATGAGTGCTTCAGCAGACAAAGGCGATCGGAAAAGAGAGATTGAGCGGTCGCCAATGAAGAAAAAATTCAAGGATTCCACCATCTCCAGAGAGGACCTTGACGATGCTATTGCTAACGGCGTTAAGCTAGCACTTAAAGAACAGCAAAGCACTTTGAATTCGGTTATGGCTTTGGCAGTAAGAGATGGACTCTGTGCTGATTCCAGCATTGCACGAACTGCGTGAGGACATACAAGCGACCAACAAGTCTGTTAAAGAGCTAAGAGAGGAGCTTGAGGTGATAGCTACCACGGCGAAACAGACACGTGACCTGGTTGATTCCGTTCAAGCAGCTGCGCGTGAGGATAGGGGGGCAGTCACAGACTTAAGAAATCAGCTGGAGCAACTTGCAGAGAAGATGACAGATATGGAGGATAGGAGCAGGAGGAATAACGTTCGGCTGGTGGGGCTGCCAGAGGAGGGCTCAAACGCGGCTGGTTTCCTCTGAGTTAATCTTTCCAAGTGGATTCCGTCATTGAAAGGCCGTGACATTGAGATTGACCGGGCGCATCGCGTGTATGACAGAGGGAGGGGCTCCGATCGGCCGCGCACTCTCATCTTCCGTGTACTAAGATGGCATGACAGATTGGAGATCCTGAAAGGTGCTCGGCAGGCTTATCCGGTGAAATGCGCACAGGACAATGTCACACTACTATTTTTTCCCGACTTTAGTCCAGCCACAATGATCAGGAGGAAGGCATTTAATCCGGTTTTGAAGAAGATGACAGCGCTTGGTCTCCAGCCCTTCCTCATCTATCCGGCGGTAATTCAACTACGACACAAAGGGGAGGAGCAGATGAGTTTCGACTCTCCACAGAAAGCGGAGGATTTTATCAGCTCCCTGTCTCAGCAGAAGACATATGCTGCGGCTCTGCGGGAGGGCGGTGGGAAAACGGCGGCCGCTGTCTCTCCGGCCCGGCGGGAGGGGCTTGATGGCCAGGATGGAGGCGGTTCTAGCTGCCCAGGAAGGGTTAATGGCAGGATGGACATGGATGCTTGAACCTGTCTTTTGCTTTTTCTTCTCTCCTTTCTCTTACTGGGATATTGTCCCTATCTATCCGATACAACGATCTCTTTGCTGGTAAGACTAACACCCCTTTTTTCTTTTTTGGATGGGACTAATGGAGAGTAGGTTTAATTAAAAAAAAATTTTTTTTGGCTGTGTGAGCCTTTTGGGGGACATGTCTTGCGTTGGAGTGGATCGGTCACGAACCATCACTATTTTGTGTTGCTTAATCAGACCTATGTTCTTGGTAATGTGCGGTCTGAGTTGTTTCTTGTTTATGGTTGTCGGTTGTTCATGTTTTTTTTGTTGTTTTTATTTTTTACAACAGACATTTATACTTTTATTTATTTTACCCTATTTCTAAAAGGATTTTTCACCTAGGAGATTTGGTATCTAAAATGCACATCAGCGTTTACATGTTACTTACAGAATGGAAGTGCTTCTATTTTTTTTCATTTATTGAATACAATCTTGGGATTATGAATATGCAATGCATACTCTAAATATTTTATCACTGAATGTGAATGGTTTAAATTCTGCTGTTAAACGAAAAAGACAAGAATAAAAACACTTTCTTAAATGGCTACAACACCGTGTGTTAGAATATTTACACCGTAAATCTATTTCCTGTGCCCTAATACAAGAGACGCATTTAAAACAATCTGACGTGGCACGTTTCCAGAATAAGTATTATAAATTAGCAGCTTTTTCCTGCACTCTTAATAAAACTAAGGGGGTGGACCCGTCGGATAGGAGGACCCTTCAAATTTTGTAACAGTACACCTTTATGGCACAATTTTAATTTTGTATGCGGAAATCGTCCATTTGTCCAACCCTCTTGGTCTTCTTTAGGTGTAAACACGTGCGGGGATATATATGATAACCAGGGCCTATGTTCATTTCAGACATTAAGAACCAAATTTTGTCTACCAGCATCCGCATATTTTGTCTTTCTTCAATTACGTTCTGGTCTCAAAGCGTATGGCGTTCCTTGCTTATCCTTGTTAACCGGAAGTTAAATTTAACAATTGAACACCTTGGTAGTGATGAGAAGGGTAGATTTGTTTTTATCCGATGCAAAATATATAATAATAGGTTAGCATTGGTCTCTATTTATGGTCCGAATGAGACAGACCGTGCATTCTTTACATAGATTTCCAAAACTCTACTTGAGGAGATTGATTGCCCTCTAGTGGTGGGTGGTGATTTTAATGCTGTCATAAATCCTGTTTTAGATAAATCTCAACCTGATACAACAGCCAATCCATCCTCTAAATTACTGAATAAATTTATCACTGAGCTCAACTTAATCGATCTTTGGAGAATTCAGAATACTAAAGCTAAGGACTAGAGCGGCAAGATTCTGGATAAATTGAGAATCACGATTTTTTTTCTCAAATAGAGATCCAGCCCCGATGCCATAAGGAACGATATAAAAAGTCATTTTTACCAACAGCCATTAGGTTATATAATCAATGCCATATTAGATGACTGATGTATTAGTTTACATTGTATTTGTATAACATGGTGTAGAGTGTACTATGATGCCTGAAACTAGGGGGGCTGTATGAAATACCGTATTGTGCAGTATCTTCTCTTTTATCTATTTCTTGTG
Organism: Schizothorax lantsangensis; assembly: GCA_027422415.1. NCBI lineage: Eukaryota > Metazoa > Chordata > Actinopteri > Cypriniformes > Cyprinidae > Schizothorax > Schizothorax lantsangensis. Next base: position 28,035,424 of record CM049855.1, on the reverse strand, counting down.
GTGAGCTGCTGTGACATGTGAATTTCCCTTTGGGATTAATAAAGTTAATCAAATCAAATCAAATCACAATTCTCCCACGATTCTGAACTAAACAAAATAATGTGTGACAAAATATTAATTGCTGCAGTCTATTTAAAAGTGTTTAATTTAAATGAATTATTAAACATTTTAATATATAATACAGTATGGCCAGGTTTCACAGACGGGGCTTAGACTAAGCCAGGATTAGATCATAGTTCAATTAAGACATTTAAGCAAATTTTATAAACATGCTTAGAAAAAAACATTACTGGTGTGCATCTTGAGACAAAACAAAGGCACTGATATATTTTAAGATCGGTCAATGCGAGTTTCTTTCAGTTGAAACAGCTCAGATTTACATTTTTGTCTAGGACTAGGCTTAAGCCTTGTCTGTGAAACCTGGGGTATATGTATTTAAAATATAGTGTATTTAATACACCAACTTTTAGAATTAAAATGATGAAAAATTGGTTTGTATTAATGATTCAATGACTCACTCATACCTCACTTGTTTCATTAATGGATGAATCAGTGTTTTTGAACGAATCTCGAATGAATGATTCAATAACAAATACATTTTTTAACAGTCACTTGTCGCCACCTAGTGGCGAAATGATGCAATCGACACAAACGTTATTTGAAGCGCCAGTTGCTTTCAAAAGATGAGTGGCTCTATTTTGATCGTTACCATAGACATCAATGTTTGTAGCCGAACTATAAACTTTTATCCCAGTATTTCTATGAATGACTGTAAGACAGAAATAATACTGTGTAGTTGAAAAGACTGTTTGTGAAGCTTTTTCTTACCTAAACATGTTAACTGTCTGCTCTCTGGATCAGCAGCAGCGCGAATGCAGATTTGAATGTTCCGGTATGATTTTTTCAAAGTTTTAATAGACACGGGCGAATCATTGTCATTCAGAAATTAGATCGTGTGGGTATTTGAATCGAGATCGCGATCTTTTAACGATTAATCGTGCAGCTCTACTAAGGACTTCACTTTTTTTTCTAATAGACACAAGACTTTCTCTAGGATAGACTACATATTTCTCAGCCCATCTTTAATTTCGTCCAATTCCTCCATCTCTATATTACCAATTTTATTATCGGATCATTCTGCTGTGTTGTGCAGTGTTCCTCTTTCAGATGTTAAAGCCAAGTCCCCTAGATGGCGCTTTTACATATCATTATTAAGTAATCAGACTTTCATTACTTCTCTAAAATAATATATTAAGGAATTTCTTGAAATTAATATGCCCTCTGATGTGGATCCTCAAATACTGTGGGAAACGATTAAGTGTGCTATACGAGGTTTCTGTATATCTTTCTCTTCTACTCTTGCCAAAGCGAAAACTCACCAGTTTACACAATTAGAAAATAAAATCCAATCATTACAAAACGTACAAAAACAACATTTTACTGAGCAACAGGCTACACAGTTGTCCTCTTTAAAAGAAGAATATGATTTACTTTCACACTCAAAGGCGAAATTTATTTTACATAGGACTAGGCAAAAATATTATTTTGAATCAGAGAGACCTAGTCATTTATTGGCCCTTAGGTTGAAAGAATGCGAGTCTAAGGCATATATTAGCGCAATAAAATCATCGGATGATCAGGTCACCACGAACCCTGTGGCAATTAATGACATATTTAAAGAGTTTTACACAAATCTGTATAAAGCCGAAACAGATTTTGATGAACCAATTTGTAAGCAGTATTTAGATAAATTGGAACTGCCTCGGATCTCACAGATAGATAAAGAATCTTTGGAGGCCCCATTAAGTTTGGAGGAACTCCACGTCTCTCTAAAAAGCCTTCAAAAGGGCAAATCGCCGGGTCTAGATGGTCTCCTCCCTGAATTATATTTAGAAATTTGGGATTTGGTAGGGATACTTATGCTTAACTCATTTAATTTTGCAATTGAACATGGGGTATTTCATAGAGATCAAAAAACATCACTGATTTCATTACTTCTTAAAAAAGGGAAAGATCCATTAGATTGTTCCAGCTACAGACCGATTTCGCTTATCCAATGTGATCTAAAAATCTATGCTAAAGTGTTTGCTTCTCGTATGGAGAAGGTAATTCATAGTTTGATCAAGGAGAACCAAACTGGTTTCATCAAGGGGCGCAATGCATCTGACAATATGCGTCGACTCCTTCATATTCTTGACTTTGCAGACTCCCACCCAACCCCTTGTGCGGTCTTTTCACTTGATGCAGAAAAAGCCTTTGACAGGCTAGAGTGGAATTATATGTGGGCAGTTCTGCATTGTTTCGGCTTCGGTGAATACTTCATTTCTATGATTAAGTAAGACATTATACCACTCACCTGCAGCATCAGTCATAACTGGTAATATTATTTCCCCCCTGTTCCCTTTGCAGCGGGGAACGAGGCAGGGATGTCCGCTTTCCCCCTTATTGTTTTGTCTATCTCTTGAACCCTTAGCACAAGCCATCAGGAAATCTGAAGTATCGAATAAGATTCATGATCATAATATTATTTCGTTATATGCTGATGATGTTATTCTATATTTAGACCACTTTGATGTTTCAGTCTCTAGTATAATTAAGGAATTGGATAATTTTAGTAGCTTATCAGGATATAAAATAAATTGGAGCAAATCTGCTTTAATGCCAATTAACAATGTTAAAGTTAATTCTTCTATTCCCTCATTTATCCCTATTAAGGAATCTTTAATCTATTTGGGCATTACCATATATAAAAACATTCATAAGATTGCCAGAGACAATTTTAATAATATTTTAGTTAAGGTCAAAAATGACATTCAAAGATGGAAGAATCTTAAAGTCTCTCTTCAAGGAAGAATCTCCACAGTTAAGATGAATTTGTTACCTCGATTTTATTTATTTTTCTCTATGCTACCACTTTCTCCCCTTCCAGGTTACTTTAAGGAGATCAACTCCATAATTTCTAAATTTATCTGGAATGATAAATGCCTCAGAATTAAACTTACCACATTACAACATACTAATAGCGCAGGAGGACTGGCTGTACCAAATTTTGAATTGTATTATTGGTCGTTCCAGCTTAAGGCTCTTCATAATTGGGTTGATCCTCAATCTACAGTTTCATGGAGAGTGATTGAAGCTGACAAGGTTTAGACTCCAAGATAATTTATTTACTGGGACAGGAAAAAAAGGAGATAATTATAAATTTGGTCCGGTTGTTGCCAACTCTATTAAAATCTGGAAAATGGTTGAATGTCGGATAGGAGGACCCTTCAAATTTTGTAACAGTACACCTTTATGGCACAATTTTAATCTTGTATGCGGAAATCGTCCATTTGTCCAACCCTCTTGGTCTTCTTTAGGTGTAAACACGTGCGGGGATATATATGATAACCAGGGCCTATGTTCACTTCAGACATTAAGAACCAAATTTTGTCTACCAGCATCCGCATATTGTCTTTCTTCAATTACGTTCTGGTCTCAAAGCGTATGGCGTTCCTTGGTCTTCTCCCATTTCCTCTCATCCTATGCGGGACTGGATTGCACCATCTGCTGGTCAGCCATCTGTTTCCTTAATATATAATAAGATTATTGATTGCATTACAAAACTTCTTTCTATTAAAAGTATTTGGAATAGGGAATTATCTGACCTTAATTTATCTGTCGACTGGGAGAGAGTGTGGTCTAATCTCAGTTTAACATCTAAAAATCTGGCTCATTGTCTTATTCACTTCAAAGTCATTCGTAGAGCATACATAACTCCTTACAAAAGATTTAAAATGAAACTACAACCAAATTTCAACTGCCATATATGTAATACTACATCATCAGGTACTTTTCTTCATATGTTTTGGGAGTGTCCTATCGTTATTGGTCTATGGACACATGTAAACCTGGTTTTATCATCCTTACTGCGAATTGATTGGTCTGTTAACCCAAGTTTGTGTCTTCTTAATGATGATTCTGGTCTCTGTGTAAGTTCAATGCAAAAGAGAATGTTGTTTGCTGGTTTTACAGCTGCGAAGAAGACAATAATACTGAACTGGTTTACACCGCGCATGTGTGGAAAAAAATATTGGATCCATAGCCTCCTGCAAATAGTGACTTAGGAATGTACAACAGCACGAATCAGTGGGGCCAAGCCTTCTACCATTGATGCTTGGCAGTGCTTTCTCTTTGATATACGTGACTGTATAACTTTTGTGTTTTTCTTGTCCTTCCCTCTCTCCCTCCCTTTTGACTGGACTTTGAGATATTGAGTATGTGTCTGTTGTTTTGTTTTGTTATTTTTATGAAATGTATGTTTTGTTATGTTATGTATGAAAAAAAAAATGTTGATAACAAACTGTTCTAAACCTGAATGAATTTCTTTCTTCTGTTGAACATAAAAAGGAAGGTATTTTGAAGAATGGGGTTAACCAAACAGTCACTGGTCTACATTGATTTGGTATGGGGGAAAATACTGTGGATATAAGTGGGGACTGGGAATTTTTTTGTTTCATTTTTAAAATATCTTTAAAAGAAACAAATTCATAGAGGTTTGGAACAACTTGAGGGTGAGTAAATGCTGACAGAATTTTCATTTTTGGGTGAACTATCCCTTTAAGGTTAGTGGACCTTTTTCTTCAACCAAATTTTCACTAAGGGCATTCTTAATCTAATAATTTCTTATGGGCTTTGCTGCAACCATGCCCAGATGCTTATTTGTTCATTGGTGGCTTCTGTATCTTTTAGCCTTTTGGGTCAAGGTCACTTTTTTGTGATTTTTATTTTCCTGTTTGTAATTGAGAGTAGGGGTGCTGGTGTCTTGAACTGGAACAGTTTGCAGACAGGAAGACAGATTGTCTTCTCAATTTAGTCGCTGGTTTTCTTTAACCCTTGTGCATCAATAAAAAAAGTTACACTTAGGTCCATAGTGGACAAAAATGTCCATGTCAAAAAAAACGGTCATAAAAATTGGAAGCTTGGGAGCAGAGACTTAAGTGTGGTCTCATTTTAAAGAAGACCCGTGGCAGATTATTGTTGAAGTAAAAAAAGTTATGCAGGTTTACGTTTATGAAAATGATTTATGAACAATATTTTATATATTATTTTATGAATATTTTATATATGAAACATGTTGAACTCTAAACCTGCTAGAAAATCAAAGCCATAAATCTAAACAAGTTGTGTTCCAAATTTGAGGTTGATATCTCAAAAAATGAGCTTTCAGTAAAATTTTGTTTGGGCGCAGTACCAAATTTTCCCCATTAGATGCCAGCAAAACTCCACTGCTGCACACAGTGCTTGGATTTGTGATTTACAGTAGAGTTTCTCTCTCTCAATTTTTACAAGAACACACATACACACACACAATTTTTTTATGACACACATACAAACCACACTCTGACATCCATACCAACACACCTACACAATTATAGCTGCATTATTTATCAAAGTGGCTCTATAATATGCAGAAGCAGAAAACAGGAATAAAGCAAGTATTTGCTTTATAGACCCTTTATAGACCAAACCTGAAAAAATGGCACCATCTGGTAAAAAAATTAATTTTGAAGCCTTGCCAACAGAATGAAAGCCTATTAACAAAAATTGCATCATTTTACAGTTAAACGGCTCTGCGATTAAAAATAGCGGTTTTAATGGGTTTCAATGGGGACATTTTTGTCCAAAAGGTCCTGAGTGTAACAATTTTGTGTACCTAGTGCATACATTTTTTTAGCTTGGGAGTACAAAGTTAAGTTTGGTCTCATTTAAAGAAGACCCATGGCAGATTATCATTGAAGTAAAAAAAGTTAAAAAAATGAAACCAAAAAAAAGTTATAGAAGTTTAAGTTAATGAAAATGCTTTATGAACAATATTTTATATAAAATATATATTTTGTTACATTTTGAACTCTAAACCTGCTAGAAAATCAAAGCCATAAATCTAAACAAGTTGTGTTCCAAATTTGAGGTTGATATCTCAAAAAATGAGCTCTCAGTAAGATTTTGTTTGGACGCAGTACCACATTTTCCCCATTAGATGCCAGCAAAACTCTGCTGGTGCACACAGTGCTTGGATTAGTGATTTACAGTAGAGTTTTTCTTTCTCAAATATTACAAGCACACACACACAATTTTTTTATGACACACATACAAACCACATTCTGACATCTATACCAACACACCTACACAATTATAGCTGCATTATTTATCCAATTGGCTCTATAATATGCAGAAGCAGAAAACAGGAATAAAGCGAGTATTTGCTTTATAGACCCTTTATAGACCAAACCTGAAAAAATGGCACCATCTGGTAAAAAATAGGAAAAAATTAAATTTTGAAGCCTTGCCAACAGAATGAAAGCCTATTAACAAAAATTGCATCATTTTACAGTTAAACGGCACTGCGATTAAAAATAGCAGTTTTAATGGGTTTCAATGGGGACATGTTTGTCCTTAAGGTCCTGAGTGTGAGTATTTTTTGTATGGAGGGTAAAATAGATTTTTTGAAGGAAATGAGGGTGAAATATTAAAATTGCAATAAAAATAAACACCTGAGCCAAAATGTATGCAGTTGGCATTAATACAGGCACACTTATAACAAAAAACAAAACTGAAATGGACAAAAATGTCCATAAGGTCGCACAAGGGTTAAAGCTAACAGCATTTGTTTGTTTGTCTTTACTTGAGCAGTGTTTATTTTAAATGAAGTGTTTTTATTTTCAATATCAAATGTTTTCCACTCAATTTAATATGCAAAGAAAGTAAGCTAGAAGTAAACTACAGTATAAATAAGCCATTTGTAGATTGATCTCCCCATCATCAAAAAGTGTAAGCCTGTCGACAGGTTGATACCAGTCCAAATGCTCTGTACCCAAGCCACATTTGAACCAGATTTGAAATATGGACCAAGTTTGGCCCTGGACACTAGGCATCTAAACACTGAGTGTAATGATTGGTGCTAAATGTGGTTGCATATTCTTAGCCTAGTACAATACCTAGTATAATGTCAGTCTATGAAGTTACATTAAGGAGGCTGGAATGAAGGGCTTCAGCAGCTGTCAAGCACACAGAGAGATCTGAATGATGCCATCCATTAAGGGAAGGAATTAAGGCCTTATATTAGAAATAGACAGACACTATATATATATATATATATATATATATATTTATATTTATTTATTGTTTTATTTATTGTTTTATTTATTGTTTTATTTATTGTTTTAGTGTTAAACTGAGGTGGGTCATAAAGATGTGACTGCTTTTGATTTGTGAACTGAACTTAAGACAGGTGATGCCTTTCTTTATGCAGTACTGAAAGTAGTGACATAACATGAAAAATTATCTTGATTGTTTAGAACCAATTTTCAAATCAGATTGAGATTTGTTTACAGAGTCATTGAGGTGGCTTTTGCAAGTTTGCAAATTTTAATTTTAAATTTTAATTTGAGTTTTCATTTGTTGGCTCTGAATCTCAAGATGCATACCTAGGTTCAACATGACCTATTCTTCAGGCATTCTGTTTTGAATACAATAAGTATCAGCTTTATACAAAGTGACCAACATTTGCTTTTCTGTAGAGATGTTCTGATACCCTTTTTCCCTTCCCGATACCGATTCCGATACCTAGGCACAGGGTATCGGCCGATACCGAGTACTGATCCGATACCTGGGTGTGTATCTGGTTATACAGCTGTGTGTACTACTAGCCCTGTATGAATTGATACAATTATTTTATGGTGTGCTTCACCATATATATATATATATATATATATATATATATATATATATATATATATATATATATATATATATATATATATATATATATATACATACAGTATATATATTTATATATTTATTTATTTGTTTGTTTATTTAGTCATTTAGTAGACTCTTTTATCCAAAGCGACTTACAAATGAGGACAATAGAAGCAATCAAAACCAACAAAAGAGCAACAACATGCAAGTGCTATGACAAGTCTTGGTTAGCCTAACGCAGAACACGTAAAAAGTTTTTTTTTTTTTTTTTTTTAAGAAAACGAGTAGATCGAATATAGAAAAAAGAAAGCTAGTGTTAGGTTTTCAAGAAGAGCTAGCAGTTAGAGAATAAATATGCAATTGATAATATATATACTGAACAAAATTATAAACGCAACACTTTTATTTTTTCATGAGCTGAACTCAAAGATCTAAGACTTTTTCTATGTACTGTGGCGGGAGGAGCAAACGACAGACACAGTGGGTGTGGCGTCAGGCTTCGGAGAGGCTTTTATTCAACAGAAATATAAAATAAAATGTCCAAAGGGGATAAAGTGTCCAAAATAAACAGGGGATCAGGGGCCTGTACCATGAAGCCGGTTTAGCTGGCTAGCCAGGTAAGTTTCAGTTTAATTTGCACCAATCCTGGGTTTTAGGTACCATGAATGTGGCTTGGCTTTTAGCTGCGTTTATTGCCATAGTAACTTACACTGCACAGCTAACCTGCTCCGGGGCAGGTTATGTTCTGAGTTAGAGATCTCAAACTGAAATTGGACCAATCAGATGTGAGCAAAGTGACACATGTCTGACACAAAAAAAGTCACTCCCCCAGTCTCTCATCCTTACAAATTAAACGTCACTATGAAGTACCGTAAAAAAAAACAACAACAAAAAAACAATAAAATTGTCTGGCTTTAATGATAATTAAAATTTACATATGATTTATATAATTATAATATGATTTATATTATTATTGCTCCATTACACACAAGCACTTTTAGTTTAACAATTATTATAAAGCATTTAGATACAGGTCATATGTAATATAAATAAGTGGTAGAATCAATAGATAACACTTTAAAAATGGCTACATGTGACCTTACATGTTCGAGTCTCTATCACTATATATTATCAACTATATAAAGTAACTTCACAAGTTTCACTTGTGACTGCACTGATAGAGCAAGATAATTTCCTTTAGTTGTCCTCTTTCATGGACAAGTAATTCAGTGGGAATGTGTTTAAATTCCTCATATTCTTTAATCTCTTAACCTTTAACAAAATAGTTTTGAATCTCGCTGGCTCTCTCGCGAGAAGTGAATCACACTTGCTCTGTGTTGTGATTGGTTGTTCGCCACTGATGTCACACATTCATGTGCACACGCTCCATTAACGCTCCATTAACTCAGGATCAAGCCTGAGTTGACAGAGAAAGTTGATGATCAGCTTCATGGTACCAACAAAGCCAGATTGGAGTGGTTTGGTTTTGTCAACTCAAAACTTATCCTATAACTCTGGATTTGTTCATCTACCATCATGGTACAGGCCCCTGGTGTCCTCGTCGTGCTGCGGGGTTGTGAAGGAGGGGCAGTGTTCTGGAAGGAAGGGTCCAGGTAAGGGGCGGAGTCCGGCGGTCGCACGCGCTCCCCTCTGAGGTCCGGGGCGCGAGGGGCGGCGGCTTCTCCAGCGGCTTCGTCTTCCTTTGTCCCGTGGCGCTTCCAGGGATTAAACGGCCCGGCATCCTGGCCCGTCAGCCGTCTCATGATCCCTCATGATCCCGCACTCGATCCCTCAACGCTCCCTTCCTGGGCCCACGAGGACACCAGCGTGCATGCACGGGGAAGAGGCACACTCTCTCGAGGAGAGGCGCACTCGGCATATAACAGCGGCGGTGATGAGGCTCCATTCACTTCAGGTGTGCCTCATCACACGCCGCCAGACCTGGCTGTTTTCAGTGCCCCTCCTCTCTCACACACCCACTCCCGTCGGGAGCCTGGTGAAGGGCGGCGATTAAGGGACGGGGAGATGCTGATAATTAGGGGGAGGCAGCCGACACATCACAGTACACAAAAGGCCTATTTCTCTCAAATATTGTTCACAAATCTGTCTAAATCTGTGTTAGTGAGCACTTTTCCTTTGCCGAGATAATCCATCCACCTCACAGGTGTGGCATATCAAGATGCTGATTAGACAGCATGATTATTGCACAGGTGTGCCTTAGGCTGGCCACAATAAAAGGCCACTCTAAAATGTGCAGTTTTACTGTATTGGGGGGGTCCGAAAACCAGTCAGTATCTGGTGTGACCACTATTTGCCTCACGCAGTCCAACACATCTCCTTCGCATAGAGTTGATCAGGTTGTTGATTGTGGCCTGTGGAATGTTAGTCCACTCCTCTTCAATGGCTGTGCGAAGTTGCTGGATATTGGCAGGAACTGGAACACGCTGTCGTATACGCCGATCCAGAGCATCCCAAACATGCTCAATGGGTGACATGTCCAGTGAGTATGCTGGCCATGCAAGAACTGGGTTGTTTTCAGCTTCCAGGAATTGTGTACAGATCCTTGCAACATGGGGCCGTGCATTATCATGCTGCAGCATGAGGTGATGGTCGTGGATGAATGGCACAACAATGGGCCTCAGGATCTTGTCACGGTATCTCTGTGCATTCAAAATGCCATCAATAAAATGCACCTGTGTTCGTTGTCCATAACATACGCCTACCCATACCATAACCCCACCGCCACCATGGGCCACTCGATCCACAACGTTGACATCAAACCACTCACCCACACGACGCCATACACGCTGTCTGCCATCTGCCCTGTACAGTGAAAACCGGGATTCATCCGTGAAGAGAGCACCTCTCCAAAGTGCCAGACGCCATCGGATGTGAGCATTTGCCCACTCAAGTCTGTTACGACGACGAACTGCAGTCAGGTCAAGACCCTGATGAGGACGACGAGCATGCAGATGAGCATCCCTGTGACGGTTTCTGACAAATTCTTTGGTTATGCAAACCGATTGTTGCAGCAGCTGGTCTCAGACGATCTTGGAGGTGAAGATGCTGGATGTGGAGGTCCTGGGCTGGTGTGGTTTCACATGGTCTGCGGTTGTGAGGCCGGTTGGATGTACTGCCAAATTCTCTGAAACGCCTTTGGAGATGGCTTATGGTAGAGAAATGAACATTCAATTCACGGGCAACAGCTCTGGTGGACATTCCTGCAGTCAGCATGCCAATTGCACGCTCCCTCAAAACTTGCGACATTTGTGGCATTGTGCTGTGTCATAAAACTGCACATTTTAGAGTGGCCTTTTATTGTGGCCAGCCTAAGGCACACCTGTGCAAAAATCATGCTGTCTAATCAGCATCTTGATATGCCACACCTGTGAGGTGGATGGATTATCTCGGCAAAGAAGTTCTCACTAACACAGATTTAGACAGATTTGTGAACAATATTTGAGAGAAACAGGCCTTTTGTGTACATAGAAAAAGTCTTAGACCTTTGAGTTCAGCTCATGAAAAATGGGGGCAAAAACAAAAGTGTTGCGTTTATAATTTTGTTCAGTGTACATATACATTATATATATATATATATATATATATATATATATATATATAGATATATATATATATAGATAGATAGATAGATAGATAGTCTGAGTAAATAAAAAATATATTTTATAATGTTTGGAAAATGGCACATCTTTTTAAATATCTAAAAGTACACTCTTAACATCAGTCAGTCAAGCATTATAAATATATTATGATAATCAAGTTTTATTTAATGATAGAACTTTAGCAATTAGAATTAAAACTTGGTAACCATGTATGAATGCATATTAGTCATTTTAACTGAACTTAGGACTGGTGGTGGTGCTTTTTTGGTCATTCAGTGTTTCTGTAAAAATGGGGAAAAAACTATCAATAATACTGATAAGATAATAATCATACTACGAATTCTACTAAGAACAATATAAAATGCACTAAGGAGTAACGAGCTGCTGGATTCATGAATATTAATCATGTTGTCTGCATTGGCTTGAACTGATTTGCTGAATTCAAAACAGGGACAATAATAGGTGAGCGCCAGCCAATGAGATTGTCGTTTGCGCATTAGCTCCGCCTACTACCGGAAAACCCAGCAGTTCTTAAAAGCTGAAGAATTCCAAAGGAACTCCGTTATTTTGACAGGAAAATACAACAAAGAATCTCGTTTACATACCATGCAGAATTGACGCGCTACATGTAAGACTCTCGCTGCAGCGAAGAAGAATTCCGATTTGCAGCGTTAAGCAAAGCTAGCACACATAACTATACGTTAGGTCTTGTTTAAGAATGCCAGAATTTTTTGTGGTATCGGTGGAATTTCCGATACTAGTATCGGAATCGGAACAACCCTACTTTTCTGCCATGAAATATAGGTACTATTCAACAATCTGAAAATGGAGCCTCATTGAGATCCCCATATCTCTGGGATTGAACAATGTAGGGCCTTGAAAATGAAGATTCCAAAAGAAAAGTTTATTAATAACTAGAATCTAAAATCATATTGTGATATCTTTAATATTTCTTGAGTTGTAGGCATGCAAACTTTGGAAAAAGAATAGTTATGGCACTCAGGTATGTTCAATGCAGTTGTTTTGACAGAATTAAACGAGATACATCTCTAGTTTCAACATTATTTGTTCTTCAGACATTCCTCTTTAAAAGAAAAAGTATCATATTTTTGCAAATTGACCCACATTTGGTTTTTGACCACTATTTTTGCCAATTGACCCACATTTGGTTTTTGCCCACTGAAAATATGTACATTTTAACAATTTACTCCTGGAGACATATTAAAATTCCAATATCTCTGGAAACAAACCATATAGGGCCTTAAAAATGAAGATGCCAAAAGGAAAGTTTGTTAAGACCCAATATCTAAAAGGGCATTATGATATATTTTATATTTCTTGATTTACAGGCCTGCAAACATTGGAGAAAAAAAACTTGAAAAGTGCTGTTTCCCCATTTTTGAATGGTCACCATTGGCACATAATGCAACAAAGATTGCTAAAGTCAGCAGATTTTACTAACAGACCTGCCAATCTCTGTGTAAAAATAACATTTTGATGCTGCCATCTTTCTGAAATCATTTTTACCCCCTTGTAATTTGGCTCGGAATCTCAGGTGAAAATTGCCATTTTAGCCCCTCTACAAAATAGTGGATTACTCTAAATATTCATATATGGTCTTTTTGGCTTTCATTACTATACATCTGTCTTTCTTCAGAAAATAATATTAGCAAAATCAAAAATTTGAGCCGGGGACCTCTGGTTGAGTTGACATGGAATGACCTTATAGAGTAAATATATAAAAATATTTAGAAAATGTGGATTTTGGTTTGGTACTTTTGTACTGTTTCAGTTTAAAAGACATAATTTCAGTCATTGCCTGTTAAAAATGTAAATATTGGCTGATGTGCATTAATATGCTTACCAATATAGTGTGCAACTTTTGTGATAATCTTTTTTTTTTTAATTCTTTACAAATCTGCAGTGTCATGCAAGTCAGATGTATTCTTATGTATTCAAGATTGATTTTCTCTTTGCAGGACTACCTTGCTCACATTATAGATACAGCAGATCTTCCCATCAAGCCAGAACAGGTGTGTGCTCTGTTTGGAAACATAGAGGACATTTATGAGTTTAACAGGTAAGAAATCATTCATTATTAGCTTGTTTTTGCAGCCCAACAAAACTAAAACCAGCACCAGTCATTTATTGATTCATATACAGACACTGGAATGCATAAGTTTTCTATACAAAGAACAATCTTAAACATTATAATGTTATTTTAATTTCTTATTTAATAACAATGGTGACTAACAGCTGAAAGATAGCTGTGACAATTTTATTAGAGCCCACACCAAAGGATGATTTTTTTACCGTTTTGCAGTTATGTCACCTAAATGCTGATGATTAAATGAAGTAAATAAAAAAAGTAAATTAACAGAATAAGAATAATGACTAGCTGTTCCTGACAGGTATTTATTGATGAATGAAATCCACACTAAATCTTTGTCTTTGGTCTACTAAAAGATTGACTCACCAACTCCCTAATTTGGGTGGGTGGAATGACTGAAATCTTATCTTATCTTTGTCACAGTAAAAGCAATTTTTCACAGTGACGGTACATTCACAAGGGACATCAGCATCAATGCCTCTCATTTACTTTGAATGGAGAGATGTCAAGCATTGCCGAACTGAATTGTGAGTCTGTTGCGTCTGGTGTATGTTTGCGGCAGAAGTTGAAAACTTTTCAACTTTTCAAGCGCCAATGCAGGCATCAGCCAATCAGATCACCTTATGCAAATACCCTGGTGCTAGCCAATCACGTTCATGCAACACCAGAAAACTAATGTGATTGGCTGTTGTCACTCTGATGGTCGCGTCAGCACCAAGCACGCCCTCCAACGCACTGTTAATGTACCGTAAAAGGCATTTTGGGAGTTTTTACTGATTTTATTTGCATTACAAAAACAGGGCTTGCTGAGAGTTGAACAGTTTTGGAAAACAAATTGTGATTACACTTATAAAAATCAGAATTGCTATTTATAATTTTATAATATCTCTTTTTCCTTTTTTTATTTTCTTTAAAGACTTTCAGGTTTGCTTGTGTATAAAAGCTGCACAAGAAGAGCATGTTACAATTAATTTATCTTTTTGTCTAATTTCTTTCTCCACTTCAGTTGTATAAGGCCACACTTAAACTGTTGTTTTTATGGAATCTATTCAATATGACTATAAAACAACAACAATAGTGTATTATTACCAAACTCCATCTCAGTGAGTGCAGAGTAATAACGTATTTTGCCAGAGAGCCAGTGAGAACAGGGGAAACCTTCAGCATGTCATATACAGTGGCTACGGAAAGTATTCAAACCCCCTTAAATTTTTCACTCTTTGTTATATTGCAGCCATTTGCTAAAATCATTTAAGTTCATTTTTTTTCCTCAATGTACACACAGCACCCCATATTGACAGAAAAACACAGAATTGTTGACATTTTTGCAGATTTATTAAAAAAGAAAAACTGAAATATCACATGGTCCTAAGTATTCAGACCCTTTGCTCAGTATTTAGTAGAAGCACCCTTTTGATTTAATACAGCCATGAGTCTTTTTGGGAAAGTTGCAACAAGTTTTTCACACCTGGATTTGGGGATCCTCTGCCATTCCTCCTTGCAGATCCTCTCCAGTTCTGTCAGGTTGGATGGTAAACGTTGGTGGACAGCCATTTTTAGGTCTCTCCAGAGATGCTCAATTGGGTTTAAGTCAGGGCTCTGGCTGGGCCATTCAAGAACAGTCACGGAGTTGTTGTGAAGCCACTCCTTCGTTATTTTAGCTGTGTGCTTAGGGTCATTGTCTTGTTGGAAGGTAAACCTTTGGCCCAGTCTGAGGTCCTGAGCACTCTGGAGAAGGTTTTCGTCCAGGATATCCCTGTACTTGGCCGCATTCATCTTTCCCTCGATTGCAACCAGTCGTCCTGTCCCTGCAGCTGAAAAACACCCCCACAGCATGATGCTGCCACCACCATGCTTCACTTTTGGGACTGTATTGGACAGGTGATGAGCAGTGCCTGGTTTTCTTCACACATACCGCTTAGAATTAAGGCCAAAAAGTTCTATCTTGGTCTCATCAGACCAGAGAATCTTATTTGTCACCATCTTGGAGTCCTCCATGCGGGCTTTCATGTGTCTTGCACTGAGGAGAGGCTTCCGTCGGGCCACTCTGCCATAAAGCCCCGACTGGTGGAGGGCTGCAGTGATGGTTGACTTTCTACAACTTTCTCCCATCTCCCGAATGCATCTCTGGAGCTCAGCCACAGTGATCTTTGGGTTCTTCTTTACCTCTCTCACCAAGGCTCTTCTCCCCCGATAGCTCAGTTTGGCCGGACGGCCAGCTCTAGGAAGGGTTCTGGTCGTCCCAAACGTCTTCCATTTAAGGATTATGGAGGCCACTGTGCTCTTAGGAACCTTAAGTGCAGCAGAATTTTTTTTGTAACCTTGGCCAGATCTGTGCCTTGCCACAATTCTGTCTCTGAGCTCTTCAGGCAGTTCCTTTGACCTCATGATTCTCATTTGCTCTGACATGCACTGTGAGCTGTAAGGTCTTATATAGACAGGTGTGTGGCTTTCCTAATCAAGTCCAATCAGTATAATCAAACACAGCTGGACTCAAATGAAGGTGTAGAACCATCTCAAGGATGATCAGAAGAAATGGACAGCACCTGAGTTAAATATATGAGTGTCACAGCAAAGGGTCTGAATACTTAGGACCATGTGATATTTCAGTTTTTCTTTTTTAATAAATCTGCAAAAATGTCAACAATTCTGTGTTTTTCTGTCAATATGGCAATGGCAATGGCAATGGCAATGGCAATTTTATTTATATAGCACTATTTACTACAACCAGAGTTGACCAATGTGCTTTACAATAGAATAACTAAAAACAGCAATAACACAAAAAAATAAAAATAAAACAGTAATACATTTTAACATGCAACAAAAACATCATAACATGCAACCAAAAATATAAAAACATAGTGCTTCAGTCAGAATTAAACGCCTTATCGAACAGATAGGTTTTTAATTTAGACTTAAAAATAGCCACAGATGAAGCCATTCTAATAAACATGGGCAAATCATTCCAGAGTCTTGGCGCAGTTGTAGCAAAAGCGCGATCACCCCTGCACTTCCGCCTCGTCTTGGGAATAAACAAGAGTCTCTGGTTAGAGGATCGAAGGGATCTGGTTACATTGTGCTCAATCAATAAGTCAGAGATATATGAAGGAGCCATACCATTTAGTGACTTGTAGACAATAAGTAAAATTTTAAAATCTACTCTGTAACGCACAGGCAGCCAATGTAAAGAATGTAAAACCGGAGTAATATGATCCCGTTTATGACTCCCAGTCAGAAGTCTAGCTGCCGCATTTTGAACCAGTTGTAATCGGGATAGAGCTGTTTGACTAATCCCAGCATAGAGTGAGTTACAGTAATCTAATTTAGAAGTAATAAAAGCATGAATCACTTTCTCAAGATTTTTAAAAGAAAGAAAAGACTTGGCTTTAGACAGGAGCCGCAACTGAAAAAAAGATGATTTGACCACAGAATTTATCTGCCTATCAAACTTCAAATGTTCATCAAATACCACACCCAAATTTTTCACATAATGCTTAACACATGAGGATAACCCACCAAGATTTGGTTCGGAAGCAGTCATGGAATCTGAGGGTTTAAAAACAATAATTTCTGTTTTTTCCTCATTAAAATTCAGAAAGTTTAGGGACAACCATGCCTTTACATCTGCCAAACATGCCCAGAGAGCATCTAATCCATCTGAGTTTCGTTTAATAGGCAGATAAACTTGAGTATCGTCGGCATAACAGTGGAACGACAGCCCATACTTTCTAAAAATGGAACCAAGTGGAAGCATATATAAAGAAAAAAGAATGGGAGCCAAAATGGATCCTTGGGGAACCCCACAGGTTAATACAGTATTACTAGAAGTAAGATCTCCCATCTTAACCGAAAAAGTTCTATTGGTAAGATAAGATTTAAACCACTCCAATGCACTACCTGCAATACCTGCACAATGTTCCAATCGATTAATAAGGACAGCATGATCAACAGTATCAAATGCGGCAGTAAGATCTAAAAGCACAAGAACAGCGTAGTTGCCTGAGTCGCACGTTAATAGTATATCATTAAAAACCTTCAACAATGCAGTCTCAGTGGAGTGATATTTTCTAAAACCAGACTGAAAAACCTCAAAGATCAAATTGTCAGCTAGAAAAGTCTGTAATTGGTCAAGAACAGTTTTCTCTAGAATTTTTGTAATGAACGACAAATTAGAAATGGGCCTAAAGTTTGCTAGAACGGTGGGATCCATGCCCTGTTTTTTAAGCAGAGGACGAACAATTGCATGTTTTAGCAGATCTGGAATAGTACCCGTTTCTAAGCAGCGATTTATTAGACTCAAAAGAAATGGGCCCACCACGTCCAGAATTTGTTTAAGAAAAAAATGGAGGAATTGCATCAGTTGAAGAGCCAGATGGTTTAAGATGATCCACTAAATCTATAAAATAGTTTTCAGTAATTGGAGTAAAATGACTTAACACAGTAGTGCAACTAAGAAGAGCCGAAGGGTCTGACAGAACAGGATTTATCCCCATTCTTAACTCATTTATCCTATTTACAAAAAACTTGAGAAAATCATCACATGATCGTGAGGACACTTCTGTAAAAGAGCAAATGGAAGGATTAATAGTGGCATTAAGAATGTTAAAAATAATTTTTGGCTTATGGCAGTTCTTATTTATAATTTCAGTAAAATACCTTGATTTCGCTGTTTTTACAGCTTTCTGATATTGAGATAAGGAGTCTCTTAGCATTTGCATTGAGACCTGAAGTCTATCCTTTTTCCATTTTCGCTCAAATCTTCTACAGATTTGCCTAAGAGAGCGAATAGTGTCATCTAACCATGGCTCAGATCTTGGTTTATGATGAAGTGTTTTTAAAGGTGCCACTAAGTCCAAGACGTGTGCACAGGTGGAATTAAAACTGAAAAGAAGCTCTTCAGCACTCAGATCACAGTTAAAATCATCCATATGTCGAGACACTTCACCAAAAGCTAAGGAAAAGGCTTCTTTGGGAGTTGAGGTAATAAGCCGAGACCGACGAGCAGAAGAAGATGGCTTAGATACATTAACCAACGATGGAAACGTAAACAAAACAGACTTATGATCAGAAAAACCATTTTCACAGA
The DNA here is from genome assembly GCA_027422415.1 of Schizothorax lantsangensis. NCBI lineage: Eukaryota > Metazoa > Chordata > Actinopteri > Cypriniformes > Cyprinidae > Schizothorax > Schizothorax lantsangensis. The sequence continues at coordinate 28,016,868 of CM049855.1, read as the reverse complement.
CCTCTAGGTCACACAGAGAGAAACCATATGTTAACACTAAATCAAGTGTATGCCCCTGCTGATGGGTGGGTACATTGACCTGAAGAGTTAAATCAAAAGCATTTAAGAGGTTAATAAATTCCTTCGCTAAACAATCAGCAGCACAGCAAACATGCACATTAAAATCTCCTAAAATTAGGAGTTGTTCATATTTCGGTATGACATCCCCCAAAAGGTCTGCAAAGTCCATTAAAAAGTCCTTATTGTGTTTTGGGGGTCGATATATCAGTGCAACCAAAAGAGGCTCATACAGTTTCAGTGCAAACAACTGCAGTTCAAAACTATTATATGTATTTGAAGCAATGGGACGACAGGAAAACATGTCTTTATAAATGGAGGCCAAACCTCCACCTCGCCCCGTTGTACGTGGAGAGTTAAAAAACAAACAGTTTGATGGAAGCAGTTCAGAAAAGGAGCTTAAATCCCCAGTAGTGAGCCAGGTTTCAGTCAGAAAGAGAAAATCCAAGTGACTAGCGGAGAAGAAATCATTAATAATAAAAGTCTTATTTACTACCGATCTGGCGTTGATCAAAGCCATCCTAAGCTGAGGCGGGTAATCCAAAGAATCCATAGACAGATTTGCCCGAGGTAGTGAACGAAGATGGTCCGTGCACACTCCTCCACGCCAAAACCGAGGAGAGCGGATTACAGGGAGCGGCACCGCCGAGGTGGGAAACACAGGAACAATCCATCCGTGCACCGGCTCCAGCGAGCACCAACGGACAGAGCGCTTCCCGGCCAAGCCCTCCGCATGAAATCCCAGTTGAAGCTGAGGCTCCTGATGGAGTCGCAGGAAGCGCTTTAGCTTAATAGCTCGGCCGCCCCGTCTTCCACGCCGTCTCCTACGCCTTCTTGCCGGTAGGGAACACGGCCAACGGCGTAGACAGTCAGGTATCGACAACAATAGGGGAGGTGGGACATAATGAGGACTGCTCATCGCTTGATAAGATAGCTTATTTGAGATTTCTTCCAAGTTTAAAAGAGAGAGTCGATCATAAATTAAGACTGATGAAGCACACTGCGTTAAACATAACATAAAACAAGTTAAGACAGACAAACTAAGCACTGCACTAAGCGACAGACGGCAAGCCACCCACAACGGCGCCATCTTGTTCCTCCATAATCTTGTTCCTGTGTGTACATTAATGAGGAAAAAAATGAACTTAAATGATTTTAGCAAATGGCTGCAATATAACAAAGAGTGAACAATTTAAGGGGGTCTGAATACTTTCCGTACCCACTGTAAGTGACCAAATCTCACGGCGCTTACCTAGATGGAGTTCATGTGAAGCACCATTTACTGGGAACCGAGCTGAGACACTGCTAATGAGACAATGAAAACACAACAAATCATGAGCTGCTCAAGTGTGAATGAACACAGTGTCACGCTGCACACCAGACTATAAATGTACATAATTCAGTTGCTACCTTTGAAATTTTTTGTCTCATTTGCTGCTTTGGCGAATGTTAATTTTGCACTCTTTATGCAACTATTCATGAGCTTCAGAGCACACTCCTTGGTGCACCTAATTTTTTTTTTACAGTCGCACAGTAATTTTCAGTTGCAGAATGTGACTGACTGAAATGGTACTTTAGAGCCTTGGGTTGATACCTATTTTTGTAGCTTTGTCACATTTGTTACGCATGTGTCTTCATACTCACATATATACACTCAAAATATTGCCATGTATAAAGAGTCATTTTTGTTCGAACACACTCCCTGCTTTAATATGATATGAAAGAGAAAAAGAGAAGAGAGAAACTACTAAACTTTCCTAATAAGCTTATCGGTCTTAACAGTATTTTAAGAATTTATCAATTCTCTCATGTAATTTTTCATGAATCTTTTTCATATTTGACTTTACATTTGCATATAAATTTGTTAGATCAGAATCAATCAGAATCAGAATCAGAATCAGAATCAGCTTTATTCGCCAAGTGTGTGCAAACACACGAGGAATTTGTTGTGGTTTTTAAGAAGCTCTTGGTACATACATGCATTCATACATGCATACATATAAACATACATATCTGACATGAGAACAGAACATTTAAATAAGCCTTAATAATAATAATAATAATAATAATGTGTCTGAATCTGGAACAGAAGATTTATGTACAGATTTGTGCCTTATTTACTCTATATATACAGCTGTATAGAAAATTATGCATACATATTTACATAGTTCTAGAGAGAGTAAATAATTAGAGATGGGGGATGAATTACAGGCAAGAATTAGGGTTAGAGAATTACAGAACACAGGTAATAATTCCTGTGTTAGTGGTTTAGGCTGGAGATGGCATAGGGGAAAAAACTGTTTTTATGCCTAGATGTTCTAGTGCACAGAGATCTGTAGCGTCTGCCTGAAGGGAGAAACGCAAACAGGTCGTGTCCAGGGTGAGAGGGGTCTGTGATGATGTTACCTGCCCGTTTCTTCACTCTGGAGTAGTACAAATCCTGAAGGCTGGGCAGGTGGACACCAATGATCCTTTCTGCTGTCCTAACAGTCCGCTGCAGTCTTCTTATATCTGATTTGCTGGCTGACCCAAACCATACAGTTATAGAAGAGCACAGAACCGACTCAATAACAGCAGAGTAAAACTGTGTCATGTGCGCCTGTGGCAGGTTGAACTTTTTCAGTTGACGAAGAAAGTACATTCTCTGCTGGGCCTTTTTCACGATGGAGTCTATGTGAGATGCTTTAATTCAAAGTGACTTGCAGTCCACTCATTTAGCCAGTATGTCTGTTTCCTGAAAATCAAACACATTACCTTGCCGTTTTTAGTGCCATGCTGTACCTGAGCTAAAGGGAGGCTAAAACATTAAAGACTCAATGAAATGGTTTAGAGGTGCACGATTTGTTAGGCAGAGGGATATTCACATTCTAAAGAACAATTGTGTGGACAAAAATCTACTTATATCTGTTAATGTTAGGTAATCAGTAGCATAGAGGTGGCTTAAAGCTGTGACTCTAGATTAGAGCTTTTAACAGTTTTTTTTTTTCTCATGCTGTTCCTTAAAAAGGCTTTATGGAGCCTTGAACACACAGGGTTCTCCACTTTTCCTAATCAAACCAATCATCAATATATTGTTTTTGAACATTGTCTGCTCACCTGTTGTCATGTGTTGGTCTTACTGCAGAGAGATACTTTTCTACTCAATACCATACAGTAAGTGAGTGAATAATTGCCATATTTCTGTTTGTGGTATGTCACAAATGCATGACACGGAAAGTGTAGACCTCTGTATGCTGTGGTGTTTGCTGTGGTCAGCTAAGTCCTGAGTTTTGCTTTCAAATCCATTTAAACATGGATTGAACTACACTTAATGGACAGGAGACTCTGAATTCTTTTAACAGTGGCAAAGCAAAAGCTGTCAAAAATGAAAATGAAAGATGATACGGTGAATCTAACAATCAAGTTTTCTTACTTTTAAAAATATTGCAATCCATGTTTGCATCCATTTGTTGTTTGCAATTTCAATTTTTTAAAATAACAAATTCAGTTTTAGTTTAAAGGGATAGTGATTATTATTTATACATGTAATCATTTGCTATGCAATAGTGTATTTTTCATGTTCATTTTTAAGAGGAATAAGCCACTTGCTGCTGTTCATTAAAGTGATTTTATTTTAATACAATAAAAGCGATTTAAGGTGCTCCATCAAGGCATTGCTTTATTAATCACACCCATGGACATAAAGAGTGGTAAGAGACGTTCATTTTTTTTTCCACTGACCACAAGTAGAGAAGGATGACTGACTTGCAGACTGCATGTGCTGTTAATTGTGTATCACAAGGCCTTTTGCAAGCTAAACGCTATAATGGCCTTAATGGGGCTGTTTTTCTTTACAGAAGTGTGCAGAGCATGTGGTGTTTTAATAATCATTAGTTACAGTAAATGTTTTGTGGTCTGTAAACATGCTTTCTATTTTCTTTTAGTGAGCTCCTCCAATCACTGGATATGTGTGACAATGATCCTGTGGCCATTGCCAGATGCTTTGTGATCAAGGTGAATTTCAAGCCGACCCAGCGCCTTTCAAGGCTTTAGATCTGATCATATTTGAACAATGTGTTTATGAAACTAAACCGTATATATTTGTAATGATGAGTGTTTGTTTATTCATTAAATTCTTTAAAATCTTTACTTGAAAACAACTTCAAAATACTCAAGATCCAGAAAAACAGTGCTCTAATTACAGCGTATGATGATTTCCAAATCGAATTATGGAAATGAGGCTCATTGCAGCTGAATACTTGCATTGTGATGCACATGTGATGTGATTGTGTTATTGAGAAAAACTTTACTGACCTTGGTTTTCCTCTCTGTTTTTAGCGTGAATATTTTGACATCTACACGCAATATTGCACCAACTACCCAAAGTAAGTTGCACTGAATGCGCAAAGCGACACACATTATGTTGAAGAGCCTCTGGCTAGATGGTCAGGTTGATGTGATTTTCCTGCACCAAAGAAAAGCTCCTTTGGTTTCTGTCTAATATGGGGGGGGAGGGAAAATATTACCCTGACATTTCTTGACAGAATTTGTGAGATTTACACTTTAATGCAAATAATATTCATTAAACGTCATTAAAGTGTTTTTCAATTTACTAACTAATTAATGCAGTGGTTGGTCAAATAATTCATGACCAATAAGGTTTTTAATACCTGAACAAGCACACAAATTCAGGGTTAATACCATACATTACTGAACCAATGTGTGGGGACAGTAAAATGCATTACATAGAATTATTTTGCCATAACAGCAGTACATATTTACAAAACAATCTACAGACAAAACACATTAAAATCAAGCACAGACATTAAATCATTATGCAGTTTAAAAACAATCAAGAGTTATGTGTATTATGTGATGTGTACAGTTTTAGCTGGATGAAGATGTAGATGTCATCGTTACTACAAGTCAACCACCAATCAATAGTCGCTAGTGCCTCTGCGCATGGGTGATAGGTCTTACTGTAGGTGCTACTTCTATTTGGAGCATTATGTATTTCCTTTGTAAACTTTGATGATTAATGAATTGTCAGAGAGTTATTGTTATCAGTTTGTATAGTGAGATATTTATTAGTGTGGCGTGCTGTGTTTTGACTGTTCATACTCCCTCCATAGCTCTGTGGCTGCTCTAACAGACTGCATGAGAAACAAAACTTTTGCCAAGTTCTTCAGGGAGAGACAAGCTGCTCTAAAGCGATCCCTTCCTCTGGGATCTTACCTTCTCAAGCCTGTCCAGAGGATCCTCAAATATCATCTTTTACTACAGGTTAGACAACCACTCCCAGAATAATACTTTAGAGCAGGCATCCTCAAATCTGTCCCACTCCTGCAGAGTTTAGCTCTAACCCTAATCAAACACACCAGTGCATGCTAATCAGAGTCTTCAAGATCATTAGAAAATCACAGGTAGGTGAGTTTGATCAGGGTTGGAGCTAAACTCTGCAGCAGATTCGCCCTCCATGGAAAGATTTGAGGAACCCTGCTTTAGAGCATTGGTCTCAAACTCAATTCCTGACAGCACTGCACAGTTTAGCTCCAACCCTAATCAAACACACCTGATTCAGCTAATCAAGGTCTTCAGGATTACTAGAAACTTCCAAGCAGGTGTGATTTGGGGTTGGTTGGAGCTAAACTCTGCAGAGCTGTGGTCCTCCAGGAATTGAGTTTGAGACCTCTGCTTTAGAGAGTAGTAAAGGCTTCAAATCACCTACCGTGAGCAATGCTTCCATTATCATGCATGATCATTTTTGTTGGACTATGATAGTTTTTTGCATTTGGAAATTGTCTTTTCTTTTCTTTCTCATTCTTGTATACATTATTGTGCATTTACAATATATTTATTGAAAGAGTTAAGGGGAAAAGAGCTATATCATGGGTTCTCGAGCAAAACAGATCACAGGTCTGTGTTACTAGGGTAAAAATACTAAATGCACATTATTCAAATGTAAAATAACCATAAGAATGTGCATTTGTATAATTGTGGATAGCAATGTTTTTTAAATCTTTTTATTGCCAACCTTGGTTGTTGTTGACATCAATGGCTGTGCATTAGTCAAACTACAGCAGTGATTCTAGTGGGGCCCACTAGGGGCCCTCAGTAAACCAATTGGTTTCAATATGACTTAAAATGATGTAAAATGAGACAAAACAACCATTAAAATTAAAAAGCTAAAATAATAAAAATCAAGATATTCCTTATTTCTTTACTCTCCTCAACAACTGTTTTTAATTGAGGAACCAGGATTCCCAAAGACTTGGAAAATCTGGATATACGAGGGAATCCCCTTAATCTTTGTCCAGTAAATCACAAACAACTGGAAAAGTTTTGGGGCCTTCAAATATTGTTGTGGACAACGGGGGGGCCTTGGAGTCAAAAAGATTGAGAAGCGCTGCTCTACACTATTTTGCTAGAAATTCATTGGTCACTTGGTAATAGAGTATGATACTCGGGAAGAAATCATATTTCTGCTAATGCATTTACATATTTTTTTTTTATTCAGCCTGTAATGTAAATAATTGTGAATGTTGTTGGGCTTACAGTTTAAGGTAATGTTAAAATAATATCATGGTTGATTTCATGATTGATATTTTTGTTTCTTTTATGCAATAAACAATTTTGGATTTATTTGGATGTTCTTTATATTGTAGGAGATTGCCAAGCACTTTGATCCAGAGGAGGAGGGTTATGAGGTGGTGGAGGAGGCCATATACACTATGACTGGTGTTGCGTGGTATATAAATGACATGAAGAGAAAACATGAACATGCAGTCCGTCTCCAGGTGAGCTCGCAAACACACAAAGAAGTTGTGTTTTTGAGCATGTTTCACTGCTCTTGTTTATGTGCTCACAATGTTTAGTGAAGATATTAACCAATTTATGATGTCTGTACCTCCATAATCTATCTCAGGAGGTCCAGTCTCTGCTCATAAACTGGAAGGGACCTGATCTGACTACATATGGAGAATTGGTTCTCGAGGGCACCTTTCGTGTCCATCGTGCCAAGAATGAACGTACGCTCTTTCTCTTTGACCGCATGCTCCTTATTACCAAACGCAGAGGAGAACATTACGTCTATAAGACCCACATCTCGGTATGACTTCATCTATTTTCAGAGAGAAGTACTTTGTTTTTCATTCATTTATTGTCTGAACAGTCAGCACTAATGTAGTGTGAAGCCTTTACCTCTTATAAATTTTAAGAGGTGAATAAGAGGTAATGCCTCTTGTTTGGCAAAGCTGCCATTGTTTTCTCTCTTGTTTCTCTTTATTTACTGCAGTGCTCAACGCTCATGTTGATTGAGAGTGCCAAGGATTCTCTGTGCTTCAGTGTCACTCATTACAAGCATCCCAAACAACCTCATTCTGTCCAGGTGTGTCTTCAATGATTAGCGCCTTTACATAAATACAGATATTTTATTCGTAAAGAAATAGTTCCGCAAAAAACTTTCTGTCATTTTCTCATTGCTGTGTAACATGCATTCCATTTCTACAAAAAAGTGGAAATCTTTGAAAGACCCCATCAAGTTTTTAACATTGTTTACATGCCTATCTGGTTTTTAAAATATGCTTACAGACAAACCATGTGTAAATTCATTAGTTAAAGGGGTCATATGACGTTGATAAAAAGAACATTATTTGGTGTAATGCAATGTTTTATGCGGTTTATGGTTCAAAAAACACATTATTTTCCACATACTGTACATTATTGTTGCTCCTATATGCCCCGCCTTTCTGAAACGTGCCGATTTTTACAAAGCTCAACGTTCTGAGAAGCGAGGCATACTCTGATTGGCCAGCTATCCAGTGCGTTGTGATTGGCCGAATACCTCAAGCGTGAGACGGAAATGTTACGCCCCTTTCCATGTTGTGATGCCGTGTCCCGGCGCGATGACACAAAAACAATAAAACCCATTATAAACGAGGCATTTGTTGCATCCAGTGGGGACATAATTACTGATTATAATGACTTATACTGTCTTTTTACATTACCATGTCTGCATTTGTGATTGGAGAAATGACAAACAACAAGCACTACTCTACACAGCTCAAAACTCGTCAGTGGCAAATTCTTTAAATAACAAAACGTACTTGCAGTCTGTGAGTCAGAAGCGCCAGACTGTCCTTGCAAAGTTAGAATTGCCCCACTTTATAGAAACAGCCTTTGTGCAAGCCAGCATTGTAGGCTACTCTTCCAGGTTCAGGAAATAGTCCTCCGTAAAATGCGCTGCACATACTCTAATATTTGGGTTGAACAGTTCTGGAACAGTGTTGTAAGTTGTGTCCACTTTTGGAAGCCCAAACAAAGTACTTTCGCTTTCACAACGAAACACAGCGTCTCCAGGACATGGTGCCGCAACAATACTACAGCGAGAATAATAGTTCCGCCTTCTTTCTTTGCGTATACATTTGGGTGGTGTTTTGCAAATCTCCCCACACCGTGACGTAGACATGTGGGGGCGTGTTTGAATGAGCCGTTTTAGGGGGGCGTGTTCAAGTCTTAACTTTTATAAGTTAAGACTTGATAGGAAATCCAAGATGGCAGCGCGATCGGACGCAGCGGCCGCTCCGGGTCCCAAAGACGGTGCTTTTATTTCTTTTAATGTCATTTGTTCATCTCAAAATATTGTCGATTTACTGCCAATTCTTAAGGAATTCTCTCCAGAACACATCTATGACCGCCAAAGCCTTTTGGATATCGGCAAAGCATACATACACGAACTCTCGCCGGAGGCTGCTGAGAAGCTACAAGGCCTTTGTTTACTTCTGAAGCCGAACCTCGAGACCGCGGCCTCGCCTACTGACGCTACCCGCACAAGGCGGCGTCACAAGCGGTGTGAGAGAGGACGGAAGCACGGTAAGCGCGGAGGTATACGAGCTAGGCTAAGAGCTAATCCCACAAGACCGGCTCTCCCAACACTCATGCTCTCAAACGTTCGCTCTCTGGAAAACAAACTGGACTTAATTCAACTCAGTCGGTCTACACAGCATGAGGCAAGGGATTGTTGTGTGTTTGTTTTCACTGAAACATGGCTAAACAACAACATCCCGGACTCCGCCATTCAGTTGAACAGGCTAACCTGCTACGGAGCAGACAGAGACACAACACTTTCTGGTAAATCACGCGGTGGTGGCTTGTGTTTGTATATCAACAAAGAATGGTGTGACAATGCTGCGGTAGTATCAAAACACTGTTCACCGTTAGTGGAGTTTATGTTTGTGAAGTGTCGACCATTCTATCTGCCGCGGGAGTTCACGGCCATTGTTATTGGCGCAGTTTACATTCCACCGTGTGCAAACGCTAAGGACGCGCTTCGTGAACTGTATAGCGCCATCAATGAACATCAAACAAATAACTCCGACGGCTTTTTCATCACAGCCGGTGACTTCAACCACACAAATTTAAAGACAGTTTTGCCAAAGTTCTACCAACATGTAAATTTTGCAACAAGGGGAAACAATACACTGGACAATACATTTTGTTTACACAACAGAAAAGAACGCTTACAAAGCTGTACCCCGCCCCCACCTCGGGTACTCAGACCACATCTCTGTTATGCTAATCCCAGCATATAGACCACTTCTAAAACTCGCCAAACCGGTTCAAAAACTCATCACAATTTGGCTGGAGAATGCTACTTGTTGTGAACTTTTTCCTCGTCGAAGCAGAGACCAGGAGACGTTGGGATATCTTTCAAGCAGAAGTTACTCTTTATTGAGAACTAGGGCTGCAACAAACGATTATTTTGATAATCGATTAATCTAACGATTATTAGAACGATTAATCGACTAATCGTCGATTAATTCACTGATTAATCAGTAGACTTTGATTGATTATTCAGTTTTTGCAATTAGTTAGAATATTAAGTTATACATATTCTAACATAAATAAAGGTCACTTCAGCTTTAGAAAAGCATATTATGTAATTACAATTATTACACAATTAATTGGTAACACTTTACGTTAAGGTTCATTAGTTAACATTAGTTAACATGACTGCACTGTATTTTATGTATAATCATTTTCTATTCGTAACGGTTTTAAATTAATTTTTTTTATATAATTTCCTTGTTTTTATTGTTGTGATTATTATTTTTAATATCTATTTCACTTCCTTTTATGTAAAGCACTTTTGTGTTTTTGAATTTTTTTTGTGTATGAAATGTGCTATATAAATAAACTTGCCTTGCCTAACATGAATTAATAATGAACAATACTTCTATAGCATTTGTTAATCTTAATGTTAATTTCAGCATTTACTAATGCATTATTAAAATCACAAGTTGTTTTTTTTACATTGATAAATGCATTGTGAACTAACATGAACAACTGTATTTTTATTAACCGACATTAACAAAGATTAAAAGCTGCTTCAATTAAGGCTATCTATTGCATAAAGTACTATATAAATAAACATGTGACCGAACTCTACTGGAGTAATGTTACGTTACTGAACTGCAGAGCTCATGCAAACATCCACATCGTTGTAATCAGATGCATTTTTAACTGTTGCTTTCACACTGCTGTCGGTTTTTGTTGTTTATTTCGTTACTGAGAGGAAAGCGCGCAATATATATTTACATATTCATCCAAACGCCGCTCAAGTTTGGATGCATTTGCTCTGAAGTGCTGTGTGTGTTCTTCTTGATCTGCATCCAGGAGGGCTAAACTAGAGTCTTGCGCTACAGCGCCACACTGGTCAAACCGCTGTATTGCAGGCTCTTACATTAGGTCATATGAGATCAAACGACTACTCGACAACAAAAATATTTGTCGACAATTTTTTATTGTCGACGTTGTCGATAATGTCGACTAATCGTTGCAGCCCTATTGAGAACTCGCTGTGCGTCGCTGCAGTCATCCAAGTCTAAATCTTAAGTGACTTTACAAGGTTATTTATAGGCATTTCACTAGTTCACACTTACATATAATAAATAGAATAAAGTTTATGCGTATTTGGCGTGCTGTCCGAGGGGAGGGCTTCGAGCTCGGAACTTTGGCCCGAACCCTGAATACCCCCCATAGGTTTAGGACAGGAATAGTTGTAAGTGCGGAGAAGGGGTGGCGGAGGGATGCTGGAAAACTGTCAAGGAACAGAGGTAAGTCTGCTGTGTATATATACACACCTCTTATCTTGTTAACTGGGTTGATTACTGATTGTGCTCCTCTTGTGCTAATTAGGTTAATTATCTGAACGTGCTCCTCCCGAACTTTGTTAATAAAACATCATTTTTGGAGGAGGGATTCTTGGAGGTGGAGCCAAAATCAAACAAAGCAAGCACATGAGGGACATAATCAAATGCATAGACACTAATTCAATCAACCTAACGAATCCACGTCTGGGCCAGGGGCCTCCGAAAGATAGACACTAATTCAATCAACCTAACGAATCCACGTCTGGGCCAGGGGGCTCTTTGAATATACATTGAGTCAGGAAGTGGATAATAAGAATCTAAGTTAAACATTTAAACACAATGTTTCAGTTTATATACTATTACATTGGAACCTAGATTTATCATTTTATAAATTTGTAATCCCACAATTCCCCCTTTGAGAGTTCTAATAACTCTCACAAAATACAAATTTAGACACTTAAAGGTTAATTCTTGTAACTTGTGATCGTTACAGGCACGTAGCACTTGCTCTGTGTTGCTTATCTGTAATTGCATGCTGACACAGAAACAAAACATGCAATTAGGGTCCGTGAAGTTCTTACGGGTAATAGTCTTTTCTGGTTGGAACTGTCGTTTCCTCGTGAGAGGCGGGCGTCATTTGTTGAAAGAAACACTTGATACTGTGGATGCATAGATAGTACGCAAGTAGGAGAAACAACAGCAGAATTGCTATTTCCTTGATCCACAGCCAGGGTTTACCTAACAAGTTTCCGAACCATGAATAATTATCTTCAGTCATCTGGTGTAATTTTGCTGAAAGACCAAGAATGTGCAAACGTTCTTTCCAGCAAACAAGGCATTTCTTGACATATTCATCAGCTCTAAGAATATGTTGTTTCTGGGGTCTACACTTTGCGTGATGTCCATGATGGTTAGTAGTACAAAAATCTTGATCATGTTGATGGATGACTGAAGTTCCCGTATGCGAGTCTCTGCGTTGTGTATTTTTTTTTTTCTTCTTTCTTTTCTCTTTCTTGTGTGATAGTTGGCTCGGCAATGGGTCTAGTTGTTTTCTAGAGGTTGTGGCTTCATCCGCAGGTGAGAAGGGCAGTGCATATGGATCTCAGGACAGCCATCAAGTGGTATCTGCACAGAGGAAGAAAAAAAAAAAAAAAAAAGAGAACAACAGCAGTATTTGTTGTAGAGTCTGCAAACATTAGGGTTGTATCCTCTGTTCAAATATAGTCTGCTATTGTTGTTCCTTCTTTCCCTATTTCTCAATTCCTGCGACACCTAAAGAACAGTGAGGTAAGGATGGACTAGTGGATGGGGAAGGCCTATGAGGGAGTCTTCACCGCAGGGTTTGCCCCCGAAGCCTGTTGCTTTCGGTTCTTCCCTGGGCTCCTCACTGGCCCGTGTGTCCTATCCTATCCCTGTAGGTGGGGGAACAACTTTACAGTGTGACACATGAGTCCAAGTTTTCCTTCCCTGACACAATACTGCAGCTTGAGCTGAAAAATGATCTGGAAGACGACCTGAAGCAACTACTTCAGTGGTGGAAGTTACTGCATATCCTGCTCGTCTGTTACCTTCAATAACTTGAGCTGAACCATCAACAAACAACTCCAATTCTGCATTATCTATGGGAGTTTCTGCTATTTCACTTGTCGCTGCATATGTAAGCGTAACACAATCATGAGTCATTTCGCCTTCATCCTCTAACACAAATTCAGTCATTGCAGACATCATACATGAGGATGGGTTCGTGACTGGTGCACGCTGTATAACAATATTCGGGGCTGTGAGAGTTGCTACTGTAATTTCTGCACCTGTATCAAGCAAAAAAATCAATCTCTTTCTCTTTTATGCTACCTTTCACAAAAATTCTTTGGTCATTGTGTTGGATTACAGGAGAAAGGTAGCTACTCACAGCCCCAACAATTAGTTTTTTTCTTGGTCTTGTTGTGCTCTTAGAAGAGCCTGAACTAGCTGTCCTACAGTTTCAGTGGTCATTGGCGGAACTACTTCAGGGTTGTGTGCAGGCTGAGAAGGAGCAGAATTATGCATAGCATTTCTTTTACTATCTTGCAACTTCTTCCTACACTCTTTCTCCCAATGTCCTAATTTTTCACAGTATTTGCATTTGCTTTCTCTTTTAGACCATCTATTGTCTTGTTTCGTTGTGTTAAACGTAGCTGCTGCTACTCTTACTTTTGCCTTGACATCAGCATCTCTTTCCCATGTAGCTAACCTGTCTAGGTTACTTCTGAGAGTTCTGTTAGACCAAGTTAGATCTAAAAAGGGTAAAGCTTTTCTGTATTCGGCTACAAGCCCATCTGACCAGATACGAACCAGGGGTCCCTTGTCCTCCAGCACACTTTCAGGGTCAAAAACAATTCCACTGTAAATTACAGCTGACTGACAAAATCTCTCAGTATATTCACTCACAGATTCTTCTATCCTTTGCACACAGTTAGTGATTCTGGACCAGTCTATTTTGGGTCCCATGATATTCTTTAGAATTTCCAAAACACCTTCTCTCAAATCGCTTTTACTGGCATGTTGTAGTTCAGAAGTAACAGCAGATTCAAAACTGTTGAATTCAGATTCAGTTAGGATTTGTGACATCAGCTGTGTGACTTCTGCCAACGACATGTCATAAAGACGCATTTTACTGATCAATGTTCTTCTAAATTCAGAAAAATGTGTGCGTGCTGACGGTAAACTCTGAGATAGTCTCTCTATATCTTTAGGTCCTAGCGCTTTGGCAACAGTTTGTACTTGGGCAACAGAAGAGTTGGGAGGAACACTTTCAATTCCCTCAATTCCCTGAGATCTCCTCCTAGCACCACACACATTGACTGAATTTACAGGCACATCAGTTACTGATTGGAGAGCTACATCTGTTTCAAAAAACGCTTGTAAATCAGGGTAAATGTTATCAGGCTGACTAACTTTCACATCAGTTTTTGCTGCATCTTTCTTGAGGTTCAATTTCTTAGTCAAAGTGGATACTCTAGCACGGAGTTCATTGTTCTGTTTCTCTAGCTCTGAGTTACACTGAGACTGTTGTGTGGCTAATGTTAAACTGAATTCTCTGTGACAACAGATAATGCCTTTCACATTGTTCTTGCGAATACATGCTCCTAGTACCTTTTTACACTCTTCTACAGACCAAGGCTTGTCTGGATGAATCTCATATTTCTGAGTTAGTTCTTGTCTAACTTTCTCAGTCAAGTCAAGTCAAGTCACCTTTATTTATATAGCGCTTTTAACAATACAGATTGTGTCAAAGCACTTAACAGTATCAAGTTGGAGGATAGAGTGTCAGTAATGTATAATAATAAGATTAAACACTCAATTTTCAGTTAAGGGCGTTTCATTATTGAATTCGGAGATGTCATTGTCTAGCTAAGTTTTGTTTAAATAGTAACTGTGAAATCAAATTTACTATAATCGCTAGAAATTAAGTGTCCCCAACTGAGCAAGCCAGAGGCGACAGCGGCAAGGAACCAAAACTCCCTCTGAGACAGAATGGAGAAAAAAACCTTGGGAGAAACCAGGCTCAGTCGGGGGGCCAGTTCTCCTCTGGCCAGGATATTATTGTTTATTCATTGTTTACTTATTGTTTTAATTACATTTTTAAATGTATAAATGTATTATATTTCTATTTTTATATTGTTTCAATTTCTAACAATAATAGTATTATGTAGTTAGGTATTTTATTATTATATTTTTAATTATTTGTTTTATTTTTATTTTTATTGTATTTTAGTCGAGGTCTTCACTGGGGATATGTCTCTGGGGCTCATCGCTGACGATCAGGGCCGCAGACATCATCTCCCGGCGCCGATCCACCATCTGATCCGGACACGGACTGAGAAACAGAATAAGAAAGAAACAACTATTAGCGTAGATGCCAATCTTCTTACGATGTAACGAGTACATCGTGTGTTATGGGAAGTGTTCCCGGTTCCGGTTGATCTAATTAATGCAGCCTAACAATCCTTTAACGGATTTGAATAATAGAAGTGTAGTAGTGTGTTAGGTGTATGTCAGGTTAAAGAGGTGGGTCTTTAATCTAGATTTAAACTGACAGAGTGTGTCTGCCTCCCGAACAGTGTTTGGTAGATTGTTCCAGAGTTTGGGCGCTAAATAGGAAAAAGATCTGCCGCCCGCAGTTGATTTTGATATTCTAGGTATTATCAAATGGCCAGAGTTTTGAGAACGCAGCGGACGTGAAGGACTATAATGCGATAAGAGCTCACTCAAGTACTGAGGAGCTAAACCATTTAGGGCTTTATAAGTAATTAACAAGATTTTAAAATCTATACGATGTTTAGTAGGGAGCCAGTGCAGTGTTGACAGAACCGGGCTAATGTGGTCATACTTCCTGGTTCTAGTAAGAACTCTAGCTGCTGCATTTTGAACCATCTGTAATTTGTTTATTAAGCGTGCAGAACAACCACCCAATAAAGCATTACAATAATCTAACCTTGAGGTCATAAACGCATGAATTAATGTTTCTGCATTTGACATTGAGAGCATAGGTCTCAGTTTAGATATATTTTTAAGATGAAAAAAATCAGTTGACTATGAAAAATAGTCTCAGTGACTATTAGGTTCATTTGTTCTCCTAACAGCGTTTTGAATTCACTATCTGACCACAAAGGAGTCGCAAGACCACTCTTTTCTGTGGTTGGAATCAGCCTAGCATTCCTTCTAATCATTGTGTAAGTTTCTTCTGTACCACACAAACAAACACTAAACAAAAAACAAAACAAAACACTAAAACTTCTCTGATCCACAGAGGGTACGCTTGTTAACACATCACCTATTGTTAACCTTCCCTGGTAAAGCAGAGGATAACACAAATTACTAGCACTTTACGCTAATCTTCCCTGCTAAAACAGAGGGTAACCAGTTCTTCCCTGCTGAAACAGAGGATAACAAATATTAGCATGTGATGCTAATCTTCCCTGCCTGAACAGAGGATAAACAATATTAGCACGTAATGCTAATCTTCCCTGCCTGAACAGAGGATAAACAATATTAGCACGTAATGCTAATCTTCCCTGCCTGAACAGAGGATAAACTTCATCTCTAAAAATATTTTTTTTTAGAGGATAAACTTAGTTAAACCAAACCCTACAGCTGTCTGTTAACTCTTCTCTGACGGCGCAGAGGATAACAAATTTGTACTGGTCTTAAAGGTTCTTTTGGATAGAGTGACACTCACCAAACCTTGGTTGTACAGAAGTTTCAATCTGGATTCAGGTGAGGAGCTCTATCCGGGGCACGGCACCATCTGTTGTGAACTTTTTCCTCGTCGAAGCAGAGACCAGGAGACGTTGGGATATCTTTCAAGCAGAAGTTACTCTTTATTGAGAACTCGCTGTGCGTCGCTGCAGTCATCCAAGTCTAAATCTTAAGTGACTTTACAAGGTTATTTATAGGCATTTTTGGAGGAGGGATTCTTGGAGGTGGAGCTAAAATCAAACAAAGCAAGCACATGAGGGACATAATCAAATGCATAGACACTAATTCAATCAACCTAACGAATCCACGTCTGGGCCAGGGGCCTCCGAAAGATAGACACTAATTCAATCAACCTAACGAATCCACGTCTGGGCCAGGGGGCTCTTTGAATATACATTGAGTCAGGAAGTGGATAATAAGAATCTAAGTTAAACATTTAAACACAATGTTTCAGTTTATATACTATTACATTGGAACCTAGATTTATCATTTTATAAATTTGTAATCCCACACTACCTCAACACTACAGGACTGCTTTCAGTGCACAGACTGGAACATGTTTAAAGAGGCGGCCACCTACAACAGCCACACAGACCTGCAGGAGTACACTGAAACTGTGACTGCTTACATCAAAAAGTGCATTGATGATGTGACAGTCACCAAGACCATCACCACACGTGAAAACCAAAAGCCGTGGATGACAGCAGAGGTTCGTGGGCTGCTAAAGACCAGAGATGAAGCATTCAGATCAGGAGATAAAGCAGCCCTCAAAACAGCAAGAGCCAATCTGTCCTGTGGCATCAAAAATGCAAAACGGTCATATGCTCAAAAAATTAACAATCACTTCACAGACAGCAGAGACGCACTGCTTGCCACAGACACACTGAATGGCTGTGGCAAGCCATTCAGACCATCACTGACTACAAGCCCCCGCCACAGGCCTGTGATGATGATCCATCCCTCCCCGATACAATCAACCACTTTTATTCATGGTTTGAAATGCAGAATGACACACCTGCACAAAAACTGCCCACACCTCCCAACGACCAGGCACTCTGTCTGTCTGCAGCCGACGTAAGGAAGACCCTATCCAGGATTAACCCACGAAAGGCTGCGGGTCCTGACAACATACCTGGCCGTGTACTGAAAGACTGTGCTGCACAGCTGACGGATGTCCTAACAGATATCTTCAACACCTCGCTGAGCCAGGCAGTCGTCCCCATATGTCTCAAATCCACAACGATCATACCGGTACCAAAGAAATCACCTGTGTCCTGTCTAAATGACTACCGTCCCATAGCACTGACTCCAATCATAATGAAGTGTTTTGAGAGGTTAGTCATGCAAAAAATCAAAACCGGCCTCCCCAACACACTCGATCCGCTCCAGTTTGCATACTGTCCAAACCGCTCTATGGACGATGCAATTTCCACCACCCTCCACCTGGCTCTCACCCACCTAGAAAACAAAGACTCCTATGTTAGAATGCCGTTCATTGACTTCAGCTCGGCATTCAACACAATAATCCCACAACAGCTCATAAATAAACTAAACCTGCTGGGCCTTAACAATTCCCTCTGTAATTGGATCCTGGACTTTTTAACCGGAAGACCTCAGTCATTCAAAAACAAGGTCAATTTGTGGACATTTCTCATCTTTTCAACTGTATTTTTGAGATTATGGATATGGATGCCTAATAATTTTCTGTTAAAATGCTTTTTGGCTCTCCCCATCAGCTGCGTAAATGCTGGCTCTGTATATTTGTCAGTTGATGGTGTTGCCTTTGAGTTACAAAGAAAACAACAAAAAAAAGTATTGGAGTCCTCTTTGATGCCAGCCTGTCATTTAAGCTTTTGTACACTGTTAAGACCTCCTCCTTTCATTTTAGAAATAATGCACATTTATTGCCTATGCTGTCCTTTTCTTTTGCTGAAAGGTTGATTGTAACTTTTTTTTTTTCTCGCACATTGACTACTGTTGTTATCCTTGTTGGTGTGTCTAAATCATCCCTTAATAAACTACAATATTTGTAGTAAAAAAACTAAAAAAAAAACACTCAGCAGCTATAATCTCATCAGGGGCCATGGTTGGTTACCATATAACCCCAAGGCTTTGCATGATCTGTCTCGACAATATTTGGCCAAACTTCTAACGCCTTGCACACCAAGTCGCATCTTGAGATTCCCTCACTGTGAAGTTGTGGCCTAATGGTTAGAGAGTCGGACTCGTAACCCAAAGGTTGCGAGTTTGAGTCTCAGGTCCGGCAGTGATTGTAGGTGGGGGGATTGAATGTACAGCGCTCTCTCCACCCTCAATACCACGACTGAGGTGCCCTTGAGCAAGGCACCGAACCCCCAACTGCTCCCTGGGCGCCGCAGCATAAATGGCTGCCCACTAGGGCTGGGCGATATATCTCATGCAATATGCATGTGCATCTCGTCAGTAAAGCCGGTTCGGTTGGGCATTTTTAAATCTCATCTTAAAACATTTTATTTTAGAATAACTTTTACTTGATTATCTGTTCTTTTTTGTAATTTTTGTTTTGTTATATTTAAAGTGTAATGTTTTACATTGTTGTGCAAAGCACTTTGACAAAGTTATTTTTAAAATTGCTGTACGAAATAAATTTATATAAATTTGATATTACCTTGTAGACAACCCTGTATAATTCACTCTTCCTCTTCTTCTTAGGAATTAATTAATTTATTCAACAGATTAATTCAATATTGCCACTTGTGTAGCATTTACTACTTCAGTTAACCAAGTAAAAATGGAGCAGGTAGTCTGAGCTGGTGTGATTAAATTAATGTGCATATTCATGGCTCCACATATACTAAATGAGTTAAGGGTATAGTGTTTTATTCAAGCCATTTTAAGGCATGAATAAATTATTTATACGGCAAAAACATTAAATATGTCTGATTATCAAAAATGAGTTTTAAGGAATAAAATTAGTGACTGCAGGGGGACTTTAAAGAATCTTTATGCAGCTCTTGCCCTAAAATAACTCTTCGAAGGTATCTGTCATATATCAAATATCCACCTTCATTGCAGCTCTTAGATCAATGATAAAACATTGTAATGTTTGGTTTAAAGACATTTCAGATCCAGTGATATTTGTTGCTGTTGACATTCAACATGCATTATTGATGCCATATTTGATTGGAGTGCAAAAAATAATTTTGCTGTTTGTAAAACAAAGCTATCCTATGGCTTTAGAAGACTTAAAATAACCACACATATTGTGTTGGATGGACTACTGTCATGTTGTTCTTGTTGGATCTTGAAAGCTCATGCTCACTTTGAGCTGACACTGTATGAAAATTCTTTAAAATGGAGTTCCTCCTTGTATGTTTCACAGAAAAAAATAATAGCATATGGGTTTGAGTAAATAATTTAAAAAAAATTGTTATTGTTTTTGTTTATACAACTCTAAAAACCTTATTTTCAATAGGCTAGGACGATGGAGGAAAAAAAGTTATGGGCTCATCATATTAAACGGCTCATTCTAGAGAACCATCAGGCTGTGATACCACAAAAGGTATGCAATGAAATACAAAAACATTTTTTTTTTTTAAATATCTAAAATTAATTTGGATTTGCTGTTTCTGTTTTAGGCAAAGGAAGCAATCTTGGAGATGGATTCTATTTGTAAATATTTCTAACCACTCATGAACATAATTTCATACCATTATTCTTTTTTTTTTAATTATGAAAAAAAAAATGTCATGGGCCTGTTTTGACGGACAACTTTTTTTCAGACAAAAAGTATAGGTACAGCCCTGAGAGGCTCAAAAAGTCTGTGTCATGCCAGTCAGAGGAGTTTTCTAACTCTAGACAAGGCCGGAGACAGTCAGGTAGGTTCCCAATCTAAGTCTTGCTCTTAACATATCTTTTTTTAATTGACACTTTCCAATTTTACAAAGATGGTCTACTAAATCATCTTTCAACAGAACCATCTAAAGAGATCCTAAAGAACACTGAAGGTAAATCTCCATGTGTCCATTCTGTTTTAACTTTAAGTAAAGATATTGTCCTATATTTAAATAAAAAGTTTGTAAGTGTTAGCTGCTGGCATGTAATAATGGTATAGTGGGATCAGACACTAGTGAAAACGTGTCTATTTTTCATTTTCTTGTGTAGTAAGACATTTAAATTGTATTATTAATTTAACTTTAATTTAAGCAGAATGTTTAACTGAAAAAATAACCAGAAAAATCTGAATGTCTGTTTTTGCTTTGTCTCTCTTTTTCTTTAATGAATGTGGCACTCAAGTGGCTCAAAAATTACAAAAAATTCAAACCTGAAAATCCATCTTATCTAGACAATGTTCCAAGCATATTGTGCTTAAGTGAAAGCAAGAAATTCTACAAAGTATGGCTAATGTCACAAATGTGCTTGCATATTTGGTATTAAAGAAAAGAAAAGAAGTAATGTTATGTTCCTGGACCCCACTTTATACCATTTGTATTTCACATACTGTATTTCACTGAAATTGTTTGGAACAAAATTATAAACACTGTTGATAAAAATGCCTTCAAATTTACTAATATTCTCTTTCTTTTATCTGGCTGATGTCTGGGTGAATTCTTCAGTAATACTAAAGGTAAGAAGCCATTAAGTCAAACAATTCAGTTAGATGTGGTTATACAAAACCACAAAGACAGTATATAAAAAAACAGAAAGAATGCTAGAAATCATACTAGCAGAAGTGTACAAATTATGTTCTTTTTATTTGATGTGTTTACTTTGTGGTCCACAAGACTGTTGAAATGTTGAAGAATTTTTCTAATTCTATGAAAATGGGGAACAATAACAACAAGGAGGAACGATATCAATGGAATAACCTTCAGAATTATTTGAAGCTGATGAATGATAAAAACAGTGATGGCCTATCAGAATTTAACCCTGCTTTAAAGAACTTAAAGAACATTATCGATCTTGATGTGAATGAGCCTTAAAATCAAAGTACATTTTTGTCATTATAAATTTGTACTCGAGTAAGATGTACCCATCATTGAACCTACTTCAAAAAGTACATTTTTAAAAAAGTTACTTAAGTAAATGTATCAGAGTAAAATGTAGCACATTACTATCCGCTTCTGTTTTTAGAGTGATGTCAAAGAACAGCTTGTGAGAAGTAGGGCACCTTTATACCCAAAAGGAAATTATTTTTCCAAAGAGATATTCTTTTTTTCTTGGTTTGGGTCATGTCCTTATATGTCCTAAGAAGAAATCTTTGTGACTTCATGCCCCAGCATTCTGACAGTGAGGGGGCATTGGCCGCTGACAGGTGGCCTTTACAAGCCACTGCTAGCATTAGCACTCTTGGCTTATGCGAGTCTTCAGCTGAGAAGCCTGTTGCACAAGACGAATACCCTCCTGAAGCCCTGATTCCCAGTGATAATGAGGAACCTATCCGTGCCTCGCCATCTCTGAAAGCCAGATTGATGCCAGAGGATGGGGATGAAGCAGAAGGGGAGGGAAGTGACTCTGACGATATTCTAATGGAGGACAACCAGGTAGCTGACTTTGCTAGTTCAATGTTGGCTGCAATTTCCTGCTGGCACTATAGAGCCAGAGCTTTGCTTTCCATGGACTTCACAACGGTGAGGTTCTCTGCCACCAAGGGGATCCTATCATACCCCAACCTGACCTGCAACCTGACCTGCATGTCTCCCAAACCTCCCGCCATGTTGCATGTGCTCTCACAGAATGCCTCAATTCACTAACAGCTCACACGGCATAAGCAGAAGCTAGCTTTGTAGAGCATCCAGCAATGCTAGAAGAACTAAACAAATTGTAACAAACTTGTTACAGTTCAACACACAACGCATATACTGTACTTCATAATTTTTTTCACTGTATTGCTGAATGTCACTTTGTTGACATCTAGCAACGGTTATGATCGTTAATGATAACTGTTCACTTTTTTTTTTATTGTTCCAGGTTTTTTTTTTTTGTGCATTCAAATCAGTAATAATAGCTTTATTGAAAAGAAGGAATTTGGCTTGTAGTGTAAAAAAAATAAATTAAAATATGGAAATAAATACATGTGGAAATAAATAATAAATGCATATAAAAATATAAATAAACACATGAATGAATAAATAAATAAATACAAAAATGAATGAAAGTATAAGTAAATAAATGTTAAAAATAAATGTAAAATAAATACAGAAAATAATACATAAAGTAAAAAAGTAATTTAAAAATAAATTCAGGATAAAATTTTATTACAAATGAACTATATTTGTTTTTATCAAGTAATTTATTTCTTTATTTTCCAGTTATTACATTTAATTATTTAATTGTTTTTATTTATTTTATTTTTATTTCTGCAGGTTTGTTCCTCCATGGTAGAGAATGTTCAGATGTTGATTCACAAATTTTTAAGAACATCAAAAAACTAAATTGACACTAAGTATTTCATTCCTTAATTCAAAAGTTTGTCATCTGTAATCAAAATTTATTAACTTGCTCTGTCCCTAACAAATTTAATTCCTAGTATCTTCTCCTCCAGTCTTCTGCCTCCATTCTGGTACCTGACATGCAGTGGCGCCTCCCCCATTTGTCAAAACCATGTTAATTGTTTACATTAGATATTGATGTAATATTTTTAGGCATACATATATTATCAAACATGGATCAAATAGTTAATTTTGAATTTCCTTTTCATACTCCACTCGCACAAGCAACTTTAATTGTACAGCATGTTTGTTGGAGGATCACATTGAATTTAATAAGCTACAAAACTCACAAGCATGTATACAACATATTTTACCATTTTTTATTTCTCTTGTAAAATCAATGCTTTTTGGTGATGGTCTCCCCAGTTCAATCCAAACTGTTTATCTCTCTGTAACTATAAAGATAAAAGCTGTTTTATTTATTTATTTATTTTTATGATGTGCATCTTCCAAATACAATCAGTTTTATTTGTAAAGTTAAGAACGATTATTTCCTCTTCTTTCTAGAATACTGCAACTAAACTTTTCTTAACACATTGAGGTCTAGAGCATATGAATCAAAGCTGCTTAAAAATTAAAAGATATGTAATGCTTAGAGTATAAATGTATTTATAATTGTATTTATTTATTTATTAGCTCTATTTTTTCCAAGTAACATAATGTGCTTTTTGTGGTGACATACTGTAACCAGTAAATTATGTTTATTGTTTACAGTACAAAAATATTTAATGTGACCATACAACAAAGGAAAAAAAATTGTATGGTATAGATTAAGTAGAACCAGATCCTTGAAATAATTACAGGTTAACTCTATTTATTTATTTGTTTATGTACAGGTACATCTCAGAAAATTAGAATATGGTGAAAAAGTATTTTTTTTTTCTTGTAACTTATTTCAAAAAGTGAAACTTTCATATATTTTAGATTCATTACATGTAAAGTAAAACACTTCAAAAGTTTTTTTGTTTAATTTTGATAAATAGAGCTTACAGCGAATGAAAATCAAAAATCAGTATCTCAAAATACTAGAATATTTCCTAAGATCAATCAAAAAAAGGATTTGCAAACCAGAAAAGTTCAAGTTCTTTAAAGTATGTATTTATGCACTCAATACTTGGCCGGGGCTCCTTTAGCACAAACTCCAGCATCAGTGAGGTGTGGCATGGAAGCGATCAGCCTGTGGCACTGCTGAGGCACTATTGAGCCTTCAGCTCGTCTGGATTGTTGGATTGACTGTTTCTCATCTTTCTCTTGAAAATATCCCATAGATTCCATATGGGGTTCAGGTCAGGCATGTTGGCTGGCCAATCACTCACAGTAATATCATGGTCAGCAAAGCACTTGGAAGTGGTTTTGGCACTGTGGGCAGGTGCTAAAGTCCTGCTGGAAAAGGAAATCAGCATCTCCATAAAGCTTGTCAGCAGATGGAAGCATAAAGTGCTCTAAAATCTCCTGGTAGACGGCTGCATTGACTTTGGACTTGGTAAAACACAGTGGACCAACACCAGCAGACATCACGGCACCCCAAATCATCACTGACTTCGGAAACTTCACACTGGACTTCAAGCAGCTTGGATTCTGTGCCTCTCCAGTCTTACTCCAGACCTTGATTTCCAAATTAAAAGCAAAATTTACTTTTATCTGAAAAGAGGACTTTGGGTCACTGAGCAACAGTCCAGTTCTTTTTCTCCTTAGCCCAGGTAAGATGCGTCTGAAAATGTTTCTGTTTCAGAAGTGGCTTGGTAGCCCTTTTCCTGAAGACGTCTGAGCGTGGTGACTCTTGATGCACTCTAAGCTTCAGTTCACTCCTTGTGAAACTCTCCCAAGTGTTTGAATCGTCTTTGCTTGGCAGTATTCTCAAGCTTGCGGTCATCCCTGTTGCTTGTGCACATTTTCCTACCCAATTTCTTCCTTCCAGTCAACTTTGCATTTAATATGCTTTGATACAGCACTCCTTGAACAGCCACCCCTTTCAGTAATGACCCTCTGTGATTACCCTCTTTGTGGAGGGCGTCAATGATCATCTTCTGGACCATTGCCAAGTCAGCAGTGTTCCCCATTATTGTGGTTTCAAAGAACAAGAGATACCCAGAATTTATACTGTATGGATGGTCATTTATTGACACTCAAATGTAAATATTCTAATATTTTGAGATACTGATTTTTGACTTTCATTAGCTGTAAGCTCTAATCATCAAAATTAAAACAAAAAAACTTTAGAAGTGTCTTACTTTACATGTAATGAATCTAAAATATATGAAAGATTCACTTTTTGAAATTTACAAGAATTTTTTTTATTTTTCACCATATTCTAATTTTCTGAGATGCAAAACTCTGGCCACCACATTAAAAATTTCCTGGAGGCTCTACTGGTAACAACATTGTCTTGAATTAATTCATGATACGACAAGATTCTAGCGACAAACAATTTGTCTATGCACACTCAACATGTAAATGGGAGTGATGTGACAGTCAGAACTGTTCTCTCTGTTTGCAAGCACTATCATATTTACAGAATAATGCACTGCAACTGAGGAACGTACAGCTAAAGAACATGTTCCTTGACTATATTATTATGACTAATGTGAAGCTTCACCAGAAGGCATGCTTTTCATGGCTTTCCATTTCGAATATACGTGAGGAGTAGTAATTCAGGTTCTGTGAGATTTGTGTGTGTACATGGCTCTCCAATGCAAAGTCACGAAAATAAGCAAGCGCTAATCAAAAGATTGTTGGTTAGGACAAAACTCTTTAAAATGGATTATATTGCATGTCCTAACCAGACACAACGCAATGTTGCGACATGGTGAACACTCACTTTCCATATCATACCCCAGTTTACATAACATTGTTTCAAATGTTCAATGGTGATTTTAATTCAAACATGTTAACTGAGATGTGCATGTAATAGCAGTTGTTCTATTCACTGCATTAACATAACTGTTTGAAGCTATTAAGATCTGTTATTTTGAAAGTAGTTCTGAACTAACGACCAAGCCCAGATGGAATCTGTGTGCACAGAATTATTCAGAAAGCTCCAGATTTTCACATCATTCACAAAGTTCTACATATTCTCCACCTATTGTTTAATTTTTTTTTACCTAATTTTGAACATTATCACATTTGTAATAATTATGTAAAATATTTTGTAAAAATTAGTTTGTCATTTTGTTGAACAAACAAGCAAACAATAAATAAAAGAATACACATTTTCTTCCCAAAATCAGCATAGCAAAAGCTGATTTCATCTGGGCCTGCTAATGACTCTAACTTAATCTGGATGTCTGAATAATTGTTTATTATATAACACTGTAAATATTTATTGAAAGTTAATTGTTTTTGTGAAACATCCCTGAAAAAAAACATGTTTTTATGTTAGGAGGAAGGGGGGTGTGGGGACACTGAAAACAATTTTAAAGGAGAAAATGGCCCATCAGTTGAACAGGTGGAGGCTTATCTCAAGGATGAAAAATATATCTCGGAACAGGTTAGTTGTTTAATTAAAATTGTTTAATTTGTTATGTTAGCAAAATTGTATTAGTATTAGTACACCTTGGACTAAAATTCTACTTACTGATTGTAAGTTGCTTTAGTAAGTAACAGGTTACATAACCAATGTTTTGAACTTTGACATGTTTTGTATCATGAGGTTGTTGGCAATACCCAGCTGTATTTGAAACAAACCCAGAGATCAATTAAATTAGCTTATAACTGTATCTTGATTTCCCCTTCTTGCACTCAAAAGGACAAATCACAAAACCTGGAAATGACCTCTTACTGGGGTTCCACTGAGAAATTGAAGCCAGATGTGTTTTGTGATCCAGAGTCCCAAGAGATGGACAAACAGGTCCCAGATATCCAGGATCTGGAGTCTGGAGACAAAGATGATCAGAAAGGTTCTAAAGGAGAGGCCTCATCTCTGTTAAAGCAGGAAGACACACCTGGTGATTCTTCAGAGGAAGAGGAGGATGTAGAAGGGAAACCAGACTCCACTAGCATCCTACCATCATCTGTTCTTGATAAGGCCAGTGCCATTGCTGAACACTTTGTGTGTAATGCGCGGCGTAGTAGCGTCAGCACAGAGGAAATCCGCTCCCTCGTTTGCGTATCTCCATGTCTTCCCAGCAGGACCGGGAGCACTGTAAGTCTAGGAGATGCCTATGAGCGTCAACATCGCCTTGCTAGCTCCTGCTCTGAGTCACATGGAGTTCCACTGACCCAGGAAGCCCTTGCATCAGCAGACTTCGTGATCGGGTCAGCAGGAGAGGACAGTCTTTTTGACTCGGATCGAAGCATCTACAGAAGAAGGGATTCAGTGCTTTCCAGGCAAGACCAGCTACTCATTGACAAGATTAGGAGCTACTATGAGAATGCAGAACACCAGGATGCTACATTTAGCCTAAAGCGTAGAGAGAGCCTCACTTACATTCCAAGTGGGCTTGTTAGAAATTCAGTTAGTCGTTTTAACAGCATTCCTAAAGATAAAGGCCTTGCCTTAGAGAAGACCACCAGTACATCTGGACCTGTTACAGCTCATAACTCACTCACAGAATCTCTTTTGGCTACATCAGCTCTGTCTGAGACCAATGCAAATCCAGCTACCCTGGAACAACTTGTTATCAGCGCTTCCAAAGATTTCTCTAGGCATGACAATAACGGAGACCTGTTTGACTCTGATGTAGATGGTTCCATTAAACCTCAGTCTATAGATGGGAGTCATGAGGAAGAGGTTTTCCGTCCCTCCTCTGAGATGATCAAAGTCTGGCAAGATATGGAAAAAGAGGTCACTAGATGTCAAGGGGACCTCAAAGCACTGAGGCCCAGAGAAATTCCTTATTTTAGAGGGACCAGTCCCAGCCTCTCCAGGAAGGATCCAAACCAGAGAAGAAAGACAGAAATGAAAGGCAGCGATGGACTGATTATGTTTGAAGATTCAGATCTGAGCACTATCAGAGAGGAGTCATTTACACCATTAGCTTTTAAGGAGAAGGAAAACCTTGCAGCCAGTGAGAATGATGCCATCAGACCCAGACAATGGGAGGATGAAGGTAGACCCCTTAGAGCTCTAGCCCCCCGTGTTATCCAGTTGAGAGCAGAAACTGAAGATGAGAGAGACACAGGAGCTCAGTCAGCAGAAGACGCAGATTCATCCCAAAACAAAGTTTTCCATCTGGCAAGGAAATACAGTCAACGCATGAAGTGCACACAACCAGTGTTGAGGCAGAGGAGTCAGGAGTCAGGAGAAACATGGTTGGCCAAGAGGAACCTGCTTTCGGTGGTGGAAGAAAAGCCAGAGAAAGAGGCCAAAGGTAAGATGGATACTATTTGAATATTATCATATCTTTATCCCCCCCAAAAAAAGTTAAATAGTATGAAACAGCATTTTCAACTACTTTTACTTCCATAACACAACATATTTCAACATTCATTGATTGAATTGTGACAAGTTATTGTTCCTTGCCTCAATGGAGCTATAAAATAAAAGTTTTGTTTGCATAATATATGTGTGGACACTGTGCATATTTATTATGTATACAAACCCATGCATGCATATAGTTCAAGTTCAAGATTTATTTGTCACATACACGATTATACAGAGAGTATTAACCAGCAGTGAAATGTGAGTCAGGTCCGCTCCATGGACAGTGCAATATTATAGAAAACAACACAAAGAAGTATACATAAAATGAAATGAATAAAAAAAAAAGATATAACGAACAAAATATAAAATAATGTGCATGATAGTATACTGTAGACTTAAATATTAAGATAAGCATGACTGTACAAGAGAGGAATGTGCAAATAGGTTGTACATGGTTGACATGTAGCAGCAATCTCAAAAAACAAAACAAAAAAAAAAGATACCAAAACACAGAAAGTGATGTGTGCAAATGACACTGTCAGTATGAGGTAGAGAAAAATGAGTGTGAATATCTTACTGATTGTGAGTGATTAATAAGTGAAGTCATGATGATGTTAAGAGGCTGAGTTTGAGTTAAGGAGTCTGATGGCCTGGGGGAAGAAACTCCTAAGTCTCTCAGTTTTTGCCATCAGGCAGCGGAAGCGCTTACCAGATGGCAGCAGAGTGAAAAGACAGTTACCAGGGTGATTTGAGTCTTTGATGATTTTGACAGCTCTGCTTCTGCAGCGTTTGAGGTAGATGTCCTGCAGAGAGGGGAGAGCAGACCCTGAGATACGCTCAGCTAAGCGCACAACTCTCTGCAAGGCTTTGCAGTCTTGACTGGACCTGTTTCCATACCACACTGAGATACACTGAGTCAATACACTTTCTATGGTCCCTGAATAGAAAGTTTTCAGGATTGTTGGTGAGACTCTGAATTTCCTCAGCTGTCGCAGATGGTACAGCCTTTGCCTGGCTTTCTTAACCTGTGTTTGAATGTGTGTAGTCCAAGTCAGGTCCTCTGAGATGTTTACACCGAGGTACTTGAAGCTGCTTACTCTCTCCACAGGGGTCCCACTGATCATAAGAGGAGTGTAGGGCAGCAGGTGTCTCTTTCTGAAGTCCACAATCAGCTCTTTAGTTTTGCTCACATTCAGAGAGAGACAGTTGTCCTGGCACCATGATGTGAGTCTCTCTACCTCATCCAAGTATGCGGTCTCATCATTGTTGGAAATGAGGCCCAGAAGCACAGTATCATCAGCAAATTTGATAATAGATGTGGATCTGTGAGAGGACACGCAGTCATGTGTGTAGAGAGAGTAGAGCAGGGGACTCAGGACACAACCCTGCGGGGCTCCTACGTTCAGGGTGATGGAGTTTGAGGTAAACTGGCCAACTTTCACCACTTGAGGTCTGCCGGTCGGTGGGGTTGGGTGATATGACCAAAATCTTATATCACGATATAACTAATTCTATATCACAATAACGATATATATCACGATATAGTTATTTTTTTCTTTAATTTTTTTTTATGATATTAAATCTTTGATACCATATAATTTTCATAATCCTTGTCACCGATGTCAATATCAAACTAATAGAAATATAATACAATATAAAAAATACAATATAAAACAAAAAAAGGCGTGTAAGAACATGCCTTTTTTGTGTGTGTGTGTGTGTGTGTATTGTATTGTGTATTGATGTGAATTAATGTTAGACAGTAAACGCTATTGGATGCAAAAAAAATTGGAAGAAATCCCAACAATATAGTGAAGCCTAAAAAGAGAGAGAGAAAAAAACTCAAGTTCACTGAAGATAAACAGTCAGTGATTAAATAAGGATAAGAAACTAATTGCAAGCAATAGGGCAAAAACCTACATAAATAAGAAACGCTACATACATTGTGTAAATTAATTAGTCTTTATTGTTTTAATTAGATAAAATTAACACGTGCATTATGTATAGATTCTATACATAGGCTATATATAAATATATCATTATTATTATTATTTAATTTATTCTTATTAAAGTTACAAAAGTGATATAGTCAAGAGCAGTGAGAGATTTTCTCACTGTTGTTTGATTAATGGCAGACAGGACGAATATTGGACCGCTTCCCCTTTAAGACCGAAGTCCGGATACAATATACTGTTACATAGGCTATGCGTTTTTTTTTCCAGCTGTTTATTCTCTCTTCAGACCTAAATCACTGTGTTTATGAGGGTACTTGCAAAGACGGGGGTTCTTATGCATATAGTTGTGCTTATGTAATCGTTCAAGTCCAATAAAGCGGCAAAAAAAATGCGCGGTCCTCTCACACAGAAACAGAGACGGCGCACACATAGCTCTGTTGTTTGTGTTTCAACGGCTTAAAATCGGTTGTTTTAAAAACTGCAGTGCTTAAAACGCGTGTCCGTGCTACAGATGTAGTCCCTCATTTAGGAACGAGCTCCTTGTTTTGTCATGGCTGATCGTGCTCCTGCTCGGAGCCACCTGCTTCTGTCTCCCCTTCACGCCCCGTGGTGGCGTGTAAAGATCGCAGTCATCCAAATGATGAAAAAGTATGAGCGTAAACAATGTATTTTGCGACACCACGAAATAAACGATAGAGCATAATATGAAACAATAGACTTTTTATTTCGTCCATCCGATATATATCGTCATATCGCACAGCCCTATCTGCCGGTGAGGAAATCTTGAATCCAGTCGCAGAGTGAAGTGTTTAGGCCGAGGCCTGTGAGTTTAGAAGTCAGCTTGATGGGGACTATGGTGTTGAAAGCTGAGCTATAGTCTATGAATAGCAGCCTTGCAAAGTTCCCATTGCTGCTGTCAATGTGTGTGAGGGAGGAGTGGAGTATGTGAGAGATGGCATCATCAGTAGATCTATTGGGACAATAGGCAAACTGAAGAGGGTCCAAAGTAACAGGGATGGATGAGCTAATGTGGCTCTTAACAAGTCTCTCAAAAACCTTCATGACTATTGATGTGAGGGCCACTGGTCGATAGTCATTCAGGCAAGAGGGTTTATTGTTCTTAGGCACAGGGATGATGATGGATTTTTTAAAGGAGATGGGAACCACAGAGGTAGCAAGGGACTCATTAAAGATTGAGGTGAACAAACCAGCAAGCTGATCAGCGCAGGACCTCAGAACACGGCCCGTAATCCCGTCAGGTCTGGCCGCTTTCCTGATGTTCACTCTCTTTAGTGCCCTCCGAACCTCGTCCTCCGACACGGTGATCGCATGATTCTCGCTTCTCTGCCTGCTGCTTCCTGACGCGCTGATCGGCAGAGTCGCGCTGCCGCCATTGCATTCAAAGCGGCCGTAGAATGTGTTTAACTCGTCGGCCAGCAACGGATCTGCTCTCACCTCTGCGGAGGATTTGTTTCCAAAGGCACAGATGGTCCTTAGTCCCTGCCACATGCGTCGAGAGTCATTGAGCTGAAAATGATACTCAATTTTCTCCTTGTATCAATGTTTGGGCGGCACTTACTGCTCGTCTGAGAGCATAACACAATGCTTTATACTCGCTCATATTCCCAGACAAAAGAGCCTCATTGTATGCGTTTGTATGCCTCAGTGCGTTTGTTAACCGCATCACGGATTGTTCTGTCCACCCACGGTTTCTGGTTTGGGAAGGTTCTTACAGTTATCGTTTCTGTAGCTTGTTCGGTTAGTGTATTTACAAAG
The DNA here is from genome assembly GCA_027422415.1 of Schizothorax lantsangensis. Taxonomy (NCBI): domain Eukaryota; kingdom Metazoa; phylum Chordata; class Actinopteri; order Cypriniformes; family Cyprinidae; genus Schizothorax; species Schizothorax lantsangensis. Next base: position 27,984,881 of record CM049855.1, on the reverse strand, counting down.
CTCACTGCTACATCTGTGAACTCGCTGACGTCAGATGAACTCGCCCTGAAAATGTCCCAGTCGATGTCATCAAGAGCCGCCTGTAGCATAGCTTCTGAGTGGGAGGACCAACTCGTCACTTCTCTCTTCACCGGGGGTTCCTGTGCGAGCCATTGTTTATATTCCGGTGTGAGGAAAATGGCGGCATGGTCCGATTTGCCAAAAGCCGGTAGTGAGCGGGCTTTGTAGGCATTCTTAAGGCATTGGCATTGTAGGCATTCATTTTCTTATATATTTAAGAAAAATATGTTGTTTATATATTAAATATCTTTATATATAATATAAAATATAATATATAATATAAATGTATATACATATTTTCAAAATATATACTGTATGTGTGTATTTTTATATATATATATATATATACACACACACACACAGTACACATACAGTACTTACTGTAAATTATGTAAACAAACTTTTATTTTGGATGCGATTTAATTGCGATTAATCGTTTGACAGCACTAATAAAATGATCTTATGTTTCACTGCTCCACTTACATTTGCCATTTTGTGATTAACAGTTAAAGCAGACTTGATGCTCTCCATGGCTCCATATGATCAGCCTGATTACGATGGAGACCAGAAGGCCCAGGTTATGACTCCCAGCCCAAAGGTCTTGTCCCCACACCTGTCCCATTCCAGGAGTCCTCTTAGTCCACCACCTGAGAGCTTCAACTGGCCAGACGTCCGTGAACTTTGCTCAAAATATGCACACCTCGGTAGCTCGTCTGCTCAGCCACCAATAGGTCAAAGTCATTCTGTGGAAGAAAGGATGTTTGACGGCAGTTCTAGAAGACGTTCTAGCTGCTCTTCTAGCCGCTTAGTCACCTCTAATGGCTCCACAGACACTTCAGTTTACAAGTTTTATTCAGGAAGGGATACAGGAGAATTGCTGACTCGGACCCAGCGTGCAGGTTCTCTGGACCAAAAATTGGGTAGATTGTACTTGAGTGATCTGCAGAGTCTTCAGAGTAAAAATGCCAGCAGTGGCTTCTATATCTCCACTCAAACTACCCTTCCAAATGAGAAGAATATAATTGTGGTTGAGAAAGTACCTGAGGTTACACCACCAGCAGAGATGGACCAGTCAACACAAGAGTGCAAGAAACAGGAAATAACAACAGATGTAACAGATGACAGCTATGTCCTAATTCGTTCGCCAACATCTCGTGAGAAGATCTCAATCATGGCTGTCATTGACCGCTGTCGGGCATATCAGGAGTCAGAGGAATACCGTCTGAGGGAAGATGGAGGATCTAATGCAGAACAGTTACCTAAGGTTGACGGGTACAAAAAAACTGAGAAAGCTTCATCCTATAGTGAACACTTAGACAATGCTGTTAAAAATGCACTGGATTCTGGGAAAAAGGCTGATTCTAGTCAACACAGTGTTGTCAAGAATCTCAGAGAAAAATTCCAAAACATAAGATAAAAATCACTTGTTTTAATGGACATCTATTGTATGTTTCAAAAGTTTTAGAAAATTGTTGGCTGTGAAATACTTGCTTCTTTAATTTCTCTCTTCTTTTATGTCTTCGCCACTGAATACAAATATGTACAGTATGGTCAGCTAAGAAAGTGAGAAAGTGTAAATATTGTTGTACAGTTGTTGTTGTGCATTCATTCTTTCTGTTACACCATTACCAAATGCTAAAGGTTTGTTTAGCAAAAGATAATGTCTAGTCTATACTACAAAACAAGCCCTGGCAGAGTAACATAATTCGTCTAGACTGTAATTGTAACAGACCATTTGAAAACAGGGTTTTATTTTACTTTTAACTGAAAGACATTTTAAAGTTTTTTTTCTTTTCTTTTTTTTATTAAATGTCATGCATGGCACAAACCTTTTTTTTTTGTGTACCTAAACCTAGTTTTTGACTAAAGGATTTAGGCATAGATCCCTTTTGTCCAGGAGACTAGATCCAAATGTCTAAAAAGATGATTTTTTTTTTAAGCTTACACCAATGATGTTACTTAAGCTTATTTTAAGATTTGTTGTGAGCTTCACAACAAATCAGATTTTCAGGTTTTGGGGAATGTCACAATTACAAGACAAATATTAACCCTACATGTTTTAGCATCTGAAACTGCTGGTTTAGCAGCCCGTGATAACAGATCTCTCATTGATCACTGTATCTGTCTCTGTTATTTATTAAGATTCTATAAATTTCCATATCTGTCTGACTTATTACAAATGCATCAATAAATACTTGTGAAAGTGAAAATTCTCTCCATAATAAAACCAAAGAAAATTCAACTTGCAGACTTGTGCATATATTTTTTTATGTCCCATGTAAATGACTGGTCTTTAGGCCTCAGAATCAAAGAGTTGTTTTATCGTAATGCAAATCTTATATAGTCAAACCAACATTTCTGACTCATTTTAATACCATGTATCTGTCATTCTCTTGTTAGAATACAGTTTAATACAGAACTGTTAATAGAGTTTTATTAACTGATTTTGGGTATCAGACAAGATTTGGGTATCAGACAAGATGTCTTCTGATGGGATCTGGTAAATGTTTGAGAAGAACTTTAGTTTGAAATTATTTAATTAAAATACATTCTTTCTATTATTTTTTAATACTTAAAATATAAGTATTAAAGAAAAAAATGATACATCATCCTAGCCATTAACTGTAGAACAGGATCTCCACAGTAGTCTCTAGGGGCCTCATCTTGAGCATCTAAATGTTGCATGTTTGGTCTAGGATTATTTCTGAAATGTGTGTAGAGTACAACAAGCACACCTTGAGAAAAATGTGCTTTTCACTACTCCCATAGTGTATGACTGCAGAAAAAAAATATGAGTTATTAATGAAGGAATGTGATGGAGCAACAGATTTTGTGTGAAAATAAATCATAAAAGTGGTTTGTTTTATTTAAACATCTTAGAAATGTCTGAGGTGGCAAGGTGGCTTTTTTCATACATTTATATATATATATATATATATATATATATATATATATAAATAACTAAGTTAATAGTTGTTCAAAATAGTTACTTGTGAAGTGAAAAAAGTGAAGTGACGTGGCCAAGTATGGTGACCCATACTCGGAATTTGTGCTCTGCATTTAACCCATCCAAGTGCACACACACCGTGAACACACACCCGGAGCAGTGGGCAGCCATTTACGCTGCGGCGCCCGGGGAGCAGTTGGGGGTTCGGTGCCTTGCTCAAGGCCAAGGGTCTCACCTCAAGTCATGGTATTGAGAGTGGAGAGAGCGCTGGTCATTCACTCCCCCCACCGACAATCCCTTCTGGACCTGAGACTTGAACCCACAACCTTTGGGTTACAAGTCCGACTCTCTGTCCATTAGGCCACGACTTCCCCAAATACTTCTTAAGCAACGTTTATACTGTTTATTACATTTAATAAATGAGGCCCCTGGTCTTCATTTGGGATTGCTGCAATTACAGATTATAGCTTTTAAAAAAACAATTGTATGCTATCAACAACAGACTTACAAAAGTGTGGTGGACTTGAAAATAATGGATTCACTATCCATTATTTGGATCCATGAAAATAATTCATTGATGGACCTGTGTGTTTATCTAAGTCTCTCCCAATGCACACTCTACTGTACTCAACTGCAGATCTTCAAAATTACAAAGAGATACTGTATGGTGTACATATTTTCATCTCAAATAATAGTTCCTGCACTAAAGTACTTGTGTAAAAGAGGTTATTAATGGCTTAAATGTATTACAAATTAGATGAAAAATGTAATACACTTGACATAACTATGTCAGTGACATTGTTCAACTAAAAAATGTTAGCAAAAGCTGGATTTGGATTTGATTTGAGCTGTACCTGGGATGTTTGATTTATACAATTGAAACATGGATATGGAACCTTTCGTCACAAGATAATTGCAGTTGCCACAGGGCAAAGCCATTGAGAGTAATTTAACAAAACGCCCAAGTAATGATTCTTAAATTTGTGTTTTCAGATTAATATCCAAGAACATGAAATATAACACGGAATATTCAACACTGGCAATGTATTTACAGGCCTTGTATTGTGGGTGACAAAGAAAATTATAGAGTAAATTTAGAAATACATGAGAGCATAAGTACTCCAGCACAAACATACAATTGCACCTTGTGTGCAATTACTAGGCTTTATAAATGTTAGTTGTTCATCAACTTGCTTCAGTACTGCTCTATAAGTGAACACACACACAGCTGTACACAAGTCCTAGCTTTGGCTCACCTACATTACATATGGCACACATGCAATAATTACAAAACAATTATCTCATTTGCATTTGATACATACATCAAACCACCCATAACATACAGCCAAAACTAAAGCAAACTGTTTGATGGTGAGCTGCTAAACCATAAAACTAATGCTGTATACAATCATTTCTTAGTGCAGATATTTAGAAACATTACCTCAACACCAGGATTGCAAAGACTTTTTAACATTAAATGGTAAATATGGGCTGTAATGGAAGATCACAATTACAGACACAAAACAAGTACAATCCTAACATGTCATTTACTAAATAATTTAATGTGTTGATGGTACCCTGGTAAATAGAAAGTTGTTCTTGTATGTAGTTTGTATGGTTCACTGCACATTCACATTATTGTCACAATAACTCTATATTTGTCAGTCCTCTGTCGTGTGTGTCATGTGTTCCTGCCGCTTGTGTCCATATTTGGTTTGTTTCCTGTCCTTGTTTAATGTCATTATTAGTTAATTCATGTCCAGCTGTGTTTATGTAATTAACCTGTGTATATTAGTTCCTGCCTGTTCAGTTTCGTGTTGTTGGTCTACTCGTTACTCCCCAGTGTTTCTGTGAGTCTGCCCTGATGTCTTTATTAAAGACTATTATTTGAGTTTATCCTCATCTCCGTGTTCCTCGTTCCTCCCTGCTGTGTGCACCGTGACAATATTGGCCAGTCTCAAGCTAAAATAGTTAGGGTAAGACGGGTAAGATGCCACCCTTAAGAACAATGTGCATTTACTACATTATACAGCATATGAATATTTACATATTTTGTTGCCCATATTTTAATTGAAGATATGTCATTACAGCAACACTATAAATCCAAACTGAATGATTTAATTTAGTCAAAAGGTTTTAATGAAAAGCGAAGATCTCTGAAATGTACATTGAATTCATGGAATTAATAAACATACATTCATGTATTAAATTAAAAACATTAGTATCAACATGCTGCTTGAGGCCAATTGTGGGAGGGGCCTCTTATCCCAAAGATATAATTTTAGGTAGTCTGATTTTAAGAAGAGCATAGCCATTTATCAATTGTGTTGAGGTGACATTTTGTGGCATTTATGGTCGAGAAAAATCATCTTGCCTCAAGGGGTATCTTACCCTGTCTTACCCTGCTAATGTGCAATTTTCTAAATTCAATATTTGTGTGACATTATTGTTCTGGATTTCATTCTCTTTTAAAGGATATCTCAACATCATTTTGATGCTTTTAAAACATTCAAAATTACAAATACATAGAGCATATGACATATAAAGAATACATGGCTAATGCAAATGTGAGGGCGATAGCCTGTTACATCCAGCTGCTTTTTGATTGCTCCAATGATAGTTTTATGTCATCCTAAATGAAAAACAATCATTTTGTTGCATACAATCATAAAAGCATAATATATAGGGGCAAGGTGAAGGTAACCCGTTTTTCAAGTTTTCACCTGTAACACACAGCAACAATACTTCACAGCATCACACATGATTCTACATAATCTAGCACTCGCTTACACGCGTAAACAAACACCCTGACACCCCAGACATATGTGGTGTAGTTGCAAAACAAAAACACAAAAAGAAACCATCTATGCCAAGGGTTGCTTACTTTTTAACAACATTTTAACTTGCTATGTCTGGGAATTCAACAGTAGCCATATTCTTAGAAGCACCAATATTTGATTCTTATCTTTGATAGCATTATATTTAAAACAGCTCATGAATCTTTTTTTTCTACAAAGCAAGCTAATGGCTATGCCCCTGTTGAAGGCAAGCACTTATTGTGCATTCACCCATTTTTTTCATGCTGAAGATTTGTAGCAGCCAAGTGCACTGCAAGATTGACAATGAATACGGATTGAATGCTACATGGTTTTCAATCAATGAGACCACAACAGACATGGTACAGGAATACAGTGACACACCCACTCATGCACTCAATCATGAATGACAACTTGGCATATGGACAATCATTCAAACAAGCCACAGATTACAACTGTTGAAAAGAACAATGTTTACACCTGCTTTAGCTTGTGAAGTGTGTCCGCAGTCTTTGAGAAAGCATATGCCGCATATTTGCACCACTAATAGTCTCACAATACTTTTACAAATGTGCCACAAATATGGCAGTTTCCAAAGAGATGTGCAGTACATGATTGTGTTTTGTTTTTGTTTTTTTGCAAAGCAAGCTAATGGATACGCTCTTGTTGTAGGCAAGCTTATACTACATATCGACCTCCCTCGGGCCCCCTGGGACCTCGCTTTGCACTTGCATTGACATTAGCAGAAGTGGGGCTGGTAAACTCCTTGGAAGCAGATTTGGTCTTTCCCCCGGGAGAAGTTCCTATTGGGTGAATCTTGAGGATTCCTCCAGGTTCAACAATAGTGTTGATAACTGTGGTATGACAAAGATAAAACACCAATGGATATACTGTAAGGAAAGGACCAGAATGTGTAATATACATGTTTAAAAAAAATCTATTGCTAATAAACTCACCCTCAAGTTGTCTCTGGACTCTTCGCAGTTCTTGGAGAATGGATGAGATTTCCTGCTTGCAAATTGAGGAAAATATATTACAAAATAAAGGAACATCTCTGAAATGAATGTTTGGTCTTTGGAAATTACATTGAAAGAAATGTACCTTATTAGATGTCTTAAGGATGGGAACCTCATTTTCAGCATTGATTTTTGCCTCTATTTCCTCCCAAACCTCTGTCTTGTTATGAAATAGAGCTCTAAAAGAGACATAATATTTGTGAGACTAAACAGACAAAACACCAGGGTAGGGTTGCACCAGCCATTCGTAAGTTCTTACTTAAATTAGAACGTTAAGTCCACACTAGTGGCTTAGTAACTACTAGCTAGTTTGTAACTAAATCTATACATTAATTGGTTGCACAAGTTGTTCGTAAGGCAGGACGTAGCTAGTAGTTCGTAAGCTCTCCGTAAAGTAATGCGTAGTCACATAATATGACGTTTACCCTAAATCATCTAATAGAAACCTTCAAATACGCGAGCAGAACTTGTTTAAATGCTCTGAATTTTAATTTATCCTACATTCTAACTTCTTTTGCCTCGTGTATAGTAACGGTAAAAACAAGTTTCCATTAAAAACGATACATTAATAACATTAGTCTATATGTAAGCTATTTTATATGTAAATAACATTCAGAAACTGTAATTGAAATAAATAAGGATCAATAAATACTGAAAGAAAAAAAAAACATAAGAAATGCCATTTGTTTATTATTTCATCTGACATGCGCAACACGGACCGAAGCGCACAGAGGTGCGCTGTAGATGGGGTGTTGAAGACGCGCTAAAAAAACAAAGTACGTTTATTTACATATTGTTCTCTCTCTTAATATGTACGTGAGTGTAAATGTCAGCAGCATCATATATGCCTAAAGGATTGAAGGTTGTCGGGTAAAAGAAGAGCATATTGATGCAGTTCACTCAGTCTGCTATTTTATTCCAACCGTTACTCCTGGCCAGACGCTTCCGTAAATATTTAGTTTATACGTAGAGTTACACTTCAACTAAGTGTAATGGTGCAACAAACAAATATTTAGTAGTGCGTAAGTTGTAACTTAGTGCCCACTTACGTCAAAACTAGTCTAAGCTGTAACTTACGTACAGCTGGTGCAACCGGCCCCTGGACATTATTGCTAGTTCTTTGTTTTAAAGATCTAATTAATCAATCGAATCAAAAGGCATTGTGTGCCTTTTAGGTCTATTAGCTTTGAAACTATCTACTGTATATGCTAGTGTAAAATTAACCAAATAATACTGATGACTCATCCTGGGCTACACAAATGTTCTTATATGTGTCCCTGGACCACAAAACAAGTCATAAGTAGCACGGGTATATTTGTAGCAATTAGTTAAAACTACATTGTATGGGTCAAAATGATTGATTTTTCTTTTATGCCAAAAAGAATAAGTAACACACTCTCCTCTATGTGCACTAGACACTTTTCACACACTGCTGTGTGTACATAATCCCACAAAAGACACTAATATATGTATGTTTACATGCTCATGCACTACAAATCATCTTGCACTGTTCCCCAGCCATCTGCTTGACTCACAATGTTTCTCTTTGCAAATGTACAGTATTTATGTGAAGCATTCGTATAGTTTGTATAGTTTGTATTTTTTAGTTTATGTATAGGTTAACATTTATATATAGTATATTTATAGTCAAAACCTGTCGGTAGGTTAGTTGTGTATAGGTTTATAGTGTTTTACTTCATTGTTGTCTGTATCTATGTAGCATCATGGTCCTGTGAGGCACGACATTTCGTTCCACTGTATGTCTCCACATGTAGCGGAATGACAATAAAGCTCAACTTGATATAGAGTATTTATAATTTCTAAATTATTTAGATTTTTTTGCACCCTCAGATTCCAGGTATTCAAATAGTTGTATCTTGGCTAAATATTGTCCTATCCTAACAAACCATACATCAGTGGAAAGCTTATTTATTCAGATTGGTAATAATTTAAAAAAAATTATCCTCATGACTGGTTTTGTGGTCCAGGGTCACATATTCTCTAGGATGAGACTCCATTCTCCAAATGCCCCTTTGTAACAGCTAGCAAGTAGTTTGTAGACATGATGTAAATACAGCCTAATGACCTTTAAAAAAAAAGAAGAAGAAGAAAAAGAAAGGACAATCCCTTCAAGATGTCCCACCCAAAGTTTGTTTTTAAATATGATTTTTTTTTTCATACTTCATTTTCTCTGCTAGTTGCTCCGTGTTCTCTCTGATAGCCTGGGAGAGCTGGGAGACAGGGTTTAACATAAGATTGTCCAAAATTACCTGCGATTAAAGAAAATCAAAGATTAAAATTAGAAATTATGTAATTGCATTTTTTTCTATACAGTTTCTGAGAGGCACTGTCATTGGCTATGCAGGCAATTACACCCTGAGTAAATGACTAATGGATCAGTTTATTAGTGTAATGAGCAAAGGATTTGACCAAATTTGACCTCTTCACGGTTCCAGGGACGTCGTCTGGAACTGTCATGGTCGTTCATATTTGAGTCCTGGTCTATTGGACTAGTTGAGCCTGGAGGAACCTTTTGATAGTTCAGACTTGCCTCGGGTATATGCTGTACCAGCTGCAGATTAATCAGGGATGGGAAAGCACCAGTAAGAACACGTGGACATGACAATGGCAGGTTAAATTTGATGTTAAGAGACAAATATCTCTGAGCTCAGATTACAATGGAGGCTTCTAGGAGTAAATCTCTGGGAAGATATCTGTGTGATCATGCTAATTTAATGGTGAATAGAAAAGGGTTCTATGTTCACAGTCAGCACAGCAACTTTGATCCTAGTTTCTTCAAGATACATCTGGAAAATATTTTTAATGTGAACATAACCTGTTTTGTGAACATACAGCCTTAGGAGTGGATTTGGAAGTGAGTTTCCATGCATTAAGGAATTCCCTCATGCATAAAAAAGGCAGAAGTTTAAACAACAGGTGTCGAAGCTGGACATTGGACAGTTGTTAGTACATCGATACTGGCTCACATAGAAAGTAATTTAATTAATTTTGGACACCGCTTGGTAATAATGAGTGATGAATTCAGCACCTGAGGTAACAGGAACCTCTGTAATGATGCATATGGTCTCTGCACAAAAGAGAAAATATACAACAAAACGTATGCAAGATTAAACAAAAACGTTTACCTTAGTCTTAGTCATTTTTGGGATACAATATGATTATCATGAGGTGTACCATGGTATAGCAACCCAAGACTCCAAACCAAACAGGCTTGCTTACCTATATTTTATTTACATTTTTTCCTCTTTGTGTTAATAAGGAAAATATAAAGATTTGCTGCATGTTCTGCTTTATATTAAAAAAGTAATGGAATGGGTCAATGTATATGATGTGATGTCATTTAACCAAGCAAGCAAACTTTAGGTGCACCTCCTCTCTGGTCGAGATAGTGGATGCTGGGGTATTGGGCACGGAGCCTGGGGAACTGGTAGCTCCCATGCCTGGCGATGTCTGGGAGTCACCATCCCCTGCAACATCATGGATTTCACGTGCGAGGATGGCGAGATCTTTGGCCAGATCTTGACTCAGCCTAAAGGAAGTAAGTATATATGTAAAATGAAAAAATTAAAAATGATTTACTCACAAACTAGCTAGTCCATTAGCATATCACACCACAACAACAACAAAAGTTAAATAACCTGGCAATTTCTGCACTATGAGTAGACCAGTTCTGGAAGTGTTCATTCTGAGTTTCGTCCTCTTCCGTTTCCAAAGAGCCACATTTTAGCCTCATTTGAATGGTCTTCTGTGGTGTCTGTGTCTGAGTTGAAGCTGAGGCATGAGAGCGTTTGTGTTTGGAATTGGTCTCAAACTCCTCCTCTGAGGTAGAGGAATAGTCTGAATCCTTTTGTCTACGGTGGGAACCTCAAATTGCAAACAAAAAAGGGAAATTAACATTTCTAAACAAAACATCAAATTACAATATTGTCAGTCATACTGAAAAATGGCAATGTTATGCAATTCTAGTGGTCTGTAAGTAGAGAACATCTCTGAGATTTAAGATACTCACCAGTTGTGCTACTGTGTTTAACATGGTTAGAACGGGTACGAGTGGTGGAGTGCTTCCCTACTGATGTGGCCCCTTTGCTGGTATCCTGCCTCACCTCACTTGAAGCCCCTTTCCTCACACTGCTATTTGCCTCTGTAGGATGGTTAGAAATGCCATGCTTGCTTGAGGTGGACTCATTGTCACTTGGAACAGTGAAGGATCTAGTGCGTTTCCGAGGCATGGCAAGAATGTCCAGTCTTGACAGTTTCTTTCCCTCAGCAGGAGTCTTACTATGGTCGGAGCTTTGAGATGCACGGTCTGTCTCCGCACCCTCATTGTCGGAGGCCTCACCTAGTCGAGCTCGGCGGAGCATGGAGGCACGGGTTGGTCTTGGGGCTGAAAGGCTATTGGACCGTGTCAGCACCTGCTGGCTTCCTTTGGTCGTCTTATTAGGGTCCTCCTTCTGCAGGGGTGCAGTGAGTTTTTTGCGGCTGTTGGGTCGTGAACTTGACTCATGGTCAGAAGCCGCAGCTTCATGCCACAGCTGTTGACCATGCTGATTATCCGAAAGGTCTAAAGAACCACGGTTACCAGCACTGCGACGAAGCTTTAGCCGACGACTTTGTTCAGCTTTACTGGTATTATCAGCAGGGGTATGATTTCTGCGTTTTTCTGATAGTCGTTCACGAGCTGTAGGTTGTCGTGCTTTGTCTTGTAAACCGAAAGATGACTTCTCTTTACGCATATCACCAGCAGATGTGTGCTTCTTATTTGCACTGACAGGAGCATTTTTATTGCTGATTATGCTTATAGTACTGGCGGTATCAACATCTGAATCAGCAGACAGGGAGTCCTCTTGTGCAGGACAGCTTCCTTTTTTTGATCGTTGACTAGATTCAGGTAACTTTTCTTCTGGTGATGTCAAAGATTTCTCTGCTTCCTTAGGAAAGGGAAATGTATCTCGAACGGCTTCCTCAGTATCCAAGCTTCTCAAAGCAGGATGACTAGAGATATGTGGCAGTTTCTTGACTTGAACGTTATCACTTGGCCTATCTTTGGTAAAACTATCCTGTCGAACAAATGACGTTGAGGTCTCTTTGGTGGGCACCACATCCCTGTTATGCGTCTGAAGATTTGGGGCTGATGAATTAGGCTTCACTGGACGCCTAGACTCATGGCCACTCAAATGTCGTATCAAGACAGTTGTTGGAGGTATCTTGGGAGAGGAGTCTCTCTCTGGCTGTGAAAGAACTGGACTTTTGGACACATCTGACTTGCATGAACCATCCTCAGAACCAATATAAAATGAGGTGGGTTTAGGAGTGGGTGTTGGCAACTCTCTTAACCCTTTGGAATGGTTAACATTTTCAGAAGGTGAATGTATTGTAGTTCCTCTCTTTTCTTGGCTCCTTCCACTCCTGTCAAGGATAGAGCTGTCGTCTGAACGGCTAGTGTCACTCAGACTGTCTGGGTCCACATCGTCTTGGACACGTAGCCTCTGAGTGCAGTCCTGCTGCTGTGGTGGTCGGGAACCTTTCTCTGGTGGCTCATGGTCCATGTTTGATTCATGCCGAATCAAGATACTGGGGGTTGTGTTCTCCAGTTTTTCTCCAGGTGGAACCTGAGGAAGTAGTCGTCTGGTCCTGGAAATTTGACTGCCCTCTGACTCCAAGAAATCCAAGCTTTGACTAATCGTTGATGTCACACTGTCATCTTCAAAGTGATAAGAGTGAAAATAGTTATGAATTTGCTGGCCTATACGTAAAATCGAAAATTGTGTCGAAATGCTCAATTGCTCAAACACCACTAGTGGTTTTCAATGAACATCCCTTGCGCAAAGAAAATATATTTCCTAATATATGAATGATCAATATATTAAATGACATAACAGTATATTAGAAATTATACAGAATAATATATTGTGTAAATATATTACACTATATTGAAAAATACATAAGGAATTGCCACTTACATATATTGAAAAATATGTGACAATATATTTACTTATAAATCACAATATATGTAATTTTATATTCATTAATACACTTTATAATATATAGATAAGATATGGTACTGCATGTGTAAAAATATATTGAACATATATTTACTCATGCAGTATATACACACACATATATGGAAATATATATTATTAATTATTTTTAACAATCATTTATGATATACATGTTTCATATTTTAAAATATAGTTAGTTTACAATAGAATAAACACACCTGCTCATACTAAACACTTAGTGAACTGACTATCACTGTGCTGAAAAGTGCACAGCCATTACTTTTTAAATAAAGTAATATATAATTTAATGGTGTTTGGCCAATGGTCATTCTAACCACAGGCTCTACTTTTCAGCACAATGGTAACCCCACAAACTTACACATACTAGAAATCCTTTTACATTTGATAATAATACAACATTAAACACAGATCTCCCCCTATATTAATATTGAGCAAAAACACATAAAAATAACACTTATTTTAACATTTTTACTCTCATTTAACAGTCAGAACCAAAGCATGCTGGGAACTAGAGATCTGCTTTAACTCATTCAGTGAATGTGTGTATATATATGTGTACATACTGTATATTCACAATTATATGGGAACATCTATGAGCAACATATACGCAATAAAGGATCAACCATTATGAATATTAGATTTATCTTTGTCCTCATTTCTAAATATATTTGTATTGTCAATGCATATATTGCTGTATATCGAAAAATATAAGCACTAGTTTCCAATATATGGAAATGTATTATGTAATATATCACATTATATTTTTCAGTATATTCCCATATATTTTTGTTTCTTAAGGGATACCTCTGTCTGCAGGTCCACTTTGGGGTGGAATTCCCATAGATCCTTGAGTAGCCCCAGGATCACTGTAAGTGTCTGCTAGGCTGGCCCAGCGTGAGACCCATTTAGGCCCTCCTACTTCAGGATGTGCCTAAATCAAAAAGAGTAACAATTACTCATCAATTGTTCACTATTTACTAACACAATCGGGGCACAGTATTTCAGTAATGAAGGAGGGCAGTGCTGTCTGAGCTATATGTAATTGTAATACCTGCAGTGAGATGACTTGGTCCCCACCATGGCCCTGTGATGATGTCGACATTACATCAGCTGCCATACCATGGATATGACTCAAGAATAGTTGCTCATCTTTACCATCATCAATCACAGGCCTATAAACTCCAAGTGTCTGACCACTGTATTCTGGTGCATCTAAAACACCAAACACCTGCGAAAAATGAACAAATATGATTTACCATGTTTCTCAAACACCACTGTCTTCCATTGTTCAGACCAAAGAGGTCAAACAGGTGGAGCCAACCCAAACTCACACCAGCAGTTGAAACAGAAGTTGACATTTCGGACCACTCAAACAAACAGCACAATGCTTTGAAAGTGCCACAGAGCCACAGCTTTCCACTTCTCAACTTTGCTTACTTATTGTATCTGTATAGTAAACCGGGATAGGAGAAAGTAGCTTAACATCTACAAATTACACCTGCTGTATCATTGTTAAAGTCAATCACTGACTACTCCGAATTTTGACTCTGGTATACACCAATGGTATTACAGTGTGTATCTTTTCTTAAGAAAAAGAAAAAAGTGTTTGTCACCTGATCAATCATACATCTAGCTTCCTCCACTTCCTTATCTTGTGACTCTGTCTCAATAGTGTAGGTACCAGCATCACTCAGACTGTCCTCCTCCTCAGTTCGTGTCACCCTTGAGCCCTTAGTTTCAACACCACTAACTAACTGTGGTGAAAACGGTGGCACAGGTGACCCAGCTGAGCAGAGTGGGGAGGCACTAGAAATTGGACACCTTCCTGGGGTTTGGGAAGGGACGGAGACAGGCGAGGTTGCTGGAAGAAGAGACTGGGATAATGCAGGTAGTTGGGATGGAGAAGATGGGTATGATACAGATGAGGGCCCAGATGGCTCTGCTGGGGAGGGTAAAAGAGTGTGTGATGGGGACATCATCACAGGTGGGGCAGACATGGGAGGTGGGGAAGTCTTTCCCGTATCCTTCAAGAACTCTGCGGTAAATTCCTGAGCTAGTTTGGACTTCTTGCCGACACTCCCAAAAGGCTTAATGGTGATAGCTGGTGAAGAGCGAGACGAGGTCCCTAATAAAGATGTGCTGGTCGCACTGTCTTCTGTCTTCTCTCTCTTCAGTGAGCTTGATCGCTGTGAACCTCCATGGCTTGAACCTTTCAGTGGGACAGTGATTTGCTGTGTTGGAGGAATATGCCCGTGCACAGAGGCAGGCCTTTCCCCATGAGCCTGACCTTTTCGTCTCTCTAGTTTGGCCTTCAATGCAGAGTAGGAGTCAGCGTGTGCAGAGTTGTGGGTAAAGGACTGTGATCGCTTCTTTCTGGGATTATCATCAAAGAACTCAATAATGAAGGCCTGCTGGCTGTGAGGCTCAGGGTGAATGGGCTTAACCTCTGTCTGGGGAGGAGAAGAGGCTTCTTGAACAGGATGAACCTCGCTTTCATCAAGTTCTCCTTGATGGTGTTTGTGTGGAGAGACTGACTGGGGATGATGAAACTTTTGCATTGAGACAGACTCTTGGGACAGAACTGATTCGGATGGTTCGGATTTCCTTGATTGAGCTGACTGGTGTGACTGTAGTGATGATTGTGATCGCATGGAATGATGTGACTTGCTGCGTTGTCCTTTCATTTCAGGGTCTTCTGAATCACTCTGGGTTCCATCATCATGATGGTGTCCTATTAAGTTTACAGATATAATTTAAGTTATGGCTGTCATTCTAATGCATTGATTTAAAGCAAATAATTAAAAAGTAATATTAATTAATAATTAAATAATGTTATAAAATGTCATACAATTAATCATGCTTTGTATCCTGTATTTAAATTCTGTAATAAGGAATTCTGCTAAAATCAGGACACAACATACAATCGAATAGTAGCTTGTTCATTATTTTCTGAAGTTTGCAGCTAGCCTGCGTCACTACAGCCTGGAATACACTACACGACTTTTAAAATCTGAACAGATTTTTTAAACACTAGGCATCATACACTTACTGACTTTGTAAATAGTGACAGAGGAAACTGGCCATCATACACTACACGACTGAGGATGATACACTAGCAGACTTTGAAGTCGTGTGTTCTAAAATCAGCTGAAAATATCAAACATGTTTGATATCCTCTGACTGGGTGGATTTAGAGTCTGAAGCTAAAAAAATCAAGCCTGTGATACTACACTACACAATTTTCTATGGAATCTGTCAATTTAAATCTGCAGACTGGCTTTGACTTTCGGAGAACTAGGGTTCTCCAGACTGTAAATCGGTGTAAAATCAGGGCAAAAATCGTATAGTGTATTCCAGGCTTAAACCACACCTACCAAAAGTAGGCAACATAACCACATAATGAGCAATGAGGTGTTTATACAGCACACATATATTTATTTTAGAACATTATGCACAGAAAATTAGGCATTAATCTGAGTCTTACAGAAAGTGCATTTTTAATGTTAGTCTCTTACCTTTGAGCGTCCGAATATGCATCGCCAAGTCACTCTTAGTGCTGTACACATCCTCACACGGGGGCCGCCTGCACATCATACTGACATCACTCTGCACAAGCCAATCCGCCACCTTGCTCTCAGCTGATAGAACATCTGTGGGTGTGGCTACCAGTGAATTACTGGGCTGCTGCTGCTGTTTGCTACGCTGACGAGAGGAGAACTTGGTCACATGATCCTTGATTTTAATTTTGCCTGGCATGCAGTCGTCAAACTCTATAGTAAAAGAAGCGTGACTCTGGACAACTGGAGGTGTAGAAATTAGAGGAACATTGGTGTCTTTGGTTGGGATATCGATTAAATCTGTTGCTGGGGACTTCGGTTGTATATGGAACTCCTTTGTTGGAATTTCAAAATAACTGGGCTCTCTGTGGTACGGGTAGGCTGACTTGGCCTGACCGTCACGGATCTCATGAACAGAGATGTTAAATTCATCCTCAGCTGTCAGGGTCTCCTTTGTGATGTCTGTCAAGAGACACCCACACCAAACTGTAAATATGGTAAGACAAATATCCATATCAATAAAACACAAAAGTGGCCATAAGTGAGGACAAGTGCTTACCTGAATGACTCTCACCTGACCTTCGTACTTCATTGTGTGCTTCCTTGTTCCCAGAGTCCTCCTCACCCCACCATGATGGCTGACCGTACAGTGGTGTTGGCCGGGGTACAGGTGACTCTGAAGAGGAACAATTACACAGGTAAAACTCAGAAAGAGAGGGTATAATGGATAAAGTGAGATGAAAAGCTGGTTACCATGCTAAGCACAATTTATTCAACAAGCAATTCCTGAAGTATCCAGAATTCCTGAATATCCAGTATACTGAATATTCATATTATCAATCAAGTTTTATGAGTAGTGTTCAAAATACCAGAAAATGAGAATGGCACTCCACACTTCTCTCAGTGGGTAAAAACTGTTTTTTTGGAAATATATTTCTACCTTAAACAAGTTTTTATTTTGAAAATCCATGTGGCAGCAAGATTAATTTTTAATGAGCCGAAAAGAATGCAAGTCACACCTCTGTTTATCAATTTACACTGGCTACCAATAGCTGCTCGCATAAAATTCAAGGCATTGATGTTTGCCTACAAAACCACCACTGGCTCTGCACCCATTTACCTAAATTCATTACTTCAGACTTATGTGCCCTCTAGAAGCTTGCGTTCTGCAAGTGATGCACAATCGCTTTATTGTGCATCCCAAAGAGGCACAAAATCACTTTCACAGACTTTTAAATTAACTGTTCCCTCCTGGTGGAATGACCTGCCCAACTCAATCCAAGCAGCTGAGTCCTTAGCCATCTTCAAGAATCGGCTAAAAACACATCTCCTCCATCTTTATTTGACCCTCTAACTCTAGCACTCTCTATTCTAATTCTATTCTTTAAAAAAACTAACACTAGCTTTTCTAAACTATAGGTGCATCTCAATAAATTAGAATGTTGTGAAAAGGTTCATTTTCACTTGTAACTTATTTCAAAAAGTGAAACTTTCATATATTTTAGATTCATTACATGTAAAGTAAAACATTTTAAAAAAATGTGTTTTAATTTTGAGGATTAGAGCTTACAGCTCATGAAAGTCAAAAATCAGTATCTCAAAATATTAGAATATTTACATTTGAGTTTCAATTAATGACCATCCCTACAGTATAAATTCTGGGTATCTCTTGTTCTTTGAAACCACAATAATGGGGAAGACTGCTGACTTGGCAATGGTCCAGAAGACAAACATTGACGCCCTCCATAAAGAGGGTAAATCACAGCGGGTCATTACTGAAAGGTGTGGCTGTTTACAGAGTGCTGTATCAAAGCATATTAAATGCAAAGTTGACTGGAAGGTAGAATTTGGGTAGGAAAAGGTGCACAAGCAACAGGGATGACCGCAAGCTTGAGAATACAGTCAAGCAAAGCCGATTCAAACACTTGAGACAACGTCAGAAGCATCTTACCTGGGCTGTGGAGAAAAAGAACTGGACTGTTGCTCAGTGGTCCAAAGTCCTCTTTTCAGATGAAAGTAAATTTTGCATTTCATTTGGAAATCAAGGTCCCAGAGTCTGGAGGAAGACTGGAGAGGCACAGAATCCATGTTGCTTGAAGTCCAGTGTGAAGTTTCCACAGTCAGTGATGATTAGGGCTGCCATGTCATCTGCTGGTGTTGATCCACTGTGTTTTCTGAGTCCACAGTCAACGCAGCCATCTACCAGGAAATTTTAGAGCACTTCATGCTTCCTTCTGCTGACAAACTTTATGGAGATGCTGATTTCATTTTCCAGCAGGACTTGGCACCTGCCCACACTGCCAAAGGTACCAAAAGCTGGTTCAATAACCATGGTGTTACTGTGCTTGATTGGCCAGCAAACTCGCCTGACCTGAACTCCATAGAGAATCTATGGGGTATTGTCAAGAGGAAGACGAGAGACACCAGACCCAACAATGCAGATGACCTGAAGGCCACTGTCAAATAAACCTGGGCTTCCATACCACCTCAGCAGTGCCACAAACTGATCACCTCCATGCCACGCCGAATTGAGGCAGTAATTAAAGCAAAAGGAGCCCCTACCAAGTATTGAGTACATATACCAGTAAATGAACATACTTTCCAGAAGGCCAACAATTCACTAAAAATGTTTTTTTTTTTTATTGGTCTTATGAAGTATTCTAATTTGTTGAGATAGTGAATTGGTGGGTTTTTGTTAAATGTGAGCCTAAATCATCACAATTAAAAGAACCAAAGACTTAAACTACTTCAGTCTGTGTGCATTGAATTTATTTAATACACAAGTTTCACAATTTGAGTTGAATTACTGAAATAAATGAACTTTTCCACGACATTCTAATTTATTGAGATGCACCTGTATCTATTTGTTTTCTTTTTATTTATTATACAATTAACAAAAGCAAAAAAGGCCTCTAACACTAGATTGATCTATTCTTTTTCTATTCTATCTGTTTTCTTTTTATTTATATTATAATAAAAATAAAACCAAAAACCTTGCTACGTGTACTGCGTTAGGCTAACTGAGACTTGTTTATAGCACTTGCATATCATTGCTCTTTTGTTGAATTTGATTGTTTCCTTTGTCCTCATTTGTAAGTCACTTTGGATAAAAGCATCTGCTAAATGACTAAATGTAAATGTATACGTAAAAATCTAATGTCTATTATACTGAGCGTTATTAGAATTTTATGCTCAAGCGTCTTTTTTACTCACGTTAACATATAGAACAAACAATAACCACGTGCAAGTTTATCTAGGAATTAAATACATCACATTAAATGTTGTCCATTAGTATTATAAGTAATTATTAATTAATTTAGTATTATTAAATTATAATTATAATAACAATATATTTGTTTATCTACTGTATTATTAGTATTACAATTATTGTTATTACTTCAATATTTTATCTAAGCAGTAAAAAACCCTCGTCTTTTTTTCATTTCTATTTTTTTGCCAAATTATTATTATTTTTTTATAATTGTAACTGATAATATAACATGTAATAAAAAATATGACGTGTAGGAATATATTCACTAGTGATTTCAGACTATTAGACACCACTGGACATGGATTTAATGAGCTTTTCAACACTTGGCTTTACAGGATGAGAGGTGCATGAGCCATGTGGTGCAGACTGCTCGTTGATGGACATGTCAGTGCATTGCCAGCAGCTGGACTAAGGCACAAGGATTATCTTTAGTATCAGTCACTTGACCAAAAGCTCAACAGGGAGGGGTTTACAAATAAACCAGGCCACTGTACTGCAGCCTTACAGATAAACAGAGATTAACAAAGGCTGTGCTAACAGAATGTTATTGTCAGATATCCATGTTACAAAGCATTTTGTTTTATCACTTTCTCACCTCTTGAGGTGTTTTTTTCTCCTGACTTTGGTCATACTTGATCACTCTCACCTGTGAGACTCTTGCGTTCAGAGCGCTCTAATTTGTACTTTTCCTCCTGCAGGTTCTGTTGCTTGCTTTCTGGAGATTTTATACCCATTTGTAGCTGACTGGTGTACTTCTCATGCTGACACAGCAGGGGGCAGTCAACCAAAAAGAATAAATATATTAATATATATTACATAGAACATAAAATAGACACGTCCACACACAACCAGATAAAACCATACCTTGAGGGCCTCTTCGGGGACTTTATGTTGACTCTTTTCAAGAATATACACATGTGAATGTGCTCTTAATGTTAAGTCAATACATAATCACTTAAATGTATATAAACCTTAATGTATACAACACTACAATCAAGAAAATCTTAAGCAAGAACTCAAGGTTTCATACCAAAACAAAACCTAGAACAGCTAGCCAGGAAAAAGGATATCATATCCAAAACGAACAATGTCCGACAGCTTGAGGGTTATGTATGTTTGGTCTGGAATTCTCAAGTCATTCACAAAGGTCTGAAATGGGAGAAGATAAACAAATAATGTATAGTGCTTAAATACAGGAATGCCAGAGTTAGCTTTTATGCAAAGCAGAAAATGAGAACATGTTCCTTAGAAATGAGGATCATCACAAGAAATCTGTCATGAGTTAGCGACATTCAGAGTACAGAATCTACTTCTGTGCTCCACAGAAGAAAGAAATGCATACACTTTCAGAACAATATGAGGTGATATGAGTGATGACAGAATTTTTGAGTGAACTATCCCTTTAAGAAAGCTTCCTATCCTAACCACAAAACATTTGTCATTGGGACTTATTAATGGATCATATCTGTACTGCAGAGAGGGCATCTGCAACAGCATTCCAATGGCATATGTCCATTACCTTTGTCCATTTATTTTCTAAACCAAGGGGAGAGATCATCCAGTCTTTCACAGATAACATCACAGCAGTCTGGAAAATGCAGTCATGTGTTCATGCCTATATTCTGAGCTTCAGTCACATTTGCTATGTTGCTTACCCCATTTAAACTTCCAAGATCCTTGACAAGGTGCTCATCTGTGGCAGGGTTATAGTTGATAACAGCATGTTGTTTATCCACACTACGAGACTAAAAGAAGAAAAACATGTTTACATCTTGCTTATTCTTAAAGGGGTGGTTGACTGTTTTTTTTCTAGGCTTGATTGTGTTTATGGGGTGCAGTCTAGCATGTGTTCATGCTTGGTTTTTTTAAAAACGCATTTTTCACATAATTTACCTTTATTCCACACCTCTCTGTCCCTTCTCTGACAAACACCTCGATTTATTTCCTGGTTTTATGAAGCTCCTCCTTCAGAAATACGCGGTGGGCTGAGATTGGTTAGCTGGCTCAGTGTGTTGTGATTGGCTAAACCGCCTCTACTGCATGTCTGAACGTCCCGCCCCTCACCTCAGTGGCATGTGCTCCGGTTGAATTGTAAACAGTGGCGTTGTCTATAATGCTTATCAATTTGAGCCCGATTGAGACCCAGAGGATATTAGTGAAGAGGATCGTGCAGAACCTGTGCAAGCACGGCTCTTAATGGTATGTTTGCTTGTTGTTGTCTCATACTTTTAAATATGCTGCTATTTGTAAGTGCTACTGCTTCTGTTAGCTTTTAATATACGGTTTTATCCTGATTAAAGCTTTAATACAGCACAGCAACCGCACGCGTGTCCATTTATAATGCTTCTTATTGCTGTGTGAAAATAAGTGTATAATTGTAAAAGTTTGTTGGCTCTGATCTGACGATCTGAATGAGAGAGAGAGAGAGAGAGAGAGAGATGCAGAGCAGGGCGACACCAGTAACAGTATTAAGAACCGCTGCTTTAATGATTTTGAAACTTGTGAATCCATTAGAATCGTTAGAAGACAGAATCGTGATTCATATGAATAGATTTTTACGTGCATCCCTAGTTTTCTTCCTCTTCTCTAAAGCAGCGCAGCATGGCCTCGCCCCCTTTGCTGCGTGTTCCCGGGGGCGGGGTTTATCTGGGTCTGTGACGTATCAGACCCGGGAAGTAACTCGTTGTAGTCCCTTACCTGTCGTTTTTGTAGGCATTAAACTGCCAGAATTTTAAAAGACGATATCTCCGTTTGCATTGAACTTTCAGTGCCGCAAGTCTGCAGATATTGTTTATGCTCAAACAGCAACATTACACACTAATGTTAAAAAAGTGAAATCGCAATCAAC
Source organism: Schizothorax lantsangensis (assembly GCA_027422415.1). Taxonomy (NCBI): domain Eukaryota; kingdom Metazoa; phylum Chordata; class Actinopteri; order Cypriniformes; family Cyprinidae; genus Schizothorax; species Schizothorax lantsangensis. The sequence goes on along the minus strand of CM049855.1, from coordinate 27,962,325 downwards.
CACCCTTTAAATCTAACTCCACTGGAAATGATAATGTTAGCATCGGTTGGATATTTACAATTGTTAAACAAATCCTGTTCTGCTTCATGAATCTTACCTGTGTGTGGCTTACTGTGTAATAATTTGGCCACACAAGGGTACCACTAAAGTAACAATTAGAATAATAAAGTATTAATATGTTGTTAAATTAATCTGTTGTAGTCATTTGTCTTTTAAGGTAAGTGTAAGTGTGTCAGATGATTCCTTCCACTTTTTCTTAAATGTCTGAACTGACACAATGTGGTATGGAAAGTGCTGTAAGCTAAGTGCACCAACACTGTTTACATAGTTCCTTGCATTGCCTGATTAACAGAATCCTCAACTTGTTCACTTGGTACCACATATGAACAGATTGGTAGGAACAAAGCTCAGCTAAATCTTAAGTAAATAGTGTATTAATATAACCACTAATTAAAGGGAGTGGTCATGCTGAATGACATCTAAATACAGTAAATACTGTAGCACACGTTGTACACCATCAAACTGTTGTACTGTTGTAACTGTTGAATTGATGTGTAGCTAAGTTCGTCTTACATATACTATATTTTTACAGAATGATTGTCTAGGGGAGGTAGTGAAACTGCTATAGTATGGCAAATAAGGTCAATATCAACAATTTGGCAGCAGACAGTAAATCTTTACTTATTGTTTATTTATTTATTTACTTACTGTACAGTAATTGACAGAATACTGTATTGTGTGTTCATAGTCAATTATTTGGCATTTAAACAGCAATCAAAAAAAATTAAATAAATAACTGTAAAATGCTTCAGTCGTCTCCTACGAACATACCTGACAAAAGGTGCTTAATTTTGACCTGTCAGACTGCATAACAGTCTCCAGTCTTTCACACTTTCTTTGGCAGATGCAAGGTGTCTTGACCATGAAAGACGCAGTGGATAAAACTAAAAAATAGTTTCTTTACTGTTACCTTTACTGTTACATAACATCTCAATTGACCCTTCGCAAAGACCTGCTCCCCTTCGTTACGGTTGCTACTGTATGTCTGACAAGCCATGGTGCTCTCACGGCACACATCATGTTCTCAAGCAGTGAAAAATACATCGCGGAGTAAAGAGTAAACTGACAATGCGCCAATAAACAGAAATAAACAAAAAACTAAAAATAAACAAAAGACAGAGCAGGTTACTTTGGGTATGAATAAAAGTCTCAGCTTTCAAATTTTGTAACTTTTTAAAGAAATTAAAACATTAAATGCCGTTTTGTGGCTCTTTAATGTGTCGTGACAGTGCCTCAGTTCAAGTGGCATGTGAAATGATCATCCTTACTCTTTACTGATTAAAGCATGAAATAAACATGAATGAACATCAGAAAGTATCTTGTTTCAATTGCAGAAAGATGTCAATATACATTTTTCGGTTATACATTTAACCGACATTACACTCTACTGTCTTTTTTATTTGTTTGTCGGACAAAAATGGCAGATTCTGCTTTACTCACCCCACCAACAATCCCTGCCGGACCTGAGATTCAAACCCACAACCTTCTGCTTACAAGTCCGACTCGCTATTCATTAGGCCATGACTGCCCCCTTTTAATCCTTTTTTCAAAAATGCTCACTAGTCTTCCCTGACCACCCACAGCACTTTACATTCTGCATGCATGGTAGTGGTCTCACTGTGCTTTGAAATAATTCTTTCACATCCAGCACATGAGCGATATCCAAAACCGACTGACTAGATTTAGCCAATTAACAGCTCCTGTCATCTGGCCATTTTCACTAAAACCCACAAAATAACATTTAATAATATAGCCCTTCTAATAATATAACATAGCCCATCTAATATGTAATATGGGGGAAGTCGTGGCCTAATGGTTAGAGAGTCGGACTCGTAATCCAAAGGTTGCGAGTTCGAGTCTTGGGCCGGCAGGAATTGTCAGTGGGGGGAGTGAATGTACAGCACTCTCTCCATCTTCAATACCACGACTGAGGTGCCCTTGCGCAAGTCCTCCATAAACCTTTTGCTGGCTTAGGGCAATTGGAATAAATTAATTATTTATTAATAAATAAAGGACAGAAACAAATAATAGATATTTTTGAATATACTGCAAATGCATTTAACAATATTAATATGCCTTTATATTGCAGGCTCTTAATTATTGAAATAATATGACTTATTGCCTTTATATTACCCAGTATTTTTTTTTTATATTACCCAGTATTTTTTCTGTTCTAAAGAAGGGGGTGTCCCAATACTTTTGTCTATATAGTGTATGTACAAGTCATTGGTGTTTGGTGATTAATTTTTGGCTCAAGGTCTGCATTTACAGTCACACCAGAGGTGTTAAACTGGGATTAGGACTTGGTTTTATGCAGACCAGTCAAGTTCTTCCACACTGACTGAATCAATCTTTTTTTTTGAACCTTGCCTTATACACAGAGGCATTGTCATGTTAGAATAGAAAAGGGTCCTGTCCAAACTGTTGCTATAATATTAGAAGCACACAATTTCCTAGAATATCATTATATGCTTTAACATTAAGATTTGTACTTATAGAAATTACTAAAGTAGTCAAACCTGTTCATTAGAAGGGGTGACCCAATACTTTTGGCAATATAGTGTATCTTAAGAGCCTTTATTGTTCACCAATAATGTTGTAAGTGTGGTGTGTTGAATTAAAATGGATTAATCGTTGGTTATCACTTTAATAGAGTGGCAAGAATGGCTTTGTAGACCATTTTGTCTGTTTCCTACAGAAGATGATATTCATATTCAATATTCAACATATTATTTTGTACTATATACTTATACTTGCTAGGCAACAGTTCATGGTGCATTCACAAATGTGGTTAAGACATGATTTTTTTTACATTTCAATGGAAGTGCAAATTAAATTCCTACCTGCAGCATTAGCTCGCAGTCCTCCCGGCCAACAAAGATCATTTCCCGTGGCAGACGGTGACGAGTACCAGAGCTGCTGACCAGGAACCACGATGTCACGCTCATCTTTGTTTCTCAGAGAAACCCCTTTGCATCCTGTGACATAAATCACAAAAACATAACATGAAAGACTGTATGTTTGTTAAGGATACATTTTATGTAATACTTTAATATCAGAGGTAGAACACAGTCAAGTAACCTCTTAAATCATGTCAAATTAGCTTATGCTTTAGTTATGATGTCATATTATATAAGTATGCATTAAATACTAATAGGTTAAACGATAGTACAGTGTTAATTAATTTTCATTTATCAGGAAATTTCATTTAGCTTATTGTGTTAATGTCCATAAGGACATATTTCACATTATTCAGTTTTTGAAAAGTGGACTATATAAATAAAACTGGACCCAATCAAAATGTACCACAGTTCATTATAACACAAAGGTTAAATTCATTGCAGTGCTATTATTAGCCAAACCAACTTATTTACACCCTTAATGATAATTCCTTTTAATCCCATACTCACCAAAAAATCTGAGTCTATTCTACCTGAAAACCTAAGCAGGTTAATTTGATGTAAAAGTATTTAAATAATACCCAGCCTCATCTGTAATAAGCTGGGAATTAACCATCATATCTCTATGCTCCATTGTACCAGTGAATGACTACAGAACTGTGGAAAATGTCAGAGTTTTTGGAATTTTAGACAACACTGAGTGATCTGGTACACACTACTGCATGCAATTCTGTTAAGGCTTTAAGAAAGTTCAGTTTGTGCAGATGTTCTTCACAAAATGGATGCTTATTTGCTGACAGTGTTACACACGTTATTAGATAAGACAGCTGTCTAGACATGTTACGTCTGAATAATATTTTTGAGAGGACACTAAGGATTTTTCTAGAAAATGCAGCTGTAGTGAAAGATAGTGAGAGAGGTGGTAATTGAGATTTACACTGCAGATATATATATATATTATGCCACAGACCTGTACATACTAAGAAGCATAGTTAATAGATGAATTTGGGCAGAACACACTTTGGTATTTCAGCTGGCCTGCACAAATAATTAATCTTTAATCTGTTCGTCTCTACAAAACTAGAATCAAGCATTCACGTCATTCACGCACATTGTTAGTGAACAATAGGATTTAGCATGCAAGTATAGTTTTTTATATATAGTATGTGTTTTATATCTGTCACATTTGCAGTTAATCGGGCCTATGTCTGCTTCATACGATCATCATAATTGACTCAGAGCAGCAGTGATTTGGTGATGGGGTGATCAGCTGCTGTCGCACCAGCACAGAGAGAGACGCCTTCTGCTGTCTTTCTCTCCTTATTTACATCAGATATCAATGTGAAATCAGTAACCTTTGCATGAACCAAATACACGAATTCACAAATATGTAGCCATATTGATGTTCATGGCTGAATTAAGACACCTCTCCGATATGAAACGCGTAATTTAACCGCATGTCAAACTGCTCAGTATTCTGTTAAAGAAATCGTTTCACGTATCAAAAACATTAACCCTTCTACACTGTGAAATGTGCACTGTAAATCTAGTGCGAATCTGGCCTTTCATCTTCAGCCCCTGATGATGCTGAATATCCTCCGACCTTACCTACAGCACTCCAGATGCACTGATCTCTCCCAGATAAACAAAAGAACTGTCCCCTTCCGCGATACGATAGGCGCTTCCTCGACGACACGATGTTATTTTGTGAAATCCAGTTAAAAGGTCGTAGATTGTCATCAGTGTTGTGGTTCCATGTAGACTACACCCTCTCCCGTCAGACACAGATCATGCTGTCATGGCATCTGCGTCCAGCGCCGCCACCGGTGCATTTCTACAGCAGCATACTGCAACACCACTGAAGCACCAATCATCCGAGTCGGTGTCCAGCATGAAGACACGCTTTTTCATTGCTCCAGAGGGGGGAATAAATAAAATACAAACAAACAAACAAATAAATGATGGGGAAAAAGTGTAGGAAGTAGCTACAACGAGCTGTTAGCAGTGATTAGTTATAGACACTGCACTGACAGCTGTAAAGAAAATGATTTTGCATTAATTCTTTTATTGCTAATTTCATGTGTCTAATTTCATTGTCTTTAACATTGTTTTTAAAACACACTTGTTTGATCTGTCCTACTAATATCCCATTCTTATTACACTGTATTATGATCTGTTTTAAGAATGTCTATCTGTCATTCCTTTTGGTTTTTAATCTATATGTTGTATTATCTCTGTTTTATGTGTTTATGGTTTGATTTTAATGTACAGCACTTTGGTCAGTCTTGTGGCTTTTTTTAAATGTGCTTGATAAATAAATGAACTTGAACTTGAACTTAACCTCTTATCTAATTTTTCAGTGCATATTTTAATGTGAATATGAATTTTGAATAGATTTTTATTACTATTTCAGGTCATTTTTTCATATGCACTTTAAAAACGTAAAGGCAAATACTTTTTTGAATTTTAATAAACATTATTACATTATATAAAGCTTAAGAAATGGTTTGCTAATGCTGCATATTAATGCACATTAAAATAGAATTGTCAAAATCTAATACTGCTTTTTATAGCCCATATATTCATATATGTTCTTATATAGGGTGCAACGGGGCTAAAGGCGCCTTTGATATTATTTTCATCTAAACCACTAGATGGCACTAAAACGTGGCGTAGCACTTGCTTTTCAAGATGCACGTGTTTATTTGTCTGATCTTTGACGCGATCGCGCAAAGTTGATTCTGTGCTTTCTTGATCTATTTTTTTTTTTTTTTTTTAAATGTTGTAGATTTAAGTAGCAAATGAGAATAGCTAAAATTAATGCATATATTTTGAGACAAAGGTCTTCTTTATGATTTTCAGTTTTGTTTAAGATAATTAAAGCTACAGTTTTTAAATAACGAAAGAATATGTAAAAGAATGGTATTTGGGGTAAAAAGCGCCCCTGCTGTTGGAGCTAAAGGCGCAGAGTAATTAACATGATAAATAGATCGCTGACTTTTCCATTTGTTGACATGACATGGTTGGATTCAGATGGTAAATATAATATATTATGTTGTTATAAATATCATATATATTATGTATGTGTCCATATTAGACTTAATCACCATGTTTAGAATTAAACCATCATATTTAAAAACATGATATTAATCATATAATAAAATATAATTTGTTGTGACTACTGTAAATATATTTTCAATTATTATTGGATCTCATTCAATACTTTCAGAATCTTTACTTAATAAAATGATTTTGTTTCTGTATTTTAAAATATATTTTTTATATTAACATACTTTAATGACTTTAGCTTTTTTATTTATTGAACACTTTTTTTTCAAATTAAGAAGAAAACAGTACAAACTTTTCTAAAGTGATTGTTTTGAACAAGTATTAACTTAGACATTATTAAACAAAACATTATTTTAGCTGAAGTATTTGTAGCAATACCATGTGCCTTTTACCCCATGCTGGTGGGCCTTTTACCCGTGTGTGGGGTAAAAGGCCCCTCGTAGGAGCCCCGCAGGGCTGTGTCCTGAGTCCCCTGCTCTACTCTCTCTACACACATGAATGTGTGTCCTCTCACAGCTCCACTTCTATTGTTAAATTTGCTGATGATACTGTGGTTCTGGGCCTCATTTCCAACAATGATAAGACCGCATACTTGGGTGAGGTAGAGAGACTTACATCATGGTGCCAGGACAACTGTCTCTCTCTGAATGTGAGCAAAACTAAAGAGCTGATAGTAGACTTCAGGAAGAGACAGCAGCGGCCCTACACTCCTCTTATGATCAGTGGGACCCCTGTGGAGAGAGTAAGCAGCTTCAAGTACCTCGGTGTAAACATCTCCGAGGACCTGACTTGGACTGCACACATTCAAACACAGGTCAAGAAAGCCAGGCAAAGACTGTACCATCTGCGACAGCTGAGGAAATTCTGGGTCTCACAGCAATCCTGAAAACTTTCTATTCAGGGGCCATAGAAAGTGTATTGACTCAGTGCATCTCAGTGTGGTACAGTAACACCACAAATCAGGACTGCAAAGCTCTGCAGAGAGTCGCGCGCTTAGCTGAGCGCATCTCAGGGTCTGCCCTCCCCTCTCTGCAGGACATCTACCTCAAACGCTGCAAAAGCAGAGCTGCAAAAATAATCAAGGACTCAAATCACCCCGGTAACCGTCTTTTCACTCTGCTGCCATCTGGCAAGCGCTTCAGGAGCATGATGGCAAAAACTGAGAAACTGAGGAGGAGCTTCTACCCTCAGGCCATCAGGCTCCTAAACTCAGTCTCATAACATCTACAGGTCTCAATTTAATAAACTGTAAAAACATTCATTATTCTCCATCATCCGCATTGCTGCTATGTGTACATACCCGGTACAACCTGTTTTCCTCTTGCACATCCCTGTTTATATTAATATTTATTAAATCCACAGTAGACTGTATTGCACATTTTATTTTATTTCATTGCACATTTACGTACTCCTTATTTTATTTTTTATTTTATTGTATTTTATTTTTTTCTTACTTTTTCTATCTTACTCTTACCTATTTTTATATATATTCTCTTGTGTTATGTTTCATTTTTTATTTTATTTATTTTTGCACTGTCCATTGAGCGGACCGTCCTGACCTACATTTCACTACTGATTATATCCTGTATGATTGTGTATGTGACAAATAATAAAGAACCTTGAACCTTGAACCTTGCCACCTCATCCATTTATAAGATTTTTAAACAAAATAAACAACTTGAATGATTTATTTTCACACAAAATCTGCTGCTCCATTAATGTTCAATACAACGTATATATTTTTTTCTGTACCCTACGTGTTGTAAATTTTAAAGTAATATTAATCAACATTTGTATTATATATTGCTTAAGAGATGTTTTGTTAATATGCTAAACATTTAAGTAGTTACAGTGTTTTAAAAATGCTTACTAAAAGTTTAGGCTACTTTAAGCATACTTAGTGACACCATTCTTTAGACCAAGTCTGCAAAACTTCAAGCACATTATCGGCTTTGCACTCAGTTTGCCATTTAAACGCCACACTAATTTAATGATTACCCACACCCAATGATCCTGTGTGAAGATATCTATACATAACTTGTTAATTTAGAAATCAAAACTCAGTTTTGAGAAACAAATTTTTCACCCTTTCAGCATTTCTGTATATAGGCTAGTACTGTGTAATTCTATGTAAATACTGAAGATGCATAAAAGTTACAGTTACTTTTATTTTTGATTGTTTCAAAGCAGTAGTAATTCAAATTCTGCTGTAAAGCAGCTCTAACAAGCCATGTGTACAGCTCATCAGTTCAGTGTTAATTCAGTTCAGTTCAATGGAAAGTTTATCAATTCTGCATGCACACTGTACATACAGTGTATTTTTGCATGTGTAAGTATGACAAACTCCTGTGCACTCCACTGTACAATTAACAAGCAAAGTCAAAAGATAGTGTTTTACATTTGTCATATCCATGTGTAGTTTGGCATGCACCTGTAATAATTTGATGTTTTTGTTACGAGTTACTATGCAAAAACAAAATTTCTATGAGTAAAATCATTTTAAAAGAAGTATTTGCTTTTGCAAGAGATGTGTAATGTTGTGTGCATATTTTGTGGTTTTGTTTGCAGGTTTAGAGAAAAGGAGCCATTGTTTCAGAAACTGTGTAAGCATTCAAAAAAACAAAAAAAACAACAACTGTAAAAAGGTCACAATTTACTTTGATTCATATAGTTTATGTGTCTTAAATATATTTGAATTGATGCTATAAACTGATCTCAAACTAATACGGTATATTCTCGATTTCCCCAAGCATGATCATTATTCTTCTAGAGGTGTGAGACATCAATATATACGAGAGGATATGGTCTTTAATAATAATAATAAAAAGCAATTTTTATGACACATAAACAAAAACAAGAAGATAAGATCTTAATAACTGAAGCTCATGTTTTTTTTAGATAAACATTCACAATTTGAAAATGGAGTGTACCAATTCAAAATGTTTCATTTTTACTGAAGTAGAAAAACTTGTAAAATATAAAAGCAAGTAGAAAAAAAAAAGAAACATATAGCGATACACATTACCAACCATCATTTCAGAATTTCATTATCAAATATGGACCAAATCCATTCTCAGCAATGCTCAGTTTTTGTTAGTTTTATCTAATGTTTTATCTAAGAGGCAAAATGCTGAAACATGCTTGTCATATTATTTATATTATTATGCAACTTTTATAATATGCTACATTTGCAGAGGCTAGCCAAAAAAAAAAAAAACTGAATTTACAGCATTGTCAAGTTGTTGACTTCAATATATATATATATATATATATATAAAAAAAAATGTATCCCAATGTCTTCAATAAAACATTAAACACACTGAAATAAAAGCCAAATAAACTGTTTTGCTTGAATTAACTGCAGCATATTTTACAAAATGAAGGGTCTGGAATATTTAGTAACGAATTCCTTGTAATACAATTCTTAAATAAATTCATGTAAAACAACATTTAAAATGACAATCATAATAAATATTGGGTACCATGCAACATGTGAAAAAAAAAATTAAATTATAAATCCATGTAAGAATGCTATAAAGTTCATTAAATTGATTGTTTGGCAATTTTAGTTTATGCTGTATAACCATTTCCCCCTATAATAACAAACTCATAAGAAGACATTTTTTATTTTTTTTTGCTTTTTCTTTTGCTTTTTTTGACAGTTGAGAGTCATGAAAAGTGTGAATAAATTGCAGGGACAGATCTTTTAAATCTTGTAAATTGCATTGACATAAAAATTATTGAACTAATTACCACTAGCTGAAACCTTCAGTTCATCGCTGTAAATGTCATGCAAGTAGTGATGTCCTCAATGAGGCAAAACAATCTACTATAATGAATTTCTAGCTGTTCTGTTTGAGAAAGATCTGAGTGGAGAGTATTTTGGCAAATGCTTTGAATCTTTTGAAAGACAATTCTATCTAAAAGAGAATCAAAACAATCTTCAAAAAAACTCATTATACTCAAACATAAGTCTCTAACTTAACTGTAATTCATCACTTCTTTGGTATTAGGTTATATTGTGTCCTCATAGGACACAACCGTGATACACTACAATCATACTTAAGGACTACATTTTAAGTGCAACTTAAGTAGAAAAATGTGTGTAAGAATGTAATACAGGTTTGGAACAACATGAGAGAGAGTAAATGATAACAGCATTTTCATTTTTGGTGAACCTTGTCTTAAAATTTAAGAATCAGTGCATTTGTAAAAATGACTAACACATAATAAAGCCTGTTTCAAAAACCTAGCAATACGCAATAAAGAATTAGACTGAATAATGATCACTGATAAAATCTTTACATTGTGAATCCAGTATTCTTTTGTAGAAGGGTGTTACTACAAAAGATGTATAGTGCAGCAATAGCTATGGATAAGTTATTAGCAGTGTCTCAGTGGAGTGTATTTGTGTAGAAAGTGTGTGTTATTAGGAATGAAGAAAAGTTCACACCAAAAATCTAAATTCTGTCATCCTTTATTTAACCTCATATTGTTCCAAACGTGGTGACCGTCACACCATGTCTACATAAGCACTGTAATGTGACACCACAAAAGCAAACAGAACCTATTGTGATGCTGTCTACTCTGGACGTAGCACAACACAACAAATTTCCAACAGGAAACTGATGCCCTGTTCCATCTTTGGAGTACTTCCATTACTTCTGCCAACTGGTCGAATGGATCAGAAACGTTCACTTTGATACATCCAGTGTAGAAAATCTGAAGCTGATGCAGTAGTGTGGACATGATGTCAAGCTCCAAAAATGACAAAATTAAAGTTTTGCCAGGGTATTAAAAAATCTATTTAGGTTTCACATGAGGAACAAAGTCAAACTGATTTGGAATGACATGGGGGTAAGTAAATTATCATAGAAATTTCCAGGTCAAGTATTCTTTTAAAGAGTTTTTATGCTGTGCCACTGGCAGAATATGAGAACTGAGGGAAGTGGGGTCTTCTATCACTGTCAAAGGACTCCATGTTTTCATCTGAAAAAAAAGTCATACTTAAAACAACACAGATGAAAAGCATGACCAATGAAAAATGTACAGTGTTTCTTCTATTTTCTATTTTATAGAGCAATCTGTAAATCACCACTAGGTGGTGCCTTCGTTATTATCCAAATACCTGTTAAGTGAGAGTTTTTAACATGTACTGTAAGACGGGCATCACCTTGGCCTGGGGGTGTGATGGTGATGGTCTGCCCTGTAAACTCGACATCAAAATAGCGAGTGTCTGTTTCTGAGGTTACCTGGGGCTTAAAGGGTGGTACAAGCTGTGGAGAAACAGAAAAAAAAATATTATATTTGAGTGGCCTCTCTTTATTAACAAAAAAGCATTTTGTCAATGACTACATGCTATTATTATTATTCACCTTCTTCTCATAAACATCTTGCCACTCAATGCCAGCAAAGAACTTATGCTGCATGATTTCTTTTGCATCATCTGGACCTCCACCTAACCTGCAGAAAGAAAACCAAAGAACAGATAAACAAACAGCTACATTCCCTTGTTACCTTCAAGGCCTCTTCCAAGAACAACTTTCAGGGAGGTGTTAAAACACCTTATACTTTCACTAAACTAGATTTTCCCTGTCACACAGTTCTTAGTTCTTGCTTGTAATGTTTTTTTCACTTGACCAAGTGATCAAGAGAGCAGCATTTTTATTGGCAAGCTGACGAGTCAACAGTTACTGCCACTATGTTACCACAAAGCACCTCTGTCATGGCAATTTCTCAAAACATAATCTGATTCACACTGTACCCATCAATATTTTGGTTAGCTAATCCATGCTGCATGGTCTCCCAAGCTAAACCAGTCTGGTTTTAGAGGAATTTTGTCCATCTGCTCACTATTCTATATCATGGACTGTTCTTCTACCACATTTGAAATAAAACACTCTTGTCTCTCACTAGCAGTTTTAAATCCTGGTCACTATAGTCAATCCACATTCCAATGCAAAAAAAAAAATAAGTAAAATAAACAAATAAAAATTAAACAAGTCATATGAAAAAAAGTAGTAATGTTCAGTACATTTGGCTATTTTTAGTACAAACACTCCCAAAAGATTAGGTACCAAGTGGCATTGCTTGTGCAGTGAAGACTGCAAAGGTAGCTCAGCTTCCCCTAAAATTTTAAGATTTCATTCAAATGTGACAATGATGTAGAAATATGTATATTGGCAATATTTTGCTATGGTGGTATTACTGCCAGCACAAGAAAAAAAAATCTCTTTATTTGACCAATATTCTTTAAAACTTCATTCAGGGACAAGGTTGCATGTAAACTGCTCTAATAAAAAAAAAAATTACAAATCAATTAATAGACTCACAGACCTTCCAAGTGATGTTATGAATCAATTACTTGAGAGAAAATTATCCATCATTCATCATGAATTCTTGAAACAATGCACATAGAGAAGACTACACAACACTAGAAGTGAGGTCTCTCACCGCTGCTTTGGGTCTTTCTGAAGCAGTCCTGACAGCAAAGATTTTGCCTCAGGTCCAAGTGTACGAGGAAAACGGATCTCATCCATGAGGATCAATTCAAATAGTTTCTCATGATCCTGGTTGTAGAAGGGCAGCCGGCCGCACATCATCTCGTACATGACTACACCCAACCCCCACCAGTCCACCGCCCGGCCATAATCATTGTCCTCAAGAACCTGAGAAAGAGCAGCAGAGAACCAAAAGTGGGGCCAAGGGGTCAAGATTTTGCTGGTAAGCATGGTAGATAACTACAATATCATGGAAAATCGTTTTTTTAATTGAAAACCATTTCAAATCTGCTGTGTATTCTGACAAAAAAATATTCATGTAAATTCATGTAAAATCACAAATATTTCATTACAGCTTAATAGATGTTTTAACAGTGATTTTTGGAATGCACTTAAAAGCATAAAATGGCTGTTTTATGCCTTTCACATCACATCTCATGGCTGTAAAAGTTCTCAACATCTCCATTAGGTATGTTCAATTTGAAGAGGCACTGTGCAGACCAATCGGTGTACGACATCAAAGTACCACAAGAGCGATTCAAAAGCATAAGGAGCCATCTGCTCTCTAATCGCTTCCGCTGTACTATTATTATCCATGATTAATCACGACAGATCAGATGATAGCACGTGGAACTGATTAAAATGGTGGTATATTCCCAAATATACTCCTAAATGCTTGAAAGATGGAAGACAATTTTCATTTGTATATCGGTATTTACAATACACATTTAGTACCCACATTTAGCACTAGGCGATAGATTAGTTTACATATGGCAAAAACAATCACTTAGCTGAGATTTGCTATATAGCACATATCGCTTTATGTGAGTATGTGTATGTGAATAACACTGGATGTATTTGAAGTAGTTGCAAGATGGCGTTATTAATACATTATGCTATGATATGGAAATCTGTACGGTTTGAAAGGTATAAAATTTATAAGGTTTTGTTCTATTTCTATTTGGTGTAGTGACAAACGTGGGTATGTGGGTAAAGCTGGATATATTTTTAGCAGTTGAAAGTTGGAGTTATAAATACATTATACTGTGATATGTCAATGTGATAGGTTTGAAAGGTATAAATGCTGTAAAGATTTGTACAATTTCAATTTAATGTAGTGCTACCCTTATGTATGCAGAGTATGTGGATAAAGCAGGATATATTTATAGTAATTGCAAGCTGGAATTATTGATTCATTATGCGGTTATAAGGAAATATATAACATGCGAAAGGTGTGAAATCTAAATGTTGGAGGAATCACAATAGCACGGTAAAGAACAGGTCAAGTTATCCATCACTCTGCTGCATACACTTTAAGTGTAGCCGGGGTCCGCCTACAGACAAAAGTTTTCAGCGATAGCCAGCAGGGCAGTGAATCAGACCCAGATTGCACGCTCCAGAATCTGATTACACCATGATGCTAATTGACACCACTTAAAAGTGCATAGCAACCACCCCACACACACACACACTCCCGTATGAATGAGCTCTTGCATTCAAAATGGTCTTCAAAAGACCAGATCTGATTAAAACCCCAAAACTGACTCACTTTGTCTTCCTGCACTCTCCTGTCGGCAGGAAGACATATAAGAAAGCCATCGTCCACACATTAGCCAGAGTGTCTATCCATAAAGGCGATGGAGGAGAAAGAGAGAACCAAAAGGCACTCTGGGCTATCTTTCTCAAAATGAAAAGATCCACCTCTGCCTAGCCGAAATCATGGTCTGCAGAGGCAACATCCATTCTCTGGGCCTCAAACTTGAGAGAAGATCTGCTTCCAGAGATAGAAAAAATGTGTCTTTTGTTCCTACCTGGATTTCCTTCTCTATTCTCTATGTTCATACAGACATTATTACACAGTATATTTACAAACTATTAGTGTATGGTAATAGTTACTTACATTTCACATATCTTTCATGTAATGTTTTATTACCTCTGGAGCCAGATACTCTGGTGTACCGCAGAAAGTCTTCATTGTTGCTCCCTCTGTAATTCCCTCCTTGCACAGACCAAAATCAGTGATCTTTATGTGGCCGTCTTTATCCAGCATCAAGTTCTCCAACTTCCACAGAATCATTTTATTGTTATGTGATATATTGGTTTAATAATGATATAACAAGTAGCATTACACTAAATACAACATAACTGACAAGTCATTTTTAAGTTATTAAACATGATTCATCTTGTATGGAATTTTTTTCACTAATCTCACCTTTAAGTCTCTATAAACAACCTTTTTCTCAGAATGAAGGTAATCCAGGGCTGAGACGATCTCTGCTCCATAAAACTGTGCTCTCTCTTCCGAAAAAACGCGATCTCGCGATAAATGAAAGAAAAGCTGTGATAAAAGAACAAATACCCCATAAATATCCCAAATGATATACAGTAAGACCATCTGGAATTTTGAATCTTCTGGGATAAAATATATTATACATAATACACACAATATTTTTAATAAAGCATTTGACTGCATGCAAATTAAATAAATAATTACTTCATTAATTTTAATAAACAATCATTACTAAACTTCACCTTTACAAGATCTCACCTCTCCACCATTTGCATACTCCATAACAAAACATAATCGGTCATGAGTCTGGAAAGAATACTTCAGACCCTGAAACACAGAGGTGACATTAGGTGTTTTAACATTCGCTACTAAAAGGAATATTTACATTTATTCTCTAGTTTAATATTGATTATCAGTGGAAACAAATTTGACTCATGGGGTGGCAACTGCCACCCTAAGAAAAAGCTGAATTTTTCTGGTAATTCAGAGATCCTCAGGGAAATCTAATCCCATCCGGACAGGATGCCTGGGATTGCGGGATATTATATTCCACAACGCTTCTCCTGATTTATTTTGACCTGTGACTAACTATTTTCTTGTGGCATGTTTCAACTGCCCACGCAGCTTTCATAACGGAAAGCATCTGAAATCATTGCTTTTTGCCATCTGAAATCAATAATAAATTACTGATCACAAAAAGTGTAAGAATGTAAGAATCTAATCAGCATTAACTAGATTGAAACTTTTGAAAGACAAATTTTATGTTGCCTTGAATTTAAAATAGTTTGAAGTTTGAAGGTCATTAATTTGAAGACATTTAGAATCTGTTGATATGTTTAATAGACAGTGTCTTGGTGCCCTGGATATTGATATTTTGTTATTTATTTGAAATTATTACCAGTATAGATGGTTATTTTGTGGTAATGCAAATGTTTTGAATATTCATGGACACAAATGTTTATGCCAGGCCATAAATTGACAAGAACTATGCATGGATGCCACCCCTCATAGTCCTTATGCCACCCAATAAACAATGTTCTAGATCTGCCCCTGCTCGATTAAATTATTATTTAAAAATAAACTTAACCCAAAATCCTGTCACAAAACTGAACCTGGAATGTTCCATAAATTACATATACTAGTGTGTCATAAACGCTAATTCTAAAATGTCTCTTTACTCTTTACAGTCTCTCTACTTTGATATCATTTGCTTACTGTTAAGAAAGGGTGTTTGGAGTTCTGGAGGACCCGGTTTTCAGTAAGTGTGTGTGCTACCTCATCCTGTAAATAAAGTAATGAAAATAATTTATTAGAACTTCTAATATGAAGTAACTACAATTTATGCATATAAATAAAACTTGACAAAATACATTGTACAGGCAAATAGACAAACCAATGTTTAAATTAGACAGAAAAAAAGCAAAGGACCTACTTTTGCTACTATCACCTCCTTTTTAAGAATTTTCATGGCATAGTATTTTCCCGTGGCTTTCTCCTTCACCAGTATGACCTTTCCAAAAGTGCCTTTCCCCAAGAGTTTGAGGTATTCAAAGTCATGCATTGTCTACACAACAGCATAAAGAAAAGTCTTACCGTTTTAAAATATCCAATATCATTTTAAAAATCAAATCTAAGGTACAAAAATTTCATTTACATTTTGTTTATTTAGTTTTTAGGTTCACTTCATCTTATAGTGTTTGATAGAGTTTGTGTAGAGTTGTTTAGCAACCTTAAAAAATATTTTAACCCAAATAACAAAAACACTATATATATTTATATAGAAAAAGTAGAGAAGACAAGAAACTCTCTACCACTTTGAGTCGAGGTTTGGACAGGTACATCTCCATGTCCATAGGGTCGGGTGAAGAGTCCATTCTCTCTTCCTCCTGCTTCTGTAGACTATCTGCCACAGCCTGGATGGCCTTCGTCCACTCCTCCCTGCCGAAAACAAGAAAATCATGTAGGGGAACTCTAATTTTACAGCTTTCTTTTGTTCAGTAATAGTTCAAAAAATTACTTTAGGGAACTTGAGGAATTTCAGCTAAATAGTAGACACTGTACTACTGTATACTGTCTGCTTCTGAATACAACATACCAACCTTTCCTCTGGGGTCTCAACATGAAAAGTGCGTTCAATAACAGTAGTCCACTGCAGGCACCGAATAATAAAAGTGTTTGCCTTCGGTCGCTCTGTCTTCATCAGCTGACATTCTGAGAGAATACAAGAGAGAGAAAGAGTGTTTTTTGTTATTTTGGTGTTCTTAGGTGGGGTTAGTAAAGGATGCAAAAGGGGACAAATACAGCAAAAAAGTATAGTGGTTGTGTGTGTGTGTGTGTGTGTGTGTGTGTGTGTGTGTGTGTGTGTGTGTGTGTGTGTGTGTGTGTGTGTGTGTGTGTGTGTGTGTGTGTGTGTGTTCCTCTGCAAACTGATAAAACAAAATGGCTACCTACGGGCCACTGAGAAGTTATTGAGCGGAGTTTCCAGCTGGTCAACATCTTGTGGCCGCTCTTTGTACCCAATAAATGTTCCATCACTCTTGAGTAAGAAATATCTTGGTCTCCATGTTTTTATGTATTCTCCTGGAAATAAATAGATTAGTAGAAAAAAACATATCCAAACATAACATGGAAACATTTATGTATTAATATTTTAATAAATGTATGTTATGCTAACATGGATCACTAAATACATAAGGCACTATTATGTTATTATTATAAAGACACACTTAAAGTGGAGGCATACGTGGTAATCAAAAAACATTTTAAAATGTTTTTGATGTTTTAAAGTTGCTTGCTCACCACAGCTGCATTTATTTGACCAATATGTAATGTAATTACATATGTATTATCAGCAGTCAGTACGTCAGTATTCAGTGTCACATGATCAATCAAAAATCATTCTAATATGCTGATTTGATGCTCAGTAAAAATGTATTCTTATTATCAGTGTTGGGGAAAGTTACTTTTAAAAGTAATGCATTACAATATTGCGTTACTCCCTAAAAAAGTAATGAATTACGTTACTTAGTTACTTTTTATGGAAAGTAATGCGTTACGTTACTTTTGCGTTACTTTTTACATATGAGCAGGGCTTGATTGTTTTTAATACAAGAAGTTCTATTTATAGCAAATGTAAAAGCCCTTTCACACCAAAAAGTGTAATGAATAAACCTCAGCCTGAAGGAAAAGTAAATTCACGTCTGTACAGTAGAACGCAGGAGAAGAAAGTTCAACACTCTTCAGCAATTAAAAAAACAATGAAGCACAATTGTTAGTTTATCTAAAGTCATTTTTGATTATTAGTATGGTTGAACTGGATCATCAAAGGTCAGCAGCAAAGACATCGGTTAATAAAATGGGATTAGATACATTTGTGTTGTTTAACATATTTAATTATTGCAGGTTTGCATCATATTCTGAGTTTGCATTTCACTTTTAATTTATTTTGATGAATACTAAATCTGTTTTTTGCGAGTGGGATGAATTAATGCACATTCACATTTAGTCCAGAACTACAGTAACATGTTCACACAGCGCACTGTCAGTCAATAAATGGGAAAAAGTAACTGGCGTTACTTTTTTGAAAAAGTAACTCAGATATTTTCTTGTAAATTAAAAAGTAATGCGTTACTTTACTATTTACTTGAAAAAAGTAATATTATTACGTAACTCGCGTTACTTGTAATGCGTTACCCCCAACACTGCTTATTATTAATGGTGAAAACTGCTTAATAACTGAATAGAAAGTTTAAAATAACTGCATTTATTTTAATAACATTACAAACGTCTTTATTGTCACTTTTGATAAATTAAATTTTTTGTTAAATAAAAGCAAAAATCTTACTGATGCTAAACTTTTGAGTGATAGTGAGTTTACATGAAGTATAGTTTAGGAAGTTTATAAGTGGAGTGATTTGACATTAAACTTTAGTATTCTATACATTTCCTTATAATTATCATGCAGTTTTACAAATAACCAAGAGACTAATTGGAAAATTTCTGCTTTTAAAAATGTCACACTGCAAGGCTGTTTAAGAGAGAAGGTGATCAAAATGATAAAAACTTAGAATACATTTTTGACCAGTAACAGCACATTATTTTAAAAAATCATAAAAAAAGACTTTCCATTTTACAATAAAAAATAAATAAAAAATTTTTACTTAAAATCTTGACGTTAATATAACAGAAAGTGGGGGAAGGCACCAGTAAAATTTTTGTCTGAGCCCTGTGAACTTAAGCAATTACCAAATGTATAGGGCACTAAAGTTACGACAACTTGTCACTCTAAAAACAGAATAATATGATTAGTGAATAATTACTTTCCAATTGAACTGCATATGCATTAAAGGTTTGCAATCAGGAATTAAGACGTAAACAAAACAAGTGTTGAGTAGTACTGCTTCTTATGTAGACACTCAAGCAGTCAATATATATGACCAAATTCTGGTAAACTACTCAATTTACAGCACACGTCACAAGCTGTTCTCCTTTAAACCACACAGACTGCAAGTCCACACCTACGACTAGTCCATTTCTTCTTGTTGGGGAAGTACCCTGCAGTACTTTAAGGTAAATAGTAAAAGGGGCATCCCTGAACCCTTAAAAAAAGAGACGGTTGAGAACTTTCACGATAAACAGTTTTTATTTAATCTGCTTATCTACAGTCATCAAAACAAACAGGAAACTACTGATTAGTTCTGAATAACTCACTCAAGATAAGGTTCACACAAACTCAACTAGAGAAAAAAAAAAATATTAACATCAAATAAGACCAAGACAGTCCCTGTCAAATGCAAGAGTTCACATTATCAATCAGATGAGAGTGGTTGTCAGCTACACAAGCCTGCACAAGTTTACTCAAAAAACAACAGTAAGAAGCCATGACTGCTGTTGGTGTTTGGGGTTTCATGGTTGGATTTTCATTTCTTTGTCGGTTTTTTATTTTAATGTCACCACATTAGTGGGACTTCTGGTAACTAAGAGTCAGATTTTTGAAAACAGGAAGCGACACAAAAGATAGCGTGGCCACACAAGCAGTTTAAAAATGAGCTACTGCTAATGCTGACTCATATCTGCACTGATATACACACTTAAACATGCGCACGGTAAGATCATAACACATGATCGTCCAGGGAGCATGTCAGTCTTTTAAATGCATGACAGAAAAAAAAAATGTATTAAGGGGCATTATTTAGTACTGTACTGTCAATGTATCAATTGTCATCTTGTATCAAGAAGCTTCCTTTGAGAAAGTTAAATTTTCACTAGTGACCATGATCTAAGCAAATCTCTGTGATGAAAAACAAAAGCACTAGCTCATCTCTGTGTGTATACATAATCAACAAGTTTCTGTGAAAATTGTTCTGTTCCAGATTAAGCACAGACACAGTTTTCACTCAAGGACTTTCTTCTTCTTAAGGACATCAGCTAAGTTTATAGACCGATGAGCAGAGGAACACTTTTTTTTAGTAAAGGGGATTATAAACAGGTGAGCATATTTGAAAACAAACAAATCCAATTATACTAATAAGCAAAATAAAGTTTTGATGAAAAAAGAAATATGCTAAACATTAACATCAATATAGTGTCCTGCATGCCCCCAGGGACACACATAGGGAAAAAAATAACTCCCTAAATCCCTTGTGGGTAAAACAAGCCTGCCGCCACGCTAAGCAGCATAAATCCAGGCAAAGGCAGAGCTGCTTTTCATCTGGGCCTATAGTGCCATTACGGGTGGTGTCTGTCTGCATAGCTGAACTGGAATGACCTTGTCTACAGAAGCACACAGCCCTACACTGTCCGGCAGTGCATGCCTCATGGACCCTGGCAAAATGAGGATCGAGCAAACACCCCGAGTGCTTGATATTCAGCCCTTTTGCTGTTTTCTGCTCTCCACACCCTCAGGCTTTTTCCCTGCACACTGTTGCATCTGCCTCTTTGGCCCAATGACTCCGATGCTCTGTGGTTTGCAAGGACAGACATGCGCTCAAAATTTCCATGCTTTGAGGAGTGCAACACAGTAATATCCTCTCACTGACACGTACAGTAGGAAAATTTACTTAAGAAGAATGTGATATGATTACATGTTGGCCAATGTTGAAAATACTGAATAAATAAAAGAAGGAAAATATAAAACTACTCCACTAAAATAAACTGCTAAAAAAGAAACAGAATGGCAGCTTTTGTAAAAGCTATAGACACATGCAGCCTTTTGTATTGTCACTGACGTAGTGTTTACACTTGTGCTGAGCGAGGCGGAGCAGAGCGGGCATTTTCAGTTAATTCCAATGGAAGTTGAGCTTTACACTTGCAAGGTGAATTGTGGAATTGTCACCGGATTGTAGAAAGCACAGAGAGCAGTAAAAATGCTCAACTCAATTCAAATGAGGAGAGCAAAATATCAGGCAGCAACAAACAGCTGTGAAGTTCAGGTAGTGATGTTTGTCTTGAATGTTTATAAATATGCAGATTGTGCAGTTTCTGTTGGGATTAGTGCATATCTCAAAATGTAGTTTGAACTCTTAATTGTGAGTAGACAGGCTAGGTTTTTAGAAAATGTTTATCAGTCTGACACTGCTTGGGACTGGGTTCATAACCACCTCTTATCTGGATAACTAACATGATCTAACGGTAATAACGTAAACAAAAATTGCATTTTTTTGCTTGTTTCTCACAAGTATCGCATCTGAAACTGGAGGAGAGCTTCACAGAATTGTTACCTCTCTTATGTAGCCATCCCTCCTTCACAATGACAACATCACTCATTGTGGCCGGAGAGAAAACCCTCTTGTCCCTTTGACTCGGACCAGGAACAGAAGGTGGGAACTGTTGGATGTCCCCAGCCTAGACATTCAGCAGGACAGGTGGTCTGTAGAAAACAGAAGAAAAAAAAAGTTATTTATACTTATTTATAAATCTTACTTATATTTTTTTTAGCTTTATCCCACTGTTTTAGCACAAAGCATGCTTGCACTTTTCATAAGTGTGACTCTTACTGAATATATTGACATTGCATCTGGAAAAAAAAATGAAAAAATAAAAGAATTAAAAACACTGCAGAAAAACAAAAACAAATGCCAAGTTCTGTCATGAAACTCTAGATGGTGCAGGCTGATGGGTTCTTAACGTACATTGATGATATTCACAGCGTTAAACGACTTGGCACAAGCTGATTGGTCCCTGTTGCATACTCAGCCAATAAGCTTACTGCTTTACATTTAAATGGCTGGTTAGCATTCACTTCAGCATTTTGCAGTGCGCTTTCAGAGTTCCTCTAAAATCCTCCACCTTCCCCAGCTCCACCTGTATAGATCTGCGACGGGTTGTTATAATTGCTAGCTTATTTGTGCAGCAGCAGTAGAGCTGCACATTAAAAGATCGCAATCTCGATTCAAACAGTTATGCAATCCCATTTTTTAATGACAATGATTCGCCCGTGTCTATTAAACCTTTGAAAAAGTCTTACCGGAACATTCAAATCTGCGTTCACGCTACCGCTGACACAGAGAGCAGATAGTTACCATGTTTGGGTAAGAAAGAGCTTCACAAAAGTCTTTTCAACTACACAGTATTATTTCTGTCTTACAATCATTCATATTATCACAGAAATACTGGGATGAATGTTTATAGTTCAGATATAAACGTTGATTTCTATTGTAGCGATCAAAATAGAGCAAATCCCCATTTGAAAGTAACTGGCGCTTCAAATAACATTTGTGTCGACTGCATCGTTTCGCCACTAGGTGGCAACAAGTGATTGTTAAAAAATGTATTTGTCATTGAATCATTCACTTAAGAGATTTGTTCAAAAACGCTGATTCATCCAGTAATGAAGTGAAGTATTTGAGTGAGTCATTGAATCATTCATTCAAATAAAATTTTCATAATTTTAATATTAAAAATTGGTGTATTAAATAGTTAATAGTAAATATATATATTAAAATTCTAATAAATTAAACACTTTTAAATAGACAGCAGCAATAATATTGTCACACATTTTTTATTTAGTTCAGAATCATGGGAGAATCATGATCTCTATTTGAGACAAAAAAATTGTGATACTCAATTTATCCAGAATCGTTCAGCTCTAAGCAGCAGTATGTCTTAAATACTCACAGCACCGTATCGCCGTATGCACTGGCAGCAGCAGCAATAATCTACAACTACAGCTATATTCAGCCGCAGCAGCGTAACAGATCTATTCTGCCAATACCAAATACATAAACATTGTCTTATCCATTACCATGCTAAAATATTCTGAGTTGTCATAATAGAACTGACGAAGAAATCTCCAGTGTTTACTCCAGCCCTTTGCCTACTTTACAGCAACTGCTACTTCTCTGCAATCTCTCATTATTTATTTATCTGACAATTATGTAATCATTATGTTGTTCTAGGCTGATTGGTGGACCAACACAGCCACGTTCTTCGCCTACAAAACTTTGACTGATCAACTAACATTTATAAAACCATAGGTATGCCAGAACCTGCACAAAATTCCTTCTATTAATCCCCCTCAATGCCTTGTTTGACTATGCTTAACCTCATAAGCATACAATTTACATACATGCATATTCCCATACAGGCATGTTATTTTCATGTTGAATGGTCATTGTGATCAGGTTCGTAAGCACAAGGTACGACAAGCTACTGCACACAAAATGGCACAACCACGTGTGGCAGCAGTTGTACAGTAGTGTGCCATCAAACTAATTAAACTGGTCAATGGACTTTTCAAACCTCAACAGCCGGCAGGGTTTCTATACATTCTACGTTATTAAGCTATCTTCTTCAGAGCCAAGCGTGCATTACTGTGCTTTCACTTTGAACACACAACTAAATTTAAAGGAATTTTGAATTCTTACGGATCCTTGCTGTTGATAAAAATTAAAACATAGCAATCCAATACCAGCGCATCCACTACTAATATAGCTTAAATATACTCTTAAGCTAGATGCCTTAAGAGTTTTTTTTTTTTTACTTTATAATAACGATTAAGTAATTTAATTGCTTAACTCTCATGAGCAGTAGATTTATTGTATATGTGTACATCAAATGTAACCGCTTTACATTTGATATACAAAAAAATAATTAATTGATTCATTCACACCAGTAAAAGAGTGTGTAAGCACAGTCAAGAGTCAATGGGATATTGTGTACACAATTTAATCCATATACAATAAAATTATTTGATAAAATTTTGCATATATATTTGGCACACTATTTTAAAAAGCACAACAGTTAGAATATAGTATTAGAACAAACCAATTGGGGAATAGCTTGAACTGTAGTTTTTGAGGTCTGACTATTAAAACCTGCTGCCCTTGATGCACCCCACAGCTATGCAGCCTCTGGCTGCTTGGAATGCAGTGAGAAAGAACAGCGTTCTCCTGCCTCAGAGCCGTCTGAAACAACAACCTCATGTGAACTTCCCCTCCCCCTGCCTCAAAGATCAGCAGCTAGGAGATGCAGGTAATCCTCTGACTCAAAATATACATGCATGCACATACACAAAACGAAAGGCAATGGCTGCAAGCGAAAGAAAGAAAGAAAGAAAGAAAGAAAGAAAGAAAGAAAGAAAGAAAGAAAGAAAGAAAGAAAGAAAGAAAGAAAGAAAAAAGTTAGCTGACATGCAATCACATAATCTATGAGAAGTGCTGTAATGAGAAAATTCCTCAGACATGTACACGCAAAAATACACACTGAAGAACCATTTACTCACAATGATGCCAAGCAAATGCAAAGGTGCACACAGACCTACAACACTCAAGCACAACTACCTTCTCTAATGTCTCTCTCTGTCTGTCTGTCTCACACAAACCCACACACACCAGGGAAGTCTCATGTGTGTCAGCTTCACTGTCTGGTGCTGCCACTGCAGCTTGTCTCTGAGCGCAGCCCCTCCCAAAGCCGCCACGCTGCGGGAGAAAAAGAGAGAGTAAAAAAAAAGTGGGCGGGCGACCAAGCCTGTGCTCAATGCAGCACTCCATATGAACTCAATGGCCTCGCAGATGGTCACGTGGCACGTATAAAGCGAAAGAGTGAGAGACAGAGGCCCCTGAGGAGGCCACCCACCTCATTCAAAATTTCAGCTCAGTGAGAGGAAGAAAGGGAGGAAAAGGCATCAGTCACCTAGTTTTTTTTTAGCAGCGGCCAGTGCCTTGTTATGCTTATAGGTATATTTCATAACTGTGTGTGTATAGAACTAAGTTAACATTTTTAATTGCATGCCAGCTCCTGGTATGCCTAGTAAGGTTGTCTTTTTTGTTTGCTTAAGTTATATATATAGTATAAGTATATACAGGTCCAAAGTTTGGAATCATAAAGATTTTTTAAAGATGTTTTTGAAATAAATCTCTTATGCTCACCCAGGTTGCAATTATTAAACAAAAATACAGTAAAAAACGTAATATTGTGGTATATTACTACAATTTAAAATAACGATTTTCTCCTTTATTATATTTGAAAATGTACTGTAATTTATTCCTGTCATGGCAAAGCTGAATTTTCAGCAGTCATTACTCCAAGTCTTTTCAGTGTCACATGATCAATATCACACAATATTGCTGTTACCGTATGACTGTATTGATCAAATATATGCAGCCTTGTTGGTGAGCATATAAGACGTCTTAGAAAAAACATGAAAAATCCTAAATTATTCCAAATTTTAACCAATAGTGAATATTAGTAGCATAGTGTTGACAAATAAAAAAATGTATATACATAAATGTTGCTCACATGAGTTCATATGTACAATTAATTTAGAACAATTGGTGTGTAAATAAAAAAGGGATTATTTACAAGGCAGAGTATAAAATAATTTCCAAATACAGAATTCAAAACACAGAAATTAAAATTATTCCAGGTAAGACAACATGGTCTTGAATTACTGCTTTTAGAGGGCTGTTTGTTTTTATGTTCAGTTCCTTAGCAACCACTATACCCCTGGTTGAGAATGGACCACCTTGAGAGAGCCGCCAGGTTTTTCAGCTAGAGGACGAGGTGGTTTTCTTTTAGGATTTTCTTAAAACCAGGACATGATTGCTCTCAGCAGCTAAACAGCCTTTGTGTAGTGGGCTTTGACTTTTGACTTTCATATACTGAAAAATAAATTCTTCATTAAAAAAGCAATCCCTCTCATTTTCTTATTCAAGAAATAAATAAAATTTAAATAGATCCACAACACTGATCAATCCACAGGGCAGGCTGGCAATTGTAGACAATTGTAGATTTATGTCAAGCATTTTTGGTATTTTTTCCTACACTCTAAACATCTTTTCCAACTTCACACAGAGAACATTGCTCCTGGGCACTAAACTACCTTGGTTGACCACCACATTGCGCAAATGTAGGCTACTCCAGACACAAAAAATAGCCTACAGAACTGTTTCTAAAAAATAAATTAACAAATAAATAAAAACCTGCAGTATCAGTATCTTGTTGTATGAGTTCTATTATCATTTATTTATATATGATCTAAGTCTGTCTACTTGTTTGAAGCCAAACATCACTCTAACTTATAATTTTGGCGTTTGATCTATGCAGTCATTGCATGCATCTCTATTTAACACTTTAGAGTGTGTATTAACATTTATGGCATTTGAAAGCTGCCATATACTGTATAACAAATAAATTAAAAACAACAACAAAACCCTGACCGTCTGATTTTTGACTTCTGAAGAATATAATGTTTGCTTGCTTACTGAGTTGACAAAAGTTGTGTAAGCTCGGACAACTTCAGCCGTGATGCGGTTATATGCCTGAGGAAACCATCTCATGTTCACTCATGCCCCCAAAAAGACTGCTATCATGCATAGCTACTTAAAAATCTATATGCACATATGTACAAAATCATGTCATACCCCAAGACGTCAGATGTGACTTCGGCTCATTTCACAAATTCTTCGAGCGTCTTCTCGTACAACTTATTTCCATCATGTTGTGGGTAAAAGTATGTCCTGCAAAACTCTTTCCGCTCTTATATCGCTATATCTCTCTCTCTCGGTTATTTCATCCTTCGTTCGTGCGGGATATTTCTTTCAGTGCGGTGCAGTAAGTGAGCAATGAGTTGCGCAGGCGGTGACGTCAGATTTTCTTAAACAGACCCAACATTTCCTCAAAGAGACCTAACCACACAGCAAAAATGTTCCGTTTGAAAATGTTTTCAGTAGGAATTATATATCAATTATTATAATTATGCACTTATATATATAACAAACATATAAGTGTATAGTGGACTAGAATTCCTTTGTCTTTAATAGGCATACACCCCCCCCCCAAAAAAACAAAACAAAATCTACAGTCTACAGAACAACAACAATAGAAAATGAGACATAGGCCTATCATAAAACAATAATAATAAATAACCAAGCTAGAGGGGAAAAAACAAACAAATTAAAAAATTATACAAGATTAAACATCGAAAGTCATTTTTGACTTTTTAAAGATTTTTTTTTATGCCTATCAAAGACAAAACATTGGAATTATAGTCTACGAAAAAAATAGACAGTAGCAGGTTTTTACCCAAAATGTTTCATTTAAAAATCGCAAAGAATAACAAAAAGATTATCAAATTGTCAACTGTTGTAATGTTTTTCCAATATTTTGAATATACTGAGACGAGTGTACTATAATAGGTTGCATCTAATATTTTAAACGTGACTTGTTTGTTAATAGATAGGCCTGACGCTGGAATAGGTTTCCTGTTGCTATGATTGCGAACAAAGTGGTTATTGAATTTGCCATCAGTAATCTCATATCTAAAAAAAAAATAGATTTATAATAATTAATAATAATTTGATTTTTCCAAATAAAACAATGAGGTGAGGTTTAAAAAAAAGTTAACCACGACATCATTATTCAGTGATTTGCAGTGCAATAGCTAATGCAGTGATAGTCTTTTGTTGTATGACCGCGTGTGTTCTAGTTTGCTAAATAGTGAGGGAGGAAATTAACCTTTTCAAAGCGAATTAATTGAACCAATTGCTTCACAAAACGAATCACTGTTTCAAAGCTTTTGAAACAACACATGCTGGTGACGCCTGCTGGTCAAAACTGTGTAAATGCAACAAACTCTGGCCAAAACAAACATAAAAAAGCTTTTACAAATCTTTTGCAAATGTTTTATAGGAAATATAATATATAAAATTTAACAAATCATCAAATACCATTGCATATTAAGCGTCTGTATAATATGTGTTCTTTTAATTATCTACAGGCTTGTTTCGTTTGTTTTATCTAGGGTTTGCCTAAACAGACTAATAAGAGAACTACTCTTCCTTTTAATTACACAAATGTTATTAAAAATGTCTACATATTTACAAAACTGATCCAAGATCAGGTAAAAACCATAGACACTTGTTTAATTGCTAAATGATTCATGACTTCACTTCAATGATTTATGGGTACACAGAGCTCGCAACCCCAACTGCTTTAACTACTGCTTTTTATATATATATATCTATTATCTAGTTGTAGAGATTTATCAGAGATTTTTTTCCTACTCTGAATTACAGTATTGAACAGTATTATATATATTATACAGTATTTACTGCTGTTGTTAATAAATAGTTCAACAGTGTTTTAGAGAGAGAGAGAGAGAGATTTTTTCTATCACTTTGGCACATTTTTCAAAACAGTCTTAACATTCTCTAATCTATAAATGCAACTATCAAAACTGTTTGCTGGAACATCAGAACTTTGTCTGAACAACAGAACATGTCTGCAAAATATAGCAATCACCCAAAATATTTCATACTTCAAAACAACTGTGTCAGTAAATTGGCCAGTGCCACCAAAATAAAAAAGTGTTTTTGTCACGATGTGAGCCACACTGGTCAAAATGTTTAGATGTTTTTTCACTATGCGATATTTGCAAATAACTTGTTTTTGTACTTTTTTGTTATTGTTGACATTGACTGCTTTCTATACTGGAAATGGGGGGGCGCGGAGGGACGGAGTCTGGGGAGTGAATTTCGACAGGGGATGGCGTTTAATTTCCAAATGGTTAGGTTTATTTGGACATTAAAGTGATTTCTATATTTTATCCATTCAAAAGACTACGAAAGCGTAGTCCTGCGCATAAACCTAGCGCGATATGTCTATGTGTCTATTTTGTGATTGGCCATAATACCTGCAGACTGCAGCCAATGGAAATGCCTCTCTGTCGTGGGCTTGCTGCTCCTCACAGCACAGATCCTGAAAGCATGGCAGTTTTTGTCATTCATTATCAGTGTTGGTGGTAACGCATTACAAGTAATGCGAGTTACGTAATAAGATTACTTTTTTCAAGTAACTAGTAAAGTAACGCATTACTTTTTAATTTACAAGAAAATATCTGAGTTACTTTTTTAAAAAAGTAACGCCAGTTACTTTTTTCCCATTTATTGACTGACAGTGCACTGTGTGAACATGTTACTGTAGTTCTAGACTAAATGTGAATGTGCATTTATTCATCTCACTCGCAAAAGATTTAGTATTCATCAAAATGAATTAAAACAGTGACGCAAACCTGCAATAATTAAATATGTTAAATAACACAAATGTATCTAATCCCATTTTACTAACCGATGTCTTTGCTGCTGACCTTTGATGATCCAGTTAAACCATACTAATAAGCAAAAATGACTTTAGATAAACTAACAATTGTGCTTCACTGTTTTTTTATTTCTGAAGAGTGTTGAACCTTCTTCTCCTGCATTCTACTGTACAGACGTTGTTGTAGAATTTTCCTTGTTCAAAATAAATTACCAGAGAGGTTTAGAAGCCAGTAGACTTTATTGAACAGGCAACAAAGTCGAGTTACGGTTTGCAAAGGTAACTCCAGAATGTCTGTTTAACACTCGTATAAAAAAGCCTGAAGCCGTTCCACAGTATTCCAAATATGTTCCGTTGTATTTCGGGACAGGTATCTTTTACCATATATGTGTTCTTGAAGGTGATCAATAGCTTTTCATGCATGTATTTCTAGCTCCTGAACAGAGTCTTTTCCATATATTGTCACAGAATGGCCCGTATCCTCCATCACTGATCACTTTCACCTGCACCTGATTTACTCATCATGCACACCTGCTCCCCATCATCACAGCTCATCACCCCTGCTCTACTTAAGCACACTCCTCACTCCAGTCACTGTCTGATCTTAAAGTCACTAAGCTGCCTAGACATTGAGAGTTGTGGAAGCTACAAGGACCGACACGCCACTGAATCATCTGCCTGAGTATACTTACCTGAATACCTTACCTGCTAATACTTACCTCCTGTTTGCCTCTCACTTCCAGATACCTGGAAAGCTGTGGACACTAGAGACCTTCGGGCTCTTCGGGATCCCTGTCTGCAGCGCACCTGCCAAAGACAAGATAGCTCAGTCAGAATCCCAGCACACTCACCACTAGACGTTCAAGAAAGACCACTCACTGCACTTGAAGAAGTTCACCACTATTGTTAACTGAGTTTGCTTTTAATAAACACCTACTCTTCAAACATCATCTGTGTCAGACAGTTTCTGTTACAGAAGATCAGACCCATAACAGAAGACCAAGACCGTAGACGTAAGTGGACCACACCGATATGGAGGCGGCTTCATTTATTAATTGGGCTTATGCAATCCACGACCCGCTGGACTTTGTGAGGGAATTCGTGCCACTCGCCCTCTCCAGCTCGCTAGAGGATCGAGCCCTCAAGATCTTGTTCCGGCTCGGGATCACAGCCCATCACCCCTTGAAGCTCCCAGACACTTCCAACCTCACCTGGCAGGAGACTGTCTTCAAGTTTCTGGACAGTCTCCGATCCCGAGTCGGAGTTCTGCCCGAAGCGACGATGATGGTTCCGCCGGTCACGGCGATGATAGTTCCGCTGCCTGAGATGGCGATGATGGTTCCGCCACTCGCGGCGACGATGATGCCGCCGGCCACGGCGAAGAGCTCTCCTGAGCCCCTGCTGGTTCCGTCCAGCTCTCCTGAGCCCCTGCTGGTTCCGTCCAGCTCTCCTGAGCCCCTGCTGGTTCCGTCCAGCTCTCCTGAGCCCCTGCTGGTTCCGTCCAGCTCTCCTGAGCCCCTGCTGGTTCCGTCCAGCTCTCCAGTGGCTGCTCCTCGCCAGAGCCCTCCAGTGGCTGCTCCTCGCCAGAGCCCTCCAGTGGCTGCTCCTCGCCAGAGCCCTCCAGTGGCTGCTCCACGCCAGAGCCCTCCAGTGGCTGCTCCACGCCAGAGCCCTCCAGTGGCTGCTCCACGCCAGTGGCTGCTCCACGCCAGTGCCCTCCAGAGGCAGCTCCACGCATGTGCCCTCCAGTGGCTGCTCCACGCAAGAGCCGTCCTGAAGTCCCGCTGGTTCCGCCCAGCCGTCCTGAAGTCCCGCTGGTTCCGCCCAGCCGTCCTGAAGTCCCGCTGGTTCCGCCCAGCCGTTCTGAATCTGCGCCTCCAGAGCGCCCCCTAGGGCCTGCGCCTCCAGAGCGTCCCCTAGGGCCTGCGCCTCCAGAATGCCCACCAGAGAGCTTCCCCAAGAAAATTTGGGGGGGGGCTATATATCCTCAGCCTGGGTGGCCGGGCCCAGAGCCAAGGCCACGGAGATCCCTGACCCACCATGGCCGCCCAAAAGAAGTAGGCCATGGTCTCCCGAGCCTCCAGATCCGCCATGGCCTCCCGAAGCCCCGGATCCGCCATGGCCTCCCGATTCTCCTGCTCCGCTATGGCCTCCCGAGTCCCCGGATCTGCCAGGGCTTCCTGAATCTCCGGTTCCACCCTGGATGCCTTCCCTGCATCCATGTCCTCCACCGACATCCAGGGCGCCCACCCCCCCCTCCCAGGTTTTGTTATTACGTCGCGGGACGCGCCGTCCGGGAGGGGGAGGTACTGTCACAGAATGGCCCGTATCCTCCGTCACTGATCACTTTCACCTGCACCTGATTTACTCATCATGCACACCTGCTCCCCATCATCACAGCTCATCACCCCTGCTCTACTTAAGCACACTCCTCACTCCAGTCACTGTCTGATCTTAAAGTCACTAAGCTGCCTAGACATTGAGAGTTGTGGAAGCTACAAGGACCGACACGCCACTGAATCATCTGCCTGAGTATACTTACCTGAATACCTTACCTGCTAATACTTACCTCCTGTTTGCCTCTCACTTCCAGATACCTGGAAAGCTGTGGACACTAGAGACCTTCGGGATCTCTGTCTGCAGCGCACCTGCCAAAGACAAGATAGCTCAGTCAGAATCCCAGCACACTCACCACTAGACGTTCAAGAAAGACCACTCACTGCACTTGAAGAAGTTCACCACTATTGTTAACTGAGTTTGCTTTTAATAAACACCTACTCTTCAAACATCATCTCTGTGTCAGACAGTTTCCGTTACATATATGGGGTTTTCAAACTTTAAATAGTTCACTCAGTTTACGTCTCGCTGCAATCCTTAACACACACCTGTTTCACACAGTCAGACTAATAATAGGGACTAATAATAGTTTTCTTCTTACAAATAGGCATAATTCTATGTATTATATTAATTCAAGATTAATAAACAGACGTGAATTTACTTTTCCTTCAGCCTGAGGTTTATTCATTACACTTTTTGGTGTGAAAGGGCTTTTACATTTGCTATAATTAGAACTTATTGTATTAAAAACAATCAAGCCCTGCTCATATTTAAAAAGTAACGCAAAAGTAACGTAACACATTACTTTCCATAAAAAGTAGCTAAGTAACGTAATTAGTTACTTTTTTAGGGAGTAACGCAATATTGGAATGCATTACTTTTAAAAGTAACTTTCCCCAACACTGTTCATTATAACAAACAAAGTGTAGAGACGATGTAAATAATAGATTTAGTGTGCAGTGTAGAGCTTCATTAATTAAAATGGAAGTTTGTGAGATCGCGATAAGATGAGTGACAGAATTTTAATGATTAATAAGGGAGTTTGCAAATGTGAATTATACAATGGTTTTATACATTTTTAATTTTATACATAAGTTAATATTAAGTGACTTACATTTTAGGAACACTGTTTGTGCTCTGTTTCGTCAATGAAAATAATTCCAAACAAATCACAGCTGAGCCGCTGCTCATCTTCAAGCAAGCACAGCACTGTTTTGTTTATGAATGAATCTGTGTTTTTGAACAAATCTAGTGAGTCATAAAGGGAGTCACTTTCTTCGTTCCTAAATGAATCAGTCATTTGAACAAATCGAGTGAATGAATGATTCAGTGACAAAGACAGTGACTTGCTGCCACCTACTGGTGGTTTCAGTTTCATTTTTAAAGTATAAATTGAGTCATTTAAATTGTTTAATATATCTATATTAAAAACTTTATATTTAAAACATTAATTTCATAACATTGTTATTATAAAATGCATTAATGCCACCTCTGAGTCTTGTCAAAAGGTCTGTAATGCCACATTTGTTCTCTTCTGTGCCATGCAAAGATGAATTGTTGATGCTGATTTTATTTGACTAGTAACTTCTTTTTCCTGATTGTATCTTTTTATTTTAATTTAATTTAATGTTTAATTAAAATTTTTGATAAAAGTTTATCAATCAAAATTTTTTTGGCACAAAAGATGGCATACATTTAATAAAGTTAGAGGCATTAAAAGTTTTTTTTTTTTTTTTTTAACTTCAAGGTGTCAAATATCGCCTTATGGATGGTTAATTTCTGTCATTGACCAGAAGGTGTTCCTAATTTTTTTTTAAGTCGGAGCACAAGTGCTCCTGAAAAGAAATGCAAGCATAGAGTCCTTAAGAATGTAATGTTACCTTTTAAAAGCTAATTGCAAATGTTTATGTAAAGTGTAAACTATTAAATATAATCTACAAATCATGCAATACTGTATCAGTAAATAAGAAGTTTTGAAGGCTTAGCTAAACAGGCCAATTAGAGACTATTACTAATCATTCTGATTTTTTATTAAATCACTCTTTCATTTCACTAATCAATCTTTTTTTTTAATTAACCACAAGGGGCCATTAATCAAAGTCAAAAGTCAAAGTCAAAGTCAGCTTTATTGTCAATTCTGCCACATGTACCGTACATACTGTACATACAGAGAATTGAAATTGCATTACTCTCTTACTCCCTGGTGCGTACAGATAACACTAAACACTAACAGTAGAACGTAAAATACAGATAAATACAAATCATATATATATATATTTTATATATATATATGTCAGAGTTTAGTGGTGCGTGGGGTAAGAGAGGGGAGGGGGGCAAGGACGGGAGGGAGTTCAGCTTCCTGACAGCCTGGTGGATGAAGCTGTCTTTCAGTCTGTTGGTCCTGGCTTGGAGACTCCGCAGTCTCCTCCCTGATGGTAGCAGACTGAAGAAGTTGTGTGTCGGGTGGGTGGGATCACCTGCAATGCAGAGGGCTTTGCGGGTGAGACGGGTGCTGTAGATGTCCTGGAGGGAGGGGAGAGAGACACCAACGATCTTCTCAGCTACTCTCACTATCCGTTGAAGGGACTTGCGGCAGGACGCGTTGCAGGCGCCATACCACACAGTGATGCAGCTAGTCAGAATGCTCTCGATGGTGCCTCTGTAGAAGGTGCACATGATGGGGGCCGGCGCTCTGGCTCTTAGTTTGCAGAGGAAGTAGAGACGCTGTTGTGCTTTCTTGGCTAGTGCTGCAGTGTTGTTGGTCCAGGAGAGGTCCTCTGTGATGTGTACACCCAGGAACTTGGTGCTCACTCTCTCCACGGTCGCACCATTGATGGTCAGAGGAGCACGCAGAGAGTGCACTCTCCTGAAGTCAACGACAATCTCCTTCATCTTCTCCACATTCAGTGAGAGATTGTTGTCACTGCACCACCCGGCCAGGCGGCTCACCTCGCTCCTGTAGTTTGTCTCATCTCTGTTGCTGATGAGACCCACCACAGTCGTGTCATCCGCAAATTTAATGAAGAGGTTGGAGTTGTGTGACGGTGTGCAGTCGTTGGTCAGCAGAGTGAAGAGGAGGGGGCTCAGCACACATCCTTGGGGGGCCCCCGTGTTCAGTGTGATGGTGCTGGATGTGTTACTGCCGACCCGTACTGCCTGAGGTCTCCCGGTCAGAAAGTCCAACAGCCAGTTGCACAGCGACGTATTGAGCCCCAGCTGGACCAGTTTATGAATGAGCTGTTGAGGGATGATTGTGTTGAATGCTGAACTGAAGTCTATGAACAGCAATCTGACATACGTGTCCGTTTTGTCCAGGTGTGTGATGGCTGGGTGGAGGGCGATGGCATCATCGGTCGAGCGATTGGACCTATATGCAAACGGTCCAGGGAGGAGGGGAGGACAGACTTGATGTGTTGCATGACTAGCCGTTCAAAGCACTTCATGAGAATAGGAGTGAGTGCTACTGGACAGTAGTCATTGAAGCAGCATGGAGATGACTTCTTCGGGACTGGAATGATGGTGGTAGCTTTGAAGCATGTGGGGACAACAGCCTGGCTTAGTGAGATGTTGAAAATGTCTGTGAAGACATCAGTGAGTTCCACTGCACAGTCTCTCAGTACACGCCCAGGAATGTTGTCAGGACCCGGAGCTTTGCGTGCATTGATCCTGCTGAGGGATCTCCTCACGCTGTCCGGGGACAGCGTCATCACCTGGTCGCCGGGAGGAGGTGGAGTCTTCTGTGCAGTGGTGCTGTTTTGTGCCTCAAAGCGAGCAAAGAAGGCATTCAGCTCGTTCAGCAGGGGGATGGTGCTGTCACAGGTCTGTGGTGGGGGCTTGTAGTCCGTAATGGTCTGAATCCCCTGCCACAGTCTCCGAGTGTCTCTGCTGTCACTGAAACGATGGGCTATCCTCCTGGAGTACTGTCTCTTGGCCTCTCTGATGCTGCGGGATAGGTTGGCCCTAGCTGTCTTCAGGCCCTCCTCATCTCCAGCTCTAAAGGCAGCGTTCTGAGTCTTCCGAAGTCTGTAGACCTCCCCTGTCAGCCACGGCTTCTGGTTTGTCTGGACAGTGATAGTCTTTGTGACCGTTACATCATCAATACCCTTGGTGATGTAGGCAGTGACAGTCTCTGAGTACTCTTGGAGGTCTGTGGTGTTGTTGTATGTGGCAGCCTGCTTAAACATATTCCAGTCAGTGGTGTCGAAACAGTCTTGAAGTGCCTCTGACGACCCTTCCGGCCACACTTGTATCTGTTTGTGTATTGGTTTGATGACTTTAACGAGCGGTCTGTATGCAGGCATTAGCATGACAGTGATGTGGTCTGAGGCTCCGAGGTGGGGGAGGGGGAGGGCCTTGTAAGCTCCTCTCTGGGTGGTGTAAACAAAGTCCAGCGTATTTTTTCCCCTTGTTGGGAAGTCAACATGTTGGTGTATTTTTGGGAACACACTCTTTAAGTCTGCGTGATTAAAGTCTCCAGCCAAGATGAGAAAAGCATCTGGGTGGGCTGTCTGCTGCTCACTGATGTGCTGGTACAAATCATGTAGTGCCTCACTCCTGTTGATGTTGTTGGAGCTGGGAGGGATGTATACAGCAACGAGCAGAATGGCTGTATATTCCCTCGGTAGATAGAACGGCCGGCACTTAATAATCATAAACTCCACCAGGGGTGAGCAGTGTTTGCAGACCACAACAGCGTCGCGGCACCATACATTATTGATGTAAACACAAAGCCCGCCGCCACGTCTCTTACCTCCCTCGACGAGAGCTCTGTCTGCTCGATAGCATGTTAGCTGCTCGAGCTGAATGGCACAGTCCGGAACGCTGTTGTTAAGCCATGTTTCCGTAAACACAAAAACACAACAGTCTCTTACAGTCCTCTGAGTAGAGCGAAGTAGTCAGATGTAGTCCAGATTATTGTCCAAAGAGCGTACGTTCCCCAGTACGATGGTGGGGATAGCTGGCTTGTGTGGGTTAGCCGCTAGCCTAGCTCGGATACCTCCGCGCTTACCCCTCTTCTGCTTCCTCTCACGCCACTTGTAGCGCCTCCACTGTGGGCGAGATGCAGTAGTGGGGGTCGGTGATGGTGTAGGCCTCTGGAGCAGACCGAGGTCCCGCAGCTCTTCGGCGTGCGCGGAGTTTAACTCTAAAAATGTGGTTCTGCCGACATCGAGCAGAAACTCACGACTGTATGCGCGCTTAAAGACAGGTAGACGAGACGAATATGTACAAAAACATTGCGACTTACAAGACAAAAAACACGAAAACACCGTTCTGTCACCGTTAATGATCCATACAGATTATAACATGTGCAAATTCACTCACAAAGTGTCCTTAATTTGGCCAGAATTGCAGGTGCCTGTCTTAATATCCAAGAAGGTTTAGAGAAAATATGTTTATGTATAAGTTTAATGTTATTATAGATTATAAATGGTTTTATAATTAATACATCCGAAAGGTCATCTAAGATTACCATTATTAATCCCCTCCCCTTTCCAAGCTAGAGTCCCCCAAGTGAATTTTGGCCATTTTTGTCAGTTTTGTCTGTTATATCAAATTGAACATTTTAGACTTAGATTTCATAGGTAAAAATTTACAGGGAAAAGTCAATACTTTAGTATACAAAAAATATATATTTTTATATACAGTAGCCTACATTTATTTTTTTAGAGAAGTGTTACAAATAAACTGAAAATTGACAGTTGCTTGTTCATTTTTGCACATACTATCAGAGGTCACACATGTTCAAGTCTCAAGCAAGTCTCAAGTCCCTACCATCAAATCTCAAGCAAGTCTCAAGTCACAGTACAAACAAATCAAGCAAGTCAAGTCAAAGTCAGTAGCTCACCTCAAACAAGTCGTGGCCTAATGGTTAGAGAGTCGGATTTGTAATCTAAAGGTTGTGGGTTCAAATCTCAGGTCCGGCAGGGATTGTTGGTGGGGGAGTGAATAACCAGCGCTCTCTCCTCCTTCAATATCACGACTGAGGTGTCCTTGAGCAAGGCACCGAACCCCCAACTGCTCCCCGGGTGCTGTAACATGGCTGCCCACTGTTCCAGGTGTGTGTTCACTTAGGATGGGTTAAACGCAGAGAATACATTTCACTGCTAGTTATATACTCTCTATATAATCGTGTATGTGACAAATAAAATAATAATCTTAAAAGTCAAGTCAAGTCACAGTATCAAACAGGAACAAATATATTTTTGTCACACGACCTTATTAATTTTTCCTCAGAAATTAACTTTTTTAATTATACATTTTAAATAATAATGTTTTAAATATAACATTTTGAAAATAGGCAAAATACTACTTTGTATACCGATAAGTCTGTAATTGAGATGATAAAATGATAAAAATATGTATCTCATATTTATGTTATATTGAGTTTGACCATCCTAGGAGACACAGATGATATTTAACAGAAGTTTGAAAATTATTTTGCAATAAATATCTCCAGCGAAGACTGGGATTCAGTCTGGGAGCACGCTAAATAATTTCAGTGTGTAACAAAACATGCTATTCAATTAAAAATAATATGCTGACTACAAATCACCGCTTATATCAGAAATAAACTGGACCCAAAATTGTCATCGGATATAGACACCCTATTTGGACTGTTTCTTTCACTTTGCATGATTGCCTACATTGTTCTTGAAAACTATTGTCATCATGACTCAAAACAAGAAGCCTATTGCTGTTAATGTTTATGTATCTTCCCCTGTAACTTATCGATTTCTTTGATTTTATCTTAATAAGAACTAAATTGACAGCTGTGCATTTAAGGTCTGCCTAAGCGTTTTGTTTTGTTTCGTTTTTGTTTTCTGTTGGATTTTTTTTTTTTTTTTTAATTGAATATAGAAATATGAAATTAAATGATAGACCTACTCTATGACATTAATAAATCACTGCATTATCACAGAAGCGTTCATTGAACTGATTCATTCAAAACAGTTGATTCGCTCATGAACAAGCAAGAATGGGCCACTGAATCACTCATTAAAATCCCTGGATTCGTTCAGTATTCAGTGTGTTGCTTAGAGACGCGTGTAACTCTAGCTGTGGGCTGAAAGGAACTGTTGGCAGCCGCACTGAAAATAGTAGGCGCGTTCGACTTGAAGCAGCACTGAGCAGAATGATCACCTTATAACATCAAAGTACCGCGAGAGCGATTCGAATGCATAGGATCGACTGCTTTCTTATCACTCTCGCGGTACTTTGATGTCATACGGTGATCATTCTGTGCAGCGCTGCTTCAAGTCGAACTTGACTTGGTCGGCATTGCTGGGAACGCCCACAAAAACGTCATATCCGTTTAGGCCGTGGGGGAAAACAAACCATTCCAATGAATGCGCTGAGACCTTGTTAGGCGCTTGATCTTTACTTTTTGTTATGATTTCGATTGATTTTTGCTTGGTGCAATGCCGAAAAGTTGCTGTGTGGCGTTCTGTAACGTTACCTCCAATAAATAAAAAAAAAAAAAAAAAAAAACGATCTTTAGTTTTATATAGGCTACTGCCGAATAAACAGACTGAGGTAACGTTAGCACAATCTGAGCGGGTAGCACACAACATCAGAACTCCGACAGCAGTCACGGATATACAACGTATGAAACATATCAAGCTAAATATTCATATTTATATGCACTCCAGATAGGCTAGACTACCCTTCAATGACCTGTCATTAGTCCCACCGCGGTCAAGTGAGCCGCCATCTGTGAACACCCGGTCAAGCCAGCCGCCACCTGGATTTCGCTGCACGTCTGTTTGTGGTATTACGGTACGGAGACACACGACGCGACCAAAACGCTGACGAAGACCTATATTTCAGCGGTTATGAATGAAATGTGCCCCAAACCACAAATGATAAAAGATACTGGACATATTATGTTCAAATATATTAGACTGTGGAGTTTTCCATAAAAATAAAGTCTGCTAAAATACATTATAGCACTGATTATTTCCTACTATTTTCTACATGCATTATTCAAATTCCTTCAGAGTTAATACGAAAATGTCAATAAATTATTTTTCTGAACGACCAAGTCTCTATCTGTGTAAACTTTCCCTGGGTTTTACTGTCGAATTTGGGAGAAAATGAATGGCAAAATCTGTCACAATGCATTATAGCACTCCTTCACATTTAGACAGGCATTATTAAAATTCCTTTAGAGTTAACATGAAAATTTCCATTCATTCTTCTTCAGGACACCTAAGACGCTGTCTGTGTCAACTTTCACTGGGTTTTACTGTAGAATTTGGGAGAAAATTGATGATAAAATCTGTCACAATGTATTATAGGACTGATCAATTTCCTGCTTTTTCCACCAGTATTATTAATATTCCTTAAGAGTTAACATGAAAATTTTAATTCATTCATCTTCAGGGCGACCCTGACTCTGTCCATGTCAACTTTCACTGGGTTTTACTGTAGAATTTGGAAGAAAATTAAAGACAAAGTCTGTCACAATGCATTATAGCACTGACCATTTCTTGATATTTCAACAGACATTATTAAAATTCCTTCAGAGTTAACATGAAAATTTAAATTAATTCTTCTTCAGGACGACCATGACTCTGTTCATGTCAACTTTCACTGGGTTTTACTGTAGAATTTTGGAGAAAATGAAAGGCACAGTCTGTCTCAATGCATTATATCACTGATCAATTCCTGCTTTTTCTACAGGCATTATTAAAATTACTTCAGAGTTAACATGAAAATTTCAATTAATTCTTCTTCAGAACACCCAAGACCCTGTCTGTCAACTTTCACTGGATCTTACTGTAGAATTTGGGAGAAAATGAATGCCAAAGTCTGTCACAATGCATTATAGCACTCCTTCACATTTAGACAGGCATTATTCAAATTCCTTCAGAGTTAACAAGAAAATTGGAATGAATTCTTCTTCAGGACAACCAAGACTCTGTCTGTGTCAACTTTCATGAAATTTTACTGTAGAATTTGGGAGAAAATGAATGCCAAAGCCTGTCACAATGCATTATAGCACTGATCAATTCTTGACATTTATGCAGTCATTATTCTAATTCCTTCAGAGGTAACATTAAAATTTCAATTAATTCTTCTTCGGGACACCCAAGACTCTGTCTGTCAACTTTCATGAGATTTTACTGTAGAATTTGCGAGAAAATGAAAGGCAAAGTCTGTCACAATGCATTATAGCACTGATCAATTCTTGACATTTATGCAGTCATTATTAAAATGCCCTTACAGTTAACATGAAAATTTCAATTAATCCTTCTTCAGGGCACACAACACTCTGTCTGTGTCAAGTTTCAAGAGATTTTACTGTAGAATTTGGGAGAAAATTAATGCCAAAGTCTGTCACATTGCATTATAGCACTCCTTCATATTTAGACAGTAATTATTAAAATTCCTTCAGAGTTAACATGAAAATTTTAATTATTTCTTCTTCAGGACGACCCTGACTCTGTCCATGTCAACTTTCACTGGATTTTACTGTAGAATTTGGGAGAAAATTCAAGACAAAGTCTGTCACAATGCATTATAGCACTGACCATTTCTTGATATTTCAACAGGCATTATTAAAATTCCTTCAGAGTTAACATGAAAATTTAAATTAATTCTTCTTCAGGATGACCATGACTCTGTCTGTGTCAACCTTCATTGGGATTTACTTTCAAGGTTTGGAGAAAATTACAGACAAAGTCTGTCACAATACATTGTCACTGGTGTGCGTTTCCCGATAACGTTGCCTCTCAGTGCACTACGAAAACTCTAAAGGTATATCTTAACTAAAGGTATACAATTTCTAGGCGTGTTTCCTGAACTATACCTTTGGAGGTTGCTACAGGTATACCTTCTTACGTGTGACTTTACCAGGTGCTGTCCATGCGCGTGGTGCTGAATTGGTTGATATCAATGGATCGACCTCCATATTCACTCTATGCAGGGGCTGCTTCAGTGCGTTATGTGAGAAAGCGGTATTCTTTATAAAAGAAGTGTTGATTTTAAATAAAGACACAAAACTCTTTCCTGTTAGAAGGCAACAAACTTGCATGAACTTTCACTTTGCAACATACATCATGTCAGGGAACAAAACCAAGAACGATATATGCCCAGAGCACCTCCCAGTGGTCACCACATAAAACACAAAGGGGAAAAAAAACTATATGCTTCACTGCTTAATAATTTAACAGCTTTTAACAAAAGAAAGAAAGAAAGAAAACTACTATGGCAGAGAAAAAAGAGAGAAAGAGGAGAGGTGCCAGCAGCTGAATTTTGGGGCTGAGGAGGTAGAGCTATAGCTCCATCGAGTTTGTCTGACCAACAAGATCTAAAAGCTGCTGAATTTGCTGCTGTGGCAGGTGATTTTTTTTAAGAATTGCAGCTTCTTACATGGTAGCTAAGAGACTAAAGTTTTAGTGCACATAATAACTCCGCGTACGGCACCGTCTTTGATTTAGCTCAACCATTCCCTGTATCGCTGCCAAACTCCCCCTTCAGCCCCGAAATTCAGCTGCTGGCGACTCTCCTCTTTCTCTCTTTTTTCTCTGTCATATAGCTGTTGATGAAGGCACACTGCCAGTTAGTGATATGCATGATTAGTTTGTGCATGAGGTTGTGGGTTTTAAAATTACATAAAATATCCAGGGTTGGATTTAGTTTGCAATTTGGATTGTTTTTATAAGATCACATGATTCCTGATAAATGCCATTTCAACTATTTCTGAAGTGCTTCTTTTTGGAAAGCAGTCTTACCAGAATGTTTTTCTGTTGGACTTGTGTAGGCCTATGTTTTTTTTTTCTTTTGTTAAAAGCTGTTAAATTATTAAGCAGTGACTCATGTAGGTTTTTTCTTTGTGTTTTATGTGGTGACCACTGGGAGGTGCTCTGGGCATATGTTTTTCTTTTCTAATTTTGTTCCCTGACATAATGTATGTTGCAAAGCGAAAGTAAATTTTTTCTCAAGTTTGTTGCATTCTAACATGAAGGAGTTTTGTGTCTTTATTTAAAATCAACACTTCTTTTATAAAGAACACCACTTTCTCACATAACGCACTGAAGCAGCCCCTGCATAGAGTGAATAATCTATTCTCGATCCATCGCTATCAACCAATTCAGCACCACCCTCATGGACAGCACCTGGTAACGTTGCACGTAAGAAGGTATACCTGTAAGCAACCTCCAAAGGTATAGTTCAGGGAACACGCCTAGAAATTGTATACCTTTAGTTAAAGGGATAGTTCACTTTGAAATTAAAATTTGGTATCTATCAGCTTACCCCAAGGGCATCCAAGATGTAGGTGTCTTTTTTTCTTCAGTAGATCCAATTTTGATGTTTTAGGTCAAACCGTTCTAGTCTGTCAGTCATATAATGGCAGGTATAGGTGTCCGTCTCTATAAGAGGGAAAAAGAACATGCACAGAGAAATCAAAATGAAACAATTCCCCATCGTAACTACACATTGATGGCCTAAGACACGAAACGAGCAGTTTGTGTGAGAAAACGAACAGTATTTATATCGTTTTTTACCTCTTGTACACAACCATGTCCAAGTGATCTGAGTGCACACACATCCGGTGTGTGACGTGTGTGTGTGCGCACGCTCTGGCTCGTCGGCGTCAACGCTTGACGGAGGGCGTGTCTGAAGCGTGGTGCTGACGCGCCGTCATAGTTACAACAACCAATCACATACTTCTCTGGTGTTGCATGAACGGGATTGGGTATTTGCATGAGGCGATCTGATTGGCTGATGCCTCCGTTGGCGCTTGAAAAGTTGCGTCAGCACCACCCTTCAGACACGCCCTCCGTCAAGCGTTGACGCCGACGAGCCAGAGCGCGCGCACACACACGTCACACACCGGATGTGTGTGCACTCAGATCACTTGGACATGGTTGTGTACAAGAGGTAAAAAACGATATAAATACTGTTCGTTTTCTCACACAAACTGCTCGTTTCGTGTCTTAGGCCATCAATGTGTAGTTACGATGGGGAAATGTTTAATTTTGATTTCTCTGTGCATGTTCTTTTTCCCTCTTATAGAGACGGACACCTATACCTGCCATTATATGACTGACAGACTAGAACGGTTTGACCTAAAAACATCAAAATTGGATCTACTGAAGAAAAAAAGACACCTACATCTTGGATGCCCTTGGGTTAAGCTGATAGATACCAAATTTGTATTTCAAAGTGAACTATCCCTTTAAGATATACCTTTAGAGTCTTCGTAGTGCACTGAGAGGCAACGTTATCGGGAAAGCACACCAGTGACAATGTATTGTGACAGATTTTGTCTTTAATTTTCTCCAAAAACTCTAAAGTAAAACCCAGTGAAAGTTGACATGGACAGTGTCATGGACATCCTGAAGAACAATGTATTGAACATTTCATGTTAACTCTGAGGGAATTTTAATAATGGCTGTATAAAAAGCTTTCCTGTAGCTCAAATGGTAGAGCATGTCGCTAGCAATGCCAAGATCATGGGTTCGATTCCCAGGGAAAGCAAGAGCTGATAAAATGTAAAAACTGTAACTTGAAAGCAATGTAGGTCGCTTTGGATAAAAGCGTCTGCTAAATGCGTAAATGTAAATAAATATCAAGAAACGGTCAATATACTGTAATAATGCATTTTGTCAGACTGCCTTTAATTTTCTAGCAAAATCTACAGTAAAACCCAGTGACAGTTAAGACGGACAGAGTCTTGGGTGTCCTGATGAAGAATTAATTGAAATTTCCATGTTAACTCTGAAGGAATTTTAATAATGCCTGTATAAATGTCACAAAATGGTCAGAGCTATAATGCATTGTGACAGATTTGCTTTTCATTTTCTCCAAAATTCTACAGTAAAACCCAGTGAAAGTTGACACAGACAGGGTCTTGGGTGTTCTGAAGAAGAATTAGTTGAAATTTCCATGTTAACTCTGAAGGAATTTTAATAATGCCTGTTGAAATATCAAGAAATGGTCAGTGCTATAATGCATTGTGACAGACTTTGTCTTTAATTTTCTCCCAAATTCTACAGTAAAACCCAGTGAAAGTTAACACAGACAGATTCAGGGTCATCCTGAAGAAGAATGAATTAAAATGTTCATGTTAACTCTGAAGGAATTTTAATAATGCCTGTAGAAAAAGCAGGAATTGATCAGTGCTATAATGCATTGTGACAGATTTTATCATCAATTTTCTCCAAAATTCTACAGT
Source organism: Schizothorax lantsangensis (assembly GCA_027422415.1). Lineage (NCBI taxonomy): Eukaryota > Metazoa > Chordata > Actinopteri > Cypriniformes > Cyprinidae > Schizothorax > Schizothorax lantsangensis. The sequence continues at coordinate 27,917,451 of CM049855.1, read as the reverse complement.
AAAACCCAGTGAAAGTTGACATGGACAGAATCTTGGCTGTCCTGAAGAAGAATTAATTGAAATTTTCATGTTAACTCTGAAGGAATTTTAATAATGCCTGTAGAAAAAGCAGGAATTGATCAGTGCTATAATGCATTGTGACAGAATTTGCCTTTCATTTTTTCCAAAATTCTACAGTAAAACCCAGTGAAAGTTGACACAGACAGAGTCTTGTATATTCTGAAGAAGTATGAATTGAAATTTTCATGTTAACTGTAAGGGCATTTTAATAATGACTGCATAAATGTCAAGAATTGATCAGTTCTATAATGCATTGTGACAGACTTTGCAATTCATTTTATCCCTAATTCTACAGTAAAATCTCATGAAAGTTGACACAGACAGAGTCTTGGCTGTCCTGAAGAAGAATTCATTCCAATTTTCTTGTTAACTCTGAAGGAATTTGAATAATGCCTGTCTAAATATGAAGGAGTGCTATAATGCATTGTGACAGACTTTGGCATTCATTTTCTCCCAAATTCTACAGTAAAATCTCTTGAAAGTTGACACAGACAGAGTGTTGTGTGCCCTGAAGAAGGATTAATTGAAATTTTCATGCTAACTGTAAGGGCATTTTAATAATGACTGCATAAATGTCAAGAATTGATCAGTGCTATAATGCATTGTGACAGAATTTGGCATTCATTATCTCCCAAATTCTACAGTAAAATCTCATGAAAGTTGACACAGACAGAGTCTTGGTTGTCCTGAAGAAGAATTCATTCCACTTTTCTTGTTACCTCTGAAGGAATTTGAATAATGCCTGTCTAAATGTGAAGGAGTGCTATAATGCATTGTGACAGATTTTGCCATTCATTTTCTCCCAAATTCGACAGTAAAACCCAGGGAAAGTTGACACAGATAGAGACTTGGTCGTTCAGAAAAATAATTTATTGACATTTTCGTATTAACTCTGAAGGAATTTGAATAATGCATGTAGAAAATAGTAGGAAATAATCAGTGCTATAATGTATTTTAGCAGACTTTATTTTTATGGAAAACTCCACAGTCTAATGTATTTGAACATAATATAACTGTATCTTTTATCATTTGTGGTTTGGGGCACATTTCATTCATAACCGCTGAAATATAGGTCTTCCTCAGCTTTTTGGTCGCTTCGTGTCTCCGTACCGTAATACCACAAACAGACGTGCAGCGAAATCCAGGTGGCGGCTGGCTTGACCGGGTGTTCACAGATGGCGGCTCACTTGACCGCGGTTTAGTCCCGTCCCCCTGCACCGGAACCCAGTTCTGATGGGGCTTACAGCAACCCTCCTTCACATCAAATAAATGTCACTCCCTGATATTTTGTGATGTAAATGTCATAATCTATTAAAACATTTATTTCATATTATTATACACAATCCCTTACGAAAATTAACAATGGTATTACTATAGTAAATGTAGGTTATAATAGGCTAACCGTGTTTTTTGGGCGTTTTTATTACCAGTTGTAGCCTATAACCACAGTTTTACTTCAAATACCATGGTTAAACTATGGTTAGTGTAGCAAACCATGTTTAATTTGTTTTTTACCATGGTTTACCTATAGTAGCCATGTTTGTTTTTTGGTTGTAACCACGGTTAATTTTCGTAAGGGATATTTTCATGTTATTTTATATATTTTTATTTTACGGCGTGTATTTGTAAAAATGATTAGGCTATATGTTTAGCACACACCACTTAATGCTGTGCATTTCAAGGCACTTCAGTAGACCTTTAATGTTACCTATGTTTTGTCAATGTTAAAATTATTTTTAATATATCAATAAAAAAAGCATGACAGGCTTTTACTCTAGTCTTTATCACTTTATTAAAATTAAGCAAAACAAAACAACAAATGTTTACTTTCACAAGCCGTCACGTATAGGCTTGTAGTAAGCTGTCTCTTGCCTGGAGACTCAATCAGATAACAAAAAGTGTCGGGAAACGACACCTCTGGCCATTCCGTTGGGTCGTTTGGCCAGTCACAGACAGTCCGACCCAATACGGCTGAGTAGCCCCAGAGTGCACCCTGGACGATGGGGCGGGGCGACACATTAAGGTGGGGCGACACGTGTCGCTCCGCCCACCCCCAATTTCATTGGTTTATAATACAGCAGAGCTTATTGGTGTGTAGACGTTTGCGCATGAGCATTCTTTTATATACGTTTTTATGAATGATCTACGCTGTTTGGCTGTACTACAGAAATATTAAGTGCTAACAACAGCGATTTCAGTTAGAATCAATTAGCAAATGTGTTTTTTATATATATATTTATGACGAATTAAGATTAAGTTCCTATCAAACGCTTGGTGGCGGCATCTCCGAGTACTTCGGGCAGAACAGAGCTGTGTAATATGAGCGGCGCGGCTCACGAATTAAATCTGGGGGAAAAAATATATATAGTCCTACCTATGCTATAGCACGTTAAATGAAGTCAGATATTATTGCACTTTTCACAGTACACGAAGCAGACATACTTTAACATTGAGCAGTTTTAGCTGGGCGATGTTGATAAAAATGATCCACTGTTTGAGATTTAGCTGTTTTGTAATCAGAATCAGAATCAGAATGAGCTTTATTGCCAGGTATGTTTACACATACGAGGAATTTGTTTTAGTGACAGAAGCTCCACAGTGCAACAGAATGACAGCAACAGGACAGGACACATAATGAAAGAATAATATACAAATATACAAAATAGACAATGTACAAAATAGCAAAATACACAATATATAATATAGACAATTATGTATGTACAGTTATGATATGTTCATAACTGTACATACATACTTGTCTATATTATATATAGACAAGCATGTATGTACAGTTATGATATGTTCATAACTGTACATACATACTTGTCTATATTATATATTGTGTTTTTTGCTATTTTGTACATTGTCTATTTTGTATATTTGTATATTATTCTTTGCCCATATTCATTATTTTAGGATCGGTGGATAAGCACAAACTTAGGAAATAATGATAATTCACTGTAGTTCAGTAAGACATAGGACAAACCCGCAAATGGTTTTATTTTAAAGAACAACTGCGGTGACAAATAAGACAATATTACCAAATAGTCCATCAGCGTGAACTGTGGTTTTATGTGTGGATAATGGGAATAAAATCCTTATATCTAAACCTTAAAATTTACTTTTTTTTTTTTTTTTTGCATATAGGCCTATTTTAAATATTTTTATTTACTAAAACAGCTGTTATTAAATCTGACCAATCAAATCGAATCAAATATTATTATTAATGTGTTTTAGTACGTATTTAAGCAATAAATGTTCATATATTTTCTCTGTAACATTTTTATTTATACTTTTATATATAGGCTATGCACAAATTAAATTACTGGTTTTGTGGCTCAATCCTTTAAAAAGAACCAGGAATCACTGTACTATATTAGACCTACTGATTTTAGATTTTGAGTAGGCTAGTTATTATAGTCTTTAATAAATAACAAAATATTAATCACAGAGAAGGTCTCTTTTACTCATTAAAAGTGCTCACGTAGCCTACCTATTGCACATATTTACAGCTCCGAGTGATTTAATATTCAATAATTACGCAGGTCTATATGGCTGCAATGATCGAATGTTAATAACTGAATCTAAATTCATTCCGTACTCAGATTAGAACACGCACACACAATGAGGGTGTGGATCGGGTGTGTCTCACACCTCGTGAAAAGTGAAGCTGCGGGCTCTTTGATCGCCCCCTGGTGGTTGGCTGCAGTACAGGTCATAAACCCCGCCCTCTCCATGTAAACGAATGGGACTTGAGTCAAAATAAAAAAATAAATTACACTTCAAATACAATTTTCCAAAATATGGTTTTGGTCATTTAAGGTAGTTGTTATCGCTCTGATATATGTTCAATTGTTAATTTTTGTAATAAGTTTCATTTTAACTAGTAATGTGATGCTATAAAAACGGGCGTGTCGTTATGGTTGATTGGGTCTGCGGGAGTTTGATTCCTCGGCTCCACCTCACGACTCTACTGCGCAGACTCTGGCTCCAAATGACGTCATTTTCGCAAGATGGCAACGGCCATACTGAGATGATTTAGCTTCACTTTTCTATAGTGGAAGGAAGTGGAGTTGCGTCGTCCATCTTTTTCACTGTCTATGGTGTGGATACATAAATAATTGGATTTTTAATATCTGATGTCACGTGGACACTTATTTCCTATAAGGTAGGAACCTTTAAAAATGGTAAGAGAATCAATATAGGCTCAAATATTTTATTAAAATTTAAACAAGGAAACATTGAGCTTGCCATGAAAACATTTATTAGCACTTTATAACCTACAAGTTTGTGACGCATTGAGCAACGTAACTCATCTCTTTAAACAACAACAAAAAACGGTTGTGCTTTAAAACGTTTGTCCATTTCTAAAATACATCTAAATTATCGTCATTTGCGTATAAAATCCCAATTTAGTGCTGATCCGCGGCCTGCCGATCCTCACAAGTACACCCGGCTGCAGCCTGCAGATCGAGGCGGGGCTGCACCTGGGGCGGGGCTGCACGTGTCACCCCGCCCACAATGCTTCTCATTGGTTAGTGGCAAAGTAATGACGTCGACGCCACGATAACGTCGACGCCGCGGTAAACAGGAAATGCGGTTGAAACAATACATGGTATTAATACTTAACTATATAAAACAAAACGGTGAACCCGTTAGTTACTTATACCTGGTAAAAATATATAGTATTAAACAATACATTGTAAATTTGTTAATTTTTGGAAAACGTTTCATTATGTACATTTCCAAGCAAGAATCCGAATATTTACAACTTAAGTTTTAAGTTATTTCTATTCATGTGTTTTGGTCATTTACCACTTATAAGTTATTTATGGTCGTTTTTTATTTTAATTTCAGTATATGCTTTACTGTTACATGTATTATTAACATTTAAATAAAAGTTAAATATTCTCAGCAAGTGTCATGTCTTAAGATGTTATTAAAATGAATGGTAACACTTTACAATAAGGTTCATTAAACATTAATGTATTAACTAACATGAAATAACCATGAGCAATACAATTGTTATTGTATTTACTAATCTTCGTTTACGTTAGTTATTGAAAATAGTTGTTTATTATTTATGGTCGTTTTTTATTTTAATTTCAGTATATGCTTTACTGTTACATGTATTATTAACATTTAAATAAAAGTTAAATATTCTCAGCAAGTGTCATGTCTTAAGATGTTATTAAAATGAATGGTAACACTTTACAATAAGGTTCATTAAACATTAATGTATTAACTAACATGAAATAACCATGAGCAATACAATTGTTATTGTATTTACTAATCTTCGTTTACGTTAGTTATTGAAAATAGTTGTTTATTGTTTGTTCATGTTAGTTAACAGCGCATTAACTAATGTTAGCAAGATTAATAATGTATTAGTAAATGTTGAGATTAACATTAACAAAGATTAATAAATGCTGTATAAGTGCAGTTCATTATTTGTTCATGTTAACTAATGAACCATATGGATTTACTTGATAATGAAAAGCTTATGGTAAAAATACCAGCATTGTTTGTATATGAATAACATGCCAAGACAATTATTTCCTTGTTATTTATTTAGGTATGAAACAGTTTAATTCTGATAAAGAAAGGTGAAATTTGTACATCTGTATATAACATCTTTTTGTACATATAAATCTCTGGTTAAACATTAACATCCTTTATACACTTTCTTCAGAATCAGAATCAGAAAGAGCTTTTATTGCCAAGTATGCTTGCGCATACAAAGAATTTGTTTTAGTGTCATAAGCTTCCAGTTCACAGAGACAACAACGACACACAGACAATAAAAATAAGATGAGAATAAAAAAATACACAAATATAAATAAACAAAATAATAATAATAATTGAAACACAAATGATTGTATATACAGCTGTGCAATAGATGATAGAATGGGATAGAATAAAAGGATATACAGGGATGCACAAGGATGGAGGTGGTAGCAAATAAATATAAGGACATTGCGCATTGTTATTGCATAATGGGGGGGGGAGGGCATTTAACTGTTCATAAGTTGGATTGCCTGGGGGCAGAAACTGTTATAATAAATACAACAACAGCTGGGAGTATTAACATTCTGAACACTGTAAGCACATCTACAAAAGTAAGTATATTTCAGCCAAGGAGCTGCTTAAAATGATAGTTCACCCAAAAAGGAAAATTTTGGTCTATGACTGTACCTGTATATACTTCCATAGTATCCCCCCCCCCCCCACACCCAATACAATGGAAGTCAAAGGGGACCACCAACTGTTTAGTTACCAGTCATTGTCTTCATCTTTTGTGTGAACTCCAAACACAAAAGACTGAGCCAGCATCTGCTGGACCGAGGAGGACTGAGGCGGCGTCTGCTGGACCGAGGAGGACTGAGGCAGCGTCTGCTGGACCGAGGAGGAAGACTGAGGCGGCGTCTGCTGGACCGAGGAGGAAGACTGAGGTGGCGTTTGTTGGACCGAGGAGGACTGAGGCAGCGTCTGCTGGACCGAGGAAGACTGAGGCTACGGCTGCTGGACCGAGGAGGACTGAGGCAGCATCTGCTGGACTGAGGAGGACTGAGGCAGCATCTGCTGGACCGAGGAGGACTGAGGCTGCGGCTGCTGGACCGAGGAGGAAGACTGAGGCTGGGTTGGTGGTGAAGCATGGGTGGTGATGTGCTTCAGCAAATTTGGACCACATTTTAAAATGGTGAAATCTGAAAGGGCAAAAAAAAACAAAAAAATGTTTGTTGAAAATTGCCTAAATTTCACCTTCACTTGTTTGCATTTTGCTCTGGACGGTGGACAGTCGCAAGACAGAATTTTCATCAGCACCATCCATGTGCAAGCACATTTTTTTGTGATTTGAGCAACAAAGACCCATGGTCAATGTGCGGAATGCCAAAAATTAAGTTTACCTGAGCCTTAAAATTAAACATTCTACTACAAATTCACAAGCAATTAAATCAGAAGCATACACAGTGCATTGCTGGCTGGTTCGGCACCATATTAAACTTTAACTAAAGTGACATAAGCAAAAGACAGTTAAACTCACCATGATGTTGCACTGCCCACTGAAAGTGATTTTTGATGTGATAATACATCAGTTGTGGCATATTGGTGTAATTGCAGAATGGGCACTCACTAGTGCAGTTTTTTAAATACTGCTCACATTCCCCCTTGCTTAACACAGTTTTGTGCATTTTTGCAAGGGGAAATGGCTCTTAAAAGAGCCTTTGTGTTATAAAGTGAAGAACAACAAAAAAGAGGAGAGAGACTTCATAATTCCATCATGTTATAATTTATTTTTTTACTAAGACTAAAATAATGTTTGTTTTTGTAGATGTTGAAAGCCAGAGACATAGGAGAGCATCATTCTTTTGAGATTGATGCAAGTTATTTTTAGAAAATAAATTTTTCTGTTGTCTCCTGCCTGTTTACTTCACATTTTGATGCAACAACAGTATGATTACGGATTCATAATTTATTTAAACCATTGATGTCCCTTTTTTTCATTGCAGAACTCAAACTAACTTTGGAGTTAAGGACACAGAAGCCTGCTTGTGTGAGGAGGCGATTTTCTCAGCTTCTTCGGAAGAGAGGGAAACACAGTTTAAGGCAAGTAAACTTCATAATTCCATGTTATCAATTTTTTTTTACTAAGAGTAAAATAATGTTTGTTTGTTTTTTGTAGATGTTTAAAGCCAGAGACATAGGAGAGTATCATTCTTTTGAGATTGATGTAAGTTATTTTTAGAAAATAAATGTTTCTGTTGTCTCCTGTCTATTCACTTCACATTTTGATACAACAACAGTGTGATTACGTGTTCATATTTTATGTAAACCATTGATGTCTGTGTTTTTTCATTGCAGAACACAAACCAACTTTGGAGTTGTCTGATTTGGAGAGTCATCATTCTTGGTCTTCCTTTCTTAAAGGAATAGTTCACACAAAAAATAATTAGCTTGCCCTCATGTCATTCTAAACTTATAAGACTTTTGTTTGTCTTTAGAACACAAATTAATATATTTTTAATTTTCTCTCATAATTTTTTGTTAATCCATTTAAAGTCTAGATAATCAGTATGTTCAAGCTTCAAAAATACAGAGTTATTGTAGAAGTAAGCCATGCCAATATTTATATATGAATAAATCTTAAATTATATGATAGCGAACATGTCTGTTCAGAAGAAAATATTGGTCTCCCAGACTTGCAATGGAGGACAAAAATTAAGAGAATATTAAATATATTTATTTGTGTTCCAAACATTAGCAGAGTTTGGAACAACATGTGGGAGAGTAAATTATGAACATTTTCATTTTTTGGTGAACTAACCCTTTAAAGAGCAGCCCTCCACGTACATGGAAATTTGTGAGGTATGTGAATGTCATGACTGTTTTAATGTTTCAGTAAAGAAGTAGCTTTCTGAAAGCAGTATATTTATTTAAACAATATTACATGCCCTCACACTAGTGCTGCCACTATAGCATTCTAGAGCGCTGTGGTAGACAGACATTAAACAACCACACAAAGTGGTTGAAATGATAAAACAGACTATTTACCTATCCTTACTGATGTGGATGCACCTCTATCTGAAAATGTATAGTTTAATTAAATGTTTTCTTTTTTCAAATGTTTTTCTCTTTTTAGGCCACTGATGAAGAACAGGCGGTGACTGGGATGAATCCTGGTCAAAGAGGAGAATGACATTTCCCCCAAACTGATGCAACAGTGGTTTTAAAGGAGGACGCTGCCCTGGATGTTGTAAAAGATGTGAAAGTGACATGACATACGGCCAAGAATGGTGACCTATACTCGGAATTTGTGCTCTGCATTTATCCCATCCTAAGTGCACACACACAGCAGTGAACACACACACACACACACACACACACCGTGAAGTGTGTGTGTGAGAAGACTCCTACGTTAGAATGCTGTTCATCGACTTCAGCTCAGCATTCAACACAATTATCCCACAACAGCTCATAAATAAACTAAACCTGCTGGGCCTTAACAATTCCCTTTGCAATTGGATCCTGGACTTTCTAACCGGAAGACCTCAGTCAGTCCGTGTCGGCCACAACACCTCGAGCACTACCACACTGAGCACAGGTGCCCCACAAGGCTGTGTGCTCAGCCCGCTGCTCTTCACGCTGCTGACCCACGACTGCACTGCCAAGTTCAACTCCAACCACATCATCAAGTTTGCTGATGACACAACAGTGGTAGGTCTCATTAGCAACAACGATGAAACGCACTACAGAGAGGAGGTGACACAGCTGGCGGAATGGTGTGGCACTAACAATCTGTCCCTCAATGTGGAGAAGACAAAGGAGGTTGTGATGGACTTCAGGAGAAACTCCGTTGACCACCCCCCACTGACCATCGACAGTTCGACTGTGGAGAGAGTCAGCAGCACTAAATTCCTGGGGGTGCACATCGCAGAGGATCTCACCTGGACCACCAACACCATGTCACTCTCCAAGAAGGCACAACAGCGCCTACACTTTCTCCGCCGGCTGAAAAGAGCAAGTCTCCCACCACCCATCCTCACCACATTCTACAGGGGCACCATTGAGAGTGTGCTGACCAGCTGCATCACTGTCTGGTACGGGAACTGCAGTGCTGCTGACCGCAAGACCCTCCAGCGGACAGTGAACACGGCTGCAAAGATCATCGGTGCCCCTCTCCCATCCATCCTGGACATGTTCCTTGCACGATGCTCCAGCAAAACCAACAGCATCGTGAAGGACCCCACCCACCCCTCCCACAGTCTCTTCCAGCTCCTACCATCAGGAAGACGGTACCGGAGCATCAGAGCCCGCTCCGCCAGACTGCTCAACAGCTTTTTCCCCCTGGCTGTGAGAGCCCTGAACTCAGATCACCCCGCCTCCCTCTGAAACCCCATGCAACCCCCTACCTCCTGAAACATGGACCACCACCCCCCCCCCCTCTCCAAACATCCCCCAAACTTACCACACCAAAGAAAAAACTGTAAACTGTTTTTTTTTTTTTTTTTTTTTTTTTTTTTTTTTTTTTTTTTTTTTTTTTTTTTTTTTTCTTTCCTGTGCAATCCAAGTGTGCTACACACAGGTGAGTGGGCCTGTACAAACCACCTGTAGTAACACACTCTCCTCTATGCACTAGACACTTTTCCTAACACTGCTATGTACACAATCCCACAAAAGACTCGGCAATATATGCATGTTTACATGCTCATGCACCACTACAAATCATCTTGTACTTGTACCCCAGCCAGCTGCTGACTCCCAATGTTTCTCTCTGCACATGTACAGTATTTATGTGAAGCATTCGCATAGTTTGTATAGTTTGTATTTTTTATCTTTATCTTTAGTTGTATAGGATAAACATTTAGGGTAAACAGTTTGTATAGTTTGTATTTTCTATCTTTATCTTTAGTTGTATAGGGTAAACATTTATATATAGTATACCTAGTCAAATCTGTCAGTAGGTTAGTTTTGTGTATAGGTTTATAGTGTTTTACTTCATTGTTGTATGTCTGTATTTATGTAGCACCGTGGTCCTGTGAGGCACGACATTTCGTTCCACTGCATGTCCCCACATGCAGCGGAATGACAATAAAGCTCAACTTGACTTGACTTGACTTGACTTGAACACACACGGTGGGCAGCCATTTATGCTGTGGCGCCCGGGGAGCAGTTGGGGGTACGGTGCCTTGCTCAAGGGCACCTCAGTCGTGGTATTGAGGGTGGAGAGAGCGCTGGCTATTCACTTCCCTCACCTACAATTCCTGCCGGCAACCTTTGGGTCACGAGTCTGACTCTCTAACCATTAGGCCACGACTTCCCCCATGTCACATGCTGTGCTGATGGGGCTTCTTCATGACTACATCAATTATGCTAAAGAGATCATGAAAATTGGCAGTGATGCATGATCTGTATTCATGGACTATGAAACAAACTGTAAGTGTATAACTTGTAAAAAAACAAACCAAATGTTAAATGCTTGTTCTGTGTTGTTTAGTAGAAATGGAGTTTACACTCTGTCATTCATACACATGCTCACATTCTTTCACTATTGTATAATAGTGTTTTTGTATATTTTTATACAATATATAAAATTTACCCAAAAAAGTCATATTTGATCTTAAAAGTTATATTCAACAAATGTTCAATGCTTCATTTATAAAATCTGTAGCTGTTAATGCCATACTTTTCTGCATTTCTTACATGCATGTTACTTTTTGACTGTTTTCTCTTGTTGGTTTTAATAAATATTTATCTTTTGATACTCATTCTTTGTGTGTAAAAGTGATTTTAAAATGAACAAGATTTGTAGGTTTAATGCCTAGCTCGATTTGGCTTCATTTTAGCCTAGCAATGTAGTAATTTTAAACCATAAAAAAGCAACCCAGCATGCTGGGTTAAACATAATAACCCAACTTGTTGGGTTAAAATAAGCCAGCGCTGGGTTGCCAAAATAACCCAAATTGGGTTGTTTTTAACCCAGCAGTTTTTATCTAATAATGTGGTCTAAGTTTAAATGTTAAAAAAGGAAATACATTTTAAGACATATTGCCATACCAGGCTATTCGAACCAAATGCATTTACTCAGTATTACTACTTGTTTTTTATTATAGCCCGTGATAATTAATACATTACAAAAACATTGTAAAAATTAGGCTAAAAGAAAGTCATCCCACTCCTCTACGTCTACTTCTATCATCGCTTGGATTACAGCGTCACGCTTCTTTTTGAATGTGATTTTTCTCCAATGAGGGGCAGAACCAGGGGCGTTGCTAGACCTAAAGCTCTACTGGGGCACAGGCCCCCATTACTTTTTTCTATCACTTTTTTCTTGAAAGAAAAAAGATTGTGTACAACACAATGCACTGTACAAACTTCTGTTGCTTAAACCACTATTCTTACAGTGCAGCAATACTGAGGAAGGTAAACATGTATGTTTGAAAATGTTTAAGTATCTTTAACATACTTAACATGAACATTTATATTGTTTACGGCATAAACGGCATACACTGTATGGAAATAATAAAAGCAGAGAGAATTTTTTTCTTGCACATCTGCATTCTTCTACATTACACAATGATAACAATGAATAATTACATCTTTTCCAGAAATTACAATATTTCAAGAAACCAGTCATTTTACGACTGCGACTAAAATAAAGAGCATATTTAATCTAGAAAAAAAACAAACAAACAAACAAACAAAGGCATTCTCCGGTTTCTCAGCCAAGTCCAAACAAGGTTGGTTCATTTTTTTGAGCATTAAATTGTACTGCCTATAATAACACCAGTGCCATGCGGTGGTGTTTTAAAATGAGGAGCAGTTATATACAATATATATATATATATATATATTCATGTTCCTGTTACACTTGTTCGTATTTTATTAACATTATTTTTATTTTATTTAATATCTTAAATAATAATTATACATTTCATAATGTTTTTATGCATTTTACATTTATTCCAAAATAATAACGAAAGGCAGTAACAATTTAAACAATATTTTGGAAAGACTTTAATAGTTAGGCTAACATTAGTTAACATGAACTAATAATGAACAATACTTCTACAGCATTTATTCATCTTAGTTAGATGCTATTTACACTAAGTGCAAATAACTACAGATTCTATTTACACTATGTTAAAATAGCAGGATTATCTGCACATTAGTATTGTAGAACATTATAAAATGCAATAATAACCTATTGAGAGTAAATTATAATTTTAATTCTAATTATTAAATGGATGCCATCGTATTGGAGCAATATAAGCCCTCCCTACCCCTACCCCATGTGATATGATATTTTAAAATGGAGAAGAAGAAAAAAAGTTTGGTAAAGGGCGGAATCGAACCCGGGTCGATCGCATCAAAAATAGCTTTTGTATGCGCTTTACCATCTACGCCACTGAATTTGTTAATGAATTGATGTCTTTTGTAGTAACCTTACCTTGATGGGCGGGATTAAATGCTTCTACCAATTATTTGCACTTAGTATAATAGACACTCCGTTTTTTAATAGTGAACTGATGTTCAGATATTCTTTTTAATAGTCAACTTATTCGAGTCATCGTCATAAAAGCCCTGTCAGACACGAAGATACATCTTTCATTTCATCACGCTGAATGCTCACTAACTGACAGTCATCACGTTTTCAGGCCATTTCAAGTTTTATTTTGATGTGTTACATAGCAGTGATATCTAAGCGGATGAGTTGTTTACTTAGTATGTAATCAATCACGCCATCATTTTCTTCATTCATGCCGAGAGCTGCAGGAAACCAAGAGGCGGGATTTATCGCATGAACCAATCACATTCAACCATAGCCGATCATATCCAATCATATCGCGATGGAGGCATTGCCTCGCGTGAATTAGGTTACTACGTTGCATAAAGACCAGTTTTGTCAGGCACAGCAGATTTATAATGGGGCACGTGCCGCAGTAAAAGAGGTCTAGCGACGCCCCTGGGCGGAACATATGGCAAATTACTCTATGGCACTTATATTATTGCACTGGTTGGCTATTAACTGCGAGCAGACAGAGTGTCAATCAATGCAATCAATATGGCAAACATAAATAAAGAAACAAAGTTGCTTGTCAGATTTCCCTAACAAGCAACCATTTTTTTAAGCCCCAAAAAAACGCAACCCGCGAACAGGGAATTTTTTCCCGCAACTTTACAAAAAAAGAAGCCCAAAGTCGCGTATAATAAGCGGACTTGGCAACTGTGGTTCAGTGGCTTGCGTTTTGTTTACCAAATTATGTCGCAATGATTTATAATAATAATTAGTGTCAGGGTATTGTAGTACCTAAGACAGGTGTTATTCTATATCCAGCCCACTAGGGGGACTCAAGGAGTGCTGTATGGGCAAGTACAAACTAAGAGAATCAGTCTGCGTTCTGAATCTGGATGAGAACTAAGTTGCTGTTCCAAGTTGTTCTTCAATAAAGCCTCAAAAGACCACTGCCTCCTGGTAAATGCTTACAAGACATGGTGTCAGAAGTATAAGGACAAAAGAAGAGCAACATGTCGAAATTTAATCCTCCAGAAAGTTTTAACTTTGATCGTCGGTCGGAATGGCCCACGTGGCAGCAGAGGTTTGCACGCTACAGAACTGCTACAAAACTGAGCAAAGAAGATAAAGAGGTACAGATCAGTACTCTAATATATGCTATGGGCATTGAAGCCGAGAACATTTTCAAATCTTTCACCTTCACGGCTGAGGAAAGTGCTGACGATTACGATACAGTGCTTGGAAAATTTGACGAGTACTTTTTGCCAAAAAAGAATGTGATACATGAGCGGGCATGTTTCCACCAGAGAGTGCAGAGGCCTGGCGAAAAGGCAGAATGTTATATTAGAGCCCTCTACGAACTTAGTGAGAACTGTGAATTTGGGGCAAGCCGAAACGAACATATAAGAGACAGACTTGTTGTCGGAATTCGGGATAAAGAGCTTTCCAGAAAAACGCAGTTAATGACAGAACTTACCCTGGAAACAGCGGTACAGATGGCAAGGCAGGCCGAAGATGTAGCACAGCAGATCAGCCAGCAGGAGGGTCAGTCAACAGGCAGTGTGCAGGAGGTAGCATTCAGGCATTCATCAAAGGTGGCGGAAAGGCCTTGGATAAAAGAGAAACACAATAGAAGCAGTGAGAAAAGGAGGGAGGATACAGCAAGCCAATGTGGCAGATGTGGTAAAACAGGACACAAAGACATCAGAAGATGCCCAGCGGTAGACACGGAATGCAGAAAGTGCAAAAGAAAAGGGCACTGGGCGAGAATGTGCAAATCAAAAACTGTGAGGCAAGTGACAGCAAAAGAAATGAGTGAAGAGAGCTTCTACCTGGGTGCAGTGAGTAACAAAAATGAGACAGAAGAAGCTAAATGGACTGTGTCACTTAAGATAGGTGATACCCCAGTTACCTTTAATATAGATACGGGAGCAGATGTTACTGTAATGAACACCGTGACATTTGAAAAACTTACCCCAAGAGCTCAGCTTTGTCATTCAAACATAGTTTTGAACAGCCCAGGTGGTTCACTAAATTGTATTGGAAAATTCACGGCAAGAGCGGAGCATAAGAGTAGAAAGTACACCATGAACGTGTATGTAGTGGCAGGGGAAACTGTCAGTAACCTCCTAAGCCGTCAGACAGCCACTGAGATGGGGCTAGTCAAGAGAGTAGAGCAAGTAAGCACAGTTTTTGAAGGAGGTGGTACAATGAAAACAGAGCCGGTAAAAATTCACCTGAAAGAAGGCGCAGTGCCATATGCAGTACATACCGCGAGGAGGGTGCCGTTTCCGTTACTTCCTAAAGTGAAAGCAGAACTGCAGAGAATGGAGGAACAAGCTGTCGTGGAAAGAGTCACACAGCCCACAGATTGGTGTGCACCCATGGTACCGGTCATGAAGCCTAATGGAACTGTCAGAATTTGTGTTGGATTAAATAAACTGAATGACAACATAAAAAGAGAGAGATACATACTGCCCACAACGGATGAGATCCTAGCTAAATTAGCTGGAGCAAGCATCTTTACATCACTAGATGCAGCGTCAGGATTTTGGCAGATTCCATTATGTAATGAGAGCAGTTTGCTGACGACATTCATCACTCCGATGGGGCGCTATTGTTTTAAGAGACTGCCATTCGGGATCAGCATAGCCCCAGAAATCTTTCAACGAAAAATGAATGAGCTTCTAGCTGACATGGAAGGAGTTGCTGTGTACATGGATGATGTGATTGTGTACGGGAAGGACATGACAGAGCATGACAATCACTTGAAAAGAGTGCTGGAAAGGATGGAAAGTGTGGGTCTCAAATTGAATAAAGACAAATGTGTATTCAGGAAAACAGAATTGAGTTTTCTTGGACATGTTGTGGATGCACAAGGTGTCAGAGCAGACCCCGATAAGGTGCGTGCGATAAGTGATTTGCAAGAGCCAAACAACGTAAATGAGTTGAGAAGGGCGTTAGGCCTCATAAACTACATGAGTAAGTACATTCCTGATCTGGCAACGACAGGAGGACCATTGTATGAGCTGCTCAAGAAAGAAAGGGCATGGACATGGGATGAGCCACAGAAAAGCGCATTCAGCACTCTTAAAAGTTTGCTCACTAAAGCTCCAGTCCTAGCACACTACGATCCGTTTAAAGAAACAGCGGTATCAGCGGATGCTAGCAGCTATGGTATCGGCGGTGTTTTACTGCAAAAGCATGACAACAGCTGGAAACCGGTCGCATACTGTTCTAGAAGATTGACAGGGTCCGAAACAAGATATGCCCAGATAGAGAAGGAATGCCTCGCAGGCATATGGGCGTGCGAAAGGTTCCAGAAGTACTTGGTGGGCATGGACACATTCAAATTGATCACGGATCACAAGCCACTAATACCGCTGATCAACAGTAAAGATCTAGACACCGTGCCAGTGAGATGTCAGAGACTTTTGATGAGACTCATGCGGTTTAATGCCAAAGCAGAGTATGCACCAGGGAAAAGCTTGGTTGTCGCAGATGCGTTGTCGCGAAGCCCGTTAAACACTACGGAGGACTTTATGACAGCAGATGTGAGTTGTCATGTAGATGCAGTTATCAGTTGTCTGCCAGTGTCTCAACGCAAGTTGACAGAAATAAAAATGGAGACACAGAAGGATGAGCAGCTACAAACTGTGGAGAGATTCATTACGAAAGGATGGCCAGAATACGCCAAAAGTGTTCCTAACAGTGCACAGACTTTTTACAAATGGAAGGACTCTTTGTCAGTAAGTGATGGACTGATTGTGCTGGGGAATCGTATGGTAATTCCAAAATCTATGAGACACGAGATGCTTGGCAGAATTCATGACGGACACCAAGGCTTATCAAAATGCAGGGCACGGGCCCAAGAGGCTGTATGGTGGCCCGGAATTTCTGAGGATCTAAGGCGCAAAATAGAGACATGCCGGTTCTGCATAGAAAATAAACGTGCACAGCACAAGGAACCTCTACAGTCCACACCTCTGCCAGAAAGGCCATGGCAGCGAATAGCCATAGACTTGTGTATGCATAAAGGGAAACAATATCTGGTGGTATCGGACTATTATTCGCGCTACTTGGAGATGCTTCTGCTACAGTCTACTACATCAGAGCATGTTATTCAAAGACTTAAAGCGTTATTTGCAAGGTTTGGCATTCCAGAACAAATTGTTAGTGACAATGGGCCGCAATTCTCCAGTGAAGCTTGGAGAAGCTTCTGTGATATGTACGATACTCAGCACGTTACATCAAGTCCGCACAATCCACAGGGCAATGGACACGCTGAACGGGCAGTTCAAACAGCAAAGCGCATTCTGAAACAGGACGACCCAGTGGTAGCACTCATGTGTTTTCGAGCTACCCCTACCGCCTCTACAGGGGTCAGCCCTGCGGAATTGCTCATGGGAAGGAAAATGCGTACTACCCTACCCACCTTACCGAAAAACCTGAGACCAAAGTGGCCAAACAAATCAAGCATAAAAAAGAGAGACAAAGCAGCAAAAGAAAAACAAGCATACTACTTTAACAGACGACATGGTGTGAAGGACTTGCCAGTTCTTAGACCAGGGGATTCAGTCTTGTTAAAGTTAGACAATGAAGCAAAGTGGAAGGGACCTGCTACGGTGTTGGCAGAGAGCGCTACTCCAAGGTCATACGAGGTCTTTAGTGAAAAAGAGGGGGCGAAAAGGAGAAATCGCAGGCATCTTCAGTTGCTGCCAGAAGAGGTTCCTGGAATTACTATTAAGACTGGGGAGAGTTCAGAAGAGTCATCACAGAACGTTCAACTTCATGTGGACTCTGATTTACCTGCAGAGAACATTGTAAGGAAACCTAACATCACTAGATCAGGCAGAGTAAGTAAGCCTGCGGAGCGGCTGAACTTATAAAAATATATATATATATATATATATATATATAAAAAAAAAAAAAAAATAGAAGACTAAAGAAAGGAGTATCGACATACTGTCAGTAACAAATGTCTTTATTGAGTATGTGACCAGGCTTGGTAATAACTGAATGTAAAATGACTATTTGTGAATGTGATGTGTGACAGCAATGGCAGAGTAATGTTGTGTTTGATTTGAAACAACAACAACATCAATGTTCTAGTTCGAGATTGGTTAATTAAATAGTCATTGTGTTGGGTAAGTTTACAGAAAATATATAACATTAAGTATTTGACTTAAAGGGGGAGGTGTCAGGGTATTGTAGTACCTAAGACAGGTGTTATTCTATATCCAGCCCACTAGGGGGACTCAAGGAGTGCTGTATGGGCAAGTACAAACTAAGAGAATCAGTCTGCGTTCTGAATCTGGATGAGAACTAAGTTGCTGTTCCAAGTTGTTCTTCAATAAAGCCTCAAAAGACCACTGCCTCCTGGTAAATGCTTACAAGACAATTAGAGTTGTTATAAAATCAAGTCCTGCCGAGTCATGAAGGTCAAGTCAAGTCAAGTCACTGGATCTCAAGTCCAAGTCAAGTCAAGTCATTTTCTTTATTTAGTCAAGCAAGTCACAAGTCCTTAAATTTGCGACTTGAGTCAGACTGGAGTCTGACTGGTTGATTATTTCATTACAATGAAGGCTGTTTACTATCTTAGCAGACATCACAAACATTCCATGTCAGATATTAATGGAATATACAGTACATGCATCTGACAGATTTTGATAATTGAATAGATAATTTTGCATGTGATGGCTCACACAATGAAAGAATGCTTAGAAGTAGTGAAGAGTTTGACAGTTTCACTGAGAATCAACTCATCAGTTTTGATCAACAAGCCATGCGCATTTAGTTACTGTGCAAACTGTAGACAATTGTACTTACTCTTTTGCACAGGTGCCAAAACACATATACATTTTAGCTTGAATCAGTAAGAAATTCAAATCTGATACAAACAAGAAACTAATTGTTCAGACATCTGAACGTATCCTTAAAAAAGCAAAAATAAATAAATAAATAAAATAAACTTTAGAATTGTGCCAAAGCGATTGAGAAACTGTAATCCACACACCCTTGCTTGCACCATTATGCAGCAAAGGGCTTGGCAGTCAGTCTGGACTAAAATACTTTTTAAGGAGCCTGGTCTGTTGTATTGTTATGAGAATGGTTGTTGTTATTGTTTCTAAGCATTCAATAAAATAAATAAATAAATATAGACCTAGAGAGAGAGAGAGTTTTCAAGTCTATCCACACTCCAGCGTCAGAGATGGCAATATGCACGCAAGCTTTGCAAGCCGCATGTAGAAGAATTGTTGGTTTGTGCGCATGCGCGCCTACTATACGGAAGTTTTGAACCTCAAGCTTTCTAACTAGTACCTGGAATTTACAGTGTATAATCACGCGATATTTCTGCTTTACTTATGATCGACGCCAAATGTCTGTTTGGTTTTACTGTTTTTATAAAACCATAAATACAATACGTTGGTAGGCAAGAATAGGTCAAATGTGGGTCATTTTAGGTCGGCCATAAACCAACGAAAGCGTTGACAGCTTTTCCGTACACAAGAGCGCGACAGTCGTGCTGCCATGCCCTCCGCTGAAGCGGCGCCGAAGAAAAAACACGTTCGTTTCGCTAAAATGGAAGAGGGCATTGACCACGACGAGCAGGAAGAGGATACGCTTTTCGACAAACGAAAAGACGCGAAGAAAGGACTGAAAAGCGCTCTGAAGGGGGGCAAAGGGGTAACGTTACTGAACACGGGGACTGATCAGGTTGATGTAGTTGGTAATACTGGGGCATACTGGCGATGGCTAGTCAGTCTAGCGCTTTGCGCATCGTTTCTTGGTCTGGTAGGTCTATACATGTTCGGTTTGATTGTTGTAACATGTAAAACAGAAGTCCTTCATATGAAAACCTAAAACCTGTGCTTTGCAGCCTTAAAATCCTATCCCTTGTTATTTCATCTATGTAGTTATTGTCCTGTGTCTGTAACTGAAAATAGATGTTAAAAATCATTGTTATGGTAATTTCCTGGTCGCCTTGCAGTATCCTCGTGAAACAGGATTATTTGCATAGGGGAAGATGTCAGACAAGTTAGCAGTGGTGTAACAGGGCTGACAGGTTAATCTTGGCCTGGGTACTATGAATTCAGAGTAATATAATATTTTGACATGATACTGCTTGGTTACCATATGTGCCATGGAGTATGTAACATAGCATGCGCAATGTACTTGATTACCGTGGTATTAGCATGGTACTATATGCAGACAACACCAAGTACACACAGTAGGGTGGCTGATATTAGCTCAGGCTGAGTTTAGTTTAGTTTAGTAATGCAGTACTACACATACATACCACAATGTTAAAGTGTGGGATTAGTATAAAAATTGTATAATAAATATAAAAAGTATAAAAAATTATAAAAAATATAAAAATGTCTCTTCTGAAGCAAATTATTTACCTTTAAATGTCAAGAACTAACTTGAATAATTATAGATCTAATCACCTCAGGAGTCATGATTTATGAACAGATTCTGTGCATACACTAAAAGTACCTTTTATTTATTTTTTAAATACCATATTATTTATAATAGCATAGTATTGTTTGAATTATCTTGGAGTACCATGTAAATGCTGTGGTATATAAATATAGAAATACCATTGAATGTCAAGACTACTTCTGTAAGATATCAATAATTTTTTTTATGTGCACCTGTTGGAATGTGCACATTAACTATCTTGTATTTTTATATTTATGTATTTGTTTATATACTATATTTATAGGGAATGGCCATCTCTGTATTGGGCCCTACCTTTGAAGACCTGGCTGTCAATGTCAACAAGAACATCAGTAATTTATCCTATATATTTGTGGGTCGTTCATCAGGATATATTGGAGGTTCCCTGTTAGGAGGGATCCTGTTTGACTGTGTGAATCCCCATCTGCTTTTGGGTAAGGCCCATAGACTCCATAGAGAAAAGGACTTTGTGTTAATTGAAAGAGCCATTTAATATTTAACTTTTGTAAATAATTTACTTATGAAAGTGTGTTATAACTGATTATAGGAGTTGTTCTAACAGTTAACCATATGGACTCATAATGCAAAGGTTGCAGGTTTGGAGAATCTGCAGTCCTTGCACTATCACCTGATTAAGCTGATTAACCTTTATTTTGGGGTGAACCATTTCTTTAAATTAATCAAAAAGAGAAAGAAAAAGCACAGAACGGGCAAAATAAACAGAAGGCTACAGAAAATTTAAAATTCCCTGTTACTCTTCTAGAAGCTATCTTGTATGAGTTTAGTGACTGTTATCAGAGGAGCCATGTCTCATGGTTTATGTTTTGTGTTAGGACCCCACAGATTTGTAGATTTATTTAGCTGTAATGTTTTAGAAACTTTAAAAGTCATGGCAGTCTCAGGACATTTGTCAGTAGTACATTGGAGTATGTTGTCCCCTTTATTTTGTATTTGTATGTTTATTATTTTTTTGGATACATAATAATAGTATTATTATTATTATTATTATTATAATAGTATTTTTTTTGGGATACTATTATAAAGTATGATTAGTGATTCGTTACTCACAGTTGATTTATATCTGCAGGCTTCTCATTGTTAATCACAGCATTTGGGATGTCTGGTACTCCTTTCTGTAAAAAGGCTTGGCTGCTCACTGTTTTGATGTCCGGTGTGGGGGTGTCAATGGGAGTTTTAGATACAGGTAAGATAAGTGCCTGCCTGGTGTAGACAAGGTGTTGTAATTTAATTCCAGCATTAAGCAAATAACAGTATGAATTTTAGTAGCATTAAGCATTGTTAATGCTCATATACGTTTACTAATATATATATATATATATATATATATATATATATATATATATATATATATATATATATATATATATATATATATATATATATATATATATATATATATATATATATATATATATATATATATATATATATATATAAACCTTAACAGGTGCTAATGTAATTGAGTTTCTGGTTGTCAACAGGCGGTAATGTTCTCATACTGAATACATGGGGAGAACAAGCTGGACCTCACCTGCAGGCTCTGCACTTCAGCTTTGCTGCTGGAGCCTTTGCCTCACCGATCATAGCCAAGCTGCTCTTTGGCCACAGTTCCGACAATGTCTCCAGTTACACGTCTGGCCATGCCGTCAATGCCATCTTGCCAACTTCCCATCTAAATAGTACCACTTTAACATCCATGTCGGCCTACATTGTGATTGGTGCTTTTGTTTTATTGGTGTCGCTCATCTTTTTTTTCCTGTACTCCTGCAGTTCCCCCAACTCGAATAGGGCAAAAACACCTTCAGGAAAGCAGCTGTTCTCCAAAAACCATAATACACTCATATTCCTGCTGTCCTTGTTCTTTTTTTTCTATGTTGGAAGTGAGGTGGCGTACGGTTCCTTTATATTTACCTATGGCAAGGACTATGTTAGAATGAGCCCAGTTCAGGCAGCAGGACTGAATTCACTCTTCTGGGGAATGTTTGCGGCTGGTCGTGGTCTGGCTATATTCTTTGCAACTTGTCTGCACCCAGGCATCCTGATCCTACTGAGTCTAGTGGGCACCACAGTTTCCGCGCTCCTGCTTTGTCTTTTTAGCCAAAATTCCCCTATGCTCTGGGCATGCACTGCTATATATGGTGTCTCTATGTCTACCACTTTTCCTAGTGGAATTTCATGGATTGAGCAGTACACGACTGTGACAGGGCGGTCAGCTGCGGTGTTTGTAGTGGGTGCAGCTCTTGGAGAAATGGTTCTGCCAGCTCTCTTGGGCTTCTTACTGGGGCAGGTGCAGAATCAGCCGTTGCTGATGTACCTGGCACTTGGCACATCCACCTTCACTTCTATCTTGTTCCCCGTCTTGTACAAATTAGCGTCACCAGGAGGGGATGCCACCTTGCGGAAAACGTCAGGGAAACGCACCAAGGATGCTGATGATAGTGAGTACCGGCAAGCACTGCTGGACAATGCGGAGGAAGAAGAGGAGCAGGAAAGTGAAGCTGACCAGTGGAATGATGCAGACTTTGAGGTGATAGAGATGGACGATGCCAGCCTATTGAGCTCTCCTTCTAAAGCCTCAGTGCCACCTGATATTGCGGCCAGTGCACTTGCTGCCCAATCAGTGACTGCCCCAGTGACTGCCCCATTGCCAGCACCCTCAAGAGACCCCACAACCCTGGCCTCTCTGTCTCACACACTGCCCTTTTCCACAGACTCTCCCAGACGCAAACTGTTAATGTCCCTCAACAGGGAGAAGAAAGACTAATATGTTGCACTACATCAAATTCTTAGACTTTAGCTCTTAGCCAGGAACTGAGAAGTGGCTGCTTTTTTTTTTTCTTGGGTGAAAAGATCACACTAGTACTTGGTACTTTCTAAATGCCAACTGCATGTTTGAAGTCCATTACATAAAGCAACATGACCCTCACCAAGCCTGTTCCTGCTCACCACTGTACAGGATTATCCTAAAGAAGTGCAATTAGAATATGGTACATTTAACTGAGAATTGTCCTGTTATTTCAGATCAGCCTAATTATTGGACACCAATTAGGATGTCGGACTATATCTCTTCTCTCATTTGCCTCAGATTTGCTCTTATTTGTTATTGATTAATTGACCATAAATTAAAGTATTTTGTACAATGGTAACCTGCACAATTCACAAGTTCACTAGTCTGTGAAATTAAGCATTTTTTGTATTGTGTGGTCAGAATGAATGTATAAAGTTACATTAATAATATTTTGATGCTGTCTTTGTTGAAAGTCCTTACCTTTTATGTTTACAAAATATTTATTTTCACTTTTCAAATCATACTGAATGATTGTTAATTAATAAATATTAACATTATGGTTTAAATTTTGTGATTTTTTTTTATCGCAACATCTGATACTAACCAGATGTGACTTGTGTAAATTGCTTTTGTCCTGACAAGCCTCAAGTGACAGTCATTTCTATTGCTTATATCGGGTAGCCCTGTTTATCATGACTTGATCTTATTTGTTCGAGGTCTCACTCGACATGACTGTATAAACATCAAACATCTTCTACAGTGTGATGGTTTGAACATGGCCCGTGATTAGAGACAGCAGTTGCCAGTTTCCACAATCATTTTAGCACTTTTTAAAAAATTATGTATTTTTTACTTTTAATAAACTCAGGAAACAAAGTCCTCACATTCAGGGATGGGCAGTATTTCTGATAAATGCATTTAAAATACGTATTTGAAATACAAAATACTATTTTGTATTTAAACACCTTTGAAAAAAAAATCTAATGTATTTTGTATTTAAATACATTTAAGCTTAGTATTTTTGTATTTTCAAAATACAAAATACTTTTTGCCAGTCAACCTCTTTATTATGCAGTTGATTTCCTGTCAATGTGAGCTGCAGCTGTACAAGTCCATCTAGATTTGGGTGAGTGAATTTTCATGATTCCTGTAAGGAAATAAGGTATAATGCTGCCTTCATGTGCTGAAATTTCCTACTTCCCACTTCTGAAGTTGTGATTACGAGCTTGTCACATTCAAGTGCTTTGCTGTTGGAAAGAATCATGGAGGACCATGTTTCTTGGGGAAATTTTTATTAAAGCCAAAATCTTTTGAAGATATTTAATTTTTAGTAAAATGGCCCATTCGTTGACAACCATTTAAACATTCACAGCGTGAATTAAACATACTTTGTCAGCTTGACAATTCTGAATTTTCTGTCAAATACATGCTATTTTGCTGTGTATAAAACATACAAAATGCTTGAAATAATTATCGCAGTTCTATATTCATTATATAGCATGATTGTTGCACCAGCAACTGTTTTCCCCATGTTTAAAGTTTATGGCCTGCACAACAAAAATGTTGGGTATCAAAATTATCTATTTCCTAGCAAGGGGAAAATAACCATTTTAATAATTATCACTAGCACTGAACATTAGAGCTAGCCAGTCAGGCTTGATAATTTTTTAGTTTTATCAACTAGCTAGTCAGTTGTAATTTATTAAACTTTAAGCATTACTGCTTGCTATGGCTGGGTGATATGGCAATATAGCTATATGTTGGTGAATATGTAAAGTGTGAATGACTCGGGTTCAATGTATCAATGCAGGTTTTAGTGGGCCACCTCAATAGCAGCAGAAGTGTTTTGCAATACAATATGAACACTAAGTAAATTGTACTTATTTTTTGAAGTACAACCTAAAAATAAGTGGGACCAGATAGTTCTAAAAACTTTTTTTAAATCTAAACAAATAGCAGAGTCCACACCACAACTATAACAATGACGGCACAAAAAACATGATATTGTCCAAATCACTTTCAGAGCAATTTTATACTACTGAGGATTGATTTTGATTGGCTGTCAATGTTGTTATCAATCATGTGTTATAGAGCTCAAGCATTTACAGTGACAGATCACATAACTGCAGCAGCACATGCTTAGGATTCGCTAAAGTTGTCTTTATTAAGGCTTGTTCGTACCAAGAATGATAATTATAGTGGCACTTCGCTGGATGGCCAGTTTTCAAATATATTTTATGTATTATCAAAATACAAAATACTGTATTTGTATTTAAAGAAATTTTTGCAGGCAGTATTTTGTATTTTTATTTTACATTTTCATTATGCCCATCTCTGCTCACATTGAACTGCAGGAACACTAGGCATCTTTTTTTTTAGTGTTTTTCAAAGTCAGTAGAAAAGCCTCATTACTGTCCCAAGTTATTATAACTGACTTTATTTTCATATCGCCTGTCAATTGTTAGTAAATTGTTAGTGTCAATTATGCTTGTTCAGTGACCCATAAGCAATTAAAAACATTGTAAGCTTTACAGATCTGTATTGGAAAGGGCAGTGTATACCCCAAAATGATGTAAAAACCAAAGGACCCATTTTAACTGAAACAAACATTTGTTAAATACACTGAATTTTATTAGATCAATATTAAATCTCCACCTACAAATGTTCTTTAAAAAACAAAGCACCTTACATTTTTTTACAAGTTTACAAAAACATAGGTTATGTAGCTCTGGTAGGTAGCACAGGTCGGTAACAATGTCTGGTTTAAAGTAGAGAAAGCATTAGAAAAGTATTTTAAAAGAACAATTATGCACAAAGACAATATATACTTACCAAACATATTGCAGAAGTCTACGTTAAGGCTGATATTGACTTGCTTGTCCTCAGACTTGCCTCTGCAGAGAATGGACAGACATAAAACTTCCCAGAACATACATGTGAAAAAATGTTTAGATTTTTTTATTTTTTTTTAATCAGTGTTCATAGACAGAATTTTGGATAATCATATGCAAGGTTTATTTACAACAGACTGATCTAATGAAAGGGAGGGGGAAATCACTGAAGTCAAACATTGCTCCACAAGATTTATAGTCAGAACTGAATCTGCTTCATTTACAGATTGCTACAGCACATAGGGTTCAGTTTAGAGAGGATTATTCTGTAAATGTCTGACCTGTCAATCTGGAGAAATGTACTAAAGACAACACTAAAGACAACTACCAAGCAAATTCAAACAGTGCATCGAAATCATTTTCTGTATTTAAGGCCTCTTTAGTCCCACTGCTCTGCAGTACCACACAAAATCAAACAGTATAAGATGGAAACTCTCCAAGGACACATAGAAAAAAGCACCTTTTTTTAAACTATTATACACAGAAATAGCACCAGAGTAAAATGAAAGGGGGACAGACTGCTGGACTATCAGAACTGCTCCAGCAGCTGGCGAAGATATGGTCCTCGGGAAAGATTCCGATTAACGCGAGATAATTTGTAGATTATAGGACAGTCCAATGAGACGCATGTCACCTGACGCTCTGTATTTCCACTGCAACTTCTACATACCTGTCAATCAAATCACAACAGAAGAACATAAAAGACTGACATGACAAACATGAAACATTTGACCTCTAGTCTCATGTAGCCAGACTTTTGACTTTAAGGGCCCAAATCTGGTTCCCATTGCAGCTTAAGTTTCTTTCACATAAAACATGTTTCAAAAAGTGAAGAAAACAACAACAAAAAAACACGGTTAGATCAAATCTCCACACCAGAAATATTAGATCTAGACCCGGACACCAAATCCCGTCAAAAAATATATACGTTATGTTTTTTTTTCCTAGTATCTGAACAACTACTCAGCATAGTTGTTAATACAGTTTTGGGTACCAGACAAGACTCACTGTTAATGAGTTTTGGGTATTAAACAGTCTTCTATCAGCAAATAAATTGACTGAGAATGCCGGAAGAGGACAAAAAGCAGGGGGCCGTTCTTCGTACCTTGCTTAAAACTGAGATGATTTGACGGATACCAGATCTTTTAATCCTGATAACTGATTTTTGGCTAATTTGGTTCTTCAAACAAATTAGTGCATTTGACTAAAATATCTGGATTAAATTGTCTGAGATTACTCTGTGTCGTGTCATGTCTGTGACATGTTAATCGGAAAGGGTAGATATATCGATTCTTGAAACCATAATCAACAAAGCAGTACTTGGCTGGAGGCAAGACAGCAACGTAACCATATAATTTAATAAAGATCAAGGAAACAGTCAGGCAGGCAAAATAATAAGTTATAATAAATAAAATGTGTAACCATTTCACCATTTCTAATATTCGTACAGGCTTTGCATTTTTAAATCTCAAGATTATTGTAATTAGCAATTCATGTAATTTTGAAGTGGATGATATAAGTGACAGCATTAATTAAAGTTTCTTAATCCATAAGACCCATCTTAAGACATAACTGACTGTGTTTAATTAATTGTGCATCATAAAAGCATTTTGGGATTTGAGAAATGGCCTGCATCTCCTGCGATGCATCAAAGCCACATGCATAAAAGCAAAACTTTTCAAATTAATGCATGGCTGAGACAAACTACGTAATGTGTGTGACTGCAATAAAACTATAAGGTAATTTATTCCTTAATGAAACCATGAACGTGAACAACCTCCTGGACTGCAACCAATCTGGCTTCAGAAGTGGACATTCGACCGAAACTGCCTTGCTCTCAGTTGTTGAAGCCCTAAGACTTGCAAGAGAGACTTCCAAGTCTTCATTACTTATCTTGCTGGATCTGTCCGCTGCTTTTGATACGGTCAACCACCAGATCCTCCTGTCAACCCTATTGAGAAAGGGCATTTCAGGAACCGCACTCTAGTGGTTTGAGTCTTACCTCTCAGATAGGTCCTTCAAGGTATCTTGGAGAGGTGAGGTATCCAAGTTGCAACATCTAGTTGCTGGGGTGCCTCAGGGCTCAGTTCTTGGACCACTTCTCTTCTCTGTCTACATGACATCACTAGGTTCTGTCATTCAGAAACATGGCTCTTCATATCACTGCTATGCTGATGACACAACTCTACCTCTCATTCCATCCTGATGATCCGACGATAGCTGCTCGCATCTCAGCATGTCTAACAGACATTTCTTGCAGGATGAAGGACCATCACCTTCAACTCAACCTAGCGAAGACAGAACTGCTTGTAGTTTCAGCAAACCCATCACTTCGTCATAATTTCACCTTCCAGTTAGGCTCATCAACCATAACTTCTTCAAAAACAGCCAGAAACCTTGGAGTTGTGATTGATGATAAGCTGAATTTCTCAGACCACATTGCTAAAACTGCCCGGTCCTACAGATTTGCTTTATACAATATTAGGAATATCAGGCCCTTTCTTTCAGAACATGCAACAACTCCTTGTTCAAGCTCTTGTTCTGTCCAGGCTGGACTATTGCAATGCTCTCATGGCAGGTCTTCCAACCAATTCCATCAAACCTCTACAATTAATCCAAAATGCCGCTGCAAGATTAAATTTTAATGAGCAGAAAAGAACGCACGTCACACCTCTGTTCATCAATTTGCACTGGCTACCAATAGCTGCTCGCATAAAATTCAAGGCATGAATGTTTGCCTACAAAACCACCTCTGGCTCTGCACCCCTTTACCTAAATTCAGTACTTCAGACCTATGTGCCCTCTAGAAGCTTGCGTTCTGCAAGTGAACGACACATTATTGTGCCATCCCAAAATCACTTTCACTGACTTTTTCATTAACTGTTCCCACCTGGTGGAATGACCTGCCCAACTCAATCCGAGCAGCTGAATCCTTAGCCATCTTCAAGAAACGGCTAAAAACACATCTCTTCCATCTTTATTTGACCTTCTAACTCCAGCACTCTCTATTCTAATTCTATTTTATCTATGTCTTTTTATTAAAAAAAAACAAACAAAAAAACACATGACCCTCTATCAATTGCATATTTATTCCGTAACTGCTAGCTTTTCTTGAAAAACTAACACTAGTTTCTTTTTTCTATATTCTATCTACTTGTTTTCTTAAAAAAAAAAAAAAAACCTTCCTACGTGTCCTGTGTTAGGCTAACCAAGACTGGTCATAGCACTTGCATGTTGTTGCTCTTTTGTTGGTTTTGATTGCTTCTATTGTCCTCATTTGTAAGTCGCCCAACGCGACTTTTATCCAACATAAAAGCATCTGCTAAATGACTAAATAAATAAATAAATAAAAATAAATAATGACTCTCTCATTATAGATTCCTCTACTATTATAGATTACACATCATTTTGATTATTTTCAAAATAATTAATTATTATTTTTTTTATTTTTTTCCTGGTTTAATAAGGTACACTTGTAAGAAAATAGCAGTGACTGGGACAGACTTTCAGTATCACCTTCACTTAAAATCAAACAATCTAACCCTGTTTACATGGAATAAGTCTGCTCCGAGCAGGTGTGCGTTTCCCAAAAGCAACTATGGTCACAAGTTCCGTCGTTACTAATAGAGTTCAATGGAACTAACGACCATAGTTAACTAATGATGGTTTTGGGAAACACACCTCAGGTTTGAGCTAAGTTGTCAAATCGTCAACAATAAAATCCAGCTAACTGAGTAATCCACGTATGAAGAACAGGCCCCTGGAGACAAAGTAATAATGATTTACAAAATTTGCAAAGTTATTAACAGACATTAGAGTATTGAGATTATTCAATACTGAATGTCATTTGCATGTTTCAATGCTCAGACTTTGGTTATTAAATTATTATATTTTATTTTTCCCAATGAATGAAATAATCTGTTTAAATGTAGTATTATAAATGATTATATGATAAAATGTAATAAAATGATTATGTGATAAAACAGTATAAATGAATGTATGACTAAATTAATATAAAAGAAAGAATAACACCACAAATGTATGTTTGCTCTCTTGAAGCAACACATACACAGGTTGCTACGAAGAATGTATTGGAATGATGGAATCAAATGATCATTGATCAAACTATGGCATTTTATGGTCTTCTAAGACTAAGACAACATGACCTCTTACCTTTAGGAGCTGGTCTTGCTGGCTTTCCCAAAGCCGCAGGTCTTGGTGTAGGTGGACAGCAACACGTTGGGGTTCAGCCCGACAACCTTCACACACTCCTAGCTGTGTCAGCTCATCACAAACCGGGCAATGCAGCGTTGTAAAGTACTGCGAGATGGTGCCTTTTCTTGAGCCCTCCTCCCCGCCTCCATTCACAGAGCTCCATGCCTTCTGTACCTATGCAGTGAATAACACCACAGACTTTCACAGGAAATATTTCATATAACTGCTTTTTAAAAGGTAAAGCACTTTTTTTTTTTAATATTAAAATACCTTCTCCACTTTGTATTTGCTGAGTTAACTATATGATTGAATTTCATACCCAACAAATAAACAAATTGCTCAAACACTGTGGTTCTTCTCTGCACTCTATTAGTTAGAACATTTCTACCAGCCTGACACAGCATTAATGGCTCAAACAAATGCCATTTGTTTGATGTGGTGCTACCTGTTGTCCTTAGCAAACTGCAGTATTTGGGAGATCAGGCATTATTTAAAAAATATCAACAGGGCACAGACATGACACCAGGAAGGGGAACTCGTCTGAATAGTTGAATGCAAAATTCACGTCATTCTGTTTGAGCATCCAGACCAGCTCGACAGAGCAACATTGGCTCAAGCAATATTTGAGAACCAGACAACAGGGGTTTTTACTCTTCAGGAGAGTTAACCTATTACTGGTTAACCTATTACTTACAGTTGTCTCTGCATATGAAACTGGGACAGGTGAAAGTATTTTAATATGTAAAACATTACACATTTGCAGTCCTACCTACCACCAGATGGTGCCTTTATATCAATACTAGCTAGTGTCATTTAAAAAAAAAGGAACAAGAACTAGTTATAGATACCCCCATTTAAGGTGAATGATGTTTCAATTTCAAGCTTAATCGTTTATATTTTGCATATACTAAAAGACAAAATGACATAACTAACCCTCGGCAACTCGTGGTACCAGCTGAACACATCTACTCCAATCAGGTTGAAAATTCGTGCAAGCGGTGGCAAGATCTGCTTGGTGATGTAGTAGGTTGCATTGAGGCGCAGACTGGGGTCCTGCAGTACCTCTACAGGACGTCTAACCAGCTGTATGAGCGGCAATCCTGGCATCCCATACACAATAACATACGGTACACGCTCACCCACGCGTGGCTCTAAACGTCGATCATACACCATCATTCGCCTGAGAGACAGACAAAGCAAAAACAAAAACCAAATTAAAAAGAAAAATCTTGGACAGCAACTTTTCTGTTATTTTAAAGCATTTAGATTCAGCCTGCAATCAGAACACATAAACAGCAGCAAACAGAAAACAGAATTCCCTCTCAACTATGGCTCAGATCTAATTTCAGCATCTGTTAATGGGTGTGTTGCTAGGCAGCAGCCTAAGGTACAGTAAGCCAGTCCTGCAGCGTACAGACAATAAACTGAGCTCTGTCTGGAAAAACAAACACATATTCAAATGTGCAAACCTGATATCACTCTGTAAAAATGTCTGCACTAATTAGCTACAGAGCGCACAGCCATTTTCTGCAAGTTTCCCTGGATTATTATGTAATGTGGGGGGGTTCCTCAATTTGCATGCAAAAATCTAGGGCAGTGTCAATGCAAATTAATGAATTTACTCCTGAATTTTTTTTTACTAAGCCTGAAATTCATTTTGCAGATGACTATTGTAAGAGCAAATGAACGTGATTAAAGGCAGGTATTAATTTGATTTGTGCTGTCATTGTGACAATGCGTTTGACTTCCTCAGTGGCTTTTCCTGCTTATACAGGGTGACTACAGCACAGGCCGATAGAATTCTAATGAAGGCTACGAAAGGAGCATTTCGTTTGGTTGGTTCTACTGCAATGCTGCAAATGCTTGTATGCTTTGGCAATACAAATGTAAAAATATTGGTCATTCCAATAAAGCACCGTAAAACCGAAAACTGAAGGAGGAAGCATATGTGAACCAATAACTGCTCTGTTTATTTCATAATTTAACGAAGAAAAAAATAAAAACTTATTAAACCGTTACTGTCTTTTTTGTATGGCTTAATCTCAGCTAATTTTAGTGAAGAATAATAAGGCTTGTTGCATTTTGGCACCAATCAGTGCAATGACTCAATCTGTAAAAGACACTCATACCAACCTAAATGTGTAACTGAACAGAAGATGCTGCCCTCTCCTCGTTCCCTGTGTCATTAGGCACTTTTTCAGCATGACAGTGACTCATATTGAAAACAATCAAATTAGTGAATAAACACCTGTAAACTAAGCACTTTACTCAACCAAACCAATCATATACAAGATTCATCAGATATATATGTTTTCCAGCTGAACGGTCATTTGGGTGGCTCACTAATGTATTAGATTTCGAAGTTACAGAATTCTCAAAATTTGATGATTTTAACAATATTCCATGAGTAATACACATGAAATCTCATTTCTTTTCCAAAATCCCCCGTGTCTCATCTAGAGGTGTTCAATTCCAGTTCAATTCCAATTACACAATTAATTTTTTCTGACATGTTGCCTTAAATACCCCTTATTAAAACAACACGCTTGGGGACTTCCTGTGACGCCATGAGTGAATAGACATCGGAGAACGTGGTCTCCGCAAATTTATTGTTAAACAAGCTAAAATAACAACTTATACACGGTAAATAAAACATAATTTGTATCATAAAGATGAGCTCGTCTAGCAGACATGCCAAATCTGGGACAAAACATGATAATTTGAGAGAGAGAAACGGTCGCTAAGCCCTATTCAGACACGGGCTAGCACCGAATCAGCCATTGCGGATCTGGTTGGTGAACTTAAACAACTGCAAAAGGAAAATCAGCAGGGTCACATTGGAACGAAAGAGTCGCTGACAAGACTAGAAACTTCGGTCGACGAATTGAAAGCTCAAATAACAAAGTTGGAAATGCATATCGTAGAAACCGAGGAACGTATTAGCAACAACGAGGACTCCGTAATGCGACACGGGAGGGCGATTCGATACTTGCTGCAACGCGAGATGGAATTATCAGCCAGGTGTGATGATCTGCAAAACAGGCTAAGATGGAATAACTTAATCTACCAAGTGCCTGAAAACAGCAAAGGAGGGAAGAATCCAGTTGAGTTTGTGAAAGACCTATTTACTTCAACTTTGAACGCTCTCCCTGATGCTGACATAAAAATTTAAAAGGCTCACAGAGCTCTGGCTCCCAAGCCAAAAGACACGGAACCACCCAGATCAATAGTGGTAAAATTCATGGACTTTCCAATGAAAGAAGCGATCCTACGCCAGGCCTGGGTACAAAAACAAGTCATGTATAACAACAAGCGAATTTATTTCGACAACGACTACTCTCCTGACTTGCAGAGAAGAAGGGCTCAGGTGCGAGATGTGATCAGACAACTCAAAACGAAGGGCATTACTGCACGGAGCTTCTACCCTGCACAACTGAAGATCAGCCTGGATGCCAATGGGGGAACGCGACGCACTGGAGATGGAGCTGTCAAAAGCCCTGTGGCAGACGCGGAGAGGAGGCCGCTGCCGCCGGATTAATCAAGCTACGCTGTCAGACGTGGATGTTAAAGCTTTCTTCTCTGACTAGAGGATATAGTTGTATTGTTTTCATGAACAAATACAGGCAAGGACAATAATTACGTTACTGTTTATTTCCCCCCTCCCTTTTGTTGTGAAAGCGAGGTAAGGACTTATATTTGTTACCGGGAGGGCTATAATAGAGGCTGTGTTGTGACTGACATTTATACCATGACTAACGTTACATTAGGACTGGTAAATTTTGTTGGTTTTTTCAATAATGACCGTAACATTTAATGAGTGGACTCAGGGCCGTACCTACCATTGAGGTCCCCGAGGTCCGGATCTCGGTATTTTTCCAATAACAGAAGTTGTAAAATAATTACCATACATTAATTCTGATTTGGAGCTGCAGGGATTAAAAGCCAAGATAACAGATCTTCTCATCTGAGATGCCTCAGCGTCTGCGATAATATCATAATTGTTGTTTTAACGATGTGCGATTTGACATTATCGAGTATTTAGCAAAAACCATTTAAAACACCCCTACGCACGCGTACATCAAATGAAGTCTAGACTTGAGCGCATTTAGAGTGCGTTCTTTCACTGCATGATTCAGTCTATTAAAATGCATTAAGAATGATCACAATATTCAAGACATGGGGGCAGAAAATGTATCTATACCACTTCATATACTTAATGAATTTTTCTCCAATTGACGTGATGGTCGAAATGTTGCAATAAATACTTTTATGGAGCAGTTAAATATCATTGTGCGGACATCACGTTTGTTCTTTTTCTCGAAAAAATAACCATGATTACAAATGTAATATTGATTTTTTACAACAGTTCTATAAATGTAAAGTTAATTAAGAGACTTACGTTTTAGACACCACATTGCCTGTTTTTGCTCTATTTCGCCAACAAAAATCATACTAAACACAGCCACAGCGCTGTTTTGCGTCTCTGAGCAACATGATGGTGTTTCGTTCCTGAATGAATCAACCGTTTACATGATTCGGTTCAATCGCAAAGACTCACTTATTAACAGTGATTTGCTGCCACCTATTGGTGGTTTTAATTCCACATTTCGACTTTTTCCCCTGATTTTTTTCATGTTTTAAATAATTTCAAATATCAGTATTCAACGTTTTATGTTTAATATATCAAAACATTTATGCAATTGTAATTGCAGGTTAAATGCATTCATGTCTTGTATTTACACTGTTTAATGCATCTAAATGCCACTTCAGATGCAACACTTCTGTGTTGATTTCATTTGCTTGGTAACAGGCCAAATGTCTTATTCTTCTTCACTGATTAAAATGTAAGAATTTGACTCAAAAGATAATGGACACTTTTAGAAGAAAAAATGGCTTTATAAAAGGTAAAAATGCCCTTAAAAATGTAAAAAACAGTTTAAACTTATTGGAAAAGATTAATTTCTATCATAGTGAATAAAATAAAATAAATAATAGTAATATTCACGTTTAATCGTTTTAGACACGTGATTTTACTGAAGGCTACCATATGGAAGCAGAATAATGACAATTGTTTTGAAACGAAGCATGCTGAATTACACAAATTGAAAAAAAAAAGCATTGCAATTAATGCCTTGTATTTCCAGGGCTTGCATTTTTAGGTCCTGAAATGTAACAGTTCTTTATTTAAGCTGTGAATATTTCAATTCAAAATATTTCACACAAATTTTCATAGTTAAAAATTCAATAATTCATATTCACCTTCCAGAATTCACTTTCAAAATATTCAATCAGTTTAAAAATATGATGTATAATATTCGACAGGCAAATTTTTGTCATTTTAATCATCAATAAAGTGTATTCTGAGATCTGAGGTCTTATATCACTGTATTAGTTCACTGAGGCACGTTACAAGTTGTTGGGGAATCCTGGAGTGTGACTTATGAGGGGAACCCCAGTATTACAGCACAGCGTCACATAAGCCATGATGACAAAGTTACAGAAACTAAGCAACCGAAAGCAATATATGTCTTCCTCAGATGTAACTTCAGCGTTGGGTAAAAGAGCATTATAATCTCCTTTGTGTTCGAGAAAGCTGCTTACATGTAGGCTACGGGAAACAGCAAAGATGTTGAATTAAACATGCACACAATCAGCGTTTCTACATGTTTATACTGGCCCTGATAATCAAAAGTTATAATTAGCGCTTGCTCCATTTCTGCAAATCAGTTTTTGTAAATGAAAGACTTGATCCACATATGACCTTCATCAACAGCCGCTTGCGGCACCTGCTGGTGAGCGGCTGACATCAGCTGGAGATCATGCATCGGTGCTCTACTGCTATTCCTGCAGTTCCCGGATGTGCACAGACGAATTCTCTGCAGAATTTTAACCACTGAATTTGTGGCAGCGAATTTGGAAAGTGAAATAAAATGACCGAAATTTGCCTGTCGAATATTATACATCGTATTTTTAAACAGATTGAATATTTTGGAAGTGAATTCTGGATGTGAATATGAATTATTGAATTTTTAATTATGAAAATGTTTGTGAAATATTTTGAATTGAAATATTCACAGCTTAAATAAACAACTATGTCACATTTCAGGACCTAAAAATGCAAGCCCTGGAAATACAAGGCATTAAAATGCAAGCACTGTTAATTGCAATGCATCTTTTTTTTTAGATGTGGAATTCAGCATGCTGTATGTTTCAAAAACTATTGTCATTATTCTGCTTCCATACTACCAGGATAATTATAACAGAGCTTATTAAATTCATAAACATAAACAAACTATATCTTCTCTATTTCCAGTTTGTAGCGTGGATCATTCATTGCAACATTTAATCTGATTTTCATGTTAAAGAATCTGTTATCTTGAAAAATTATTTATGCTACTACTGCCCACTGACTTGGTTTTAAACCTATATTATTATCCAATTTATGAGCCTTAAAACATCTTAAAATGCACACATGTAAGTCAGGAAAATCAATTTTCTCGGGGGAGCATGCCCCCCAAACCCCCTAACAATCTCCATTTTGGGACCTTGGCATTTATAAAAACCTGCGTACGGCCCTGAGTGGACTACACTCGCCCGTTGGGCCACGACCTTCTCAAGGGAGCTATTTGAATGGCAAGGTCGCATACACGCAAAGTGTTTTTTCCCCAGAGAGACCGAGTCACAACTCTCTGCCCACTTTCAACCAGGAACTGGTTGCCTTTTTGTATTTATGTTTGGTCGAATATTTTTTGTGTAAAGTGCAAACAGTTGGGTGCGATGAAGTTCAATCTGATGTTCAAGTTCATTGTTCTTTCTTCCTTGACAGCGGTAATGTTTCAAGTGTATACTTAAAAATTCTCACTAATGGTTTTTGGTTCTGTGAGCCCAAAGGGGAAATTTATGAAGGCATTTAATTTAATTAATAACAATGGAAAGTTTAACCTGTGTTAGCTATAATGTGAAGGGAATAGGTAGTCCTGTGAAGAGGAAAAGAATACGAATCAGCTTAAGACACTTATTAATTAATCAATAATTAAGTGCGGTGTCGCCATGTTACAGGAGACTCATCGTTCAGACAAAGAACATCTAAAGTTGAAAAGAGAATGGGTGGATCAGGTTTAGCGCATCATATGGTGGAGGGAGAAAAAGAGGGGTTGCCATTCTGATTATTAAGGCTGTTTATTTTATAGATGATGATGATGATGATGATGATGATGATAAGGACGGGAGGGAGTTCAGCTTCCTGACAGCCTGATGGATGAAGCTGTCTTTCAGTCTGTTGGTCCTGGCTTGGAGACTCCACAGTCTCCTCCCTGATGGTAGCAGACTGAAGAAGTTGTGTGTCGGGTGGGTGGGATCACCTGCAATGCAGAGGGCTTTGCGGGTGAGACGGGTGCTGTAGATGTCCTGGAGGGAGAGGAGAGAGACACCAACGATCTTCTCAGCTGCTCTCACTATCCATTGAAGGGACTTGCGGCAGGACGCGTTGCAGGCGCCATACCACACAGTGATGCAGCTAGTCAGAATGCTCTCGATGGTGCCTCTGTAGAAGGTGCACATGATGGGCGCCGGAGCTCTGGCTCTTCTGAGTTTGCGGAGGAAGTAGAGATGCTGTTGTGCTTTCTTGGCCAGTGCTGCAGTGTTATTGGTCCAGGAGAGGTCCTCTGTGATGTGTACACCCAGGAACTTGGTGCTGCTCACTCTCTCCACGGTCGCACCATTGATGGTCAGAGGAGCATGCAGAGAGTACACTCTCCTGAAGTCAACAACAATCTCCTTCGTCTTCTCCACATTCAGAGAGAGATTGTTGTCACTACACCACCTGGCCAGGCGGCTCACCTCGCTCCTGTAGTTTTCTCTGTCTCATCTCTGTTGCTGATGAGACCCACCACAGTCGTGTCATCCGCAAATTTAATGAAGAGGTTGGAGTTGTGTGACGGTGTGCAGTCGTGGGTCAGCAGAGTGAAGAGGAGGGGGCTCAGCACACATCCTTGGGGGGCCCCTGTGTTCAGTGTGATGGTGCTGGATGTGTT
This sequence comes from Schizothorax lantsangensis, assembly GCA_027422415.1. Lineage (NCBI taxonomy): Eukaryota > Metazoa > Chordata > Actinopteri > Cypriniformes > Cyprinidae > Schizothorax > Schizothorax lantsangensis. The sequence goes on along the minus strand of CM049855.1, from coordinate 27,878,964 downwards.
ACTGCTGACCCATACTGCCTGAGGTCTCCCGGTCAGAAAGTCCAACAGCCAGTTGCACAGCGATGTTGAGCCCCAGCTGGACCAATTTATGAATGAGCTGTTGAGGGATGATTGTGTTGAATGCTGAACTCAAGTCAATGAACAGCAATCTGACATACGTGTCTTTTTTGTCCAGATGTGTGAGGGCTGGGTGGAGGGCAGTGGCGATGGCATCATCGGTCGAGCGGTTGGACCTACAGTGCCCTCCACTAATATTGGCACCCTTGATAAATATGAGCAAAGGCAGCTGTGAAAATAAATCTGAATTGTTTATCCTTTTGATCTTTCACTCAAAAAAAAAAAAAAAAAAAATCACAAAATTCTAACCTATCATTGAAGTAAAACAATTGAAAGTGGGGAGAAAATCTCATGATGAAATAAATGTTTTTCTCCAATGAATGTTGGCCACAATTATTGGCACCCCTAGAAATTCTTATGAGTAAAATATCTCTGAAGTATATTCCCATTCATATTAAAAAAAATTTAGCACACCAGGGTGACTAGGAGCATGAAATTGTCCAGCCATGACTTTCTGTTCCACAGGATTATAAATATGAGGAACACAAAGGCCAAATTCCCTTAATCATCCATCACAATGAGAAAAAACAAAAAATATATTTCTGATGTGAAGAACAAGATTGTTGAGCATCACAAAATAGAAAGTGGTTGTAAGAAAAGAGTTAAAACATTGAAAATCCCCATTTCCACATCAGGGTAATAATTAAGAGGTTCCAATCAACTAAAGATGTAAAAAATCTGCCTGAAAGAGGACGTGTGTCTATATCGTCCTAATGCACGCTGAGGAGGAGAGTTTGAGTAGCCAAAGACTCTCCAAGGATCACAGCTGGAGAATTGCAGAGATTAGTTGAGTCTTGGGGTCAGAAACCTAAAAAAAATATATATCAAACATCCCCTAAATCACCACATGTTGTTCGGGAGGGTTTCAAGAAAAATTCTCCTCACTCATCCAAAAACAAACTCCAGCAAATTCAGTTGTCAGACACGACTTGAACTTCAAATGGCACTGGCTTCTATGGTCAGATGAAACTGAAAAAATAGTTTTTTGGCAGCAAACCCACCAGATGAGTTTAGTACAAACAGGGATAAAAAAGTACCCCATGTCCACGATTAAATATACTGCTGGATCTTTAATGTTGTGGGCCTATATTTCTGCTGGAGGTCCTGGACATCTTGTTCAGATGCATGGCATCATGGATTCTATCAAATACCAACAGATAAAAAATCAAAACCTGACTGCCTCTGTTAGAAATCTTATAATGGGCCATGTTTTGATCTTCCACCAGGACAACAATCCAAAACAAACATCAAAATAAACAAAAATGGGTCACTGAGCACAAAATTAATATTTTACCATTGCTGTCTCTGTCCTCTGACCTGAACTCTACAGAAAATGAGTGAGATGAACTGAAGAGAAGAAGTACTAACATGGAGCTGTGAATCTGAAGGATCCGGAGAGATTCTGTATGAAGAAAATGGTCACTGATCTCTTATCAGGTGTTCTCCAAACTCTTCAGGCATTATAGGAGAAAACTCAGAGCTGTTACCCTGGGAAAAGGACGTTGCAATAATTGGGTGCCAATAATTGTGGCCAACATGAAATAGTGAAAGCATTTATTTCATCATGAGATTTTCTCCCCACTTTCAATTGTTTTACTTCAATGATAGGTTGGAATTTTGTGAATTTTTTGAATGAAAGATAAAAAGGATAAACAATGCAGATTTATTTTCACAGCCGCCTTTGGTCATATTTACCAAGGGTGTCAATATTAGTGGAGGGCACTGTATATGCAAACTGGAAGGGGTCCAGGGAGGGGGGGAGGACAGACTTGATGTGTTGCATGACTAGCCGTTCAAAGCACTTCATGAGAATAGGAGTGAGTGCTACTGGACGGTAGTCATTGAAGCATGATGGAGATGACTTCTTCGGGACTGGAATGATGGTGGTAGCTTTGAAGCATGTGGGGACAACAGCCTGACTTAGCGAGATGTTGAAAATGTCTGTGAAGACATCAGTGAGTTCCACTGCACAGTCTCTCAGTACACGCCCAGGAATGTTGTCAGGACCCGGAGCTTTTCGTGCATTGATCCTTCTGAGGGATCTCCTCACGCTGTTCGGGGACAGCGTCATCACCTGGTCGCCAGGAGGAGGTGGAGTCTTCTGTGCAGTGGTGCTGTTTTGTGCCTCAAAGCGAGCAAAGAAGGCATTCAGCTCGTTCAGCAGGGGGATGGTGCTGTCACAGGTCTGTGGTGGGGGCTTGTAGTCCGTAATGGTCTGAATCCCCTGCCACAGGCTCCGAGTGTCTCTGCTGTCGCTGAAACGATGGGCTATCAAAATGGGGGATAAAGTCTTGTATAAACAGACCAAATACACATTGGAAAAGGAGATCAGGGTGGCAAAGAGGAATTATTCTGGCAAGCTAAGGATTCAGTTCTCTTCCAGTGATTCTGCTTCAGTGTGGAAAGGTATGAAAGACTTTACAAAATACAAGACACCATCCCCCAGCACTGTGGAGAATCAACAACTAGCAGACAATTTGAATGTCTTTTGCTGCAGGTTTTAAAAAAACACAAAAAAAAACCACCCGCCCTGAACACCTCTCCACACAACCATTAATACCTCCAGCAACCCCCCTCTCCCCCACAACTGTACTGAAAATAAGTGAAGATGACGTGCGGCAGGTCTTCATAAAGAACAAAAGAAGGAAAGCACCAGGCCCAGACGGTGTGTCACCAGCCTGCCTTAAATCCTGTGCTGACCAGCTAGCCCCCATCTTCACACAGATCTTCAACAGATCACTGGAGCTGTGCGAAGTCCCCTCATGCTTCAAACGCTCCACCATCATCCCCGTCCCAAAGAAACCCCAAATTACTGGACTTAATGACTACAGACCTGTGGCTCTAACGTTTGTGGTCATGAAATCATTTGAAAGACTGGTTTTGGCTTATCTGAAGGCCTCCACTGGACCCTTACTGGACTCCCTGCAGTTTGCCTACAGAGCAAACAGGTCTGTGGATGACAGTCAACATGGGACTGCACTTCATCCTGCAGCATCTGGACAGACCAGGGACTTATGTGAGGATCCTGTTTGTAGACTTCAGCTCTGCTTTTAACACCATCATCCCGAACACCCTTCAGAATAAACTGACACAGCTCTCCGTCCCCACCTCTGTCTGTCAGTGGATCAACAGCTTCCTGACAGACAGGCAGCAGCTAGTGAGGCTGGGAAAATTCTCATCCAGCACCCGCACCACCAGCACTGGAGCCCCTCAGGGCTGCGTTCTCTCCCCACTGCTTTTCTCCCTCTACACGAATGACTGCACATATAAAGACCCCTCTGTCAAGCTCCTGAAGTTTGCAGACGACACCACACTTATCGGCCTCATTCAGGATGATGACGAGTCTGCCTACAGACAGGAGGTTAAGGAGGTGGCTGTCTGGTGCAGTCTTAACAATCTGGAGCTTAACACGCTCAAAACAGTGGAGATGATCGTGGACTTCAGGAGAAACCCCCCTGCTCTCCCCCCACTCACCATCATGAACAGCACGGTGACTGCAGTGGAGTCATTCAGGTTCCTGGGCACCACCAACTCCCAGGACCTGAAGTGGGACAATCACATAGACTCCATTGTCAAAAAGGCCCAGCAGAGGTTGTACTTCCTTCGCCAGCTGAGGAAGTTTAACCTGCCACAGGAGCTGCTGAAACAGTTCTACTCTGCCATCATTGAATCCGTCCTCTGCACATCAATAACTGTCTGGTTCAGCTCAGCTACCAAATCTGACCTCAGAAGACTACGGAGGGTAGTCCGGACTGCTGAGCGAATCTCTGGTACAACCCTCCCTACTCTCCAAGAACTGTACTTATCCAGAGTGAGCAAAAGGGCCGGAAAAATCACTCTGGACCCCTCACATCCAGCACACTCCCTCTTTGAACTGCTGCCGTCTGGTCGACGCTACAGAGCTCTGAGCACCAGAACGACCAGACACAGGAACAGTTTCTTCCCCCAAGCAATCCATCTCATGAACACTTGACATTAACGTGGAACACCCAACACTATTTTACAATTATATATTCACCACACATACATATATTTTTATTTATTTTTTCCATTTCAAAATTGCACGTCAGACCTGTACACACATGATTGTCTGTATTGCATAGTGTTTTTGCTATTTTGTACATTGCCTATTTGTATAGTTCTTTTGTTGTCCGTGTCCTGTCCTGTTGCTGTCATTCTGTTGCACTGTGGAGCTTTGTCACTATAACAAATTCCTCGTATGTGTAAACATACCTGGCCAATAAAGCTCATTCTGATTCTATCCTCCTGGAGTACTGTCTCTTGTCCTCTCTGACGCCGCGGGATAGGTTGGCCCTAGCTGTCTTCAGGCCCTCCTCATCTCCAGCTCTAAAGGCAGCGTTCCGAGCCTTCAGAAGTCTGTAGACATCCCCTGTCAGCCACGGCTTCTGGTTGGCCCGGACAGTGATGGTCTTTGTGACCGTTACATCATCAATACACTTGGTGATGTAGGCAGTGACAGTCTCCGAGTACTCTTGGAGGTCTGTAGTATTGTTGTATGTGGCAGCCTGCTTAAACATATCCCAGTCAGTGGTGTCAAAACAGTCTTGAAGTGCCTCTGACGACCCTTCAGGCCACACTTGTATCTGTTTGTGTACTGGTTTGATGGCTTTAACGAGCGGTCTGTATGCGGGCATTAATATGACAGTGATGTGGTCTGAGGCTCCGAGGTGGGGAGGGGTAGGGCCTTATAAGCTCCTCTCTGGGTGGTGTAAACAAAGTCCAGGGTATTTTTTCCCCTTGTTGGAAAGTCTATGTGTTGGTGAATTTTTGGGAACACACTCCTTAAGTCTGCGTGGTTGAAATCCCCAGCCAGGATTAGAAAAGCATCTGGGTGGGCTGTCTGCTGCTCACTGATGTGCTGGTACAGATCATTTAGTGCCTCACTCCTGTTGTTGTTGTTGGAGCTGGGAGGGATATATACAGCAACGAGCAGTATGGCTGTATATTCCCTCGGTAGATAGAATGGCCGGCACTTAATAATCATAAACTCCACCAGGGGTGAGCAGTGTTTGCAGACCACAACAGCATCGCGGCACCATGCATCATTGATGTAAACACAAAGCCCGCCGCCACGTCTCTTACCTCCCTCGACGAGAGCTCTGTCTGCTCGATAGCATGTTAGCTGGTCGAGCTGAATGGCGCAGTCCGGTACGCTGTTGTTAAGCCATGTTTCCGTAAACACAAAAACACAACAGTCTCTTACAGTCCTCTGAGCAGAGCGAAGCAGTCGGATGTAGTCCAGTTTATTGTCCAAAGCGCGTACGTTCGCCAGTACGATGGTGGGGATAGCTGGCTTGTGTGGGTTAGCTGCTAGCCTAGCTCGGATACCTCCGCGCTTACCCCTCTTCTGCTTCCTCTCACGCCGCTTGTAGCGAGAAAACAGAGGAGTGGCAACCTTATCAAGAGCTATGTCCACAGCAGATAACCCTGAGTTTTTACCCTCTAGGTGGGATGCTACTTTTAAAAGATGGTCTGACAAGGGTCTTATAATAATTGATCAGTTATTTAATGGAAGTACATTGCACTCATTCTCTGATCTTAAAGAAAAATTTATGTTATCAAGTCATTTCTTTCGATACTTACAAATAAGAAATTATATTACAAATCATAAGGAAAGGTAAATACTTAAAAAAAGTTCCAACTAATGTGGAACAGTACTTCATTGATATGAAGAAACAACACCCATTACATAAAAGACATGTGGCACACATATACAGCAGACTTATGCTTGATTCAACAGATAACACACTTAAAGGCAAAGTGGGAATCTGAACTTAACAAAATTATTGAGGATGAGACTTGGGAAACCATATGTACAGAATGTCATAAGGGCATCAATAGTCATAATTGGAAAGAGTTTGACTGGAAAACAAAAACTAGGTTTTTTAGAACACTACTGGTGATATCAAAATTTGTTAACAGTCCAGAAGCAGAGAAATGTTGGCGGGGTTGTGGGAAGGTAGGAGATCACACACATATATTTTGGGAATGTCCGAAAATATTTACATTTTGGCAAGGGGTAAAGGTTGAAATTATGAAAATCCTGCAAATAGACTTGCCTTTTACTCCCCTGTTTTTCTTGCTTGAAGGGATACCCCAGGATTTATGTAGTAAAAACCAGAGATATATTTTACACATACGCTTAAGTGCAAGAAAAACCATAATTAATTGGATGAAGCCACACCCTCCAACAATGGCCCAGTGGATAGAAAAACTTGAATCTGTTTATAGAATGGAATATATGACTGCCCAACTCCAAATGAAACTGGACAATTTTATACAAAGGTGGACACCTGTTACTATGTATCTGGACGCATTGAAAATTAACTGATCAGTAAGGAACCTTGATTTATTCCCTGTTGTATTATTTGACAATGTTGTATGTGTCTTCTTTCTATTCGTCTTACTTATTTGGGGAATGTATTTATTCCCTGTATTTGTTTACTAGCCGTTGATTATCCCGCTTATCCCATGGTCATTTGCCAAGTTATAGACAAGTTAAAACTTGTATTGCTCTTTGCAGCGCAATATTTGACCGGAAGGGTAAAAATGACGGTTATTTTCGTCAGTTAATGCCTGGCTCACACTACAGGATTTTTAAAATCCTAACCGATTATGAAATCTGGCTGCAGCACACACATAAGGAGAATCTTCGCAGATTTTCTTCCGTCAAATCTTAAACATACACACACTACAAGATTTGAATATCGTGGCGCATCACACACTACAAGATATTATTAAGATTATCATGCCAGACAGAGCGCCTCACGTGATCTCACGAAGCAGCTTGTCAGCAATGTTTACATATGTTAGCTAGCAGCTTTCTGCACTCACCCTGTATGTTCAAAAATGAGGTGATTTCACCCCGGCGCTTCTCTTTCTCCTTACAGTTGTGATACGGTTGTGATACGTTTTCGACACATTATACAGTGTTACTTCAAAACTTCAAGAAGCCGTTTCCTCAGTGGCGGCTCCAGGATTTTTTTGTTGGGGGTGTTAAGGGGGGGCTTAACAGTTCAGAGGGTGCTAAAAAAACGAATTAAATTGATAGAAAGTAATGAACGCCTAACTTTAGCTATCAGTTTTTTTATATACAGCAGCTTTGAAAAAGGCATATTTAACTTTTTTCCTGTGGTATTAAACTTCTCATATGCCACTGATTAGTAATATACTAATGCCAACTGCCAAATATGACACTTACAAAGTAATATAATTTATGAACGAATATAGAAAAGAGAGAAAGTTGGGATTTTTTTTTTTTCATTGTTTTATTTATTTATTTAAGTTTTCTTTATTTTCTTTATTTTTTTACACACATCTAGTGATTTTTGTTTGACCATCAATAGTCAGTCACTCAATGCCAAATGTTTGGAAAACATGGTAAATTCTAACCATTTATAATAGATATTACAATTCATAAACCTATTTCCACACGGGCACACATTGCGGGTGATAACCTCCCCGTGCTGATTTGCATCATGTGTAGATGATAGCCAGAGATATTGTCAAACGCATCAAAAATTGGCAATATTAAGAGGATTTAGCATTTCCAATTACTGTCGCCTGTTACATTCTTCTTATTATTAGGCATATTATTATTAGATTACTTTTATTATTAAATTACATGAAATTATTGCCCCGCAATAATTTCATGGCGCATCACCGCATGATGCGCTGTGAGGATAATAAAATAGGCTATTAGGTTACTCCTCATCGAAAATGTTTTTAAAACGTTTTTTTTTTTTAAACAGATCTATTAATTTATACAATGAATTATAGGCTTATAATTATTATTATTAACACTGCAGTCATTAATTTATACAATGAATTATAGGCTTATAATTATTATTATTAACACTGCAGTCATTAATGAAAATTCAGAGCAGCTTTATTTCATGCACCACTTTTCAAAAACAACCTGTTTAACGCAAAATAAAGTTTCTTCTCATGTTTTTCACTATACGATCGAGCCACAAGAGACAGTTTAAGACAGTTATATACCGTTATCAGCATATGTTAAAGTAGATTCGCCTCTCGTTGTCTCAGAGAGAATATGCGCCATTAATGCAGCGTTAGCCGTCAGTTTTATTTATTTTTACTTTCACTTCTGCTTGAGTTGAGTTGCTCCCCCATATTATCAATTGTTTATAGGCCACATATTAGGCACTTTTTTAGGCTTTTAATGTTTATTTTTCAATGTTAATGAGAGTGACACGGAGAGTTAAAAAAAAAACTGTAAAATAATTTGGGAAATCCTTGGGGGGGCTGTGCCAGGGCTAAGCAAGTTTCTGATGGGGCTATAGCCCCGTCAAGCCCCGCCCTAGCGCCACCACTGCGTTTCCTCCATCTCCACTATTCAAGGGACCTGTGCAGCAGCTGTTTTGCGGTCGCGCATTGGCTATTGTGAAAGTACTGACGTAATCAGCCATCATCATCCCGATTTAAATCTTAAATATCAAACATGTTTGATATGATCAGGGTGGCCCCGATTTGTGTGTGAGCAGATCGGGAGGTGCAAAGTTCGATCTGTGAATGCCTCACATTACCAGATAATCTGCGCCGAACATCGGGACCGATCGAGGTGCTCGACAAGATTTTTCCTCCGATTCTCGGGAGGGGGAAATCGGGGCTAAATCGGGCTAAAAATCCTGTAGTGTGAGCCAGGCATAAGGCTTGTTAGCGCTAACATTCTGCCAGCTTCAAATCAGACACAGAGATGAAATAGTAAGACTATTATTTAACTGTAAGACCACATTTATTTGAATGCATTATAGCGTGTATTTCAATTAATTGTCGATTGAGAGAGAGAGAGAGAGAGAGAGAGGGGGGGGACAGTTGTGTGTACCTGCTTGCTGCGCCTGCTCTCTCTACAAACAATTAACATTACTTCAAAAACAGCGATTTTATCACCTCGTTGCTGGAGAATATAATGTAGCGATCTAGTATCCATCTCTTATTTTAGTAATAAAAATCACTGGGAATCGTTGACAACAAGTTTGTGTGTGTGTGCAGCACAATCTGCGATCTCCGACCTCTCTCTCTCTCTGTCCGTGTGTGTGTGTGTGTGTGTGTGTGTGTGTGTGTGTGTGTGTGTGTGTGTGTGTGTGTGTGTGTGTGTGTGTGCGCGCGAGCGAGCGAGTGATGTGTGTTGGTTAGTGTGCATCAATTAAAGCAGCGCACTAATATGGAACGGTGATTAAACTGACCTGGAACTACCTGTGCAGTTAAACGAATTTAATCAACACCTGCCAGCCAATCAGAATCGAGTATTCAGACAGACCATGGAATAAAATAACATGCTTTTATACCAAAAATTTCATTCTTGTTCTGTATAATGTTACATTTGAAAGATTTTTTTTAGCAGTGAGGGGTACCACGTTTACAGTGTTTAGAATGTTTCTAAATGGTCGTTTTATTTACCACTTTTTTTTTTTACATTATTTCTGAATGTAATAATAAAAATTAGGGATGCACGATATGAAAAATTTTAACCAATGCCGATAACCGATAATTAAGTCCTTCTCATGGCCGATTCCGATACGATAACCAATAAGTTCATATTTTTATATTAGAATTTTCATATAATCTGCAGTTTGTACACCCAGGAGAATACAAAATCTAAGATGCACTGATGAAACTGACATTTTAGTATCTCTGGCCTAACTATAATAGCAAACATCAGTCCTGACTCTTAAAATGTTTTTTGTGTAAGGCACCACAATACTTTGTAACAGAAATGGTTTAACAGAATTATGACAGAACTATGGCTTCTCTGCAATTAACAACTCATTAACAACAAATTTATATTCAAGTATTTCATGCATAAAGAAATGCATCTATTCATGGGCGTAACCACCATATACTTTGCAATAATAGGCCTATTATATTGTAATATGTGACATATGATATGCCCTCCTTTTATGAACCCTGGTTGTAGCCTAGTGGATCTGTTGTTATTTCCGATTTACTTTCAATTTAGGAAAAACAAGGCAAACAAAACTGTGTGACCACCCCACCTCGATTGTACACTTGGTTGAGCCCGTAAACGCCGGCTTGCGGCATCGTTTGAAAAAAACGCTCAGTCCGACTGTCACTGGTGCTTAAATGAAATGAAGGTAGGAGCTAAAAGAAAGAAGCAGGACGAACAGGCGGACATTTGCCTTTTTTTTCAGACGGTAAGCAAGTAGACACCTAAAAAGTAGTGCCATGGTCAAAAATACCGCGGCAATTTTTGAATAAATGTGAAAAAATATCACATTTAAATGGCTCAGTATTATAGCTAGGTAGCTAGCATGATACCCTGAAAATAGGCCGAATAATGAACTGCTGGAGTCACAGACCAAGGAGTTCCCGCACTTCCCACTACATTGATAAGCCTCTATTCATTCGTTGATGGCCAAGCCTGTTTGTTTTTACGATCTGATCCGCGACTGAACGGATTTAAGTTGACACATTGATTTGAATGGAAACCTATCTGATCCGGTGCCATGGATTCGAAAGCTTAATTCTGGTGGGTGAAAAACTTTTAAAAAGGGGTCCATTTACTCTGTCATCAGTGTGTAGAGTTCTTTTTTCCGTCTCCCCCCGTGTGTCGTGTGTGTGTGTGTGAGAGAGAGATATTGACTGATGTTTTTAAAATTCACTTGGCACTTAACAGGCTTGGTAAAGTCAAAGCAAATAACACTCGCACCAATAAAAACAGAATATGCAATGCATCAAATTAAAATGATCATTAGGGTCAGTCATTGTTCTTCTAGTACAATAATAGTATCTGGTCATAATGCAGGCAGCACAGAGAGAGGGAGAGAGGGAGAGTGACAGACATGATGGAGGGAGACAAACAGAGACCTGCTCAGAAGATGAACAGTTAAAGCATTGCAATATGAGCCTCTAAACAACATAATAACATTATTTTTAATCACGTCATCAGTAAACTAGTAATAAGAGCACAATATTCAAATTTAAATGACCATTTAGGTCAGTCATTCTTCAAGAACAATAATGGTATATGGTCATAATGCAGGCAGCACAGAGAGACAGAGAGAGGGACAGTAACAGGCATGATGGAGGGAGAGGACGAACAGAGGCCTGCTCTGAAGATACACGTAAGATATTGGAATAGGAACTACAATGTAATTTAGTACAACACATAAATAGTAAGTGTAAGCATCCAAGAAGCTTAGTTCAGCACTATAGGTCAATAGTTCATATTTATTTTTCAGGAGAGATAGAACCAGGCAGGGAGAGCAGTGATCAGTACGCAGAGGCTACCCACACCAGCCAAATACCGGTTTCATTTCAACTCAGTCCTTGACAAAAAAGACACTGAAATTTCAGGACAGTTGGTTTAGAAAGTACACATGGCTTCACTACAGCCCCTCATTGAAAGGAGTGCTGTGTTTTTACTGTGCCAAATATTTTGGAGACCAGAAATTCTCTTTAGCCAGTAAGGCTGATGGAGCTTTCATTAAAACAGGATTTAGCAACTGGAAAAAAGCACTCCAGAGGTTCTCTCAGCATGAAGACAGTGATTGTCATTCAGCAGCGATGACAACACATTTGCACTGCAAACAGCCGATCAGTACACAACTCTCCTCTCAGTTAAAAAAAACAGCAGCACGTGGCCAGAAATAGTCTCTTGAAGTTTGTGGGAGGGATTATGTGCTTGGCAAGACAAGGCAATGCTTTAAGGGGGCATGACAACAAAGAGGGCAACTTCCACCAGCTGATCAAGTACAAAGCAGAGGATGACGATGAACTTACCAGCTGGCTTCAGCGGCCCAATAATTTCACCAGCCCCAAAATCCAAAACGAGGTCCTTAAAATCGTCAGTAACACAATTGTACATAACATTACAAAGGAGATCTTGTCATTGCCAGTAGTTCAGTATTCTCTTATCATTGATGGGACACAGGATGCAGCAGGATTTGAGCAAGAGTCCTTCTGTCTGCGCTTTGTTGACAAAGACTTGCAACCCAGAGAGGAATTCATCGGTCTATATCAGGTTACATCCACTACTGGAGAAAATATAGCAAGTGTAGCTAAAGATGTTTTGATTCGCCTGAATCTCCCACTATCACAACTACGAGGTCAAACGTACGATGGGGCTGCCAATATGTCTGGTAGGATGCAAGGTGTGCAAGCTCATCTCAAGAAAGACCAACCTCTTGCTGTGTATGTTCATTGTGGGCCACATTGTGTTAATCTGATTACCCAAGCTACCCGTGTATCTTCCCCCATTATAAGAGATGTAATGCATTTAGTGCATGAGTTGGGTGTTTTATTTAATCAGTCTGGGAAGTTCAAGGCCATCTTCACTGCTATAGCGAAGTCAGATCACTCCTCTCCTCACACATCTCTAAAGCCTCTCTGCCCCACCAGGTGGACAGTGCGAACGCCAGCCATTCGCTCTGTTCTCACCCAATACAAATCTGTGCTCACAGCCACAGAAGAAATGTCTCAATCCACCATAATGGAAATTTCTGCAAAAGCAAGTGGCCTTCATGATAGGTTTTTGAGGGGCAATACTATTCTCGGCATTGTTCTTGCAGAAGATGTCTTGTCTGTGTTGGAGGAGCTGAACATTTCTCTGCAGCAGAGAAGCCAAACAACATCAGGGATGCTGGCTGCTGTAGAGCATTTGACGAGAGGGATCCAGGATAAAAGATCTGAAGAGCACTTTGACCAGCTGTACTCCAGAGCATCTCAGGTTGTAACATCTCTAAACCTGCAGCCCATCAAGATGCCTCATGTACGGATGCCTCCAAAGCGCTTCACTGGTCCAGCCACACAACATCATCCTACTGCTCAGGAGTACTACAGAATGCAGTACTTCAGTACCTTGGACACTGCTGTGGTGCAGTGCACTGAGCATTTCAGTCAAGAGGGGCTTCAAAGGTTGCAAAAATTAGATGTAGTACTCATCTCTGGGAAAATTGATCCAGTCCTAGATGAATACCCAGAGTTGAATGCCATGGCTTTAGAAGTGCAGCTGAAAATGTTTCAGGCCAACTACAAATATGCAACTTCGCCAGAGGTAGCAGACATTTTACGGGAAATGGTGCCAGAGGTGCGACATCTTTTCAAGCAAGTTGAGGTCCTCTTGAGACTGCTGATGGTTGTTCCTGCCTCCTCGGCAGAGGCAGAGCGGAGTTTCAGTGCCCTGAGGCGTCTAAAGACATGGCTGAGAACATCAATGACGCAGACCCGGCTAAACAACCTTGCCATTTGCCATGTGCATCAAGAGAAATTGGATGCACTGGATAGGAGACATATCTGTCAGAGACTAGTTGAGTTAAACGATGAACGCCTCTGTATTTTTGGGTCATTTATTTAGATATGTTCAATGTAAGAAAACCTCTACAAGTTTGCACTGCTGCTGGCTTTGTCTCTGGTACAATGAGGCATTTATTTTTATCATCATTTAAAAAAAGATTAAGCTTGTTTTATACACAGTTCTATGTCGTTTTGACCTGTTAGGGAAAAGAAAAAGAAAAAAAACAGCCACACAAATCCAGAGAAGAGCCCCCCTTATGTATTTGAATTGAGTGGGCAATATTAGGAACACTTTTCTATAAAAGAGAAAATGTAGTATTATCAATTTGTATCAATTTCAACAAAAAACTGAAAATGAAGGAGCTATGTAAAATTTGAATTTATGGCAGAGTTGTTGTATTGGATTTTAATAGATTGTACACTTATGAATTGCAAGTCTATATTGTTATGTTAACTATTACCTGACAAAGTGGCTTAAGTGGTTAAGTTCAAATTAAATAAGTGAAACTTTTTTGCTTGTTTTTCATAAATACTAAAAAAGTGCATGTCTTTATAAGAGGTCAACCATTTTCAATATCAACCATTTTCGATATGAAACTTAACTATTGATACAAGGATACAAGGATGTTTATTTGTCACATACATAGAGCTACTTGTGTAAACATGTAGGTTGGATGCTCCACTTTATTGTGCATGGATATTGTGCATGGATGTGTGTGTGTGTGTGATTGTCTGGAGATGTGTGTGCATATTACGAGGGGAGGGGTATATACATGGGATAGAGGAAGGTATGGAAAAAGTAGGCAAAACTAAGTATAAGTGAGAAGTATCAAATGTATATGTACTATATAAAAATGTATATGCACATATGTGGGAGAGTGTGTGTGTGTTTATAGGAGAGAGGGATGATGGTGTGTATGTGTTTGAAGGGGATGCAGAGAATTTGTGATGTGTATGTGTCAGTGTGTGTGTGTGGGGATGGGGCCATGGCATGGTGTAAGTATGTGTGTGGAATTAAGGCATTTTAAGTATTAGTGAAGTAGTAAGGGTGTGTGTGTGTTTGTAGGACAGAGAGATGGTGGTGTGAGTGAAGGGGATACAGAGTAATTGTGATACATGTGTGTGTGTGTGTGTGTGTATGTGTATGTGTATGTGTATGTGTTGGGGGGGAGGGGGGGGCAGGTAGAGGTGCAGATTGGAAGATGTGAGGGGGGGTGTTGGCTGTGGCTTAGTCCTGTGTATGTGTGTGGGGGGGGAGGGGGGAGGCATAGTGTAGTTGTAAGTTTGATTTCATGATTGATATGATTTCATTCACACGAAACACACAATATTTAAACCAAAATGCTTTAGGTATGCAAGTTTTCCTCATTGGAAGCCATCCTATTTGCTGCTATGTCAGAGAAATTGCAGACTGTTCTTTCAATGTTAATTCAAATGGTCAATGTATTCCTCAAAACTATGTTCTAGATGAGCAAATCTTTATCAATATATGAAAATTGTGAATTGTGGGAAATGCACTTAAAAAAAAATATCTGGGGAAGGGCTCACATTTGGACCCCCCCAATATCTATACCATGGTTACGCCCTTGCATCTATTCAACCTTTTTAGTGCATGAGGATGAGGAAGTTATATAGTCTTTAAGTCACGTCTTTTTCAAATACATAAATAAAATGCATTGACATATGTCAACCTCGAAAAAAATGAAAAACTAAAGTGCATCCTCAACAAAAATAAAGTGCATCCTCATACCACGGAAAGAGGCTGGTCATCATAGACTATAAATTCCATGACTTTGTCGTTAATGGCGGTCTCTGGAAAACTTTTTACAATTTTCAAATGCCTGCTGAATGGGGACATCGACGCTCCGTGTTTTGGGCTTAGTACTAGTAGCTGCTGCTGCGGCTGCTTTATTCTTTTAATACAGCTTCGCCGCGATGACGACCTTTCAAGTGAGATAAGATTTGTTGTGTTAAAACTTCACGTTAGGCTTGCTGCGATAGAATGTGTTGGCGGTGATACCGGTGTTAAGCTGCAACACCGGTTATCACTTGCCCACCGCTGCACCGTCCCTCAGTCATTTAGAATTTTTTTTTATAGTAATAAAAATCATTTAGTTCAGTTAGAGAACAGGCACTACAATTAAAACTGAACGCGGCTGCTCAATGCAGCGCACCGAATGAACGACAGTTGCGCATCTCAGATCAGATTTAATTTATCACGAGGAGAGTGAGTCGAGCTGACTGACAAGAAGAGTGAGGTGAGACAGACAAGACGATGGCAGAAGAGTTTCAAAACGAAATGTAAAAGCGCCCGTTTTACTAAAAACAAACAACTGCTTGACGCCGAATTGCCGCAAATTTAAAAGTGAAAGTAAGATGCGCACAGAGCTTACATGCTATTTAAAACCGAAGGAAAGCGAGGAAAAGAGGGAAAACTCAAACGACCCCCCACCACGGTGATACCGGTAAGGTCTTGTCACACGTTGATTAACCGGTGGGAAAATTTCTTCACTGTCACAACCCTACTTGATGCCTTTTTTTCCTCCTCTCGGAATCCATGCTGAACATGCGTTGGAAATAGCAATGGCATTGTCCTCCTCTGCCACCGAGAAAAACTTCCAGACCGGCGAAGACATGTTCACAAATGATGATGTAATGAGCGCGACAAGCTGAGAGTCACTGCAGTTTAAAGCTGCAATCACTTGCACTCGGAAAGAGGATGAATCTCAGATAAATCAGACTGATTGATTGATTTACCAGCAAGCGTACTTTATCGGATTTCATTTATTTATCGGAGCAATAAAAATGTAATTTTCACCCATATCGGTCGATAATTTTTCTGTCTGATAAATATCGTGCATCCCTAATAAAAATGCTACTTTTAGTACACCAATTTGATTTATGTGTTTTTTTCCCTTCTCACTTAACACACTTAAGTAGGGATGATAAAGGCAAAGAAAGACTTTGTCCATTCTTTTTAGAATTATTTATTTTCATTATTGCTTTGTCAATTTGAATTAGAAAACACAATGGAAAACTTGTTTCTGCTTATTGCTTGGAGCACTTAAAACCAGCTCATGTGATGCTAACCTCATCAAGTGTGCTGTGCTCTCATACGTACTCCACTTGTGTTTACATATTAATGCTTGTTAGACATATTTGTCTGTGTTTGTGTTGGTAGGCAAAGGCAAACTAAACTCTAGTTCTGACCGCATTGCTGGGGAATGCAAAACAGCACACACTACCTATACGTCTCTGACAACAGTGTTAAAAACGTAGACTGTAAAAAAAAGATGGACGACGCGTCTCCACTTCCTTCCACTATAGAAAAGTGAAGCCAAAGCATCTCAGTATGGCCGCTGCCATCGTGAGTAAATGACGTCATTTGGAGCCAGAGTCTGCGCAGTAGAGATTCGTGTGGAGCCCGAGTCTGCGCAGTAGTGTCGTGAGGTGGAGCTGTGGAATCAAACTCCCGCAGACCCAATCAACCATAACGACATGCCCCGTTTTTATAGCATCAAATCTAAAATCAAACTTATCACAAAAATGAACAATTGGAACATTGTCTGTAACGCGTGATGACAACTACCATAAATGACCAAAACCATATTTTGGAAAATTGTATTGGAAGTGTAATTTAGACTCAAGTCCCATTCGTTTACATGGAGAGGGGGCGGGGTTTATGACCTGTACTGCAGCCAGCCACCAGGGGGCGATCAAAGAGCTTCACTTTTCAGGACGTGTGAGGCATACCCAGTTAAAAAGATGACAGAGGTAAACGAACAGTGCTAAAACGAGCATTTCATCTAAATATTCTGCTGTAATATCATACATAATACAGTGTAGTGATCGGATGAAAACTCTACCTTCTCTTGAATAAAGTGTAGAAATGTTCAATCTAAATGACAGATGTGCACTTTACTGCAATTACAACACAACTGCAACTTTTTTGCATAATAAACATAAGTGCCATCACTGTCTTCCATAACCTGTAAATATCTCTTAATATCTCAGATGACATCCATACTTGGCATTGACCCACCTTTTCAAACACATATACTTACTCACCTGGTGAGTTCCAGAGCAGGGACACAGGCCCCTGGTCGGTACGATCTGCTGCCACGATACTCTTTGGCAAAAATGAGGTCCTGCATGCTGGCTTTGGCCTCTAACACCTTCACACACTGCCGCTGCACATACTGCTTCACCTGGCTGATGTCACGTGACTCAAAAAGCAGCTTCAGAGATCGCTCCAGAATCTAACAATAGAATTTCATTCATTAACCTGAACTACCCCCGGCTGAGAAACACTGCATTACAACTGGAATGTGAATGACAGGTGGAGCAGGACTTTTCAAGTGATTGGGCAAAAAGGAAATAATAATTTTGGAATGCTAGTTACCTTGGCAACAGCAGGGCAGCCATCACGACGTACAGTTTCAATGCCTTTGGCGTCAAAGACTGGGTTTTTCTGATCCAAGCTCTCATACATGTATCCAACATAACGCTTCTTTGTCTGTAACACGCATGGGAGGTACACCTACCCAAACGCACAAGAATGCAGACAAAATTGGAATACAGCAATCATATGGCTTAAAAGAGCTCCCCTTCAAAATAAAAACAGAGTGCACTTAGACACAAACCACTTCACAAACCTTCTCAAACTTCAATTTGACAGGTTTAGGGTTGGTAGCAGTGACAGCCTCTGCAATTTCATTGCCAATCTTAAATGCCTGTTCCTTGGTCGCTCCTTTCAACAACACAAACATACTAAAAAATAGAAACGAATAGGTATCAGAGACAGTATAACAGTGTACTAAGCAGGCACAAAACAAGAAATTTCCACTGACAAGCAATTTGTCGGTTTTGTATGACAGATATTATAAATTACATTTTTATAAAATTGATATATATATATATATAAAAATGAATGAAAAAGAAAGAATGACCTTCATGATGCTTGGTAACCAAAAGCAGAAGAAACATTAACAGGGATATTAGCTACATTATTTTAATTATTCATTGAACTGAGAAGCAATGTGTCTGTTCACACTGAACACAAAACTACTGCACAACAAAACAGCCAATGAGAACATTTTGATGTTTATGTTAATAGTGTCTGCTTATGAACACGGTGTTATATTAATTTGACACAGAGTTCTGTTTTTAGGGAACACACTCACATATTAGACAGAGCAGGAATTTCATAAAAATCAATCAGAAGGCAGCATACATTTTAAAACTGAACTGCATTTGGCCCACCACAATGAACAAAGTTTCAGAGGGAGGCAGTGCCTCAACAGCACTATACTTGGCTAATTTATCTAGTAATATTATAATGCTTACCATTCATGTAAGAAAAAGGTCTGTAAATCAGACTGAATGAGTCAAAGTGGATTAAATGGAGTAATAAAAAAAAAAGAGCACATCTGCTTGAAACATTGTAGGTCACTTCTACATTGAAATGAACTAATTGAGCCAGTTTTTATTTCTCTACCTGTCTGTATCTCCGTAGACAACACGTGCTCCCCACTTCTTTGTGTCATTGACCATCTTTATGGCTCTCTCCAAAGTCTCTCGGGCCTTGTGCACAATGCTGTCACCTATCTGGTATGTGAGGAGAGAGACAGAATATGTTCTCTGGTTTCTTTGGCAACATTGTAATCATACACACAAACTGCATTAGGTCACCATTTGAAGTTCAATTTAAAATCTGGGTCTTAAAGAAAATACATGGTTTTAAATTATGTATTTGGTCATTAGCTTTCCTGTAGCTCAAATAGTAGAGCATGGTGCTAGCAATGCCAAGATCATGGGTTCAATTCCCAGGGAAAGCAAGAGCTGATTTAAAAAACAAACAAAAAAAAAAAACTGTAACTTGAATGCAATGTAAGTCGCTTTGGATGACAGCGTCTGCTAAATGCATAAATGTAAATGCAAATTGTGCATACAACACTGCTGCATACCAAGTAAGAAAGACTGGCCCTTCCAGTCAAACATCAAGGGTAAACCTAAAATTATTTATCATACATAAGCATTCAAAAACCAAAATCAGCTACACTTTAGATTAGGGAACACTATTCATCACTATTAACTAGTTGCTTATTAACTAGTGTTCAGTCTGTAAAAGTTTCTTGAATTTAGCAGCCAAAAACCTACTGGCCAAAAGCAAATTTTAAATCAAAACCTTTAAAAAGGTGATAAGGCTATTTATTTTGCCATCAAAACAATTACTGGTTACAATGTTAGTTGTTTTTCCATTCTGCCTGTGTTCAAATATGTCAAGCGGCTCATTTCTGGGTGGCAACCATTCAGTTTAGAACCACTGATTTAAAATGTAAAGTTACAGTACCCACCTCAATGCTGGGCATACGTCCTGAGAAGTTGGCAGAAGTGTAACCAAATGTGACATTAGCAATAAGTTTAAGGCCAAGCTGCCTGGCATCCAGCAGACGTAATAGAGCTTTGTCATTTTTGTACGCCTTCATGGACTGCTTCACCATGATCCTCGTCTTCAAGATCTCCTCCAGCATACTTGGCAGGACACCCTTCCGCACTGATGACTGAACACACAGAGACTTTGAGTTGAGCTGACTTGGACACAGGCATTGTATACAAGATATTATTAAAAAATTGACAGTTTTTGCTCTAAAATCTGGCTGGATGAAATGTGTTCAAAGCAAAAAAAAAAAAAAAATCTGTTCTGTTGAATTTTTTAATAACTATTATATCAGTTTCTGTTCATAGAATGACCTTCATGATGCTTGATAACCAAAAGCAGAAGAAACATCAACAATGATATTAGCTACATTATGATAATTAACACCAGGGTTCAATGAATAATTAAAATATTCTTGTGGCTACTGTTTTATAAGAGCAATAAGTCATAAGAAAATGTTGGTTAATTGTGTAATTGAGCTCTTGCCAATATCCATAAACCTGTGACCATTTTTGAGAAGCTGATACGGTCACACTTTTGGAAACCTGTTTCACATGCTATTTTTCACAAATAGTAGGCAGTACAGTATACAGTACAAGCAAGGATTCAAGCTACAGTACAGTAACATTCCATTTCAACTACTCGCAACCAAATTAAATGGCTCATCACATGCCATTTAAGGATCACATAAAAGTAGGTATTTAAATAAAAGATTAATGGCAGTGTATTCTCAGAACTACCTTAACAAATGCGACACCATTGGGAGAAATGGTGATATCATTTCTGAGCTGGTAAAGGAGGTCAGGAGGGACTCTGAGGGATGTACAACCAAACCTGAACTCATCACACCTGAGAGAGTGGAAGAGATAAACACTAATGAACCACAAAACAGATACTGTGGATGTATAGAAATACTGCATTAATATACGCTACAACACTAGATCTAATTTAGTTTTACTCTAAATCCAAAAGCATGCTTACGTTCCAAGATTCTCAACACGTCCAAGGCAGGTGGAGAAACAGTAATTGTAGGCAATGATGATGGATGGATACAGTGACTGGAAATCCAACACAATAACAGAGTTGCTATAGAAACGCGACTCTGGCTCCATGACGAGCGGAATGCACTGTGGGGCTCTTTGCTGGGCACGCTGCTGTGTGCTTGGAGTCACTGGGATGTAATTCATTGGTTTTGCAATCCTTAACATCATTGATTCCACACGGTACTGCAATAGGAGGAGAAGGATTGACTACCAACACAAAACTGCAAAAAAGTATTTATAAATCTAATCATTAAAAACCTAAATATAACGTACATCTGTGAATCTCTCTTTTTGAAGAATTAAAGGAGTACTGGATCTCATTCACATTTACATTTAGTCATTTAGCAGACGCTTTTATCCAAAGCGACTTACAAATGAAGACATTAGAAGCAATCAAAACCAACAAAAGAGCAACAACATGCAAGTGCTATGACAAGTCATGGTTAGCCTAACTTCCAAACAAATGGTTCTTCTTAAGAACCAGTTCTTACTGAATTTATGAAAATGACATTTCAACCTCAAGTCATTACTTTTAGTTATAACTGTAAACAAAGTGAAAACTGTTACTGTGTCATATTATACTTGTGACACTTAAATCAGTATAAATCACTAATATGAAAACATTTAGTGTCACTTTTGTTCATTCAGGGTGCATTAAACTGACTAAAGGTGACCGTAAAGACTTTGACAATGTACACACAACCCACACCACAGACGCATGCACGCACACGCATTCAAATAAATGCTGTTATTTTTTCATTCATTGTAATTCAAGAATCCTGAAAAAATTGCATCACGGTTTTCACAAAAATATTACACAGCACAACTATTTATAACATTAAGAATAAAAGTATAAATATTAAACATTGTAAAATAATTCGCATAAAATTCAAGATATTAATGTCTGCCTACAAAACCACCTCTGGCTCTGCACCCCTTTACCTAAATTCATTACTTCAGACTTATGTGCCCTCTAGAAGCTTGCGTTCTGCAAGTGAACATCCCTTTATTGTTCATCCCAAAGAGCCACAAAATCACTTTCACAGACTTTTAAATTAAATGTTCTATCCTGGAATGACCTGCCCAACTCAATCCAAGCAGCTGAGTCCTTAGCCATCTTCAAGAATCGGCTAAAAACACATCTCTTCCATCTTTATTTGACCCTCTAACTCTAGCACTCTCTATTCTATTCTATAAAAAAAAAAAAAAAAAAAAAAACATTGCTCCTTTTAGACTTTCACTCTATTCATTTACTGCTTGTTTTCTTTAAAAAAAATTAAAAAACTAACACTAGCTTCTCTATTCTTATTGTATTCTATCTATTTGTTTTATTTATTATACCATTAACAAAAAAAGTCCTTTAACACTAGCTTGCTCTATTCTTTTTCTATACTACCCGTTTTCTTTTAATTTACTATATAATTAAAAAATAATCCTTGCTACGTGTACTGCATTAAGCTAACTGATACATAGCACGTGCATATCATTGCTCTTTTGTAGAGTTTGATTGCTTCCATTGTCCTCATTTGTAAGTCGCTTTGGATAAAAGCATGTGCTAAATGACTAAATGTAAATGTGAAAGTGACTATGATCAGCCACTGATGGTCATGACACGTGAAATCCACAGGATGCTTGCGTGTTTCACGCTCCGTCTGGCTGCCTTTTTTTTTATCCTGTCAGTAACATGCTTGTCTCAATGAGATCGATCTTCGCATTAAAAATGATCTTAACTGGTAATTGAAATTTTTAAAATGAAAGCACAAAATAAACTTACTAGAGAAAAAACTCAGAAACATTACTATATTCAACAAACTTAAATAAAGTTTATTTAAAAGAAAAAAAATGTTTTGTAGCAGTTTATGCCTATTAAATGTTACAAATTATATCACAAATTGTACAGTAATGTTGAATGCAATATTCACTGATTTAATTCCCAGAAATTGATTTTTTTTTTAAATCTATCAGTATAACTATTATTATTTGGTAAATATAATATTTAAAATATACCATCTTTATGTTCAATGATACAAAGTGAAAAAATATTTAAGATTGCAAACTGTTATGTGCAATTAATTACAGAAATGCCCAATTAATTTTTATACTTTATCAATTGACAGCATTAATATTATACACTGCCTAGCTAGGCAAAATAAAAGACGCTGTCTGAATTTAAATAAGCAAATAATTTGTAGACTTAAGCAAATAATTTTAGGATTAAATTATTATTGCAGTGATTAATACATTTCTGGCATGTTGTATGTTTGTCAACAATTATTTTAACCCTAACTGATGCAGTGAGTAGATACAACAACCATGTTGGAAGATATATCCATGTACATTCCAGGATAAAAAATTACAAAGATTCATCAGCCTTAAATTGTGAAAGATTGGCCACCACAGACTCCTGCTCACATATCAAACAGCACCTAAATTACAACAAGTTGTTTGGGAAGAATTCAAGAAAAAAATTCTCTGCTCTTATCCAAAAACAAACTCCATATGCCAGACACTACTGAAACTTCAAATGGGACAGGATTCTATGGTCAGATGAAACTAAAGCAGGAGCTTTTTTGGCACACATAATATGGATTTAAAATGATACACCAGGATAAAAAAATAGCCCATGCCCACGGTTTAATATACTGCTGGACCTTCAATGTTGTGGGCTTGTTTTTCTCATGGAGGTCCTGGACATCTTTTTCAGATACATGACATCATGGATTCTATCAAATTCTATCGAATTGAAAGGATCTGGAGAGATTCTGTATGGAACACCTTGCCAGGTGTTCTCCAACCACATCAGGCATTATAGGAGAAGATTCAGAACTATTATCTTGGCAAATAGAAGTTGCAAAAAGTGGCAAATAACTGTGTATTGGATAAAAACATTTCATAATGAGATATTCCCATCGTTTTACTTCAATGAAAGGTTAGACTAAATACTTTTTTGCTCATATTTACCAATTCTGATCACAACTGTACTGTATATTGTGATCGGACAGAGAGCTTAAGGCATCTGTGTGACAGGTTTCAGATGGATGTTTACCTGTGACCCCCTGGTTAGCACGTGGTAGAACTGGATTCCAAACACGCGTGCCAGCTCACTTGTCCTGCCGATAATATCCTGCTGCTGGAGCAACTGGACTGTGCCACACACACGGCTCACATAATGATCCACCACTTTCCACCTGACCCAAACAACAGAACACACACAAAATGTAATAAACACTATTTTGTTTGTATGACCAGAAATACTACATGGACAGTGCAAAAATGACATCCCACAAATGCAATGATGTTGAACATCTATTTATTTTCAACATGATATTAAGTCATAAAACAAGATTAATTTGAGAAGAAAATTGCTTAAGATACTAGAGTTGTTTTATTATTGAATTATTATTGTTGTTTTTTTGGGGGGGGTTGCCTTTTTATTGCGATAGGACAGTATGATGACAGGAAGCAAAGGAGAGAGAGGGGGAGGGAATCAGGGAAAGGTCTGCAAACCAGGACTTGATCTCAGGACGCCCAAAGCCCAACACCGCTATATGTCGGCGTGGTGCCCACGAGGCTATCGGCAGCAACATTAATATTTTTATATGTTGTTTTGGTACACATTATTCTAACAAAATTTAGCAGAGTTTATTAAAGAAAATGTTTAGATAATTTTGCTACAAAACAGAAATACTAAGACAAAAATATGTAAGTTAATTATTTGCAGTGAATTGTTGAATGCTAAACATTTCACATACTTTTAGCTGGTACCATACAGTATATATAGTACAATATGCAGTAATCAGTATGCTAGTATTCAATTTTGAATTTAACTATTTGAAAGATGAATAAAGCAATGATATTCATAGGAACAACCCTGCAACAAAACCAGTAATAGACATCTGACAGATGTGAGAACAATTCCCACCTGTGCAGGTGTGTGTTGTGGTCAAACCAGTCAGAGAGTGTGCGATGGCTGTAGAGAGGAAAGCGCTGATGCAGGAGGTGGAAAGCCACATTCTCAAAAGTGTAGTTATTCAATGCAGCCTGAAAACATACATGAAGCACTTGATAAAACACTCTCAGATAAACAGTGTTAGCTCTGGCATTCTTGGGGTATGAATTTCAAGGGAACCTCAGTCTTCATTATCCTCCACATGTTGAGGACAACACGTCCAACAATATGGATTTCCGTCATAGTGTCTGCACCATATTCGTCTTTCTCTGCCATGAACCGATTTTCTTTTGCATCTCCTGTAAAGTAATGACATCAAATACAACATTTGAGAAAAGGGATATGAAAAAATTACACAAATTTGGCAGAAAACCTGGCCTGCCTCAACTCCACAAATATGTTTTTTAATGAAAATATACAGTAAATATAAAACTAAAACCTTCAGTATGTCTTAATCAGTGAGTCATTCATTCATTCATTCATTCAGTCGAACGGCTGATGCATTTCAGAAACAAACCAAGTGACTGTCTGTATGAATGGGTCACTGAATCATTGGCACACTCGATTCATTAAGGAAAAAAATAATTTAGTATTAAAAGCTGTGTTGCTTAGAAAGGCACAACAGTTCTGATATGGCCTTGTTTGGAATAATTTCTGATGGTGAAATTAAGCAAAAACAGGTAATAAACAGGTACACTACTGCTAAATGAGCTAACCTTACCTGGCACACGGGAGAGTTGCTGGCACAGGTCTACACCGAGCGTTGATGCACGTTGCAGTAGGTACCCCCAAGAGTGCATTTGGACCTCATATCCAACCAGAATGTCTGGGTCATACCTAGAGGTGGTGGGGTTGGTGGGTTCATGAGTTTATTTGCTGTACTGGGTGTATAGCTTATCATCATCATCAAAATTCAGTAAAAACATACTCACCCTAATATTTTTTTAAACCAGTGAGCTGTTTTTTTTCTGTTGAACACAAAATGAGAATACTATTTGTGGACTCTACTGTGTGCTGTCTATAGTCTTTAAGTTTATATTTACAGATTATCATCGCCCCTCCTCTCAAAGTTTAATTTGAGTGCAACTCCTGAATGGTAGTGAAAGAAATATATTCAGTGACTTTTTGTCCTGTTTGGTGCATTACAGAATGGTCACAATGACATATTATTGTATAGAAGAGCTACTTCAAACTTTTACTTTTGTGTTCAACAGAAAAAAAAAAAACACGTTCAGAACTTCAAAATTTTCATTTTTGGGTGAACTATTTCTTTAACATTTAAATAAAGATTTTACCAATATCAGCATCTACAAGTTAATTTTATACGTAAGGAATAAATGACAACAGGCTGCTGAATTATTATTTAGTTTTTTCTATGGTTACCACACCTTAAGACATTGTTCAGATGTTGTATTTCAAGATATTCATCAGATTTTTGTCCTTAAAATACTCTTTGCAAAAAGGATTAATTTCTTATGCATCTCATTCAATGTCTCCATTGCTAATTCCAAAACTTCATTTTAGACCTAGTAACGGAGGCTTGAACCGTGGATAGCAGCCCTACATACAAGAAAGAATATCCAAAATATGCATTGTTAACCTACATTCTAAGAATGTTTGTGACCTCTTCAAAAAGCTCCTTCTCGTCACTGACATAGGTCACCGGCAGTCCTGTCACACCAGATTTAAAAAGCAATGGCGCTGTGCTCCTGGAGGCTAAAGTAAAAATACGACAGGTAATAATGTTGCAACATAGATAGACTAAACACTATATAAAATATGTAATCATGCACACTAGGACTAATACTAATGTTAAGACTAACAAATAATCAGGTAAGTCATGAATTATTGATAAAATAATGCACACGCTAATGTGAAGCAAAACTTTATAAGTGAAGTAATGCAGCAAAAGTGACAACGACATTTACTATAATCTCTCACCTCTTTCTGTATTTATCTTGTTTACACTTTAATTGGCATTGTGTAAATTGCAGATGTATTTCACTTGCAAGTCATTTTTGGATAAAAGTATCTGCTAAATGAATACATGTAAAAGTAAATATAGTATGTAACCAATTAGGTCAAGACCTGGAAGCACTTCAGTTAATGAAAATTAAACAAGTCCTTAGAATGTCTTTTAACTAGTTCTGTCAAACGATTAATGGTGATTAATCGCATCCGAAATAAAAGTTTGTTTACATAATGTGTATACTGTGTATATTTATTATGTATATATAAATACACACACACACACAGTATATATTCTGAAAATATTTCTATGTATATATTTATATTCATATATATAAATATTATAAACAAACTTAACATTTTTCTTAAATATATACATGCATGTGTGTGTACTTATATATACATAATAAATATACACAGTACACACATATTATGTAAACAAAAACTTTTATTTTGGATGTGATTAATCGTGATTAATCATTTGACAGTAGGGCTGCAACGATTAGTCGACATTATCGACAACGTCGACAATAAAAAATTGTCGACAAATATTTTTGTTGTGGAGTAGTCGTTTGATCTCATATGACCTAATGTAAGAGCCTGCAATACTGCGGTTTGACCAGTGTGGCGCTGTAGCGCAAGACTCTAGTTCAGCCCTCCTGGATGCAGATCAAGAAGAACACACACAGCACTTCAGAGCAAATGCATCCAAACTTGAGCGGCGTTTGGATGAATATGTAAATATATATTGCGCGCTTTCCTCTCAGTAACGAAATAAACAACAAAAACTGACAGCAGTGTGAAAGCAACAGTTAAAAATGCATCTGATTACAACGATGTGGATGTTTGCATGAGCTCTGCAGTTCAGTAACGTAACATTACTCCAGTAGAGTTCGGTCACATGTTTATTTATATAGTACTTTATGCAATAGATAGCCTTAATTGAAGCAGCTTTACGGTATTAAACATGAAAAACATGAAAGTCAGTGTCTCTTTCAGTTAGAATTACAACTTGATTTTCTGTTATAAAGCAGCTCTCCAGTGTGAGCTAGCTAATGATAAAATATTTTTATTAGTGGGAAAAAATAATAATTTCATTAAAGTGACAGTTTGGTTTGCAGAGATCAAAGCTTGATCTAGCTCAGGGCTGTTTTGATTATCATAACCCTATAAGGTATTTTAAGACATTATGTTGTGAATAAAATAGTTTATCCAAAGCATCGTATCACTTACCTTTATTTTGTTTCTTATCTATATGACTTACAAAAGGAGATGTTAGGCAGAATGTGCAAAATGTGTCATTCAGTTACTTTTTCATGTAGCTAATTAAATGGTGAGAGAGTGTCTCTGTCTGTCATCTCATTTTGTGTGCCATCTATTTTTATAATGAATTGGTAACATTACAATAAGGTATCATTTGTTAACATTAGTTAATGTATTAATTAACATGAATGAACAATACATTTATTACATTTAAGTATTAATCTTTGTTAATGTTGGTTAATAAAAATACAGTTGTTCCTGTTAGTTCACAATGCATTTATCAATGTAAAAAAAACAACTTGTGATTTTAATAATGCATTAGTAAATGCTGAAATTAACATTAAGATTAACAAATGCTATAGAAGTATTGTTCATTATTAATTCATGTTAGGCAAGGCAAGTTTATTTATATAGCACATTTCATACACAAAAAAAATTCAAAAACACAAAAGTGCTTTACATAAAAGGAAGTGAAATAGACATTAAAAATAATAATCACAACAATAAAAACAAGGAATTAAAAAAAAATAATAATCACAACAATAAAAACAAGAAATTAAAAAAAATAATAATCACAACAATAAAAACAAGGAAATTATATAAAAATGTATTTAAAATTAATTTAAAACCGTTACGAATAGAAAATGATTATACATAAAATACAGTGCAGTCATGTTAACTAATGAACCTTAATGTAAAGTGTTACCAATTAATTGTGTAATAATTGTAATTACATTATATGCTTTTCTAAAGCTGAAGTGACCTTTATTTATGTTAGAATATGTATAACTTAATATTCTAACTAATTGCAAAAACTGAATAATCAATCAAAGTCTACTGATTAACCAGTGAAATAATCGACGATTAGTCGATTAATCGTTCTAATAATCGTTAGATTAATCGATTATCAAAATAATCGTTTGTTGCAGCCCTATTTGACAGCACTACTTTTAACCAAGCAGAATTATGCATTGTAGAATGCTGTGCAATAAATCTAATTATAACACTATGTGCTAACTAAATGTTACGCCCCGTCTACAGAAAAGGAGAAACATGAAAGGACTTTCATAGACAACGACTTGCAAAACAATAATTAAGCTGTTTTTTGTTTTTTTTGGGAAGTTTAGATTTGGGAGCTGACCAAGCCAAAATAACAAACAAAACGTACCTAATTTTAATCCTCTATCTTACCTTTTAAGGATTATGTAATTTTCCTCCCCAGTGCTGGGTAGTAACTAATTACATGTAATATGGATTACGTAATCAGATTCCAAAAATTAAGGACACATTTTAAAATACTTGTAATCAAACTAGTTACTTTTGTTGATTACATGATTACATGTTATACACACAATAGCAATAACTTATTCATAATCTATTGATTCAATTTTTCATCTTTTAAACGTACATTCTAAAATAGCCTATTGCTTAAATACATTCAGAAAGTCTTCCAGTTTTGTGGATATTCACACAGGACCAGTAACTAGTGATGTGGCTATGGGGCAATTTCTTATCAAATCAACCAAATTTCAGAAGATTTGTCAATATTTTTCTGAAGATAAACATGTACAATTATGAAATACGAAATATTAAATGTCATTGATGAATATTTACTGAGTAATCCACTGTTTTGTGTGTGTGTGTGGGGGGGGGGGGGGGGGGGGGGGGGGATTTGTTGATTGTTCAAATTGTCTTTGAACAATTTTCAAATTGTTGAAAATTTCAACAACTTTTGTGTCAAAAGTTCAAAGAAAATTCCTCATTAATTGGCTAAATGGCTGCTGGACAGATGTTTTCCACTACAATGCATTTCCACTACAATGCATCATACGAAGGTGGTTACACACATCAGTAATAAACAAACACAACACCAATCTCACCTTGAGCTGAAGAACAACAATCTTTATCAATGACAATGGCACCTTTCATCTGGGTAGTGTCACAATTTGGGAGAGGGACATCAGAACTGAGGCAGTAGAACAAAGCACAAATTGGGTCAAATTCAGGGTCAGGCTCAAGGTCACGACGGGTCCTTGCATGAAGCTCCATGCTTATCATTGTGAGGTGCTGTACCTATAGCAGGGAGATAAAAACATAAGATGAGATCAGTTGAAATCCCATAAAAATAAACTTGAGTTTCTAACCTTGTGACATGACATGAAGACAAAGCTTTTTTCCCCCCTTTGTTAAAACTGAATTTTACGTGTTTATGCAAGTTTGATTAATCACTCAGTTTGATAAAAGCAGTTCTTACGAAAACAGTCAAAAGAAGATCCTACCTCATGCAATGCTTTGGCCTCCTGCAAGTTCTGCATACTGACTTTAAAGCCATATGAATTACAGATTGATGGTCCCTCAATCTGGGAGTTTTCTCTTTTCGGAACATTCATAGTGGTAAGCTGATTCTGTATGGGATATAATGCATGTGCTATAAAATCCCTATACAATACTAAACAAGGATTGTAAGATTGAAACTTCAGGAGATTCATAAATAAAATTTCATCTGAATAAATTAATCTGACCTTCATTTGTGTGGTAAGCAAAACTCTCCGTAAAGCATCTTTGTTTTTGTTACCCTTCTGATGTAGTCGCTGTGATCTGGGCTCTATGTCTGTACAAAAACAGATCCAAAAGAATTTTGCAATGAGAAGATAAATGTAAAAGTTTAGTAGTCATCTTTTTTGGAAATAAATAATATCTAGTAAGCGTGACTGCATAAGACAAGTAAGCATGACTGATTCACAATTATCTTGATCTTATCAGCAAAAGAAAATATAATTGTTTTACAACTATAATTGTAATAGTAATATTTATGTCATCATTTCTTTAAATTAAACCAAACTTTTATTTTGGCAGTTTGCCATGAAGATCTTTGAGTTTCATTGTGTATTTGACGGTAGCTTTTCTCAAATGAAACAGAGAAAAGTGACTGTCAAAGTAGCTATGGTAATAAAATTCATGTGTTCATGTCCTTGGTTGTGTAGCAGACAAAACTATGCCATTCATTCACACAGAAAAAAAGCAGAACACGCAGCCCTATTAGCGAAATGCACTGACTGGCTGTTGTCACATTTATTTCTGCTGTTATAGACTGATAGATTAATCCCAATTGAGTAAAATGTCCACAGTTTATCATCGTCATTGACAAACTCGATATGATATTTGTTTATTGCCAAACCCTATGTCAACCCCATCGACACAATAGGATTTACCTCTCTAGGTGGGTTCCAGTCTGAAAATGCTTGGGAACCCATTATTGATAACAGAGCTGAACAACTTAAATATTCAATAGTTAAAATATTCTAGTTAAAATATTCAAACTTTCAAGAAAAAAAAAAACTATACCTTCATTTCTTATTGGACTGTAGCTAGACCCATCGTCATCAATGTAGCTTCTCCGGTGGACAGGTGTGCTATGGAGCAGGTAAGAGCATTTGACATCAGAATCTAGGTGTTTAACAGGAAAAACTGATGGACTCAAGAGGTCCTTTGGCTGTACACTGTCAAGTGATGTGTCATTGAGATTTTGAGACTGGTCCAAGCTGGGGGATTGTAATACATCAGTCAAATCCTCCTTGCCCTCATCTTGTTTAATCTCAGCAGGCCTTTGTTGCAATGTAGAAAGATCAGGAGAATTTGGAGAAGTGATCTGACAACCTTTGTTTTCCAAGATGCATTTCGTACTCTTAGGGCTACTGTTAGATGAAGCTGCTTTAACTGGTGAAATATGGAGTGGTAAACTTAAGCCATTCCTACTGATACTCTGCAACTCTGAAGCCTTTTCACCTTTTTTCTTCCTTCTTTCATCATGTTTCTCTGAGGATGGTAAATTAGAGTCCTCATTTTGAGGTGAGGTCCTGTCATATGTACCAAGTTCCACAATTGTCTGGCCACCCACTTGTTTCCTATCACTCTGAAGGCACTCGTACTGTTTTTTGGCTTGCAGCCAGAGCTGCACCTGTTCTCGATTTGGGGCACACTTGCAGGGAAGCATAATCACTTTTTGATCACTGCCAGAAAATGGGTTTTGGTCCTTGGTCAGTATAGAGGATTTACACACATTGTTTGGTGCAGAGGCTTGATTTGTCATTGCAGAAAATGCAATTTTCCAAAATTGTAAGCCGTTTTGAGAAAAATCTCCATGAAATTCAACTAGTTCATTCGCCAGCCTGGTTTCCAAAATCAACTTCCGACCACCAACCTCCCTGGGGAAAAACAAAACAAAACAGTAACTTAAAAGAACAAAAACAAAACCCATGCGGGTGATCCATTATAAATGTTACCTTGGCTTCAAGGGTACATCTGATGGGTCACTGCAGAATGGTTCCTGGTAGGTGGCTTCTGAGAGGTCCAGATCCATCAGAGTAGCTAAGATTTCTTCCCGAGTAGGTGGAGACATGAGAGGTTTGAGAATGTGAGTTCCCCCACTCTTTGAACTCTGACCTCCATTTTTCAGCTGGGACAGCGAGTTGATGGACTGTGGGGAACTGCTTGGTGTTGCTGAACTGCCATCTAGGGGATCACTATTTGGGGAAACACCACTATAAGCAAAAGAAGCAGAAGTAAGGGGGGAAAAGGGCTCTGGGTCAAGCAACACATCTTTCTTTTCACAGTGAAAGTCCTGAAAGTGGCTGAGGCCATGGATTTTACCTAAAGAGCCCCCCCAATCTTTGCTAAAGATCGTTTCTGAATCAAGAGATACCTTATTGGGATAAACTTTGCCATTTTCACAAAACGACTTATCAAACAGTTCTGGACTGAGAATCCCAGACTTATGCCAGTCCTGTTCATGCTTGCTGCTCTCATCAACTTCAAACACCTTTTGTGTCCTGTCGCCTAACCCAACAAGGGCATTGATTGCCTCCTGACTGACATCACTGAGAAACTTCTGAGGCAAGTTCCTATCAGTTAACACAAACCGGTTACCAGAATAAAGACTGGAGAACTCTGTTTGCCCAATGGCATTGATATCAAAGCTGTAATTGTCTGGGAGCTCTGGGGACAAGCTATCTTCAATGGAGCAACAGCTGTCAAAGCTAGGGTCAGAGAAAAACACAGGACTGTCATCTGATGAAAGATGGTCAATTCTCAAATCATCCCGTTTCATTTTATTACTTCTAATTTTGAACTGGAACTCTTTTGGCACTTTAGTTCTTGCACCCCTTGGTTTTCTTGATGTTGATGAATGGGCTGTTTTAGATTTGGCTGTTTTGGGAATATCTGTAGGTTGACTGGTAGAAGACATAACCTCAGTCACATGATCGCTTTCATGTGGTTCCTGTCCTGCCTTGAGTTGCCTCTTCTGGAGAAGTTCCTTCAAGACAGCGAGCCCAGAAGGCAACTCAGGAACACACATTTCATCAATTTCAGGGTCTGAGGACAACGTAAGACCTGTGGGAAATCCAGCTTTAATTACACTCTTAGCAGAGGGTA
Source organism: Schizothorax lantsangensis (assembly GCA_027422415.1). Classification (NCBI taxonomy): domain Eukaryota; kingdom Metazoa; phylum Chordata; class Actinopteri; order Cypriniformes; family Cyprinidae; genus Schizothorax; species Schizothorax lantsangensis. The sequence goes on along the minus strand of CM049855.1, from coordinate 27,845,456 downwards.
TAAGGGAGGATCTACATTCGACAGACTCCAATAAAGTTATGGTATCTTTCTTTGTTTGCGGTCTCCTTGATTTTATGGTCGTTTTTCTGGTTGACTGCAAATGCTGTACAGTTCTGGGATTCTCTTCATGGCCAGAGACATCTGATTTGAATTTATATAGATTTTTTGTGTTAGTCCCAACTTGACTCATATTTTGTGATATTGATTTGGAACTGCTGCATGTGATGACGGAACATGGATGTCCTACCGTCTTGGTGGATGGGGAAAGCATATGATTTAGAGATTTTTCAATACAGGGATTGAGGACAATCTGTGAATCATTTGAGGCAATGGTATTGAAGACAAAAAAATCTTGATTTGATTTTTTTCCAGTGCTGGTTACCTTTGTTTGAGAGCCTGAACAACTGATAGTAAAGTCCTCTTGACTGCTTTTTAGAGAACTGGGATGTTGATAAGGAGTTAAGTCATCAGGTGAGGAAGTAATAGGTGCATTGTTAACTGAATGTGGAGCCTGTGAATTATCACTCTCCTCACCTTGGACCTGCTTTTTTCTTGGGACTTGTTTCTCATTCAGCATCCTGTCTTTCTGAGAGGTAGATGTGTCATCTTCCAGAACAATTCCTTCAATATGTTCACAACGTTTCTTATGTCTCCTTGAAGCAGCTCGAATACCTTTCCTCTGTGAATCCACAGTTGTCACTGAATCTTTGTTCACTGACTTTGTTGTAGTATTAGCTTGTCTTTTTGGGCTGGTAGCAGAAGTCTTTTTAGACCTGGGTGTTCTGCTTCTATCCCAAATACCTCTTTGGTATGGTTTTGGAGCTAGTACTTGATAGGATGAACCTAGGCATGGATCATTATGTGGGTTTATTAGATTTGAATTTGATCCCAGTAAGGGCTCAGTAGGAGACCAACATCTAGGTGGGGTTGAATCAGTAGGACTGGAGGCTCTTTCTGACAAATAACCCAACTCCACCATCACATCAGAATACTCTGTACAGCAGTCATCAGTGAACTCATTATAACAAGGCCATGGAGGGGGTAATTTCGGTAAAGTTATCAGTGCTTTTGCATGCTTCGCCCTCCTAGTCTGACCAGCTCGTGGACACCTAGATTTTGGAGAGGTGTCGGCCTTCTTTGACACTGGGTTCATCTTAGCCTTTCGTTTGGGACATTTCTTTACTTTTGGCTCAAATAGCGGGTACTTCACTGCTGTAGACTCTGGCACTTTGGGCCAGAATTCTTTGAGAGGAGCAAGCTTTTTGTATTCGGCAATCTTTTCTGGTGTTAAAACTGTGCAAGTTTCATCAGCGTTAATTTTAGAAATCTTCACTAACATGTTCTTCTGACCTTTGAATCTATTAATAATTATATATTTAATGATGATTGGTGGCTCTTTTTTAGTCAGTTTCCTCTTTTTTTGGCTGAAGACATGATCTTTGCCCTTAAGGCCTTCATGTTGCACCAAAGCTTGTTTGAAAGAACCAGAACTTGCCTGATCTCCATTTTCACTGTCGTAACTCATTTTCCTTTTTGCCCGCAAGGTATATTTGCTACCTGGTAAACTGGACACCTTGGTGCAAGAGATTTTGGTAGGAATATCTGTAAGTTTATCCTCTTCTGAGTTCTTAATCAAACCTTCAATGGTTGGTGGATCTGAAGTTTCCATGTCAACCTCCTTATCCATTTCTTTCTGGTTAAAAGAGCCTAGAGCGTTGGAAAGAAGTGTTGTGGCTTCCTCTTTCATAGGAGATGTTGTCCTCACAGGACTTACCCTTTTTTGACCCAACGTTGTTTTCTTTTTGATCAACTTTAACCTTGACCTTCGCTGTTCAGGATGGTCTAAGGTAGAGCAACTATCCCCAGTCTTGCTCCCAGTCTGTTTCTTGATTGGTCTGGACAGGCAATTAGACAGAATAACGCTGGGGAAAAATTTGTAGTGTGCCTCCTGTTGTGCCACAATGGTCCTCTCTGTTTTATTCTCTTGGTAATCCTCATATCTTATTTTCAGTTTGCTGACATCTTCCTCTTTTTTATCCTGTCCTGTCTCACCTTCTTGAGGGCCCAAAGATTGGCTCTCTTCCATAGGGCTTTGTGTCTGGTCGAAACTTATCACAGGTCTTCTGCAGTTATTTGGACTGAGTTGCATTTCAGTCTTGGTGGGGCAGTTCATCAGCTCAGAGTAACATACAAAGAAGCTCTTGTGATTCTCGGGGATGGATAAATGGTTCTTTTCCACATTTTTAATACTGGTAGAATTTTTTATGCTCTGGGCAAGCTTAGAGTTTCCAAAAATTGAATCATCAGGATCTGGCTGATTAAGGCCAGTGGCTTGGTTTTCATCAGTGTACAAAGAGTGCACACCTATTTTTTCAGCACCAAGTTTAGGTATATTTGCCGTCTTAAAAGGAATTGGGTGTTTAACTGGTGGAATATATGGCACCTCTTTGTTAACTCTTAATCCAGTTGAATATTCATTTGCCTCTTCACTTTTGAAATGCCTTTCTGCTAAATCCTCTTGATTGAGTTTCTGCTCAGCACATTTGTATTCAATAACAATTTTAGCAGAAGTTGGTGGCTCCATACGAACAGCTTCATTTGGAAAAACATTTCTGCTACCAAGGATCTTGTCTGTTGCTTTAAGAGATGAGTGTGTCCAGGATTCCTTGTCTGTTAGTGATGAATCTACAGGAAACATGACAACAAGTATGTATACACCACTGCACCAAAAGCAATCATACTTTTCATTGTAATCAATTAGATTAAATTAATTAAAATTCTACTTACCACTATTCTCATCTGCAGCTCCATCCAACTGTGGAATGGACAGATCAGTAAGAAGAGCACTGTTTCCCTTCCAATAGATCTCTTCATCTGATGAGGCCTGCTGCTCTTCACTGGAGCTTTCGTTTGCTTCTTTCATACATAATCTGTGCAGGAAGGCAACACAGATTATGATTAAACACGCCATCAATTTAAATAATCGAAAGACATAACATCACACAGGCACCATCTGCTGTGGACCAGCCAGTGTTTTCATAAGAGGTCTATTCTGAATGCCTGTTAAGAAAGGTATAAGTTAAGCTTTCTGCTCAAATGAACCTGACTGACCATATAATAACATATAATAAAGACCTGTATAATGTAGTTAAAATAACTATATAATTAATGCAAACAAGAATTAAAAGCATATAATAGACGATTCCAAAAATACTAACGGGAAGTCTGGTGACCTTTGCCCAGCAGAGGGTCCTGGCATGTCACAGTCCCATCTTTGGGACATGATTCTACTGAGCTCTGACTCTTCTTTCTCCAGCTCAGGCCCAGCTTCCTCATCATCACTGTTACAGATGCAGCTAGCAATCCCTGACAGCTGCTGGGACACTGCTCTGGATCTGTTGGCTCTAAATCCATCATCAGCCAACGCTTCAAACAGATCAACCATAGCCTGGTCTTGACTGCTGTCTGTTAAAACATTGTGGAAAATGTAAATGTAAACTTGAAAATATAATTAGAGCATGTACAAGAAAAGAGGGATTATGCATATGTACACATATGTAAAACAAAATTGTGAATATAAAGATATGCACACAAAGTACTGAAAAATTATTTTGTATTGTTAAGTATTTGTTTTCCAGTATAAATATCCAAAACATGGGTTTACTTGAAAAGCATGTAACAGACATTAAAATATATTAAGACTTGTTTTAAGAGAATGTATTTTGAAATTCACTTTTTCCTACTCCCATTTTTTTTAACCATAAATCTAGTGAATGTTATATAAAATACAAAAATACAAAAAAAAAAACGAATATAGATTAATAATATATGTTCTAGAGTAATATATTTTACTGTATATTTGGATCTCAGAAAAAAAATATTTTGATATTGTTTATTGATTAAGGAAAAAAAATTGCAGTGTGAAAACAATCTAGGGAAATGGTAAGAGTTTTTGCTTGTGGAAACCGATATATTAGTTGTGATAATCTCAGTACCAAGTATTGCTGATTGGTTGGGTCCCTGAGAATGAGGGAGGAAGGTCTGACTGTTTTCCAACAAACTCAAAATGGCCTCTTCATCAACAACTGCCACTTCAGCATCTTTCCCACCATGCCTTTTTGTGTCTATATGGTGAAAAAAGGAAACATTTTTAATAATAAATTCAATTTGAAAGGGGTCCTATCATACTTTTTTTTTTTTTTTTTTTAAAAAGGTAGTTATTCTCTATACCAGTAAACACTGTTTCTGAACTCCCTCAAACACTTGAACTGCTTAGTTTTTCAATGTCACATTTCTTTTTAACGTCACATGAGTGCAATAGAGATGATAATCAAAAACAAGCAGATGTTTTGTTCATTGTTGCCATAGTAACCAAGGCATGAGCTGTAAAGGCACAGCCCTTTTCTGAAAAGGGTGCAGCAGCTCATTTGCATTTAAAAGATACACGAAAAAAAAAAAAAAAATGTTTTGCTTCCAGACAAAAATGGACATTGACATCATGGTATATTGTATGATCAGTGGTGTATTTTGAGCTAAAGGACCCAATCAGGACCCATTGAAGCAATTTTCTATGAGGCTAGTGTTACATAATTTTTCATATAAATGTGGCAATATTTCCTGCACTGCTATTGAGAACAAGACTGGCACGTCACTGCTGGTGAATCTTCAGAGTTCTGTTATCTCCCGATGATGTAGTCCTCACTGACTAGGACAGGAACTAGCAGCAGGTGCAATGATATTACGCAGCGCCTGAAAGTAGTCCCCAGCTAGGTAACTAGTTATGATATAGCTGGGGACTACTTTCAGGCGCTTCGTAATATCATTGCGCCTGCTGCACCCATGGTACGGTAGCAAAGTTCCTTGATTATTACGCCGGAATGAGGGTATAGTTCCTATCCATTTCGGCCTAGAAAATCGCAGCTTTTCATTTTCCGTCGGTCTTAGTTCACGATGTAACTACAGAAGAGTCAAGTTTTAAATAGGAAAATTATCGAAACTCGGTCATTTTTGATGACCAAATGCTAAAGGTCTAATCCGATTCAATGATCTATGCTAAGCTAAGCTAAAAGTGCTACCGCCAGACCCGGAGATCGGCTGAATTGATTAAAAAAACGGTAAAACTCAACAGTTTAACTCTAGGGGAGTTGTAAAATGAGCCTATTTCCAAAAAAAGTGGAGTGTTCCTTTAACAATATAACAAGACAAAACAAAAATGTTTTATTTCATTCCACTAAGAGTACCCTCCAAGGTGTAAAATAGAAATTAATGTTTTCGCTTACAGCTGAAATAAGGTTATATGACTTGTGTCTTGACATTGATTGAAATGACTACCATGTGATGTAGTAGTAGAAAGTGCATTTCAGTGGAACTTTAACTTTAAAAATGCACAAAATTATAGGCAAAATTTGTCCCGTACGCAAATTTAATGACCCATAAACAAAATTGTGACTGTGACAGAGTACAGTAATATATTTTAATCTTACAGTATTTTGATTTATTCTTAGTAAAAAAAAAAAATCTAAATAAAATCAATCACTGTTGAACTTGTGTATTTAACATTTTTAAATGCATTTTTACAGCAAAAGTTTGTAGCTGTAGATTACAAACTAAAGCTGTCAACCATGCCTTTAATATTTCAACAGCTGGAAATCAATAATTAACCCTTTCACATATTTATAATATCATAAGTGGGCCCCTGGCATGACTATTAAAATTGTACTGTTATTTTTGAGTGTAATTGTATATGTGGTCAAGGGGTTACTTGAGACTGTGCACCTCACCTTTAAATGCATCTTGATGCACACCCACTTGGCTGGCAGGAATGCAAGGCAAGTCATCTGGGCTCAGCACAGTAGGATAGAGTGAGAGCTCAGGGAAAGAGTCAACTTCAGACCCAGTTTGAGTCCTACAAAACAAGATAAACATCAAGCCCTCTGCCTGCCCACTCTCAAGCAATTCAATGCAGATAGCAATGCAATTAGCATCCTTGTACCTTCACCAGAGATCATGGTGTGGGTTTGGGATGTGTTATGTCCCAAGACATAGATTGTATTGTTATATGTATGTAATATTTGATTTGTGAAGATGTATATTTGTATTTTGCTCCTCCTTTGTATTCTCTCTTTTCTTTAGACTCTGACATCATGTTGGGTGGAGCTCAAGATTGGTCATTTATTCTTGTTACCATCAACAATGACCCAAGATAAAAGCTAAGCTGATTCATTAAACTTGAGTGTGGAGGACTGAAGTGCACATACCTCTGTTGGCTGGTGCCATGTTGTTGTATTTCTCTAGTAATGTTAATTTCCCCTAAATGACTAGAGGAACTGGGTAATATGGTTGTCTACTCTCCCAAATATAATATATAATAATTAGGGCTGTCAATTTTAACGCGTTAACGCATGTGATTAATCTAAAAAGTTTAACGCGTTAATATTTTTTTAACGCAAATTAATCGTTTGATAAGGTCTGACCCCAACTTCTTGCCGTCATCGCAGCGCGGAAGGTAATCAATCATTGCCTGCGTCCCAGTGTACACACTATCCACCCTAAATTCTATGTGATATTAGTAATTTTAGATTGTGTGATTATGAGGCGCCCGGCCGGCTAGACGAACGTGGAGAGAGAGAGAGAGAGAGAGAGAGAGAGAGCGAGTGTGTGAGAGAGAAGAGAGGGAGAGAGAGAGAGAGTGCGCGAGAGAGTGTGTCCGAGAGAGAGAGAGAGAGAGACAGTGCGCGAGAGATATTATACTCATATGTGAAAAGGGTACAGCGAACCAGTGTTGCCAGGGTCGGGGTTTTTCCCCTCACAATTAGGCTATTTTGAAAATACAGTCGCGGGAAAAATGACAGAGCCGTGGGTTGCGGTTTTTTGGGCTACTTATATAATGTACCGCGGCCGACCAAAGTGTATGTGATCGCAAAATGAAGTTATTACAAACACTCGATGGTGGTTTAAAGTGAGTTCTGAGTAAAAGTGTACTATTAATCTCATAAACTGTCTTATGTCGAATGATGCTAATGTTAGCTCTAATGCACCTGCAGAACAGGTCCAATTCTTCTTCATAATGCATTTTATCATAATACTTCATGTAAGGTCGCAAGAAAATGATTTGTTGTATTTATTTAGAAATACTTTTGATAATAGTTGGGTAAATGTGTATTGGGATTGAAGTGATGTGGCTTGGTAAATGTTTTATTGCCAGTATAAAGACTGATAATGGCTGAATAAAAACAAAAGAATAATAAGGATTATGTCTCATACCTGGCGGAGGTGGGAAAGGTTATGTTTCCTTAAACTAGTTTGTCATGCATGTCTTTATTTCAAGACATTTACAGGTAAATCCTAGTATTTTAAATTTGTGATTAATCATGATTAATCACAGTCCAGGACTGTGATTAACGCGATTACATTTTTTAATCGATTGACAGCACTAATAATAATTAAATTCTGTTCTTTAAAACTGTAAGCTTTAAGACTAGATGTGGCTGCCATTTTCCCCTATGTTAATTTCCCCTAAATGACTAGAGGAACTGGGTAATATGGTTGTCTACTCTCCCAAATATAATATATAATAATTAAATTCTGTTCTTTAAAACTGTAAGCTTTAAGACTAGATGTGGCTTTCTTTCCGCCACGTTTCTTTGTTTTATGGTTAAAAAGGAAGAAAGCTTAGCCTTTTTATTTTTATATCTGATGCACTGTCTGTGTAGACTGTTTTTCATTTATAGTTAGTGGGATGTTTTGGTTATGCTGGCCTTGACCTCTCCTGAAGTTTAATTTGGCTTTCTTTGTGAAGAAAATTGTTTCTTTTGCTTTGTAAATGTTTGGTCTGGATTTTACTACTTCAGGTAGCAGAGAGGTGCTGACTGCCTGTCCCCACTACCACAAATGTTATTCTTCCCTGCCCTTAGATTCTAAGGAGCATGTAATAGTTGATTCCAGTGTCTGATTACACACATCCAGCTGTCTCACTGCAGCCAATTACCCTTACAGTTAGCTAAGCTGAATTCAACATTTGACAACATGCCTAATTCCAGAGGAGACGGAAGAAGAATACCTAATTAATGCTTAATATAGCAACTGTAGAAATGGAACCTCTGTCTTTCAGACTCACCTTTTTGATAGAACCACAACTTAAGAAATATAATAAATGTTGTACTATTGTTGACATTGTATTGCTTACTCAAAATAGATCATTGAAACTTTTAAAAGTTTTGGAAATCTCAATTCAGTGAACTGCCTTGCCTTAAAAGGTACCTTTACTGAGTCTATCCACCTCATTTTACAAGCAGAATTAAGCTATTTTCTGTATATGTGCAAGATTTCTGATTCATTAGTCTCTATAGGTAAATAACTTAAAGAGTAAAGCATGGTAAATGATACAATTATTTGCACTAGTGTGTTTGTGATTATGATAATATATTAAAATAATGATAATACCAGTTTGCACTATCAAGTAGCATAACATACAGAGCAAGACGGCACCAGAAGTCAAATTCAAGTTACAAATGGTTGTACCTGCTTTTTTATGGAGCTCATAATGTGCCAAAAACTGAAAAAGTATGGAGCTTATAATATGACAAAACTATTTGAATTTGAATTGTGTAAATTTGAATTATTGGCAAGTGTCATTTAACAAAACTGAATATTATGTGGCATTTAACATAGTTCTGAATTTGATTTTTTTTTTACTTGAATAATGAACTTTTGAAATTTAACAATTTATTTTTTTATGGCAGTTTTTTTACATAGACATGTATTTTCAAACAGCATATTTTTTGTTCTGAATTCTTTGACTGCAAATATCCAGTTTTTAAAAATACAGCTTCAAGTTTAAGATGAAGAAATTCGGAACATCAAATTCAATATTTAAAATTCAAAGCGCAGAAATTCAGATTGTACAGGAAGTAGGTCAGAGGTCATCCACAGGGAAGAGTAGATGATCTCCGAAAAGTCGAACAAAGCAGTTCCGGGAGGGGACATGTTCGGTTCACTTAGGCTAGTTTTGTTGTGGCCACTACATATTAACTCATGCGAGCGTGATAATATGTGTGGCCACGAGATCATTTTGTCCAGGTAATCCTGGAATCGCCGTGCGGCTTTCTCTCCTAGTGGAAGTTTTGTGCATCTCGGGGCAGACATTGCCATAGTTGCAAACAAGGTCACATTTGATTTTACTAAAAAATAAACAAACCATAATGGAAATTTAGTATACGTGTTATTTGCTATTTATCATTTCATGGGACTAACTATAGTGTCGTTTTCTGTTAACTATGACATTACACAAATTTTTTTTTTTCCTGGCAAACCAACTCGTACGTCACACATGCTCTCGATTTTTTTTTCTTTATTTATATCTCTGCAAAATATTTTTGATTGATCATCCAATGGATATTCTATTACATTTTAAATGATCTTCATCACGTTTTCAACACTAGGCCTACCTACATGAGCTCAGTGAAATGTTCTATTGGTTGTTCATAATCTGCCCGGTAATTGGTTAAAGCCGAAAAAAGATGATTATTATTATTATTTATCTCTGGCGGCGCCTGCAGTGAAGAGCCGTGGAAGCGGCAGGATGGGTGCACGAGCACCGCTTGCGCATCGCCAGCGAAACCGCCTACTTTCCTGCTATTCACAATTTGAATAAAAGTTTTAAGAAATGAGTTTTGTCTACCACATGTAGGAGATTTAATGCGGGTGTTGTTCGGGTCGGATAACAGGTTGAGTGTTCTGTCAATTACTGCGGGTGCGGGTATCAAACAGGACCCGTGCAGGACAACAAACCTGAGTGACCATAGCAACCTGGGATTATCAGAGATGGATTTATTTATGTTTAATTTTGAATTAAGATATTATATTAATTATTAGAAATGATTACATTATTAAATTATTTTAACTATAGGCCTAGGCTACCAGACTGTATTGCGCGCGATGTAGACAGCATTGGAATGAAGTTTATCATGAATAAATTACATAAAGTACATAAAAATGTTTTCTTGTAGGCCTATTTTATTTTATCAATCCGAAGTCCATTAACTGATCGTATTTTTCCATAATATTTGTATATATTATTATTATTATTGGTTTTATATTCGTTGTTATGCATTTGATTTATTTTCCCTTCATTTTGATCTCTTAACGTTCTGAATAGTTTTGTGAATAATAGCCTACTGTAAATGCCAACATGCTAATAAAGCTTTGATTATGCTATGACTTACGGGAATTTTTATTGGAAGTGCAGTTTAAAGGTTGAATTTAACATATATTTAATTTTATTTCGGCTAATTAATAGACTATTATAAATAGAGTGTTTCGTTGAGGAATGAATCATTCGCGTAGTTTCATTTGTAAATGAAAACACAACACTCTCATTGTCACATATGGGCGTAAATACAATCATAAAGTCAAAACATTGGCATAACTGTCAGGTGCTTACAGTATTTGTAAAATATGGTAGCATATTAATAATACTAGCATAATTATACAGAACATTAATTAGGTAAAGCTCTACACGAATTGAAAGGGAAATAAGCATATAACAATAAATATATATAATAATGTACAAATTAGGGCTGGTAAGCGATTTAAAAAAAAAATCTAATTAATTACATGATGTGGCGATTAATTAATCTAATTAATTGCAAATTACTCCAAAAGATAATTTCAAGTAATTGTTGTGTAAAGCATCAAACAGACATTACAAAGTAGCTTCAGCAAGAATTTTTTTTTTTTTTTATTTAATACATATAGGCCTACTTCTTTTGGACCATGAGGGTTAGTAAATGATGACAATTGTCATTTTTGGGGTGAACTACACCTTTAATAATTTATTTGATTCATTTTATTATTATTACTATGAAAATATGAAATTATTTCTTTAATGAAATGATACTCTAAATAACAAACTAAAACTACCAGTAGGTGGTGGTAAATGTCTTAGTGATTAAGTCATCGAGTCATTTATTAATTCATTTGACTCGTTCAAATGGCTGATTCATTCAGGAGTGAAGTAAATGGTTCTTTATGAATGGTTCATTGAATCATTAAGCTTGTTCGACTTGAAGCAGACCATCACCATCAGACCGATCAAAGTATGACATCAAAGTACTGCAAGAGCTGTAGAAAGCAGATGACTCTGCATGCTTTTGAACCACTCTCGCGGTACGTTATACAGCGATCGATCTGATGATGATCCGCTTCAAATCCAAGGCGCCTATGGCCAATGGTTCAACGTTCAAAACGTGCATTAAGAAGCTGTGTGTTGCTCGGAGATTAACAGTTCTGCTATGTCTTTATATTTTCGTTGGCAAAATTGAGCAAAACAAACAACATGTCTAAAATAACAATATTAACGTCCTACGTACTGAACTGTTGCATTAGATCAGTATCACATTTGCACTCCTGTGCACTTAGCATATTGCTCATGTGATATTGCTTAACTATATGATGTAAATATGAGACAAAAACTCAAACGGGCATTTTTCCCCCATATCTTGAATATTAGGGGCATTCTATACGTTCTCTTGGCTCACGCAATGAGTTGTTGCCCTGCATCATATTTGTCATCAATCAACTGAATGAAATGTCAGATGACCCACGTAGGTCTGGGGCTGGGCGAGTGCGTTAATAATTTTATTTTTCACCTTAATTAATCTAATTAACGGGATAAATTACCAGCCCTAATACAAATATTAAATAAAAAGACACGATCAGTTAACGGACTTAGGCTTAAGACTGTGGGATGGAGAAAAAAGTTTTATCCATCTCTGATAATCCCAGGTGCAGGTTTGTTTACGCATTAAACTCGTGTCCACGAGAAATGGATGACGTTGTTCCCTCAACTTCACATCACGTGGCCACGACATATTATCATGCTCCCACGAGTTAATATGTAGTGGCCACAACAAAACTAGCCTAAGTGAACCGAACATGTCCCCTCCCGGTCGCAGTAACTGCTTTGTTCTTCCTTGTGGATGACCTCTGACCTACTTCCTGTACGATCTGAATTTCTGCGCTTTGAATTTTAAATATTGAATTTGATGTTCCGAATTTCTTCTTCATCCTGAAAACTTGAAGCTGTATTTTTAAAAACTGGATATTTGCAGTCAAAGAATTCAGAACAAAAAATCTGCTGTTTGAAAACACATGTCTATGTAAAAAAACTGCCATAAAAAAATCAATTGTGTTAAATTTCAAACGTTCATTATTCAAGAAAAAAAAAATCAAATTCAGAACCATGTTAAATGCCACATAATATTCAGTTTTGTTAAATTACACTTGTCAATAATTCAAATTTACACAATTCAAATTCAAATAGTTTTGTCATATTATAAGCTCCATACTTTTTCAGTTTTTGGCACAGAGGTGGTTTCCATAAAGCTTTCAGGACCGTTGGTAGTGATTAAAACATTGCATTGAAACGTTTTGTCCCTCAATTTCTATTGTAAACTTTGTTAGACAGAAATTCACATTCATTTCTTTGGCTTCCAACCTGGAGATGGAAAACACATTTATTAGAAACATATGGAAAACTTCACTCACATGTCAAATTCATTTTCCTTGAGAATTTCTTTGAATCTCTTCATGAAGATTTTTTCACTCTCTGCGAACTCTACAAAGCCTCGATCTGAAACAGTAGCCATCGTGCAACATGGTAAATAATATTAATAGTGGTACTGCAAAAAAATAAAAATAAAAAAAAGTTTCCATATAAGATCTTTTCTCACCTTGTGATTCAGGCATGTCAATATGAGAACTTTGACATCTCTCCTGTCGTCGCTGTTTCTCATCATCCCAGATGGCCTGAAGACCAGGGTTTCTCCCAATCTGATCTGGACAAAAAAAACAAAAAAACATTTACTACACAAATAACAACACCAGAGAGACGTAATGTGCACAGTTGATTCCAACAAAGTTTGATTTTACCATGTTGCTTTTCTATCAAGGAAAAGTACATGACAGCACAACAAATATTCAGTTAAAGTGCTTAATACTAGGAAAGTATGCAACAACTAATTTTATTAACATTTAAACAAAAAAATTTAAACCGTGTAGTCAACTAGTCAAAAAAAAAAGAAAATCTGTATAAGCAATCTATTTGAGCCAATATAATCTATAAATCAAACAGTCAAATTTCATACTGAATACCACTGAAAAATAGGTCATATATATATGCAATGTGCTATACAAATTAAGTACGCACAACAATTAAACTATTAGTTTATAGTTAATTCATAGTTTATAAACTGTAGTTAATAGACTGTACAAATAGTGATTTCTTCATTCATGGTCACTGTAATTAACAATTATTATTGTTTAATTAGCTCATATGTAAAGAGTTAAATAATGCTTTGTTGACAGCTTTTTAACCATAAATAGTTTTCACTTTAGATTTGGTAACAGAAAATCGAGAAATGCCATTTCTCAAGTGTCAAGTGCTTTAAACAGACCTTTACTTTTACATTTTTACAACCTTTACATTAACTGCATTATTATTAAGTGTTCCTTAAAATTACACAATCTGTATATACAGCATCTGCTAAATTACTAAATGTAATGTAAATGTATATTGTGTGTATATATAACCAATTAACAATTACTTTACTACAACCTAATTAAATAATCAGTGTTAAAGTGTTAATTACAGTGACAATGAAGAACTCACTATTTATATATAAGCCTATTAATATATTAACAAATGTAGAGACTACAATACAAACTATGAATAAACTATAAACTAATAGTTTGTTAATGATTTATTAGTGTATACAAGTGTCACTCACTTTAGAGAGATTCTCACAATCAACTAGTTTCTTATTAGCACACATAATAATAGCACATTGGCTGTTTATTAGTAATTATAATGTCTTATTCTGCATGGCCACATTTTAAATCCCTTGATTTGTGCAATCATGGTTGTTATTACCCAGTGTAGACAGGGATTTGCTCACACACAAACAAAACCAATTCTTACTCTCAATCTCTAGGCGGTTGAGAACATCAGCAGCCACGGCATCAACCTCCAGCTCACACACACTCATCCGTTCCACCTCCTCTAAAATCAGAGAACTGCAAAAACACATACCACACATGAAATAAAGGTCAAAATGCCATACAATTCTGGTATGTAGTGATGTATAGCAAAAACACACAGACACACCTTGATATGTTGTCATCCTCCCAGCGCATTGTATCTCTCAGCCCGCCATCGAGTTTAGACGTGCAGGGATACTTAGATGGGCTGGAGATACCCTCTCTATTTGACATATGCTCTTCTCCTACAGAATCAGAAACAAGTAGTAATAAAAGGTACAAAATTTAGGCAAAGAGTACATGTACTCAATAGAAAACTACAGTTAGTTCCATAAATATTTGGACACTGACACAATTTTCATAATTTTGGCTCTGTATGCTACCAGAATAGAATTAAAATGAAATAATCAAGATGAAATTGAAGTGCAGACATTAAGCTTTAATTCAAGGGGTTGAAAAAAAAATATGACATAAAAAGTTTAGGAATTACAACCATTTTTATACACAGTCCTCCCATTTTCAGGGGCTCACATGTAATTGGACAAATAAATATAACAGGGCTCTAGACTGCGACCATTTTTTTATCAACTTTTTTTTATTTTTTCACACATAACAGCATCCAAAATATAACAAAACAAAAGACATACTCAACATCTCAAAGTCCAGTCAAAAGGGAGGGAGAGAGAGAAGGACAACAAAAACACAAAAGTCACTCCTCCATACAATCACATATATCAAACAAAAAACACTGCCAAGCATCAATGGCCGAAGGCCTGGCCCCACCAACTCGCGCCGTTGCACATTCACAAGTCACTATTTGCAGGATGCTATGGATCCAATATGTTTTTCCACACGTGCGGTGTAAACCAGTTCTGTATTATTGTCTTCTTCGCAGCTGTAAAACCAGCAAACAACATTCTCTTTTGCATTGAACTTATACAGAGACTAGAATCATCATTAAGAAGACACAAACTTGGGTTAACAGACCAATCAATTCGCAGTAAGGATGACAAAACCAGGTTCACATGTGTCCATAGGCTAATGACGATAGGACATTCCCAAAACATATGAAGAAAAGTGCCTGATGAAGCAGTATTACATATATGGCAGTTAGAATTTGATTGTAGTTTCATTTTGAATCTTTTGTAAGGAGTTATGTATGCTCTATGAATGACTTTGAAGTGAACAAGACGATGAGCCAAGTTTTTTGATGTTAAGCTGAGATTAGACCACACTCTCTCCCAGTCGACAGATAAATTAAGGTCAGATAATTCCCTATTCCAAATAGTTTTAATAGAAAGGGGTTTTGGAATGCAATCAATAATTTTATTATATATTAAGGAAACAGATGGCCGACCAGCAGATGGTGCAATCCAGTCCCGCATAGGATGAGAGGAAATGGGAGATGACCAAGGAACGCCATACGCTTTGAGAGAAGAACGCAACTGAAGAAAGACAAAGTATGCGGATGCTGGTAGACAAAATTTGGTTCTTAATGTCTGAAATGAACAGAGGCCCTGGTTATCATATATATCACCGCACGTGTTTACACCTAAAGAAGACCAAGAGGGTTGGACAAATGGACGATTTCCACATACAAAATTAAAATTGTGCCATAAAGGTGTACTGTTACAAAATTTGAAGGGTCCTCCTATCTGACGTTCAACCATTTTCCAGATTTTAATAGAGTTAGCCAAAACCGGACCAAATTTATAATTATCCCCTTTTTTTCCTGTGCCAGTAAATAAAATATCTTGAAGTCTACTTGGTTTAACCTTGTCAGCTTCAATCATCCTCCATGAAACTGTAGATTGAGGATCAACCCAATTATGAAGAGCCTTAAGCTGGAACGACCAATAATACAATTCAAAATTTGGTACAGCCAGTCCTCCTGCGCTATTAGTATGTTGTAATGTGGCAAGTTTAATTCTGGGGCATTTATCATTCCATATAAACTTAGAAATTATGGAGTTGATCTCCTTAAAGTAACCTGGAGGGGGAGAAAGTGGTAGCATAGAGAAAAAAAAATTTAATCGAGGTAACATTCATCTTAACAGTGGAGATTCTTCCTTGGAGAGAGACTTTAAGATTCTTCCATCTTTGAATGTCATTTTTGACCTTAACTAAAATATCATTAAAATTGTCTCTGGCAATCTTATGAATGTTTTTATATTTGGTAATGCCCAAATAGATGAAAGATTCCTTAATAGGGATAAATGAGGGAATAGAATAGAAGAATTAACCTTAACATTGTTAATTGGCATTAAAGCAGATTTGCTCCAATTTATTTTATATCCTGATAAGCTACTAAAATTATAAAATTCCTTAATACTAGAGACTGAAACATCAAAGTGGTCTAAATATAGAATAATATCAGTGTATAATGAAATACTATGATTATGATCATGAATCTTAATCGATACTTCAGATTTCCTGATGGCTTGTGCTAAGGGTTCAAGAGATAGACAAAACAATAAGGGGGAAAGCGGACATCCCTGCCTCGTTCCCCGCTGTAAAGGGAATGGGGGGGGAAATAATATTACCAGTTATGACTGATGCTGCAGGTGAGTGGTATAATGTCTTAATCATAGAAATTAAGTGTTCACCGAAGCCGAAACATTGCAGAACAGCCCACATATAATTCCACTCTAGCCTGTCAAAGGCTTTTTCTGCATCCAGTGAGAAAACCGCACAAGGGGTCAGGTGGGAGTCCGCAAAGTCAAGAATATGAAGGAGTCGACGCATATTGTCAGACGCATTGCGCCCCTTGATGAAGCCGGTTTGGTCCTCTTCGCTCAAACTATGAATTACCTTCTCCATACGAGAAGCAAAAACTTTAGCATAGATTTTTAGATCACATGGGATAAGCGAAATCGGTCTGTAGCTGGAACAATCTAATGGATCTTTCTCTTTTTTAAGAAGTAATGATATCAATGAAGTTCTCATCTCTATGAAATACCCCATGCTCAATTGCAAAATTAAATGAATTAAGCACAAGTATCCCTACCAAATCCCAAATTTCTAAATATAATTCAGGGGGGAGACCATCTAGATTTGCCATTTTGAAGGCGTTTTAGAGAGACGTGGAGTTCCTCCAAATTTAATGGGTCCTCCAAAGATTCTTTATCCATCTGTGAGATCCGAGGCAGTTCCAACTTATCTAAATACTGCTTACAAATTGGTTCATCAAAATCTGTTTCGGCTTTTTTCGGAAATATCGATACGACGATGTATCGTCACAGAGATTTGACGATACGAGTATCGATACAGCTGGCCCTGTATCGGTGTAAATATTCTAACACACGGGTTTGTTTAAAAGCAGAATTTAAACCATTCACATTCAGTGATAAAATATTTAGAGTATGCATTGAATATTCATAATCCCAAGATTCTATTCAATAAATGAATAAAAAGCAGAAGCACTTCCATTCTGTAAATAACATGCAAACGCTGATGTGCATTTTAGATACCAAACCTCCTAGATGAAAAATCCTTTTAGAAATAGGGTAAAATAAATAAAAGTATAAATGTCTGTTGTAAAAAATAAAAACAACATAGAAACATGAACAACCGACAACCATAAACAAGAAACAACTCCGACCGCACATTACCGAGAACATAGGTCTGATTGAGCAACAAAAAATAGTGATGTTAGTGACCGATCCACTCCAATGCAAGACATGTCCCCCGAAAGGCTCACACAGCCAAAAATATTATTTTTAATTATACCTACTCTCCATAGCCCCTTTCACACAGAGATTCCGGAAAATACACGGGTAATGTGTTCCGGCATCTGTTCCCGGATCGTCAGATCTGCTGCATTCACACTGCCAGTGATTTTCCGGAATATGTGCGTGCATTCACACACAACCCGTAAAGATCCCGTAAAGACACGTGACCTTTCATGTGACGTGTATAATGCGCGCTCACCATTTCACTAAACTAGAGAATGATTTCAGCTTCAGCGCGGATAGTGAGGAGCTCCCTGATCGCTGCTTCATTCTAGTTTACACATTTTTCGTCGTGTGAACGTTGATCTGCCTTCAAAACACCCGGTAAAACTGTTGAATGATAAAGTGCGTCATCACTACGACGCACCCTTTACGGCATTGATCCGGCTTTTGTTCACACAGCGCTCGTTCCGGGACTGAACCCGGCAATGTTACTAGGTCCCAACCCGGGATTAAACCCGGAATTAATCCCGGGACGTGTTTGCGTTCACACAGAAGGCACTCCGGCAATTTTCCGGGACAACGTGCAGTGTGAATGGGGCTCATTAGTCCCCTCCAAAAAAGAAAAAAGGGGTGTCAGTCTTACCAGCAAAGAGATCGTTGTACCGGATAGATAGGGACAATATCCCAGTAGGAGAGAGGAGAGAAGAAAAAGCAAAAAAACAGGTTTAGCAAGCATCCATGTCCATCCTGCCCTCATCCCTTCCTGGGCAGCTAGGACCGCCTCCATCCCGGCCATCAAGCCCCTCCCGCCGGGCCGTAGAGATAGTGGCCGCTGTTTTCCCGTTGCCTTCCCATAGAGCCGTGGCATACGTCTTCTGTTGAGACAGGGAGCTGATAAAATCCTCCGCTTTCTGAGGAGAGTCGAAGCTTTTCTGCTCCCCTTTGTGCCGTAGTTTAATTACCGCCGGATAGGTGAGGAAGGGCTGGAGACCAAGCGCTGTCATCTTCTTCAAAACCGGATTAAATGCTTTTCTCCTGATCGTTGTGGCTGGACTAAAGTCGGGAAAAAATAGTAGTGTGACATTGTCCTGTGCGCATTTCATCGGATAAGCCTGCCGAGCATCATGCCATCTTAGTACATGGAAGATGAGAGTGCGCGGCTGATCTTAGCCCCTCTGTCCGTCATACACGCGATGCACCTGGCCAATCTCAATGTCATGGCCTTTAAATGAAGGAATCCACTTGGAAAGATTAACTCTGAGGAAACCAGCCGCGTTGGAACCCTCCGCCCCCTCTGGTAACCCCACCAGTCGTACGTTATTTCTTCTGCTCCTATCCTCCATATCCGTCATCTTCTCGGTGAGTCGCTCCAGCTGATTTCTTAAGTCTGTGACTGCCCTCCTATCCTCACGTGCAGCTGCTTGAACGGAATCAACCCAGTCACGTGTCTGCTTCGCCGCGGTAGCTATCACCTCAAGCTCCTCTCTTAGCTCTTTAACAGACTTGTTGGTCGCTTGTATGTCCTCACGCAGTTTGAGCAATGCTGGAATCAGCACAGAGTCCACCGCATCTCTTACTGCCGAAGCCACTCCCGAATTCAAAGTGCTTTGCTGCTCTTTAAGTGCTAGCTTAATGCCGTTAGCAACAGCATCTTCGAGGTCCTCTCTGGAGATGGTGGAATCTTTGAATTTTTTCTTCATTGGTAATTGCTCAATCTCTCTTTTCCGATCGCCTTTGTCTGCTGAAGCACTCATGCAGAGTCCAATGCAGAGTGTTTTAAAATTTACTGACAGGATTACACAATATGTGGCAAAGTGAGCAAAGCGAAAGACTAAGCTTGCATCACCGTCGAAGGGTCATGTGATCTCGTTTTTTTTAAGACCAGTGCAAAAGACATTAAAAATACTCTGTCGATTTTGGTCGTACAGATAAGTGTTATACATCAATTGAAACTTTGAAGTGTCTATTTTTTTTTGTGTACACTCACGAATACAACAAAACTTTGTGGTTTTGGAAAAAAAAAAAGAAAACAAACAGGATGCGCTCTTTGTCTTCTCCATCTCCGCGAGCTGCTCTTTGAAAAAGTCACTAAAATGAACTGTAACTCAGCGAAAACTCAACACACGGACATGGGAGTTATATCTATAGAAAGCTGGAAGTGTCTACTTTCAAATGAAGTAAGTCTTATCGAAAACAAACATTCTGTGATGAAGTAATCCGTATGAAACCAACACGATGTTCAGTCTGTCCCGTCTAACTCATTATTTCTAATGCGATCCCGCCCCCTCGCGTTCATATGTAAATAACCACGTGTGCCGCGTGCTCAAGGAGACGCCCAACAACAAACAAAGCCAGATTGTTCCTCGCGCTAACATTACTGTTCGTTTCTGGAAGAAGACACACTGAATAGTAGTAGCCCTTTATTGTCACTAGTCACAAGTACCAGCGAAATTAGCCATCAACCTGTCCATACATACACAACATACATACAATATAACAAGGGGGTAGACAGGACAGGAAGACAGGGAATTGAAGAAAAATACAGCATAACATGAGGAAGGGGAGGAGAAAAAAAATAACCCCCAGACTATGCTCCTTGGGGAGTACAGTGTGAGAACAGGAAAAACACCTCAGCAACAAAAGCACATAATCAATACACCATAGACACACGACTTTGCAACAGGGGAGGTAATCCAGCTCCGGCAAGCAGCCATCCGGTCCTGCAGCCAATCTTAGCGCTGGTCACAGACCCACTTGTCAGGCTGGCGGTACAAAGCGACGGAGGCGAGGGATCGGGGGTGGGGAGGTGAATGCATATCTTTATATATGTGTGTATGTGTGTGTGTGTGTATGTGTAATAGTTTGTAATCAGCAGGTGTCTGTAGAATGGGGGAGGAACGCAAGAGCGTCTCACTGCAGTGCTCTTCCCAGGGTTGATTTTCCAACAGCGGCCTTGGCCGAGGCCAGTGCTGGTTCAGGGGAGCCGAAAAAGATAAGATTGCGATTGTTTGGTCTTGGGGCGAGCAGCCGCATTCCAATTCCACGGCTACTCTCTTTGTCCATTCTGGTCTCCAAAACCATAAATTTTCCTTTGCAAAGCCGTGAGCTTCTCCGTGATGGAATCCATATTGCGGTTAATAGTCTCAGTCTCAATGCTGACCGCTCTGCCCACTGCTTCAATCATGACGGGCAGCCTTGTGAGGCTTTGGACAGCTGTTCCCGTTTTCTGAATTCTTCGATAACCCAGGGCAAAGCCTAATCCAATCAGCAGAAGACCTGTTATCATGGTTCCGAATAGGTAGATATCTTCAATGTCCTCCACGGAAAGAGCCGCCAGACACACGACCCGCCACCTCTCCCATGCGTCCATCGTGTAGACAGCTGCGAACGTTCCGGCAGGGCAGTCAGGTTCCCCTGGACCCAAGCTTCTCGTCGAGAAGATGGTGTCAATTGCGTTGAGAGACCAGTTGATCAAATCCATGATTTTTCAGTTTGGAGAGCAGTGCAGAGAGAGTCTCTCAAGTATTAAAAGAGACGAGACGAGAGAGCAAGCAGGGAAGTTAAGGGCGAGGACGGGGAGAGAAAAATGCGTCCGCCTCCGTTGAGTGCGAGAGAAGGATAAAAGCTGGATTTGCCTCAAAATAAGAGCAAGAGTTCATTCCAGAAGAGAAGAGCGATCTGATGAGTAAGTAATGTTTCTTTTTTTGCATTAGTTAACGTGTTATTGTGACTCAAACTTGAACGCGTTTATTTTTTTCCCAAACGACAACATGATGAATGCTACAATGTTTAGAAAAATGTTTAATGTTCACAAATGGATTTAATAGCGTGCTAAACGATAATAATTAGTTTTTCAGATATAAAATATCCTTTTTTTAATAGTACAAAGTACATCTTTTGTAGTACAAAGCCATACATACTAGGCTATATGACTACAAAATCATAGTTTGTTTTTTCTAAACAATAATAATTAGTTTCTCAGATATAAAATGCATTTTTTTTGTTTACAATAGTACAAAGCATGCGTGAGTCTATGGATACGGAATCATAACAGCTACTATAAAATCATACATACTAGGCTATATGACTACAAAATCATAGTTGTTTTTTTTTAAACAATAATAATTAGTTTCTCAGATATAAAATTTATTTTTTTGTTTACGATAGTACAAAGCATGCGTGAGTCTATAAAACATATATATAAAAATATGCTCCTGATATTAACATGCTCACAAATGTTTTTTTTTTTTTGGTTGTTTGTATTTTATTGAATCAGATACCTACACCACAGCTGATGAATCCTGATGTCTCTTCAAACTGTTTTCCTCTGAGAGCGCTGTACCAACATCAGATGTCTAACTACACTGATATTATATGGTAAAACAAGATCCTCGACTACTGATTATGCTTTTTTCTTCTTGAATCCATGGAAAGTAGCAGAAACACTTAAATAACACGTAAATATCAGGCATGATTTACTTGTGTCACTTGTTGAACAGAATCTGTTGCAGGAATGACTCAAAGTCTGTTCACATCTCTGTGGTTAGATCAGTGTGCACAATAATGTGTCTTTGACCTTCATTATGTATGTTTTGATTATACGGTGTTGTAAATAAAATACAAATAATAAAAAAAAAAAAAACATTTGTTCAATCTCCTCACATTCTCTCTTACCTGCCTCAAAGTCACAGTCACACTGATGGGCCATTAGCAGCCTTTAGGGGAGGGCCCTTTGTGTCTCAGGTGAGAATCACTTAATATTCAAGGACATTGTCACTCCCTCGCATATAGGCTTTCAATCACAAAACATGTCTTAAAAATTTTTTATCAATATATTGTTTTTTGTAAATGAGTAAGCAGAATGATTCTCACTTAATTGTGAAGTAAATATTCTAGCCGACAAGACTGATTACACAAAAAAGTCTTATTCAGGACTATTTAGTGTGGGTTTTATGGCCTTATTTCAGCTACATTTTTTCCCCCAAAACTTACTAACCACGCATAATATTTTTTTTTCTAAAAAAATACAAACATGTACATCCATCTTGGTCACATAATATTGTAGCAAAGTTTGTGCTGAATACAAAAACAAATACATGTTGGTCATTAGTATGTTATAAGTAGCTGAAATAAGCACAAATATCAGGGCATGTCAAAACATCTCAAGGGCCCCAAAATCACCTCAGACCCCAGAGGGTTAACCCATCAGCAGTGGGCAGCCATGTTACAGCGCCCGGGGAGCAGTTGGGGGTTCGGTGTCTTGCTCAAGAACACCTCAGTCATGGTATTGAAGGAGGAGAGAGCGCTGGTTATTCACTCCCCCCACCAACAATCCCTGCCGGACCTGAGATTCGAA
Organism: Schizothorax lantsangensis; assembly: GCA_027422415.1. Lineage (NCBI taxonomy): Eukaryota > Metazoa > Chordata > Actinopteri > Cypriniformes > Cyprinidae > Schizothorax > Schizothorax lantsangensis. Next base: position 27,822,389 of record CM049855.1, on the reverse strand, counting down.
CCCACAACCTTTGGATTACAAGTCTGACTCTCTAACCATTAGGCCACGACTTCCCGATTTTTCAGGGAAGACTTCCATGCTTTCCTTATTTTTTTAAATATTATTATTATTTGATTCCTCAGTGTTTGCTAAACATTCTGTTATGTATTAGTCGGTATAATACAGCATGTGATGTGTCCTATGCCATGCCTCGTCTTATTCGTTTTTGTTAATAAATGTTATGCAAGCTAGTTTGTCATTGTAACCTACTGTTTTATTGTTGTTGTGCTTTTTACTTAAGAATAACAATGAATCCATCTTTTGTTTTAGTCTTAAAAAGTGAAAGGTGTATAGATAAGCAAAACAGACAATTATCTTTTCTTGTAAAGCGTGACACCAAGATCGCGAATTTGAAAGTGAAAGCGCACGAAGAGAGGAATTCCTGTTCACGAAATTTAAATCACAAATAATACTGATGAAAAGAACGGGTTGAATGTTGAACACTTTCATTACCATATAACTATAAACTATGATAAAAGTTAATCAGCATGCATTGATTAATCCTCAATTAATTGAATGCACGGCTAGCCATTGATTATCCCGCTTATTCCATGGTCATTTGCCAAGTTATAGACAAGTTAAAACTTGTATTGCTCTTTGCAGCGCAATATTTGACCGGAAGGGTAAAAATGACGGTTATTTTCGTCAGTTAAGGCTCGTTAGCGCTAGCATTCTGCCAGCTTCAAATCAGACACAGAGATGAAATAGCGATGAACTTTGCGGAGTCAACCTCCCTCCGCTTTGCGTCGGGCGGTTCTTTGCCTCCACGCCGTGCATTTAAAATCCTTTAATGCACGGCTAGCCGTTGATTATCCCTTACGCATCTCATTTCTGTCATATTTTCCAGCGTTCTCCTCTGAACACTGTGTGTCATGTGCTTTGATGTATGATATGGCCAGCAAGCATACTCTGTGATGCGACCATGTCCCCCTCCCCTCTGTCCCACACACATATGTAAATAACATGTATTATATATATATATATATATATATATATATATATATATATATATATATATATATATATATATATATATATATATATATATATATATATATATATATATATATATATATAGGTAGTTTACGCGATAAACTTGAGCCAAGTTTTCAAGATGTGTATACGAAAAAATTGCCGACCCTGTCAGGAAAAATTATGTCTGACCCTTCTCACATTTTGTATGAGGAATATACATTTTTGCCATCTAACAGAAGGCTTAGAGTTGCATAAGCTAGATTGAATTGGCTATGTTAAGTAAATCTTTTGTGTATCAGTCTGTAAAATTAATAAATCAGAATTGGGGATTCAAATAGGCCTCTGGGCTCTGGAAAATAGAAAGGACTCACTATTCTAATGCACTGTAGCCGTGTGTTTATGTATATACTATTGTTTTTTGTATTAAGGTGCGTCTATTGTATTGTTTGTTTAGTAATTATTGATGTGAATTGGTGTGAGACACGCTGTGAGATCCAAGACAAATTTTGGAAAGAATTCTGTGTAATTGGATTGAATAATTGAATTGAAAAAGTAATATTAAAGCTAACAAATGCCTCTAGTTTTATTAATTTAACAGACCTTTGAAGTTTGGGCAATAACTGCTGGAAGTGATGTGTTTTCGTGCATTTTATTTTTTCATATGGTGATTGTGAAACGCATCACTTACATGATTTTATGGTGAAATTTATTATTTTTAATGTTAATCGGGTCAGTTTTGATTAAGAAAAATGCACTGTGACTTTAATTCAGTGTAAGCGGCGCAGCAAAAATAGACTCTGCGGAGAAACGATCGCGGCACTGCCGCTTCTGCTCTGCTCCTGCTATGCGCTGTTGCGCTGCCTCTGCGTGCGGTGTGAATGCTCTAATCCAGTGGTTTTCAAACTTTTTCAGAGCGACCCTATTTTTTTCTTTTTAAATTGATATCAGTGTTTCCCATTCATTAGCTAGTCTGTGGTGGCCACTGTCCCGCCACATAAACCGAAAATATATTTATACTCTTCATTATAACATAAAAGGTCTTTAACATTGTGTTTCATGTCATTGCTTTCGCAAAGTGTCCGTCACTAAGTGTAACATGGCTTTATCTCTTCATCAAGCCTGTTTGCGCTGCGTGTTTCAAAGCCAAGCGCGCACTCGCAGCTCGTGATCCGGTGTTCTCTTTCATAGGTTCACTCAACGCTGCGTAAGCTAAGATGCTTTGGGAACGCCCCTGGGCGTGCCGATTGTCTGAAGCCCTTATAGAATAACGCCAATTCATTGGCTGATGGCGCGGACGCCGTCTTCGACGTACTTACGTTGCCTCCTTATACTGGCGAACGCGCCATCTGCTCCTCAGATTTCTCTGCCTTCACGAAGCGGCCATATTAGCCCTTCTGTTGCGATTTTTCTGGCCCGATTTCGATCGTTTCTCTTGGGATTTCTTCGTTTGCAGTAGTGGAACTCTGTTCTCCTTGCGGTGAAGTGCCATGGTTAAATGCATTGGGTTTTTCGCACGTGCGCGAGGCGGTTTACGGCATCTCGAACTGCAAATTCTTAATCCTGAACAAGGACGCCATAGGCTTTCCTTTGTGGTGGACGACATCGCCCCCTCTAGACCTTCTCGACACCTCTCGACACCCCAACATAGGTATGTCTTTCTAGACTGCAACACTCTGCTCCCTCTATCGCATTTTTTTCACGAATGGAAGCGTCTACCAGGGGTATTGCCTTGGGTTCTCCACACAGTTCAGTCCGGCTACACACTTCAGTTTGGCCGCAATCCCCCCTGTTTCGACGGGGTTCACCTGACAGTAGTAAGCAGCGCCTCAAAGGCTTCTGTGCTACAGCAGGAGCTGTCCTCCCTCCTCCTCAAGGGGGCAATAGAGGAGGTCCCTCAATCGGACCTGGAACAAGGCTTTTTCAGTCGCTATTTTCTTGTGCCAAAGAGGGACGGCGGTCTACAACCTATTCTAGACCTGCGTCATCTGAACCTCTCCCTTTACAAAGGGAAGTTCAAGATGTTGACGTTGAAGACTATTATGTCTCAGATTCGAGTGGGAGACTGGTTTGTCACTGTCGACCTGAAAGATGCCCATTTTATTCAGGTCGTTCGGCGGCACAGGAAGTTCCTTCGGTTCGCTTTTGGAGGGAAGGCTTACCAATACAAGGTTCTTCCCTTTGGCCTGGCTTTGGCTCCGAGGACGTTCACAAAGTGCATGGATGCTGCTCTGGCCCCGTTGAGGCTCCAGGGCATTCGTGTACTACCTGGACGATTGGCTCATTCTGGCCCACTCCAGGGAGTCAGTGAGCCGTCACAGGGATGTCGTCCTTCGCCACATTTGTGCTCTTGGCCTCAGAATGAACACCAAGAAGAGTGTTCTCTCCCCTTCTCAACAAACTGTGTTTTTGGGAGTTCACTTGGATTCCGTTCAAATGCAGGCCCGTCTGGCTCCTGCCCGGATTTCCAGCCTCAATACATGTTTGGCCCGCTTCAAGCTAGACCATCATGTCTCCGTGAGCACTTGTCGCAGGCTCTTAGGCCTCATGGCCGCAGCCTCCCCTGTGCTGCCCCTGGGGTTGCTCCACATGAGGCCGTTCCTTTGGTGGATGAAACTTTCAGGGGTCCGCTCCACAGGACCTGCCACTCGCCTAGTAAGGGTGTCGCACATTTGCTTTCGCACCCTTCTAATATGGCGGGACCCCCCTTTTTCTCCAGAGTGGAGTCAGAATGGGCGCGATTCACCATCGCCAAATGGTCACGACGGATGCATCCCTGACAGGCTGGGGCGCAGTCTTCGAGGGCAGACCAGCGTGCGGAGTTTGGACAGAACAGTTCCTCTCCTGGCACATAAACTGCCTGGAGCTGAGAGCCGTCTTCCTGGCACTGATTCACTTTCTCCCCTCACTCATGGGGTGTCATGTGATTGTCAGAACAGACAACATGGCGGTAGTATCCCACATAAATCAGCAAGGGGGCTCACGGTCGCGCACCCTAAACAGGCATGCCCACCTTCTCCTCCTTTGGGCTCAGGACAAGTTCCTCTCCTTGAGAGCGGTTCACGTCCCGGGAGCCTTGAACCTCGCAGCCGACTTTCTGTCGAGACAGAAGCTCAGGTCGGGTGAGTGGATGCTGAACCGTCGAACGGTAGCCCAGATTTGGGAAAAGCGGAAGTGGACCTCTTTGCGTCGCAGGAGTCATCCCAATGCCCACTTTGGTTCTCCCTGAGCTCCCCGGCACCTCTGGGCATAGATGCGTTTGCTCACCCTTGGCCGGGCATGAGGCTGTAAGCATTTCCACCCGTCAAGCTGATTCCGGCAGTTCTGTGCAGGGTGAAGGAGAGTGGTGTCCATCTCCTACTCATAGCCCCGTTCTGGCCGTCCCAGACGTGGTTCTCGGAGCTGATTCCTCTTCTGTATCGGCCCCCTTGGGAGATTCCGATCAGGCAGGACCTGCTCTCTCAGCTTCAGGGCAAGATCTGACACCCTCAACCCGAGATCTGGAAACTGTGGGTGTGGCCCGTCCAGGGCCACAGGGTTTGATTTCTGGTCTTCCTGCTGAGGTTCAGGAGACTATCGCTAGTGCCAGAGCCCCCTCCACTAGGAAGCTGTACTCTTCCAAATGGAAGGTCTTTGAGTCTTGGTGTTTAACCCACGCTGTGGACCCAGTCAGCTGCCCTATTGGTCCAGTGCTGGAGTTCCTGCAAGAGAAACTTGCGGCAGGGGCAGCTGCTACCACCCTAAGGGTTTATGTTGCGGCCGTCGCCGCTCTGAGAGAGCTGGATGAGATTCCCCTGGGGAGACTTTGGATGGTCTCTGCGTGGTGTCCGGCGTCTGAGACCAGTACGCCCCATTGGAGTTCCTTCTTGGGACATATCAGTTGTCCTTGAGGGTCTAATGGTAGCCCCATTTGAGCCCTTAGAGTCGGCTCCGGAACGGATTCTGACTCTCAAGGTTACCCTTTTGTTTGGCGCTAACGTCTTTGAAAAGAATTGGGGACTTGCGAGCTCTCTCTGTCAGCGAGATGTGTATGGACTTCGCCCCGGGTCAGGTCAAGGTCACCTTAAGGCCTAGGCCTGGCTATGTTCTCAAGGTTTTATCCGCATCTTTTCGCTCTCAGGTGGTAACACTTCACTCTTTCCATCCTCCTCCCTTTGCTTCAGGCGAGGATGAAAGGCTTCACATGTTCTGTCCTGTCCGAGCTTTGAAGATATATGTGGACCGCTCCAGCCATTGGAGGAAATCTCCCCAGTTGTTGGTATGTTTTGGTGCTGGCCGCCATGGGCTTGCCACATCGATGCACAGAATTTCTCACTGGGTGAGGGATGCTATTTCGCTGGCTTATGAGGTGCGTGGTCTTTCTTCACCTCTCAGCGTTCGGGCGCATTCTACTAGGAGCGTGGCTTCCTCTCAAGCTCTTTTTAGAAGGGTTCCCCTAGAGGATATTTGTGTGGCGGTAGGATGGTCCTCTCCGCTCACTTTTATCAGGTTCTATAACTTGGATCTTGACACGGCTCCAGGTTCCCAGGTTTTATCTGCTTGAACCAGCCGTGTAGGCTGTCTGGTTCGTAAACGGGCCAGATAGGGCAGCGGTTTTTTAGCTTGGCGTGTTTGGTATATCGTTCCCAAAGCGTCACTTAGTTGAGTGAACCTATGAAAGAGAACGTCTCGGGTTACTCGCGTAACCCTTGTTCTCTGAATAGGGAACCTTCATAGTTCATAGGTTTATCTCTTGCAAGCAAGGACTAAAATGAACAGACGCGAACAAAGAGAATATTGTACAGGCAGAGCAAGCTCACTGTTTATAGGATGAAAAATATAAATATTGCGGTGGGGGTTTATATGAATATATTTCTGAAGGGAACTGACTTAGAAGTTTCGACTGCATTTTTATCACCCCCTCTTATCACTGCTCTTTCATAAGCGCCACCTGCTGTCAGAGAGTGAAATTCAGCCTGTCTGCTGATTTTGTTTTATGCAGGTTTTAGCATAATTTCACAAAGCTGAAGTCATTCAATTCTGTATTTGCTTCAAATTTTGACATGATACAATCAAATTTAAATTAAAAAAACGCTGCTCATGCTACATCTACATGTAGCATCATTGTTTGTATTGTGATTAAAATGCAGTGGTTGGTTCTAATTTCAAATGGCATTTTTTTTAAATTATTAAATACGTTTAGTAGTTGTAGTAGCAGCAACTGCAAAAACAGTTTAGTGGCCAGGAAAAAAATATTGTGGCTGGTAGATTTTCTCAAGTCACCAGAAAATGTTGTTTGTATCATGATTAAAATGGCAGATGTGGCAAAAAGTTAGTTTTAGGCCCTGCTTGCACAGGTGTAAATTAGGACAAAAGTATTGTAATTTCCCTACTGTAGAATAAGGTCAAATAATATACCTGTGAAATATTCATTTTCATTTATTGTACAGTGTAATTGTTTTCCAATATATGGCTATTACTGTCATAGAAATAATAATATAACATCATTATTATTGTCATTATATTCTAATTTGTTTGGCTTCCAAATTCACCGGTGTGAGTGTAATTTAGACTGAGACACTATATCACAACTAAAAAGAGCATTGAGTCCCCCTTTAAACCTCAAGTGCAAGTCAATTCACCAGCTTTTTTATTTAAGTTTGCACACTGAATCGGTGTTGAAGATCTTAATTTTGAACTCTCAAATTGCTCCACATAGATGAATTTAACTTAAAAATGTACAAAATTCTCTCACAAAATCCTGTGGGAAACGCATATATACTATACACATATACACACACACACACACACACACACACACACACATACACACATATATAGATATATATAGAAAGAAAGAAAGAAAGAAAGAAAGAAAGAAAGAAAGAAAGGAAACTGCGCTACAGACCCATCTCGAGTCCCACCATAGAAGGATGCTCTGTTCCAAAATCAAATCTGGAGAATAGGCTATATACAGCAAAGAAAGCGCGCAAAGTGCGCTTCCTTAAAAAGCTGTCACTCATTTCAGTTTATTGCGATCTCTAATTCCGCTATAATCAATGAATCTGTCAACACAGCACAATTAATCTCTTATTTACTATATAATTATAGAATTCTATAATTATTCATTATAATCAGAGGATTCGCATCACAAGCTTCCAGAACTCTGAACTGAGCAAGAACACTCGTGTTCTGAGCGGTGAGTGGATTATGACTCCCTAAAACTCCTCTGATTGGCCACTGCGTTATAGAAATCAACAGATGTGTCTCTGATTTGCTAGAATGTACAACGCTGCAAAAACAGAGCGCAAACACAAATACACATTTGATTCTGACCTGAGGCGGCTGTCGGTTACTTTCGTTTTGTTGTTTATGTCATTTAGTTGCTTGTTTCCTGAGTCTTGAACTTGGTTACATACGTTTTCCTTAAATCATCCTGGCGTCCCATTTTTTAAGTCTTGCGACCCTCGGGTTTGAAAACCACTGCTCTAATCTAATCATGGGCACCTAAAAAAAATACGCGCTGCTTACGCCCTGCGTGCAGTGTGAAACCGGCGTTAAGTCTGGAACTCATGGACATCACCAGAGACTGGGTTTCTTCCTCCATGATGCTTTGCCAGGCCTTTACTGCAGTTGACTTCAGTTGTTGTTTGTTTGTGGGTCTTTCTGCCTTTAGTTTTGTCTGCAGCAAGTGAAATGCTGCTCAGTTGGGTTGAGATCTGGGGCCTGTACAATGAAGGTAGCTGAACAAACTCTAAAAAAAAAGTGTTATTGGATTAGTTTTGAGTTGACAAAACCAAACCGATGCAATCAGGCTTAATTGGTACCATGACGCAGCTCATCAACTTTGTCAACTCGGGCTTTGATCCTTACGCTATGATTACTCCAAGGGCGCGTGCACATAAAAGAGTGACGTCGGCACCGAACAACCAATCGCGTTCAATATGGATAGAGCGAGAGCCGTATATTTTTCCGCGGAGGAGCAAGAAATAATTATTCAAAAATACGAGGAATATAAACATGTCTTTCAAGCACGCAGTAATACGGTCTCTGCTGCCAAAGCAATAGAAGTGTTGGAGAAAGATCGCTGATTGCGTAAATGCGCAAGTTAAACAAATACATTCAATATTAATTTAAAATGTTGTATGTGTGTGTGCGCATGTATATGATGTTAACCCTTTACAATAAGGTTGTATTTGTTTAGAGAAATTAATGCATTAGCTAACATGAATTAACAATGAACAATAACAAAGATTAATAAATGGTGAAAACTAATGTTAATTCCGATAGTTGTTCAAGTTACTCATGTTACGTCACTGTGCATTAGATGTAATGTTAACAGTTACAGTTTTATTTAAAAAATGTATTAAATGCTGAAATTAAAATGTACATGTAAGGGATAATCAATGGCTAGCCGTGCATTAAAGGATTTTAAATGCACTTCGCGGAGGTAACTACCGTGCATTTAATTTAAAATCCTTTAATGCACAGCAAGCCGTTGATTATCCCGTTTATTCCATGGTCATATGCCACGTTATAGACAAGTTAAAACTAGTATTGCTCTTTGCAGCGCAATATTTGACCGAATAGGTAAAAATGACAGTTATTTTCATCAGTTAAGGCCAGTGTTGGGGGTAACGCATTACAAGTAACGCGAGTTACGTAATATTACTTTTTTCAAGTAACTAGTAAAGTAACGCATTACTTTTTAATTTACAAGAAAATATCTGAGTTACTTTTTCAAAAAAGTAACGCCAGTTACTTTTTTCCCATTTATTGACTGATAGTTATTGAAAAACTAACTGAAATAAAATAATAATTAACAAAAATGAACAATCGTTTTCATAATCATTACGTTCTCACCACTTGGCGGAAAAATATTTGAGTTGTGTGACAGTTTAGGGAAATACCTGTAAATGGCGCATCACACACATTGGGTTATCTGACGGAGAGACGCAAAGCAGTTTAAAGCAGAGTCCTGTATGGGTCCTGTTTGCTAAACGTGCTTAACAGAACACCCGACCAGTTATCCCACAGCAGCACTAATTTAATTCTGTACCAGACCAGAACCGTTTGACAAAGACCGCGAGTCGCGACCCGAACCGCACACGCATTAATCTACAACATCAGGTAGGCAAACTTATTAATTTTCTCGTGTAACAAGCAATCAAACCAACATTAGGCATTCTAAGTTGGTGCTTTGACAAAAAACAGACACGCAGAGCAACGTGATAATTAACAGAAAAAAAGATGAGAACGTGCATCCTTTCTGTAAACAATACAAAACTTGGCCGAGCATCTCGTGATCACTCTGCCAAACTTTAGAACAAATATGCATAGGCTAAATCACATCATACACATGCTTATAATTCTTCATAAATAAAGAAAAGAACATATTCAAATATGAGTCTTTACTGCGATTGTCGTTATTATTGAATTTCATTAATCATTAGTCATAATTCATTAGATGATTTATGCGCGGCTGTTCATGGAAAAGTGAGCAAGACACGACAATACCATGATTATGGTTAAATAAGAAAAAAGACATCTAATATAACGAAATTAGGCTACATTTATTTTCATATTAATATCTCAACACACCATTAGATTACATTATCGCAACTTGTGTAGAAATGCGTTTCAGCATGCGTTAATTTTGTGTCGCTAAACGTTTGCCTCACTAAGTTAAATTATGCCTACGTCTTTCTTTGGCCTTCACTCTGGAAGTGATCTGTTGATTCTGCTAAACTTAAATTAAAACCGAAACTAAACTATATAAAAACTAAATAAAAATGTGTTCACAAAATAAAAACTAAACTAAAACTAACAAAAATATTAATGAAACTAATAAAAACTAAACTGAATTTTATAGCAAATTTGAAAACGATATTAAAATAAAACGAATTTAAAAATTCAAAACTATAATAACCTTGGTGTGAACATGCTGTTACTGTAGTTCTAGACTAAATGTGAATGTGCTTTAATTCATCCCACTCGCAAAAAACTGATTTAGTATTCATCAAAATGAATTAAAACGGTGAAATGCAAACACAGAATATGACACAAACCTGCAATAATTAAATATGTTAAACACAAATGCATCTAATCCCATTTTATTAACCAATGTCTTTGCTGCTGACCTTTGATGATCCAGTTCAATCATACTGATAAGAAAAAATGACTTTAGATAATTGTGCTTCATTGTTTTTTTTATTGCTGAAGAGTGTTGAACTTCTCCTGCGCTCTACTCTTCACACATGAATTTACTTTTCCTTTAGCCTGAGGTTTATTCATTACACTTTTTGGTGTGAAAGGGCTTTACATTTGCTATAATTACAACTTCTTGTATTAAAAACAATCAAGCCCTGCTCATATTTAAAAAGTAACGCAAAAGTAACGTAACGCATTACTTTCCTAAAAAAGTAACTAAGTAACGTAATTAGTTACTTTTTTAGGGAGTAACGCAATATTGTAATGCATTACTTTTAAAAGTAACTTTCCCCAACACTGGTTAAGGCTCGTTAGCTCAGCATTCTGCCCGCTTCAAATCAGACACAGAGATTAAATAGTGTGGTAAGATCACAATCACCACATTTATTTGAATGAATTATAGCATGTATTTCAATTAATTACCGATCGAGAGACAGAGTCAGTCTGCGCGCGTCTCTCTCTACAAACAATTACTTAAAAAACAGCCATTTTACCATCGTTGCGGAGGAATATAATGTAGCGATCTAGTATCTAGGCTATTTTATTAATAAAAATTGCGGGGAAGCTTTGACAAGTAGTTCATGTACAGGTGCATCTCAATAAATTAGAATGTTGTGGAAAAGTTCATTTATTTCAGTAATTCAACTCAAATTGTGAAACTCGTGTATTAAATAAATTCAATGCACACAGACTGAAGTAGTTTAAGTCTTTGGTTCTTTTAATTGAGATGATTTAGGCTCACATTTAACAAAAACCCACCAATTCACTATCTCAACAAATTAGAATACTTCATAAGACCAATAAAAAAAAAAACATTTTTAGTGAATTGTTGGCCTTCTGGAAAGTAGGGGTGTCCCCGACTAAGGATTTTCATAGTCGAATCGGAATTTTCGAATCTTGCCGATAGTCGACTGATAGTCGAATCATATGTTTGGGGGCGTGGTCAAAATACATTACCCCGAGTCAAGTCAGACACATTCATAATTACTGACTTAACACACAGGGAAATTGTGTAACTGACGCCAGATACAAATGGGATAAATGTTTTATGTTTTGATTAAAAGATAGTTAACATTAAACGTCAGCGAAACTAAGAATTCACAAAAAAATTTTTACAATAGTGCTTTCATTATAACGTAGCCTATATGACAGTTATTAATGTTCTGCATTTCTGTTTTGAGCTGCTCGTGCTGAAAATGACCAGAATGAAGCATATGATAGCAGGGTTTTAATCAATGGGATTTAACTAATTTATCTCATATAGAATACGCTTTGTTATTTATACAACATAACTTTAATATTACGACTTATAGGCTATCTGCACAAAATGCCCCGAATGCTTGAACGTGTCTGCGTGGCTCTGAATGAACTCCTTTTATGGATGTGTTCTTCACGCAACAACGTGCAGAAACACTGTGATTAATAAAGTAATTATTAAGAAAAGAATTTGAGGAAAAGATGCATCGTGATGCAGAGAATTGTTTTATAAATCGAAACGTTACCCTCTGAATCCAATCGAATCATGAGGCAAAAAAATAAAAACTGACACCTCTAGACAGCTCTAATAATGTCTTCTGTGATTGGTCAAAGCACCACGCATGGTGCATTGTGGTATCATGGGGGGGTTATGAGTTTTGACGTGGTGTGCTGAATTTTGTGGTATTACTAGAGATTTAAAGGTATGGTGGCTAAGTGATTTCGGTTTGGACAAAATGAACAAAATTGCTGACTATCAATTTCAAATAAGTGTAGCTCAGTCATTTTTTGTACGAATCCAATAAATCATACATTTTGAAGGTTTTAACATAACCCATTTATGAAAATTTGCTCTTTGTGACACATTTTGCCAGCACGGGTCGTTATTATGAAAAATGACTTGTATTGTGACTTTGGTTATATCGCCCACCCCTATTTAAGGTGTGTATGTGTGTGCCTGTGTGTGTTACCTGTTGCATGTTTTTTTCGAAACTTAACAGCAGCAAGATTGATCATGTTCATGCCGTAGAGGTTGTAATCGATAAAGAGCTGCAGCAGGAAGGGAATGTGAGCTTCATGGGGCTGAAAACTCTTATTCATTACAGCTCCACCCTGCAGGAGTTCACTCACCCTACAAAAAGAAAACACGCATACAATCAGCAACACCCATCACATCCTGATGTACCACTCCTCCACCCACCACACAGAACAATTAGCACCAAATCACCAAGATTAGTTTGGCTCCAAATTTTTTGTAGTCGACACCAATACAAGTGAAATATGCAATACTTATTTTAGTACAGCACAAGAAGACTTCTGATATTTAAAATGTGAAATAACAGTGCCATGTAACCAAGCTTTTCTCAATTAAGTGTACTGTGCTCTGTCACTAATGCAAGAGCAAATGCTGATTGCTACTAATTCTACACTATCAAAAAAAAAAAGAAGGATTTTTCTTGATGTTGCAACAATGTGCTGTCCTTAATGCTCTCTGTATGATGCAAAATTAATGTAAACAGTTATATATACAGAGGGGATCAAGCATCTGATGTTAAAACAGATCTGTGCAGTGTGAATGCAGTCTCTTATACATATCGCTGTCTATAAATGTCAATAATAACAATAATCAATACCACTATAACAACATTAATTTACTTGTTTAAGTTATATTTATGGGATTTTAAATGCCTTTAATGTGATAGGACAGTAAAGAGGTGACAGGAGAGCATTGGGCAGAGAGAGGGGCAAAGGATCACAAGATGGGAATCGAACTCGGTTCGCCGCAAGCGCAGTTGTCGGCGCACTAACCACAAGGCTATTGGCACCGACACTTATTTACTTTTTAATAATTAAAGCACTTAGATAGTGAAGGCAGGTTTACTACTTGTAATGTTGCTTGTATGTGAAGTTATATTTAGTTAGTTGAAATGACTGATTAATCTGCAATTTAAAAAAAAAGACATGTTGGCAGTGACAACTCCAGAGGGTATTTTTTAAAAATGGATAGTCAAGACAAATTGATGCACTGAAATTTGTTTTTGTAACCAAATTGTTATCCTTTGAATCATAAAAAATGGAATCGCATTGCAAGATTCAGACCTTTACAAGTCATAGCATCAACTTGAGCCAGAAGTACCAGTACTTTTTGTTTTTGATTTATTTTTGCCGTTTTTATGCCTTTATTTTGGATAGGATAGTAAGTTGACAGGAAGTGAAGTGGGAGTGAGAGTGAGAGAGGGAGGAACTTGAACTCGGGACACCCGGCACGCTTCCCACGAGGCTATCAGCGCCGACAGAAGTACCAGTACTTTTTGACATCCCTTGACACACCCACACAGTATGTACAGTTACACACACACTTATTCATAAAAGGAAACAACAACTACCAGATTGCTAGGACTCACCTTTTGACCATCTGTGGGTTGTACAGGTAAATCTTCATAAAGGTTTTTTCCTTCATATGGTATCCATAGAAAGGCCTAAGGAGAGATAAGATGGTCAGATCTATGTCCAAATGTTTTAACAGAAGAGAGAGATCAAATGTGTGTCTTTGCACTAGGGGTAGCACAGACGAGCTGATTAATTCTGGCACCAAACAACATGGTTTAACTAGCTGTGGATAGTGTGATTTCATGTGCACTTCTATACTACTATGTGCTATAGTGGCTGAAGGAGAAGAATTCTTGTCCACAATCTGTGCCCCAGTGTTGTTGCATAAGATTAAATTTGTATAGCATTATTTGTATAATAGCCAAATTGGAAATCTAATATTCAAAGATTTCTAGAAATCTAATCAAACTGACAAATCACATTAGTCAGCATGAAATGGAAGTTGAAATGGTCTCTTTTTCACAATTATGATACATCCAAATGGGATTTGATTATATATGTCCATCACGAACTGACTGGATTGTTGTCGGTTGCTATTGCTGCGATGAGCGACACTACTGGAAGTCACATATCATCGGAGAAGAGGAGATGTCATTGTAGCATGGAGGCAAATGTTATTTTGAAATAATGAATGTCGATTTTGATTTCATGATTACTTTAAAGACATGTTTGAATGTAGAGTTCTTGTAATTGCATTCTTACTAGTAAAAATGCCATATTAGATCTCTAAGAACAATTATATACTGGAAAGATACTATTCAATTAGATAACTCAACCAATGAGAACTACTAGTCTACTAGTAAGTATTTAAGTGCAGAGCTCTATAATTCAGTTGTAGAACTCTGCAATTACATAGTATGAATGCATGTGCAGAGCTCTGTATTTGGAATTCTTAGTATGAACAATCATAAAGCAAATAAATAAATGACTACATGAATAAAGGAACACTTAAATCACAGTTCTGTTCGGTTAAAAAAACATTCGTGATGGTGAATCAGTTTCACCTGCTTTGGTGCAAATGAATTTAACAACAGGTGCACTGGAGAGGCAACAGCACGAAAACCCCTACAAAAAGTGAATGGTTTCACAGGTGGTGGCCATATGCGATTGCTCTCTCCTTTTCATTCCTGACGGATTTGTCTCAAGTTTATGTTTTGTTAGGGTCCTTCTCACTGCTTGTAGCATGGGGTAGTACCTTAAACCAAATCAGGTTGATCAGGTAGTCCAGCTCCACCAGGATGACGAGTTAAAAATGCACAGATCAGCTCTCAGTTCAATATGAAATGCCTATACAGAACTGCGATAAGTGGTGTGATAAGAACATTTAATTGCCTTTGTCAAATGTATTTGTTTGTTTGGTTGCTTGCTAACATAACTACATATGAGCTCTGACCAAAAAAAAAAAAAAAAAAAACATCTTTGAACTCAAAGTTCAAAGTTATACATTTGGAAGCTTTAGAAGGCTTCTGTCGCTTGACGCTCATTGAAAATAACTCATTTTATTTTAATGATATTACATTATTGGCAGTAAAACTTGGCGTTTTCTTTGCTTTTACCCATTTTAAGAGTAAACCGATGTGAATTAATACAATAATGAAATGTTACTCTTCAATAAAGCATAATGTTTGCAGATTACAGACATATACAAACTAATGATAATTCACTCATTTCTCCTTCTCCAATTCTCCTTCTCACTCTTCAGTTTCCGTTTTGTTTAACTGTCCTGTCTTAATAAAAAGGCAAATACTATAATGCACTTCATCACATACTTTTGGGTGCTGCTGTAATGGTAGGTGATATACCATTATTTTTCAAATACTGCCATAATAGTGTCTAAGTGAAACAATTGCTTTATCGATTTAAAAATCGCTAAATAGAATGTATTGAGAGGGGAGCTTTATTAACTGCACAACACAACACTGCCCTACTTGCCCATACAAACAAGGCATGGCTGCTTAATTTTAAGACTCAAATAAGATCAATATACCTTTTTATGTAACTGACTTGGGGTGTATTCACACCTGTCTTGTTTGGTTCGATTGAATCGAACTCAAGTTTGTTTCCCCTCTTGGTGCGGATCTTTTGGGCAGGTGTTTGGGCACCAAACAACCGTACCGAGACCCAACTGAAGAGGTGGTCTCGGTCCGCTTCCAAACAAACTCTGGTACGGTTGAATGGATAAACCAATGAATGGATGACCTTAAGCACGTGTTTTTTTTTTTACGGTTTCTGGTTCACTTGCAAAAAGGGCAGTGTGAAAGCGAACTGCACCCCAAAGAAGCACAAGCACAAGCACAAGCACAAGCACAAGTATTTGGTCCAGACCAAAGCAAGGGAACTAGCGGACTTTCCTGGTGTGAATACACCCTTAAAGACCAGTCTTAAAGAAGAAAAAAAAAAAAAAAAAAAAAAAAAAAAAAAAAAAAAAAAAAAGAGATTTTTGACTTAAAGGTGCAGTGTGTAGTTTTTAGCGGCATCTTTCGCAGAGAGCAATGAGGTTTCTTTACAAAGGTAAATTAAGGAATTATATTTACTTAATTATTCAATAAACTATGTCATTGTGAATATTACTGTTACTTGTTCATCATTGTGTCAGTGTTTTTTCGTGAGAACAACAGTGACGATACGCGCTCTGTAGAGCAGTTTGTCCGTTAAGGGCTACTGTAGAAACATGATGGCGACTTCCATGTGAGGGGACCCACGGTATGTGTAGTTATAAATCGCTCATTCTAAGGTAATAAAAACATAACCGTTCATTAAGTAAGGTCTTTATTTACATTTACATTTATGCATTTAGCAGACGCTTTTATCCAAAGCGACTTACAGTGCATTCAGGCTATACATGTTTTATCACTATGTGTGTTTCCTGGGAATCGAACCCACGACCTTTTGCGCTGCTAACGCAATGCTCTACCACTGAGCCACAGGAACACTATACTCTATACTCCTCTGAAAACGTAGTTATGTATATTATATTGCATTTCTGTCTATAGATCATCCTAAATATTACACAGTGCACCTTTAAGACAGGTCTAAGCAGTTGCTCCTAACTTCTTCCATTCAAGAATTATGGAGGCCAATAAGTTATTTGGAACCTTCAGTATATCAGGGTTTTTTTGTAGCCTTCCCCAGACCTGTGCCTCGTCACAATACTTTTTCTGAGCTCTGAAGAAGTTTTGACCTTTAGCCTCATTTTTTATCTGATATGCCTTTTCAGATGTTAGAACTTACATAGAAAGGTTTATCTTTCCAAATCAAGTGCAACAGGGCCGTGCAGAGACCTTTGGAGGGGCAGGTGCTCAAAGTATAAAAGGGGCACATGGAACACGGCTTTTAATAGGGCTGTGCTCCTTGCTGATATGTGTATCGAAATGGATGCTTCTGTATTGATACAGCAGCAAATGCCATGACGCAGGTTTGAAAAAGAAACAGAACAGAAAAGACCATTTTAAGTTTAAATGTCAAGACATTTTTTGCACCTCTTAATTACTCTAGAATGATATTATTATTATTGTTGTTGTTGTTGTTGTTGTTGTTGTTGTTGTTGTTGTTGTTGTTTTTATTGAGTTTACAGGGTATGGTGGTTTTGCTGTTGTAAACACTACTGTTTTTGTAGAAAAAAAATATTCCTGTCTTATTTAAAATAGAATTCTATTCTAATCCTGTTCTGAATTTATTCATTTTTTTGAATGATAATGATTATAAAAATAGGATTGATAAGTATAATTCGGAGGACGAGAAAATCAGTATAAGCCTGTTTTACCAGTGTTGTGATAATTATTTTTAAGGCACTAAGTTTTTTAAATAAATCTGTAATAATAATAGTTCAAAGTATGAATAGTTTTTAGTCAGATAACAAAAAAGACGAGGCACCTCGAAGCGCTTTAAACTTTTCCCAATTAAACAGCAAGAACGAAAGAGAACAAGCACCTTTGTTTTTATTGCTGTGTAGAACTACGTTAGCTGCATTTTTAATATTTAATATTAGTTTTAATAAAATGTAAATTCGTCCCCGGCATTTTATTCAAGCTCGAGCAGGTGTTTCACATAGAGGTTTCTAGATTTAAATCTAGATTTAAAATAAAGAGACATGACCTGACGTTTTATTCGTATCCAAAATGAGGAGATATAAATATCAGGAGAGCTGAACACTCTCGTGCAGTGCATGTTTAATTCATACTCGAAGTCAGAGGGCGCTCTCGCGCAGAAACTTTTGACGTGCAGGAAAGCGGAGCTGAATAAAAAGCAGAAACATTTTTACTGATGAAACGTGAAGACAAAAACGATTGCGAAAATATATGATTTGTGTTTTTCAAGTTATCGTCAGGTAATAAATAAAATATATGAAAAATGCAGTACTGATTGACATTTAGTATAGAAACTACTATTAAATTCTGTGATAAAAATGGGAAAAGGCGTAGTAGCCTTTATAAACCAATTGTCATTAGGAAAACATTAAACAAAAATATTGTAGCCCCTTGCTGCAGAGCTAACCTGGCTTCCACAGGCTACACACAACAATATAAACAACAGCTGTGCATGATCTCTTCACGCCGTTCTCGTAAAATAATAATAATTCAATAATATAAGTTTACAAGCACACGACTCCGCTGAGAACTCCACTTACCGGCAGCCGCGGACGTTATTGAAGGCATCCTAAAGGTGTCTGAAAGTGAGGGATTGTCCCGGATGAGATCGTCAGGTGAAAGGTCACCATGTGGATAATTTAATTTACGGCTAAACTATTATTAATTAATTTTACTAATAGTTAGATTGGGCAGGCCTTCACAAAAGGGCATTTAATATAAAAAAAAAAAATTAAAAAAAAATTAATTGCCTTGACAAAAGGGCACTTTGGGCATCAAGGGGAAAAGGGGCAGGTGCTCAAGCACCCAAAAATTACTGCCTCAATTCGGCGTGGCATGGAGGTGATCAGTTTGTGGCACTGCTGAGGTGGTATGGAAGCCCAGGTTTCTTTGACAGTGGCCTTCAGGTCATCTGCATTGTTGGGTCTGGTGTCTCATCTTCCTCTTGACAGGTCAGGCGAGTTTGCTGGCCAGTAAAGCACAGTAAGACCATGGTCATTGAACCAGCTTTTGGTACCTTTGGCAGTGTGGGCAAGTGCCAAGTCCTGCTGGAAAATGAAATCAGCATCTCCATAAAGCTGGTCAGCAGGAGGAAGCATGAAGTGCTCTAAAATTTCCTGGTAGATGGCTGCGTTGACTGTGGACTTCAGAAAACACAGTGGACCAACACCAGCAGATGACATGGCAGCCCAAATCATCACTGACTGTGGAAACTTCACACTGGACTTCAAGCAACATGGATTCTGTGCCTCTCCACACTTCCTCCAGACTCTGGGACCTTGATTTCCAAATGAAATGCAAGATTTACTTTCATCTGAAAAGAGGACTTTGGACCACTGAGCAACAGTCCAGTTATTTTTCTCCACAGCCCAGGTAAGATGCTTCTGACGTTGTCTTTGGTTCAGAAGTGGCTTGATAGCCCTTTTCCTGAAGACGTCTGAGCGTGGTGACTCTTGATGCACCGACTCCAACTTCAGTCCCCTCCTTGTGAAGCTCTCCCAAGTGTTTGAATCAGCTTTGCTTGACTGTATTCTCAAGCTTGCGGTCATCCCTGTTGCTTGTGCACCTTTTCCTACCCAAATTCTTCCTTCCAGTCAACTTTGCATTTAATATGCTTTGATACAGCACTCTGTAACAGCCACACCTTTCAGTAATGACCTTCTGTGACTTACCCTCTTTGTGGAGGGTGTCAATGTTCGTCTTCTGGATCATTGCCAAGTCAGCAGTCTTCCCCATTATTGTGGTTTCAAAGAACAAGAGATACCCAGAATTTATACTGTATGGATGGTCATTTATTGAAACACAAATGTAAATATTCTAATATTTTGAGATACTGATTTTTGACTTTCATGAGCTGTAAGCTCTAATCATCAAAATTAAAACAAAACAAAAAAACTTTTGAAATGTTTTACTTTACATGTAATGAATCTAAAATATATGAAAGTTTCACTTTTTGAAATAAGTTGCAAGAAAAAAAATGAACTTTTTCACGACATTCTAATTTTTTGAGATGCACCATGTTAGTAGAATTTTTACATCAAAAGCTGTGTCCCAATTCAGAGGCTGCAGTCGATGCATCACAGTATCATGATGAAAGCTCTCTCACATCAAAGAAACCTTCAAATGCGGCCTTGAAATGCATCCTTCATTTCCTGGGCAATGAAAAATACAACTAATAGATCCATTACAACCAGAGAATAATTGCGGATCAGCGACGACAGGATTTTTGTGAAAGAAAATTTTAAAGTGTAATCCGGTATTAAAGTACTGGGTCTCAATTTACTTAAATATCTAACAATATAAATAAAAAAAATAAAAAAAAGAAAGCTGTTTAAACATTGACTTGTATATCTTACTAAGGATGCAATTTTATAGATGCGATATTTATGTTTTTTTATGTACGTACATAAATGGACCAAGGTGAACATATTTAGGCATGTCGTGAACCCGGTTTGGTTTTCAGACAGCTGATCACTTTCAAAAAGTACACATATTACTGCAATTCTTCGACAATAGCGGTCACAATTGCTAGGATCAATCCTCTGTAGGCTAGACCATCCATTTAACAATGCTTGGTACAACCTTTGCAGCCTTCGAAAGTGTTGCTTATGAAGTCTGCGTCTTTCGATGTATGCAGCTTATGAATTGGGAGACAGCTTATAAATGGCGATTTTGAAATAAAAGGATATTTTCTACATATAAATATTTTCAACAGTTTAAATGGCCAAGTGCTCACTTCTATAATTGTGAATAGTCTTTGCATATGCTCTCAAGACAGCAAATCCAAACTTTAAGCGCGAATGGAAAAAAAAATAGTATTTTTTTTATTACTTGAAATGACAATATGCCTACATACAGACAGGGCTCTACGCACCTGGCAAGGCTAAGCACCTCTGATAATTATATAGTTATCAAACCAATCGTAGATTATTATTCAGTATAGTGGGAAAATTAACAGACAATCTGGACAATTGTTGGTTGTACAATAAAAAGCAGTGTCTCAGTTTTTAGCATCCAATGTCATCCCCCAAGAAAAATTACAGTCCTTTACTCCCAGGACAAGAGCAGCTTGCAAAACTTACACTACATCAAAACTAACATGTACACTAGATTCCTACCACTAAACTACTGAAAGAATTGTGCCCTGTCGCAGGTGTGCCTATTCTCGTTATTATAAACACCTCCTTATCTCTACAGTAGGTCTTGTTCTGATAACCTTCAAGCTGACGGTTACTAAGCTTATAAATCAGGGGTTCTGAACTCTGGCCTGTGAGATCCATTTTCCTACAGAGTATAGCTCCAACCTTGATCAAACTCACCTGCCTGTAACTTTATAGGCTGCGTTCCACTCCACTTTTAGACACGCACTTGCAAACTTCCCGAAGCGCTTCCCCTTAGGGGAATCCCCACTGCCATTTTGAAGTGCATTCCACTTTGTGAAGTGGACGAGGAAAGTTTATATGGACAGACTCTCGATCCCTCGATTTTGACAGAGGGAGCGAGTCTGCTTCATTTGCACACTTCAGGGGCCTCATTTATAAAATGGTGCACAGAAACCATCCTAAATTTGATCTTACGATCATCTCTCGAATATGCGTACGTGTGATTCATAAAATGAACGCACACACAGAAAACGCACGTACGCGTCTCTTTCAGATGTGAAATCTATGAAAACGCAAATGATCTTGAACTTGTGCACAATTGAATGGTTTCAGCTCTCTGCTTGTAAACGACTCCTAATTAATGTCATTAACATAAAATATCACCAATCATCATAATTTAGAACAGCGAGCTGCAAGAACAGCTTACATTTGAAAAAAACCTGCAATACTCCGACAATAAAAAGTGCGTATGTCTGCTCAGACCCTGACGTGACGCTAAGCACTTTTTCACAGCAAATACCATCTTTATAAATATGAGCGCTGGGGGGGGGATCACGTGTCCCTTCGACAGCGATGCAGGCTTAGTCTTTCGCTCTGCTCACTTTGCCACATATTGTATGATCAGTAAAATTTAAACCACTCTGCATTGGACCCGTCATGAGTGCTAAGGCAGACAAAGGGGATCGGAAAAGAGAGATTGAGCAATCGCCAATGAAGAAAAAATTCAGAGATTCCGCCATCTCCAGAGAGGACCTCGTAGATGCTATTGCTAGCGGCATTGAACTAGCACTTAGAGCGGCAAAGCACTTTGAATTCGGTTGTGAATTCGGCAGTAAGAGATGCGATGGACTCTGTGCTGATTCAAGCATTGCGCGAACTGCGTGAGGACATACAAGCGACCAACAAGTATGTTAAAGAGCTCAGAGAGGAATTTGAGGCCATAGCTACCGTGGCGAAGCAGACACGTGACCGCGTTGATTCTGTTCAGGGAGCTGCGCGTGAGGATAGGAGGGCAGTCACGGATTTAAGAAATCAGCTGGAGCGACTCACCGAGAAGATGACGGATATTGAGAACAGGTGCAGGAGGAACAACGTACGACTGGTGGGGTTACCAGAGGGGGCGGAGGGTCTCGACGCATCTGGTTTCCTCAGAGTTAATCTTTCCAAGTGGATTCCTTCCTTGAGGGGCCGTGACATTGAGATTGACTGGGCGCACCACGTGTATGACGGAGGGAGGGGCTCTGATCGGCCGCGCACTCTCATCTTCCGTGTACTAAGATGGCATGACAGATCGGAAATCCTGAAGGGTGCCCGGCAGGCTTATCCGGTGAAATGCGCACAGAACAATGTCACACTGCTATTTTTTCCCCGACTTTAGTCCAGCTACAGCGATCAGGAGAAAGGCATTTGGTCCAGTTTTGAAGATGACAGCGCTTGGTCTCCAGCCCTTCCTCATCTATCCTGCGGTAATTAAACTACGGCACAAGGGTGAGCAGAGAAGCTTCGATTCTCCTCAGAAAGCGGAGGATTTTGTCAGCTCCCTGTCTCAGCGGAGAACGTATGCCACGGCTCTGCGGGGGGGGGGGGCAACAGCGGCCGCTGTCTCTCCGGCCCGGCGGGAGGGGCTTGATGGCCAGGACGGACATGGTCCTAGCTGCCCAGTGGGGGAGGATGGCAGGATGGACATGGACACTTGCTAAACCTATTTTTTGCTTTTTCTTCTCTCCTCTCTCCTACTGGGATATTGTCCCTATATATCCGGTACAACGATCTCTTTGCTGGTAAGACTGACACTCCTTTTTTGGAGGGGACTAATGGAGAGTAGGTTTAATTAAAAAAAAAAAAAAAAAAAAAAAAAAAAAAAAAAATTATATATATATAATTTTTTGGGGGCCTTTCGGGAGACATGTCTTGCGTTGGAGTGGATCGGTCACGAACCATCACTATTTTTTGTTGCTCAGTCAGACCTATGTTCTCGGTAATGTGCGGTCTGAGTTGTTCCTTGTTCATGTTTTTATGTTTTTTTTTTGTTTTTTACAACAGACATTTATACTTCTATTTGTTTTACCTTATTTCTAAAGGGATTTTTCATCTAGGAGGTTTGGTATCTAAAATGCACATCAGCATTTACGTTATTTACAGAATGGAAGTGCTTCTGCTTTTTTTATTGAATACAATCTTGGGATTATGAATATTCAATGCATTCTCTAAATATTTTATCACTGAATGTGAATGGTTTAAATTCTGCTGTTAAACGAACCCATGTGTTAGAATATTTACACCGTAAATCTATTTCCTGTGCCCTAATTCAAGAGACATTTAAAACAATCTGACGTGGCAGGTTTCCAGAATAAGTATTATAAATTAGCAGCTTTTTCCTGCGCTCAAAATAAAACTAAGGGGGTGCTTATCCTTGTTAACCGGAAGTTAAATTTAACGATTGAACACCTTGGTAGTGATGAGAAGGGTAGATTTGTTTTTATCCGATGCAAAATATATAATAGGTTAGCATTGGTCTCTATTTATGGTCCGAATGAGACAGACAGTGCATTCCTTACACAGATTCCCAAAACTCTACTTGAGGAGATTGATTGCACTTTAGTGGCGGGTGGTGATTTTAATGCTGTCATAAATCCTGCTTTAGATAAATCTCAATCTGATACAACAGCCAATCCATCCTCTAAATTACTGAATAAATGTATTACTGAGCTTAACTTAATCGATCTTTGGAGAATTCAGAATACTAAAGCTAAGGACTTTTTTTCTAATAGACAAGACTTTCTCTAGGATAGACTACATATTTCTCAGCCCATCTTTAATTTCTTCTAATTCCTCCATCTCTATATTACCAATTTTATTATCTGATCATTCTGCTGTGTTGTGCAGTGTTCCTCTTTCCGGTGTTAAAGCCAAGTCCCCTAGATGGCGCTTTAACATATCTTTATTAAGTAATCAGACTTTCATTACTTCTCTAAAAGAATATATTAAGGAATTTATTGAAATTAATATGCCCTCTGATGTGGATCCTCAAATACTGTGGGAAACGACTAAGTGTGCTATACGAGGTTTCTGTATATCTTTCTCTTCTACTCTTGCCAAAGCGAAAACTCACCAGTTTACACAATTAGAAAATAAAATCCAATCATTACAAAACCTACAAAAACAACATTTTACTGAGCAACAGGCTACACAGCTGTTCTCTTTAAAAGAAGAATATGATTTACTTTCACACTCAAAGGCGGAATTTATTTTACATAGGACTAGGCAAAAATATTATTTCGAATCAGAGAGACCTAGTCATTTATTGGCCCTTAGGTTGAAATAATTCGAGACTAAGGCGCAATAAAATCATAGTATGATCAGGTCACCACGAATCCTGTGGCAATTAATGACATATTTAAAGGTTTTTACACAAATCTGTATGAAGCCGAAACAGATTTTGATGAACCAATTTGTAAGCAGTATTTAGATAAATTGGAACTGCCTCGGATCTCACAGATGGATAAAGAATCTTTGGAGGCCCCATTAAGTTTGGAGGAACTCCACGTCTCTCTAAAAAGCCTTCAAAAGGGCAAATCGCCTGGACTAGATGGTCTCCCCCCTGAATTATATTTAGAAATTTGAGATTTGGTAGGGATACTTATGCTTAACTCATTTAATTTTGCAATTGAACATGGGGTATTTCATAGATGAAAAAACTTCACTGATTTCATTACTTCTTAAAAAAGGGAAAGATCCATTAGATTGTTCCAGCTACAGACCGATTTCGCTTATCCCATGTGATCTACAAATCTATGCTAAAGTTTTAGCTTCTCGTATGGAGAAGGTAATTCATAGTCTGATCAAGGAGGACCAAACTGGTTTCATCAAGGGGCGCAATGCATCTGACAATATGCGTCGACTCCATATTCTTGACTTTGCAGACTCCCACCCAACCCCTTGTGTGGTCTTTTCACTTGATGCAGAAAAAGCCTTTGACAGGCTAGAGTGGAATTATATGTGGGCAGTTCTGCAATGTTTCGGCTTCGGTGAACACTTAATTTCTATGATTAAGACATCATACCACTCACCTGCAGCATCAGTCATAACTAGGGATGGGTACCGAAACTCGGTATTTAATCGGTCTCGGGGCTAAATTATGAAAGACCGGAGTATCGATAAGCTCTGACGTTATTGGTTCTGCTGTCGGTACTGGAGAAATTATGAAAACACACATTTATTGTTGCTACATATACACATTATCTTGTAAATTCTATCTCACCAGAGTTGCCAGGTGTTTTTATATGCAATAATATTCAAACATTTGTCTATGATGCATTTTTGCTATTCGTAATTCAGAAGCGAGATCGCGCTCACGCAGAGGAGCTTCAGCACGCGCAACATGAAAGCCCTGTTTAATTATGATAGAATAGAGATCTAACTGCCTGTGGCTGTTATATTAAGCTACGTTTATTTATTTATTTTTGATTTTGGCTTCTAAGGATTATAGCCGTGTTTCTTCTAGCACAACTTCCAGCCCTTTACAGCGGTGCGCATTCGTTCCTCCCTAAACAAAACTTAACGTCAGA
The DNA here is from genome assembly GCA_027422415.1 of Schizothorax lantsangensis. Taxonomy (NCBI): domain Eukaryota; kingdom Metazoa; phylum Chordata; class Actinopteri; order Cypriniformes; family Cyprinidae; genus Schizothorax; species Schizothorax lantsangensis. The sequence goes on along the minus strand of CM049855.1, from coordinate 27,796,787 downwards.
ATCAGCTCAATCGGTGATTGTTGTAAAGTGCCCTCTTTACTGTTGCTAAATTGCGGGACATGTTTGATAATAAAACGTTGAAAGTACAATCCGCGCGAGAGACGCTTCTCCCCAGGCTGAAATGTGTGTGTGTGTGTGTGTGTGCGCGCGCGCGCGTGTGTGTGTGTGTGTGCGCGCGCGCGCGCGCGCGTGTGTGTGTGTGTGTGCGCGCGCGTGTGTGTGCGCGCGTGTGTGTGTGTGCGTGTGTGTGTGCCTGCGCGGAGCGCTCCAAACAGACAGGCAAATTACAGTTTGAGCTTCGGGCGTCCAAACGATCAAATACACACAAAATATGTCACAATTGCCAGCTACGAGAGTATTCACTTAAACAGTTTGTCTTAAGTGGACCAGAACTGTTCGGAGAAAATCCGATGTGTCAATATATTGCCTTAAAGTGACAGACTGGCGCTTCAATGTTAATCAAAGAACAAAATGCAAAGAGAAAATCCCCCACAGCTCTTAATCTGAATAACGTTATAGCTTTAATAAGCATTAATCTATCAATACATACAGTGAAAACTATGCAGTGTTCATTTACATTTGATTACTTTTAGATTTCTTTTGTAGGCTATTACTTGCCTGAACAGTAATGTTAGTAGACCTTCATGGAAAAATGAAAGCACTGTTTATTTCATTTCATTTGTATATTTGTTTTATTATATTTGTCAGTTTGTTTTTACTCTGTTTCTTTGTTCATGTTCTTACTGTATCTTATCTTATGTATATAAAACACTAAAAATGCCTGCATGCACTGGTGCATTTACAAATTGATGTTTTATATTCATTTAATTAAATATTTATTTTACATTTCAGAATATAAAGTAATGTTAATTCAGCTCCTAATTTGTTATAATATATATATATATATACAGTATAACAAAAAGTACCGATAAGAATACCGTTAAAGTACCGGACCGATAAGCAGTATCGATAAGAGTAGTAATACCGTTAAAACCTTAACGATACCCATCCCTAGTCATAACTGGTAATATTATTCCCTCCCCCCCATTCCCTTTACAGTGGGGAACGAGGCAGGGGTGTCCGCTTTCCCCCTTATTGTTTTGTCCATCTCTTGAACCCTTAGCGCAAGCATCAGGAAATCTGAAGTATCGATTAAGATTCATGATCATAATCATAATATTTCATTATACGCTGATGATATTATTCTATATTTAAACCACTTTGATGTTTCAGTCTCTAGTATAATTAAGGAATTTGATCATTTTAGTAGCCTATCAGGATATAAAATAAATTGGAGCAAATCTGCTTCAATGCCAATTAACAATGTTAAGGTTAATTCTTCTATTCCCTCATTTATCCCTATTAAGGAATCTTTCATCTATTTGGGCATTACCATATATAAAAACATTCATAAGATTGCCAGAGACTATTTTAATAACATTTTAGTTAAGGTCAAAAATGACATTCAAAGATGGAAGAATCTTAAAGTCTCTCTCCAAGGAAGAATCTCCACTGTTAAGATGAATTTATTACCTCGATTTAATTTTTTTTTCTCTATGCTACCACTTTCTCCTCCTCCAGGTTACTTTAAGGAGATCAACTCCATAATTTCTAAGTTTATCTGGAATGATAAAAGTCCCAGAATTAAACTTACCACATTACAACATCCTAATAGCGCAGGAGGACTGGCTGTACCAAATTTTGAATTATATTATTGGTCGTTCCAGCTTAAGGCTCTTCATAATTGGGTTGATCCTCAATCTACAGTTTCATGGAGAGTGATTGAAGCTGACAAGGTTAAACCAAATAGACTTCAAGATATTTTATTTACTGGCACAGGAAAAAAAGGGGATAATTATAAATTTGGTCCGGTTGTGGCTAACTCTATTAAAATCTGGAAAACGGTTGAACATCGGATAGGTGGACACTTCAAATTTTGTAACAGTACTCCTTTATGGAACAATTTTAATTTTGTATGCGGAAATCGTCCATTTGTCCAATCCTCTTGGTCTTCTTTAGGTGTAAACACGTGCGGTGATATATATGATAACCAGGGCCTCTGTTCATTTCAGACATTAAGAACCAAATTTTGTCTACCAGCATCCGCATATTTTGTCTTTCTTCAATTACGTTCTGCTCTCAAAGCGTATAGCGTTCCGTGGGCATCTTCTATTTCCTCTCATCCTATGCGGGACTGGATTGCACCATCTGCTGGTCGGCCATCTGTTTCCTTAATATATAATAAAATTATTGATTGCGTTACAAAACCTCTTTCTATTAAAACTACTTGGAATAGGGAATTATCGGACCTTAATTTATCTGTCGACTGGGAGAGAGTGTGGTCTAATCTCAGTTTAACATCTAAAAATCTGGCTCATCGTCTTATTCACTTCAAAGTCATTCATAGAGCATACATAACTCCTTACAAAAGATTTAAAATGAAACTAGTCAAATTTGAACTGCCATATATGTACCACTACATCATCAGGCACTTTTCTGCATATGTTTTGGGAATGTCCTGTCGTCATCAGTCTATGGACACATGTAAACCTGGTTTTGTCATCATTACTGCGAATTGATTGGTTTGTTAACCCAAGTTTGTGTCTTCTTAATGATGATTCTGGTCTCTGTATTAGTTCAATGCAAAAGAGAATGTTGTTTGCTGGTTTTACAGCTGCGAAGACGACAATAATACAGAACTGGTTTACACCACACATGTGTAGAAAAACATTGGATCCGTAGCCTCCTGCAAATAGTGACGTGTGAATGTGCAACGGCGCGAGTCGGTGGAGCCAGGCCTTCGACCATTGATGCTTCGACCATTGATCCTTTTGACCATTGATGCTTGCCAGTGTTTTTTATTGGATATACGTGATTGTATAAAGGAGTGACTTTTGACACGCTTTATAAATGAGGCCCCAGGACACTCCACTGACCACAATGCAACCTGATTGTATGGAAGCCCGTTTCCGCCACCTTGAGAAAAAAATATTATTCTTTAAGTCATAATAATGAGAAACTTTCTCATAATAATTAGGGCTGTGTATTGGCAAGAATCTGGCGATACGATACGCATCACGATACAGGGGTTGCGATACGATATATTGCGATACATTGTGATACTGTAAGCAAGGCGATATATTGGGATATTTCTTATTTTAGGAATAGGATATAAATTACATCTGCTTAATATTAATGAAAAATAAAGTGCTTGCTGGATTCTTAATGAAAACAAAACAAATGTAAAACAAAATAAATACAGATGTTGAACATTCTCATAACCTTTCAACTTGGATTTCACAGGTTTTTCAGTTTGTGTTTATGTTCCGCGTGGAATCGCCGAGACTGCGACGTGAGCACCACCCCAACTACACAAAACACCCCCGACACGAGAGAAAGCTGCAGCCGCGCAGCGACCCTGCCGCCCGCCGTCCGTAGCCCGCCGCGCGAAGGCTTTTCACACGGGACGCGGCAAGACCGGAGCGGACGTTACCACAAAAGCCCAAATGACGCCACACTTCAGCTTTGTACACCGAAACAAAAGCTGGAACAATTCTTTCATCCTCCATTACTGGCAGCGAACGATATTAACGCTAACATTAGTGGTGTGCTCTAATGCTAGTATCTCCTGTCACTGTTTAAGTTCAGAGATGAAGACTGCCATCTAGAGGTAGGATATGAACTCAAAACGAAACAACTGACATGAATCCTGTATGAATTTTTTTTTTTAAATATCGATATTCTGTTTTTGAGAATCGATACAGTAGTATCGCCAAACAAAATATTGCGATACTCACGTGTATCGATATTTTCTTACACCCCTAATAATAATGACTTATTTTCTCATAATGAGAAACTTTCTCATAATAATGACTTAGTTTATCGTAATAATGACTTAGTTTCTCGTAATAATGACTTACTCCTATTAAAAAACAAAAAAAACCAATGACTTGCTCTACGCATGCGCAATGCAAGAGTGACGGCACGCTAGCGACATCTGCTGGTCAAAGCCATGCAGGAACACCGCAAACATTGCTTGTTCTGTAATCTAAAACTGTATAATCTATCTTTAAATGACGATTTCAGATAAATTATCTGCATGTAGTCTTTTGATAATTTGTAGCACGTACCAGCAAGTTACTCTGCCAGATAGTTATGGCTTCAAACATTCCAGACTAATATTTCAATTAAGAAATACAGGCATTTTATGAAGAAATGAAAGCCATTACGCATATAAACTTAATTTATAGATGTCCATTTCATTGATCTATTAGTTTTATTAGCTGTCCCTTTTATGCATCACATGCTTCGTACAGTAAGCCATCTCATTTCAAAAGCACAAAGCATCGTTGTTCGTTACCACGGCAACCGCTTGGTCTTCAGCATCCCACGCCGCTTCTTGCAGGGCAAACGCTTAACGTGAAAAATGCTTAACGTGGCTTGAAGTACAAAGACAGATTGAACCAAATTCAGTACACAACTTAATGACATGCATACTGTATATACAGGCATTCAGGTGGACCAAAAATATGAATGCAACGCAAAACAGCAACGCTTATGCAGCATTTTCTATAACGGTTTTCTAAAGGAAAACGCTTAACATGCAAGTTTGGGTGTTGTGTTCAAATTCTGGGTTCTTATGCTTGCCTGTATGCATGATCAATAGTATTGTATCCTGAATTAGTCATTGTACTTTAAGCCACATTAAGCATTTTTCACGTTCACATGTCCTGCAAGAAGCGGTGTGGGATGCTGAAGACCAAGCGGTTGCCGTGGTAACGAACAACTACGCTTTGTGCTAGCGAGATGAGATTGGGCTACTGTATAAACATTGTGGGCTTAAGCATGTGATGCATGAAAGTGACAGCTAATAAAAACTAACAAATCATCGAAATGAACATCTATTCGTTAAGTTTGTGTAATGGCTTTCATTTCTTCATAAAATGCGTGTGATTTTTGTTGGAATATATTCCTCTATATCTGAAGCCATGAACTTCATTGTCTGGCAGAGTAACTTGCTGGTACGTGCTACAAATTATCAAAAGACTACATGCAGATAATTTATCTGAAATCGTCATTTAAAATAGATTATACAGTTTTAGATTACAGAACAAGCAATGTTTGTGGTGTTCCTGCATGGCTTTGACCAGCAGATGTCGCTAGCGTGCCGTCACTCTTGCATTGCGCATGCGTAAAGTTTTTTTTTTTTTAGTAAGTCATTATTACAAGAAGTCATAACGAGAAAGTTTCTCATTACGAGAAATTAAGTCATTATGACGAGAAACTAAGTCATTATTATGAGAAAGTTTCTCATTATTACGAGAAATTCTCATTATTACGAGAAACGAAGTCATTATTATGAGAAATTTTCTCATTATTATGAGAAAGTTTCTCAATATAACGAGATACTAAGTCATTATTATGAGAAAGTATCTCATTATTATGACTTACAGAATTATATTTTTTCTCAAGGTGGCGGAAACGGGCTTCCATATGATTGTGACATCATCGCAGATTGCATTTAATTTATCCCCACCCCAAACTATATAATATATAAATTATTATTTTAAACATTTATAACAGCCCAAGCATACCTATATACATATAGAATGCTGCACCAAACAAATTTGTAAGGGAAAAAAATTTAAACAATAAACGAACTCCATAGCAGATTCTAAGTGATGAAGGGCTTAGGACGTTCCAGTTCAGCCCATTGCAAGGGTTCCACCAAAAGTGGGCACTCATGCAATGTAATCAATGATGTACATCCGAGTAAACGAGACTGAGGGAAGTTTGCGAGTGAAGGGCATAAAAAAAAATGAACTGGAACGCAGCTATATAAGACCTTGATTAGCTTGTTCAGGTGTGTTTGATTAGGGTTGGAGATGAACTCTGCAGAACAATGGATCTCACGGGCCAGAGTTGAGAACCCCTGCTCTAGATCCTATAGTGGAGTGGTTCTCAATTACAGTCCTCTCATAAAACCGTTCTGCATATTTTGCATGTCTCTCTTCAGGGGCGGAGCCAGACATTATAAACATTCGGGGCTTAGCCCAAATGTTGTTGCCCCCCCCCCAAAATTCTTCAAAATATATTCTTTTTAGTTCAGTAGAAGAACAACTTTTTTAGCTGATAAATGTGTTTAAGTAGAAACATGCAGTAATGGGGTGGTCTAACTGCAAGACAAGGATGTCCAACAATACCATTTAAATATGGGCTTCAGTTTTCTTAAGTGAATACATGAGGCCAACAGAAGAATATTTACTGTATTTCTTAAGGGAGTAACATAAAAAGATAAACACTGGCATACAGGGTGGTACGCAGGTTTTTATAAATAGAGGTCCAAAAATGTAGATTGGTAGGGGGGTTCGGGGGCATGCTCCCCCGAGAAAATTTATATTTTCCTGACTTAAATGTGTGCATTTTAAGATGTTTTAAGGCTCATAAATTGGATAATAATATAGGTTTAAAACCAAGTCAGTGGGCAGTAGAAGCATACATTATTTTTCAAGATAACAGATTCTTAAACATGAGAATCAGATTAAATGTTGCAATGGATGATCCACACTACAAACTGTAAATAGAGAATATATAGTTTGTTTATGTTTATGAATTTAATAAAATCAAGTTATAATTATCATGGTAGCCTTCAGTAAAATCAAGTGTCTAAAATGATTAAACATGAATATTATTTTTTACATGTTTAATTCACACTAACAGAAATTCATCTTTTCCAATAAGTTTAAACTGATTCTTACATTTTATGGGCATTTTTACCTTTATAAAGCCTTTTTTTTTTTTTTATAAAAGTGTCCATTATCTTTTGAGTCAAATTCTTACATTTAATCAGTGAATTAGAATAATAAGACATTTGGGCTTTTACCAAGCAAATCAAATCAACACAGAAGCTGGTCTGAAGTGGCATTTAGATGTGTTTAATGCAAGACATGAATGCATTTAACTGCAATTACAAATGCATAAATAATGTTTTATGTATTATACATAAAACGTTAAATACTATTATTTGAATTGAGTTAAACATGAAAAAATCTAAATGTGAAATTAATAGGTGGCAGCAAATCACTGTTAATAATAAGTGAGTCACTGATTGAACCGAATCATTTAAACGATTGATTCATTCAGGAACGAAGTACCGTCTGTTGCTCAGAGACACAAAACAGTGCTGTGGCTGTGTTTGAAATGATTTTTTGCTGGTGAAATAGAGCAAGAACAGCCAATATGGTGTCTAAAACATAAGTCTTGATATTAAATTATTATTAATCGAACAGTTGTATAAAATCAATATCACATTTGTAATCATGCTGATTTTTTAAGAAAAAAATGGCACTCTTCATGAGATATTTATTAACAATATGAAATATGAATATATACATTTTCTGCCCCCTTATCTTGAATTATGTGATCATTCTTAATGCATATTATTAATAGTCTGAATCATGCAGTGACAGAACGCACTCTAGCTTTAAATGCGTAAACGCACGAAGTTAGTCTAGCTTCATCAAGTAGTCACGCATGTGTGCACTCTTTAGGTGTGTTTTATTTGTTTTTTTGCCATATACTCGATAAAATTGATGTCTCGCGAGTTCAGTATTTGCTCTGAACATGTGCAGATTTGGCTTGCATGAACTTGCCCAAGACATTAATGAACATAACTTACAAAAAGTAACCCGCTAGGTAAAACAGCTTGAAGTGAATGGGATGAGAGGAGTGACGTGCTGAGTGATTGACAGGAGGCGTGTGGGAGAGAAAGCGCAGCTGATGATATCGTTTTATCGATCCTGCGGGAACGCGGCATTGAACCGTTTTAAATATTTCTGTATAATATGTGATAAACTATATTTTTGACAAAACTATTAACAAACCCAAAAGATTCGGGGCTTTTGAAAAAACATTCGGGGCTCGAGCCCCAGAAGCCACCCCCCCGCTCCGCCCGTCTCTCTTATTTAACGCACCTGATTCAGGTAACCAGCTCGTTAGAAGAGAGCTCATGCGCGAACTGTTTTCCTATTGACATTATCCCTACACAGTGCTCTTTGCTCTCTACTCCCTGGGCACATGCAATCAATTAAAGTTTACTTTACTTCGAAACATTCATACATGGATTTGTGCTATGCTATGGCCTGCAACATCTTCACACAGAGAGAAAAAAAAAAAAAAAAAAAAAAAAAAAAAAAAACCTTACTAGAGAAGTGTGAAATGTGACAATATACCTCTGTAAATAAATACAATTTAAATTCATGTCTCGCACACTTTTATCCCCTTTGAATGGACTGTATACGTGCCCTTCGAACGATGTTCCATATGTTCATGGTGGAATATCCTGTGATGTCCACTTCGCAGGGCACTTATGGTCAAATAGAAGAAAAGTCTGAAGTGATGAGAGATACTTACAAAATGTACAGAGCGGTGGTGCGTGAGGACTGGAATTGAGAACAACTGCTAGTGAATTGGCAAATGACAGACCTCTCTCAAATCCTACTTATGTCTAATATTACAAAAAGTTGTATCTGCTTAATTATGCTCCTTTTTGCAGGAAAGCTCTAAACGGTCTAGTTTCTTCATATGTAACTGATCCTCTATCATGCTACAAACCACCATGTTCTTTAAGGTCACAAAACTCTGGACTTTTTATTAGTACTAAAAACAGTTTACCAATGGAGGTAGAACATTTTGCATTTGGCTCTTAAACACTGGACTAGCCTTCCTAAAAATATCTGGGGGTCAGACATACTCTAAATCTAAGTTAAAGAGCCATCTCTTCCAGCCAATCATTCACATAATGCAGTCAAATACTATCTTTATATTGTCATTATGATCACAAGATGTAATCATTGCCAAACATATTCATTATATCTACTTAACTGAAATAACGATGAGCCACATGCATGATCTGTCTCATAGCAGTATACTACTGCCACATGGATAATACTTTGACACACTCATCTGACTAATTAACAGACTACTTGCTGATTGTACCATTGAAAACACTTGCGAAAAGCATTACACTACATACTGAATTCCATTTTATGTGGAACTGTTTTGAAAACTTTTGCTATGATCTTAACACTACAGTTGCCAAGATTAACTACTTATGAAGTGCTGAATACAGCATTCTATTTAGATATATGCTTTTTATTTTGAAACTTTTCAAGTTTCACTGAGCAGTGTAGACCGCACCAATTTTAGAGGAAGTTTTGGTGAAAGTGCAACTCTGAGCTCGCACTTTTTGATTGACAGATCTGATTTAAGAAAGGGAGCACTCTTTGCTCGCTTTCTGTATATAATTTAATCAATTAATATAATATACTAGTAAGAGGAACAATGTGAAGCTGATAATTTAAATCACTGGTTGCTTACATGCTGCAACATTACAGTTGGGTCCATAAAAATTTGCCTGCAAGCAAAAACAAGCCAAAAACAAAAACAAATTTCAAATGGAGAATCCATGGTGAAATAAACCGAACAAACAAACAATGCTCTGAAACATTCATATGGCTGAAAATAAACAGCCACTTTCGTAACATAAGATTTAAAAGGTAATGTTTTTAGTGCAGTGATCCTGTCGAGTATTTTTTCTGCCTGAACACATTAATGCACCAGTGGGTGGGTCTAAGAGGCAATGAAGTAGGTGTTGATCTGTGTTTGTGCAGGCAGGCTTGTGCAGAAATATAAATCTCTATTATATAATAAAAACCTAAATCAAATTAGTTAAAATGGTTCAAGAAAACACTAGTGTGCACTTGTGTGCCTTTTACACATACATGCCAGACACCAGAACCACTTTAAAGATGTGCTGCACATTAGACGAGGGGTTTCCCATGCTGACGTTCAGGGCTCTGTCGATACTGTAGGCCACCTGCCGAAGGTAACGATCTGCATCCTGTCCAAACCCATCATACGGCACATAGATGTATGGGAACACACCATGCAGATGAAGACATGTCTTCTGGCCTAGAAACAAAAGAGAAAGAGAATCAGCATCATCTTAAACAAGTGACAATTTTTTAAATAATAGGTGCTTGGGAGATTTTGTGCACTCTTCTCACATAAGGAGTTGTACTTATGCAGTTTGGTTTGACAGCACAACACTCCACTAAAACAGATTTTTGCTAATGTCATCATTGCTTGATAAATATCCTGCACATTACGATGTTTTAAATTTGTCCTTTTTGCTTTTAAATGCAAAGAAACACCATACATAATAGATCAAGTGACATGTCGATTGCACTTACACTGCAAGACTTAAAGGGGTAATTCACCACTGGCAAGTTGGGCTTAAATAAAACTTTGCTGTCTAAGCAGTAAAAACGAGAACATTTTTTAAAATCTGTTCTATATAAAAAAAAAAAATTTAAAAAAAAGAGAAAATAGAAAAGGGACTGTGATGTTCCCTTGTGCCAAAAACTTTAACATCCATAATGCAGTTTTTATTTTGGCAAAATGCAAAAGCTCAGTTTGTAGATTTAACAAAACCCCTGGAACTTGACTCGTTTTGTGGACAAATAAAGGGGTGTGCACAAATAGTCGATTATTGCGATATTCCATCAAGGAAGATTACGAAATTCCCAAAACCTGAGCTTCAACTTAAAAGCATGGTTTCCAAACTACTTTAAAGACAGTAGACTTTTTGTCCATTAGGTCTGCAACAAACTTTTATTTTGATAATGGATGATTAGTTGACTAATATTCGATTATTTCACAGATTAATGAGTAAGCTTTGATCAATTATTCAGCTTTTACAATTAGTTAAAATATTGAGTTATACATATTCTAACTAGTTAAAAATGCTATCACTTTAGCTAAACAATTATATTAATATTGAATAACCACAATAATTTTTTACAATATAAATAAATATATTTGGAACACAAATGTCAGACAGAGAGACACTCATTAATTTAATTGTATGAAAAACCATGACCATTTAAACTGTATGAAAAAGCAACTCATTCTGCCTAACATCTTTTGTAAGTCATATGGATATGGAACAAAATAATGGCAAGTTATAAGGCATTATTTTTGAATAAATTATTTTATTCACAACATTAGCTCTCGTAAAACACCTTATATTGTTATAAAAATCAAAACAGTATTGAGCTAGATTAGCAAGCTTTAATCTCTGCAAACCAAACCATCACTTTAAATGTAATTAGGTTATACATTTTTTTTGCATTCACTAATAAAAAGATTTAACATTAGCTAGCTCAACACTGGAGAGCTGCTTAATAACAGGAAGTCAAGTTGTAATTCTAAGGGTGCTTTCACACTAGCAATTCGGGTTCGATTGACATCAGATTTCAGTACGTTCGGATGATATGAATGCTGTCTTCCGAACTTGGGTGCACACCCACGAACCATACCCAAGTCCGCTTAAAAGGGGTGGTCTGGGGTATGGTTCAAGTGAACTCCAATACGGTTTGCTGCTGATATAAATGCAACAGTACCAAATCGCAGAAGTGAACTGCTATTAAATTACGTTTTATTTGATAATGTATGTTTGTGTGTGTGTTTCACTCACTTTCCTGATGAGTGTCTGAGACACTGTAAGCAGAGAGCTAATATACATTTCTGTTCACCTTCAGCATTCTTTAGAGCATTTGTAGTACATTCATAAGACTGGCGTAAGTGCCATAATGTTCTGAAGCTTTGGAAACAAAACCAACGGTTCAAAAACAAACGTAAAAAGTGAAGAGAGCAATGCTATGCATTTTGCCGCGCCGTCATTACTATGCAACAGGGTAAACGGCTGCTGTCTTGATGCAAGCGAATCGCGGTTCAGACCAAAATAAAATAATATGAATGCAGTCCAGTGAGGGCAGGGGGAGCACTCAAACTCCAGTTCAGACCAAGTGTGAAAGCACCTTAACTGAAAGCGACATTGATTTAAATCAAGCAGCTTTACAAAATTAAACATGGAAAAAAACAATCTAATGTATATAGTACTATATAAATAAAAGTGTGCCGATTGCAGTTCTTGTACAAACATATTCACTTCGCCATGATCAGATGCTTTCTGAACTGCATTTTCTCACCACTGGCGAGGTGAATTACGGTCTTGAGCTGCAGCACCACACTGGTCAAACCACGTTATTGCTGGCCCTTACTCGACAACAAAAATATTTGCTAACAATTTGTTTTGTCAACGATATTGATAAAGTCGAATATTCATTTCAGCTCTAGTCTCCATTGCGTTTGACAGTTGGATAGCATTAACTACAGAGTCCTATGTCACAATAATAAGGTGTCATTTTATTGCTGATGGTAAGGTGAACAGTTATGTACTGCAAGCCCGAGCATTGGAAGAGCGACACTCCGCTGCCAGCCAGGCAGGTCATTTGATAATGTCTGTATGCCTGACAATGCTATTAATATGGTAGCTGCAAACAAAGATGTGAACTGCGAATCTGTACACACATGCTACAATTGGCCATCAATGACGAATTTAAAGCTGCAAGCATAAATAGGCTCATTGGTGCATGTAGTAAACTTGTACGACACATCCATCCTAGTATGATTGCAACCCTTCCTGCCTTACCACCAACGCGTGCGTTCTCATTTAAACTCACCTGTTAAGGCTCAATAATAAGGACTGAACAAAGGCCCAGTGCAAGTGTAAAAGACGACCAAGACAGTTGACCGAACTGTTGAGCACTGTGTGAAGTTTCAAAGCAGCGGGCATCGCAGACAGCATGTGAATACTTATTTGAATTAACTGAATTTCAGATAAATTTTAATGTTATATATTTTGGTTGCATTTGTGAGTTAATAAAAGTGTAGATGGTAGTGTAAAAAAGGTACATAATATAATATCGATCAATATACTCCCGAATCAAATCGTATCATAGAATTTTTTGAAGTATCGCAAATAAAGTATCTCTGCTCTAGAACAGGGGTTCTCAACACTGACCCTGGAGCCTAATCCTAAATCAAACACACCTCAGGTCATCACTCATCTGTTCTTTAGACACCAAGACAAAGACGGTAGTGGGGTGCTCCTTGAACAGGGTAGAGAATTACTGCAAGAAGACAACTTCAGGCTTTACTGACATTTTCATGAACCATAAATACATGAATACACACACAGAGCAAAATCCACAGGGTAGAACAAGCTTACTCGGATACATCCCAGCAACATATGAGCAACTGTAGTTGCTAGGCAACCAGACCAGCCACAGCACTGTTCTAAAAGAGATTGTGCAAATACTAAATTGAGTTGTCTTTTGTATCTTGCACTTGTTTTGCACTTGCTTTTCATATCTTGTAATCACTTTCAAATGCAAAGATGATGTGAAGCCATCTGGGCATTGTATTGAAAGCCCTGATAAACTACTGTTGAGTGACTTCTTCCCTGAGAGACTGATATTATTGTTTGTTAGTGATAAAGGAGGCATTATCTTGATAAATAAAAATTACCATAATATATTTAGAGATTTAGGAAGTAGAGCTGAAATATTGGCTTCTCTGAAAACAATGCTACAGCCAGTATATTCTACACTGAAATATCCACCCAGGGCAGAATGTCTTTTTGTGATCACCTTTGTAATCCCGCCTACTGCCAATGTTGCAAGTTGGCAGCAAACAAAATGTGCTGCAGCCATAAAACCTGCATTGGAAGTAGGGATGTCAATTTTCAATCATTTCCATAATCGATCGTCGTTTAAAATAACGATCAATTAATCGTTACCCTTAACTACTGCAAAATGCGTCTATTGCAGTGGCATATAGTCACCGGCATGACATGATGTGCAAATGCCACTCAAAACGCCAGCTTCCTCACCCGAATGAAAAGGGTTTTTAGTCTTAATAAAAGGCTAGTAGCAGGATGGTAAAATGAATGGATGTGATTACGATCATTTGATAAAAGGAAGAGAGCGCGCCATAGTTACACACGGGATCATTATACTTTACATCAGGCCCGGCTTAGAGCTGCACGATTAATCGTTAAAAGATCGCGATCTCGATTCAAATACCCACACGATCTAATTTCTGAATGACAACGATTTGCCCGTGTCTATTAAAACTTTGAAAAAATCATACCGGAACATTCAAATCTGCATTCGCGCTGCTGCTGATCCAGAGAGCAGACAGTTAACATGTTTAGGTAAGAAAAAGCTTCACAAACAGTCTTTTCAACTACACAGTATTATTTCTGTCTTACAGTCATTCATAGAAATACTGGGATAAAAGTTTATAGTTCGGCTACAAACATTGATGTCTATGATAGCGATCAAAATAGAGCCACTCATCTTTTGAAAGCAACTGGCGCTTCAAATAACGTTTGTGTCGATTGCATCATTTCGCCACTAGGTGGCGACAAGTGACTGTTAAAAAATGTATTTATTGAATCATTCATTCGAGATTTGTTCAAAAACACTGATTCATCCATTAATGAAACAAGTGAGGTATGAGTGAGTCATCGAATCATTAATACAAACCAATTTTTCATCATTTTAATTCTAAAAGTTGGTGTATTAAATACACTATATTTTAAATACATATACCCCGGGTTTCACAGACAAGGCTTAAGCCTAGTCCTAGACAAAAATGTAAATCTGAGCTGTTTCAACTGAAAGAAACTCGCATTGACTGATCTTAAAATATATCAGTGCCTTTGTTTTGTCTCAAGATGCACACCAGTAATGTTTTTTTCTAAGCACGTTTATAAAAATTGCTTAAATGTCTTAATTGAACTATGATCTAATCCTGGCTTAGTCTAAGCCCCGTCTGTGAAACCAGGCCATACTGTATTATATATTAAAATGTTTAATAATTCATTTAAATTAAACACTTTTAAATAGACTGCAGCAATTAATATTTTGTCACATTATTTTGTTTAGTTCAGAATAATTTTTGTTGGCGAAATAGAGCAAAAACAGGCAATATGGTGTCTAAAACGTAAGTCTCTTAATTAACTTTACATTTATAGAACTGTTGTAAAAAATCAATTACATTTGTAATCATGGTTATTTTTTCGAGAAAAAGAACAAACGTGATGTCCACACACTGATATAACTGCTCCATAAAAGTATTTATTGCAACATTCTTCGTGTGAAATTGATTAACTGTATGAAGTGGTATAAATTTTCTGCCCCCATGTCTTGAATATTGTGATCATTCTTAATGCATTTTATTAGACTGCGCTCTAGTCTAGTCTTTATGTAATGTACGCATGCGCTCTCTGGGGGTGTTTTAAATGCTTTTTGCAAAATACTCTTTGATAATGTCAAATCGCTGAGGCATCTCAGATGAGAAGATCGGTTATCTTGGCTTTTAATCCTTGCAGCACCAAATCATAATTAATATGGTAATTATTTTACAACTTCTGTTATTGGAAAAATGCCACATCGAAAGTGAAAGTGAAAGGCGCGAGCGCTCATTCAAAAGGATTTCAATTCCGCGCATATTGATAGTGGCTCCCTGATGCGCGAAAATACAGTATTAGCACGTATGTGGGTGTGGGCGGTAAGAAAGCGAAAAATAAAAAATATATGACCCTCAATTGAATATCACAACATTGGCTGTTATGTGTGGGGCCAGGGTGGGCCAAGCTTCTGATTGGGTGGGCCAGGCCCACCCTGGCCCCCCCCCGTGGAGCCGGGCCTGCTTTACATGCCGTTTCATATCCTGTCACGGAGACCACTGAATGCGCCTTTTTAAATGTTTTTTTTTTAAAACATCATAGCAATGTTTGCAATTGACAATATCGGGATTTAAAATAAAATGATCCCAAACGCAAGTACGGCACGTGCGGTCAGTGATCTGCTTCCAGAACCACCGGCGTTGCTACGGCAAAACACACTGTTACCCATTTGAAACATTTTAATGTGAGTATTATGACACAAGTGAGGTACAAAGATTTGTTAATAAGAGAAATAATTGGTTAGCAGGCAAATGCTACATCGCGAACATGCTTTTTGATTCATGCCGAGCGCATACATTTAAATCAAGCCATATGCGGCTTTGTGTTTTGTTTTTCCAGATGGCCACGAATTTAATATTTATCGTTTCTTTTCCCAAATCCTCACCGTCTCACCCTCTAGATTCGCAGGTTTATTTTATTGTTCACTTTTAATCACTGTTTTCGCATCTCTTACTGTGGTAAACGTGTGGGGGGAAATGAAAGATTTCGTGGCCATGAATTAAGAATTCGTTACGATGACTTAAATTGTTCCCGCATTTAAGTTAAATCATGGGTTTTCTAGGAAACAAATTAATGAAACATGGACAGCTGCCACAAATTAATATGTTGTAGGAACAAGTTGTATGAATGAATAGACTGTCCTGCTCGCGTGCGCAGCCCTGTCAAAGCGAAGTGCCAGATATGCAACAATTATCTAGTGAAATTATAATTGAACATGACTTACTACATTTCAATACAAAAGAACTTTGTACTGTATCTGTTTTAATGTACTTTTAAAGTTTGGATCATTAAAAGCGTAGTTTGTACATTAGTAAATTATTTTCTTGTAAGATCCAGCCCCTTCACCGTCACTCACAGCCGTTTGCACGTGTTTTGCGCATGAGCCGCACTCAACTGCTTAAATCGACCATCGATAGCTTTTATCGAGTACATCTCTTATCGACAATTAATCGATCGTCGATTAATCGTTGACATCCCTAATTGGAAGCATTAAAAATGCTGCATTAAAAACCTGATTCTACCCGATTTAAAAAAAGCCTCATTGGGCAACTATCACTCAGACACAGATCGGTAATGATTTATGCAATTTCTATCAAAGTGAGCCTGATGTTATTGGGGCATAGAAAGTAGCCACACCAACTATAGAGTGTATATTTGCAGAGCAGTGGGATTTTGTTCTTGAAATAATGGGTTTAGGTTAGGCTACCATTACCATACATATCCAGCAATGCATCTAACTGGACTATATTATACATCTTAACATGACATTACTTATTAACTGTGCTCATAAGATTACATACCCCTTGCTGAATATGCAAATATGTTAATAATTTAAACTAAATAAGAGGAATCATGAAAATAACATGTTATTTTTATTTAGTACTCTCCTGGGGTCCGTTCTTCGTACCTCGCTTAATACATCTGAGATGATTTGAAAGATGCCAGATCTTCTAATCCTGATAATTTACCTCTGGCTAATTTGGTTCTTCAAACGAATTTGCGTATTAGATTAAAAAATCTGGATTAAGTTGTCTAAGATTACTGCGCGTTCTCGTGTTCCCTGAAAAGGGCAGATGTATCGATACTCGAAACCACGATCAGCAATGCAGCGATTGGCTGGCGGCAAGACAGCAACGTAATGACATCATATCATTAAAAAAGACACCTGACGAAAAACTTGACAAATTTCTGGTACTAAATTTGACAAAAAACAAAGTGAACAAAACTAAATATATAGATAAAAATAGATAATTGAGATGTAAATAGATAAAATGTGCACTGTTTTTAATTTATTTGTAATTTTTTTACATGATTCCCAATTATTTATATTTATGACTTCTAGTATTTGTACAGGCTTTACATTTTTTATTTCAATGTTATAATTAGCAATTCATTTAATTTTATCTTTGAAGCAGATTTGTTACGTGACAACATTAATTAAAGTTTCTTAGAGTTATCTGCATCTCCTGCGCTCCATCAAGCCACTCCCATAATATCTGTCACCACTCAAATTAATGCACAGCTCAGATTAACTGTATAGCATGTGTGTAAGACTCCAATACAGTTATAAAGTAATTATTTCATCATTAATAAATCTTTCATTGAGTAAAACTGGCTGTGTCTATAGTATTATAGACTACACAACATTGTCATTTTCTTAAATTAAATGGTTATTATTTTAAATTATTGTCCCTGGACCAGTAGGGTACTCTTGTAATAAAGTAGCGGTGGCTGGGGCAGATATTAAGTATCAATTCTGCTTAAAAAGAAGCAATCTAATCCTGTTTACATTAAATAAGCCTGCTCCCGAGCAGGTTTAATCTTACGGACCTGTTGCTATGACAGCAAGTCCAGGATGAGCTCCGACGAACCAAATGATCCAAGATCAATCGAAATCGGCAACAATCAAATCCAGCTAACCGAGTTAGCGACGTACGAAGAACGGACCCCTGAATAAGCCATTTTCCATAACAGAGGTTTATATATACACTCCACAAGACAAAATAACTGAATTCATAAAAAATTACCCAGTTCAAAAGTTTACATGCCCTTGAATCTTAATAATCTGAGTTGGTTCCTGGATGACCCACGACTGTTTTTCTGTGTTGTGATAGTCGTTTAGGAGTCCCTTGTTGGTCCTGGGCAGTTCAACTGCCTGCTGTTCTTCAGAAAAATCCTCCAGCTCCAGCACATTCTTTGGTTTTCCAGCATCTTCTGCATATTTGAACCCTTTCCAACAGTGACTGTATGATTTTGAGATCCATCTTTTCACATGGAGGACAATTGGGGGACTCATACATAACCATTATATAAGGTGAAAACATTTACTGATGCTCAAGGCGGCAACACAATGCATTAAGAGCTGGGGGGGGGTTCTGACCAACAAGGGACTCATCACAAAACAGAAAGACAGTCGGGTATCATCCAGGAAGTGACACACAGTATTAAGATTCAAGGGTATGTAAACTTTTGAACGGGGACATTTTTAGGTTTTGTCTTGTGGAGAATATAAACATCTGTTGTGTGAAATAGCTTATTCAGGACAGTTTTAAATAAACAATAACATGCGATTTTCATGATCCCTCTTATTTTGTTAAAATTATTAACATTTTGCATCTTCTGCAAGGGGCATGTAAATTTATGAGCACAACTGTATATAAAACAAAAAACATTTCATCATACAGTGAAAGTCTGCAAAGCTGCATTATTAACATATGCGTGTATGTACAGCTGGCTAATGACAGATCTGTAAACTTGGTCTATGAAAAAGGTGTTTAATGTGTTGGAACTAGATTTGAGAAAGAAACACTTGGCATTGCTCAAGGATCTGGTGAGAGATTGTTTGTAAAGAGCGGCTTTTGTTTGACAAGAGTGCTGAAAGGCTGAAAAGTAGGCTGTGGACAAAAGCATTATATGGAAATGGTTTGGCCATGTTTTATGCAAGCGACTAATATACTGTATAGGCCTAATAGTCCAAATTCTCTTAACATTAGAAAAACATTAAGAACAAATTCATGTGTACACACACGTTGTGGCTTAGGCGGAAAGCTTTTGTGAGAATTTTATTTGAGAATTTTTTGAGAATCTACGCATATAATTCAAGGCATTAATGTTTGCCTACAAACCACCAATGGCTCTGCACCCCTTTACCTAAATTCATTACTTCAGACTTGTTACATGTATTGTTACTTGTTACATTACATGTGCCCTCTAGAAGCTTGTGTTCTGCAAGTGAACGTCGCTTTATTGTGCGATCACAAGAGGCACAAAATCATTTTCACAGACTTTTAAATTAAATGTTCCCTCCTGGAATGACCTGCCCAACTCAATCCGAGCAGCATCTTCAAGAATCGGCTAAAACGCATCTCTTCCATCTTTATTTGACCCTCTAACTCTAGCAATCTCTATTCTAATTCCATTCTTAAAAAAGAAAAAAAACTCGTCCCTTTTAGACTTGCACTTTATTCATTTACTGCTTGTTTTCTTTAAATGGGTCATATGATGCAATTTCAAGTTTCTTTCTCTTTGGAGTGTTACAAGCTGTTTGTGCATAGATGAGATCCCTAAAGTAGCAAAGACTAAAGTCACAAACACAGAGATATTCTTTATAAAAGTTAAGACTCTACCACGCCCCCCTAAAACGGCTCATTTAAACACGACCCCACATGTCTACGTCACGATGTGGAAATATTTGCGTAAATCCGCCCAAATGTTCACACAAGAAAGAAGGTGTGGTTTCAACCACAGTAGTGTTGATTCACCCATGTCAGAGAGAGACGCTGTGTGTTTCTATGCGAAAGCAAAAGCACTTTATTTGGCCTTCCGAAAGTAGATGCAATTAGGAATCATTGGTTAAGATTTGTTTACAACACAACCCAAATGTTCGAATTTGTGCAACACATTTTATGGACGACAGTTTCGTGAACCTAGTAGAGTACAAGGCCAGCTATGCACGAGGGCCATAAAAAATAAATTAAAAAAAAAGGGTAAATTCCGACTTTGCCATGACAATCTGGAGCTTCTGAATCAGCAACTGTAAGTATGTCTTGTTATTAGTTGAAGTATTTGCTATTGACTGTTCAAATGCGGAATTTTGCACGTAACGCGTTGTGTGTGTGTGTGTGGGGGGGGGGGGGGGGGGGCGCCCCCCACAGGGTCACATCACAGCGGAGTGTACAGCCCGTCAGAAATAGTTTTAACAGTGGCTTGTGTACTGCAAATACATACGAGCATCATCACTGTGTCTGTCATGTGACTCTGTTCCCCTTTCGGGCTTTAAGTATTTGAAAAATAATGTGTTTTTTGAACATTAAAAGCATGTCAACATATTCTGTTACACCAAATAATGATCTTTAAAATGGCATCATATGACCCCTTTAAAAAAAAAAATTAAAAAAAAATTATTTCTAATATTTTTGTATTCTATTCGTTTTCCTTTTATTTATTATTCAATTAACAAAAGCTTGCTCTATTCTTTTTCTATTCCATCCGTTTTTTATTTATTATATAATAAAAAAAATAAAAAAAACTTGCTACGTGTACTGCATTAAGCTAACTGAGACTTGTTATAGCACTTGCATATCATTGCTCTTTTGTTGATTTTGATTGCTTCCATTGTCCTCATTTGTAAGTAGCTTTGGATAAAAGCATCTGCTAAATGACTAAATGTAAAATGTAAATTTTAAATGTGCATAGAATTTAATAATATACACAGTTATTAGTGAATGTGACCCCAATTTATTGAAATAAACTCAAAAAGATGAAAGTGATCAGAGTGATCAGAATAGAAATGATCAAAGGAGACACATTCAAAACGCATGTATACCAACCCACGTGAAAAAGAATTCTGACGTAGAATGTCTCTAAGTTCATTGTCTGTATGTTCAAATAAGTACGGCTGGACTAAAAATTGCAAGTTATCCTCTTTGTCGAAATCTTCAGACAGGTTTACGAAGACTTTTATGTACAGTGTATGTATTCTTCTGCTTATAGACAAGGCACAGCACATCCGGGTTCTACATCAGAACACCAGCTCCTGCGTCAGCAGCACCACACACGTGTCACGGTACTCTCATTAACACGTGGCAAAGACTGACACAGAAGAGAAGAAATAGTCGAAGTTGTTGTTTTTGTTTTCTTCGCGCACAAAAAGTATTCTCGTAGCTTCATAAAGTTACGGTTGAACAACTGATGTCACATGGACCATTTTAACGATGTCCTTACTAGGGGGTGTAAGAAAATATCGATACACGAGAGTATCAATATTTAAAAAAAAAAAAAAAAAAATCATACAAGATTCATGGCAGTTGTTTCGTTTTGAGTTTATATCCCAACCGCTAGATAGCAGTTTTCATCTCTGAACTTAGACAGTGACAGGAAATACTCGCATTAGGGCACGTCACTAATGTTAGTGTTAAAGGGATAGTTCACCCAAAAATGAAAATTCGGTCATCATTTACTCACCCTCAAGTAGTTCCAAACCTGTATGAATGTCTTTTTTTCTGCTGAACACAAAGGAAGATATTCTGAAAAATGTGGGAAACAGAGCAGTTCTGGGGCACCATTGACTTCCATAGTATTTTTTTTCCTACTATGGAAGTCAATGGTGCCCCAAAACAGCCTGGTTACAAACTTTCTTCAAAATATCTTCCTTTGTGTTCGGCAGAACAAAGAAATTCATACAGGTTTGGAACTACTTGAGGGTGAGTAAATGACTGAATTTTAATTTTTAGGTGAACTATCCCTTTAAAGGGGTCATATGATGCGATTTCAAGTTTTCCTTTCTCTTTGGAGTGTTACAAGCTATTTGTGCATATATAAGATCCCTGAAGTTGCAAAGACTAAAGTCTCAAAACCAAAGAGATATTCTTTATAAAAGTTAAGACTCTGCCACGACCTCCTAAAACGGCTCATTCAAACACGCCCCCACATGTCTACATCACTGTGTGGGGAGATTTGCATAACACCGCCCAAATGTATACGCAAAGAAAGAAGGCGGAACTATTATTCTCGCTGTAGCATTGTTGCTGCCGCTGGCGCCGTGTCGTGGAGATGCTGTGTTTTGTTGTGAAAGCGAAAGTACTTTGTTTGGGCTTCCAAAAGAGGACACAACTACAAATCAGTGGTTAAGTTGTATTTACAACACTGTTCCTGAACAGATCAACACAAATATTAGAGTGTGCGCAATGTGCAGCACATTTTACGGAGGACTATTTCCTGAACCTGGAAGAGTAGCCTACAATGCTGGCTTGCACAAAGGCTGTTTAAAGTGAAGCAATTCCAACTTTGCAAGGACAGTCTGATGCTTCTGATTCTCAGCCTGTAAGTACGTTTCTGCTACTGACTATTCAAACGCGAGTTTTGAGCTGTGTATGTAGAGCTTGTTTGTCGTTTCTCCGATCACAAATGCAGACATGGTAATGTTTACGCGGTTAAGACAGTACAAGTCATTATAATCAGTAATTATGTCCCCACTGGATGCAACAAATGCCTAGTTTATAATGGTTTTATTGTTTTGGTGTCGTCGCGCCGGGACAAGGAATCACAATACGGTGAAGGGCGTAACATTTCCATCTCACGCTTTAGGTATTCGGCCAATCACAACACACTGGATAGCTGGCCAATCAGAGCACGCCTCGCTTCTCAGAACGATGAGCTTTGTAAAAATTGACGCGTTTCAGAAAGGCGGGGCATAGAGGAGCAACAATAATGTACAGTATGTGGAAAATAATGTGTTTTTTGAACCTTAAACCGCATAAACACATTGCATTACACCAAATACACAAAATAATGTTCTTTTTAGCAACGTCATATGACCCCTTTAATATAGTTCGCTGCCAGTACTGGAGGATGAAATAATTGTTCCAGTTCCTGTTTCAGAGTACAAAGCCGAGGTGTGGCTTTTGTGGTAACGTCCGCCTCGGGACCACAGCGCGGGTGCCACCTCGATTCTGCCGCTTGCCGAGTCCCAAAGCCGGGCGGTAGGGTCGCCGCGCCGCTGCAGCTTTCTCTTGTGTTGGGGGCGTTTTGTGCAGTTAGTCACAAAAGTGCAGTTGTGCAGTTAGTGCAGTTAGCGTTTTGTGCTCACGTCACAGTCTCGGCAATTCCACGCGGAACAACCACAAACTGAAAAAACTGTGAATTTCAAGTTGTACGGTTCTGAGAATGTTCAACATCTATTTTATTTTACAATTGTTTTGTTTTCTTTAGGAATCCTGCAAGCACTTTATTTTTCCATTGATATCAAGATAACATTTTGATCTGAACAAAAAATTACATGACATTGTATGTTACAATTGTAGACTTAAAATGTGAACCTTTTTAGCAGGGTCTAAAAATATACAGTGGGGGAAAAAAAAATTGATCCCCTGCTGATTTTGTACGTTTGCCCACTGACAAAGAAATGATCAGTCTATAATTTTAATGGTAGGTTTATTTGAACAGGATTGTAGACCTACACAAGGCTGGAATGGGCTACAAGACTATCACCAAACAGCTTGGTGAGAAGGTGACAACAGTTGGTGCGATTATTCGCAAATGGAAGAAACAAAATAACTGTCAATCTCCCTCGGACTGGGGCTCCATGCAAGATCTCACCTCGTGGAGTTTCAATGATCATGAGAACGGTGAGGAATCAGCCCAGAACTACACGGGAGGATCTTGTCAATGATCTCAAGGCAGCTGGGACCATAGTCACCAAGAAAACAATTGGTAACTACGCCGTGAAGAACTGATCCTGCAGCGCCCGCAAGGTCCCCCTGCTCAAGAAAACACATGTACAGGCCCGTCTGAAGTTTGCCAATGAACATCTGAATGATTCAGAGGAGAACTGGGTGAAAGTGTTGTGGTCAGATGAGACCAAAATCGAGCTCTTTGACATCAACTCAACTCGCCGTGTTTGGAGGAGGAGGAATGCTGCCTATGACCCCAAGAACACCAAACCCACCATCCAACATGGAGGTGGAAACATTATGCTTTTGGGGGTGTTTTTCTGCTAAGGGACAATGGACAGGGCTATTAATAATCTAAAAAGGAAAGAAAAGGAAAGCCTATTAATAATCTAATGTATAGCACAGTAATGGAGGCAGCAACATATGATAGATAGGACTCCTCTATCATATGTTGCTGCCTTCATTACTGTGCTATACATTTAAAAGAAATGCATTTTAATTTTATAGTTTATAGTTATATAAAAATTAAATTTACTTGTTTTCATTAATGTATTTTACAACAATACAAAGAGCAATGTGTAACATTTTACCAGATTTAGTCCTACACATTAAATTTTATTTGTTCCCCACTAAATGTTATTTCACTAAATGTTTAGATTTTATAAAATTGCGCACTCATGATTTTTCTAGAAATAACTTTTGCTGCTAAATTATCCACTAACCTAGTTTATAATAGTATTTTTGTCATAGTTTATGAGTATATTATTTCATTTGTTATTTTAGTTGTCTATATTTAGTAGATTGTGTTTAACACACAAAAGAGTGACAATCAGGTCAACACAGAGAAGTATAGAAATTCTACATTGATTTAAAAAAAAAAAAAAAAAAAAAAAAAAAAAAAAAACACTGCCAGGGCATTGAAAATGGGTCATGGATGGGTATTCCAGCATGACAACCCAAAACACACCCAAGGCAACAAAGGAGTGGCTTATGAAGAAGCACATTAAGGTCCTGGAGTGGCCTAGCCAGTCTCCAGAGCTTAATCCCATAGAAAATCTGTGGAGGGAGCTGAAGGTTTGAGTTGCCAAACATCAGCATCGAAACCTTAATGACTTGGAGAGGATCTGCAAAGAGGAGTGGGACAAAATCCCTCCTGAGATGTATGCAAACCTGGTGGCCAACTACAAGAAACGCCTGACCTCTGTGATTGCCAACAAGGGTTTTGCCACCAAGTACCAAGTCATGTTTTGCGAAGGGGTCAAATACTTACAGTCATGGCCAAAAATATCAGCACGCTTGGTAAATATGATCAAAGGAGGCTGTGAAAATTTATCTGCATTGTTAATCCTTTTGATCTTTTTTTTTTTTTTTTTTTTTTTTTTTTAAATCACAAAAATCTAACCTTTCATTGGATACGAATTTTAAATGGGGGGGGGGGGATATCATTATGAAATAAATGTCTAATACACATTGGCCACAATTAACGGCACCCTTTTATTCAATACTTTTTGAAACCTCCATTTGCCAGTTTAACGGCTCTAAATGTTCTCTTATAATGCCTGATGAGGTTAGAGAACACCTGACAAGAGATCAGAGACCATTCCTTCATCCAGAATCACTCCAGACCCTTTAGATTCCCAGCTCCATGTTGGTGCTTCTTCTCTTCAGTTCACCCCAGTCATTTTCTATAGAGTTCAGGTCAGAGGACTAGAATGGCCATAGCAGAAGCTTGGTTTTGTGCTCAGTGAACCATTTTTGAGGTTTGTGTTTGGATTATTGTACGGTTGGAAGATCCAAACATGGCCCATTATAAGATTTCTAGTCAGTCACTTATTGATTTTATATCTGTTGGTATTTGATAGAATCCATGATGCCATGTGTCAGTCAGTCACAAGATGTCCAGGACCTCCAGCAGAAATATAGACCCACAACATCAAAAATACAGCAGTATATTTCATTGTACACATAGGATACTTTTTATCCCCGTGTTCACCAAACCCATCTTGAGTGTTTGCTGCTAAAAAGCTCATGTTTTAGTTTCATCTAACCATAGAAGCCAGTCCCATTTGAAGTTCCAGTCGTGTCTGATAAGTGAATATGCTGGAGTTTGTTTTTGGATGAGCTAGGAGAATTTTTCTTGAAACACTCCCAAACAACATGTGGTGATGTAGGTGCTGTTTGACAATTTTTTTTTTAAAGGTTTTCTGACCCCGAGACTCAACTATTTTCTGCAATTCTCCAGCTGTGGTCCTTGGAGAGTCTTTAGCCACTCAAAC
This sequence comes from Schizothorax lantsangensis, assembly GCA_027422415.1. Taxonomy (NCBI): domain Eukaryota; kingdom Metazoa; phylum Chordata; class Actinopteri; order Cypriniformes; family Cyprinidae; genus Schizothorax; species Schizothorax lantsangensis. The sequence continues at coordinate 27,770,679 of CM049855.1, read as the reverse complement.
TCTCCTTCTCACCGTGCATTAGGACAAAATAGACACACGTCCTCTTCCAGGCAGTTTCGTAACATTTTATGTTGATTGGAAATTCTTAATTATTGCCCTGATGGTGGAAATGGGAATTTTCACTGCTCTAGCTCTTTTCTTAAAGCCACTTCACTAATTTGTGAAGCTCAATTATCTTTTGCTGCACATCAGAAATATATTCTTTGATTTTTCTCATTGTGATGGATAATTAAGGGAATTTGGGCTTTGTTTTCCCTCCTATTTATATTTCTGTGAAACAGGAAGCCATGGCTGGATAGTTTCATGTTCATAATCACCCTGGAGTGCTCAAAATTGTGAATATGAATGGGAATATACTTCAGAGATATGTTACTCATAAGAATTTCTAGGGGTGCCAATAATTGTGTCCAATGTGTATTTGAGAAAAAAACATTTATATCAATGATATTTCCCCCCATTTTAAATTCTTATTATCCAATGAAAGGTTAGATTTTTGTAATTTTTTTTAATAAAAGATCAAAAGGATTAATGCAGATTAATTTTCACAGCCTTCTTTGATCATATTTACCAAGGGTGCCAATATTTTTGGCCATGACTGTTTTTGTCTAATTAAAATGCAAATCAATTTATAACTTTTTTTAAATGCGTTTTTCTGGATTTTTTTGTTGTTATTCTGTCTCTCACTGTTAAAATAAACCATTAATTATAGACTGATCATTTCTTTGTCAGTGGGCAAACGTACAAAATCAGCAGGGGATCAAAAAAAAATTTGCCCACTGTATATGGTCTTTTTAGAAAATACATTTTATACATATTACACATTTAACTAAAAAAACCTTCAAACACTTTAATTTTTCCCCCTTTACTCGTACTGCACAAAAAGTGGTTCAATAACTTTGAATGTTACAGGCACTGATTATTGCAAATGCAGATCTGGTTAAATAATTTTATGTATTTATTTTTTGCTAAGGTTTGCATATGGTGGTGTGTTCTTAATGACAACATTCCTAAAAATATATCCTATTCCTAAAATAAGAAATATCCCAATATCACCTTGCTTACAGTATAGCAATGTATCACAACATATTGTATTGCAACCCTTGTATCGTGATACGTATCGCATCACCAGATTCTTGCCAATACACAGCCCTAGTCCTTACAACCTTTCTGAGCCTTGAACATGTCAGTTGCATTGCTGTCTATGCAGGGTCACAAAGCTCTCAGATTTCATCAAAAATATCTTAATTTTTGTTCTGAAGACGAACAAAGGTCTTATGGGTTTGGAACAACACGAGGCACAGTAATTAATAACAGAGCTTTCATTTTTGAGTGAACTAAGCCTTTAAGATATCCCTATTTATTAGGGGTGGCACGGTACACAGATGTCACGGTTCGGTACGTACCTCGGTTCGGGGGTCACGGTTCTATACGATTTCGGTACAACAGGAAAAAAAATAAATAAATCTACTATGCTCGGTTTTTCATTTATTTTGAACAGACAGTTGTACAAATTACTATTTTTTCCACCTAGATGTGAAAATACCAGTGGTGGACAAAGTACACAGATCAAGTACTTCAGTAAAAGTACAGATATGTACAATAAAATATTACTCCAGTAAAAGTAAAAGTACTGCTTTTTCAATTTTACTCGAGTGAAAGTACAAAAGTACTCGATTTTTTATGTATTTAAGTACAAAAGTACTGACAGATAGATTTATTTTGCAATTTTATATAGACTACTTTAATTTTATATTAGCACATTTTTATAATCCTACTGCCCAAAATATCTGGGATTCTCCCAAAATAACCACTATATGGAATCAAGATATACATTTTGTTGTTGATATGGACTACGTTGATGAGAGTGATGTAGTAATGTTCACTGTGAAGCTTACACTGCGATGTACCGGAGAGAAAACAGATTTGACCATCTAATTTTCACCAGTAAGAAAAAAGTGTTTTAAAACTTGTTTTGCAGAACGTCACAGTTATATATGACATGAGAATTAGGCCTGAAGTTAGGAAGAACATTTTAAGGAAAATATAATTATATTTTTATAATGATTTTTTTCTTCACAAACCTTGTCTGTGGTGTAAAAACACTCCTGGCCAAATGCCCCCAGAGGGCATCACTTCCCATTTTGATAATTACTGTAGTTATTATCATGTTGTGAACATCACATCCTTTCTTTTTACTTAAGATGGAATCTATCTAGGTGGCTGAATAAAAATATTTGGACTTTGTCTAAAAATTCTCAACTTGGCACCAGCAAGCTTGTTAGCTAGACAGTTAGCATCAGCTAGCAATATTTACTTATTTTCAGTATGGTTATGAATAAACATTCATATCCGTCTACTCGGCTAGTTGATCTAAACGATATAAAAATTTATACCGTTGATAAACAATATAAAAACAGATGTCACATAGGGCTAAATGCGTAGCATTTTAATAAAACTGCTAACGTTACAGCAGCGGGAAATATGAACGTGCATGAGTTACTTTATTTAATCTGTGTTATTTTAATGTTTCGTTTTTTAAAACAGAGACACTGTTGATCCGTCGGCATTCAAGCATTTCAGTGGGCTTAAATAATCACCCTTTACCGCAGATTTGGTTCACAAACAACTGACAGTTTTGACCTAAATATGATTTTCAGTTACAATAATTAATCCTAAAATTCGACATTAGTAACTTACTTTTCGCAGCATCAGTTGCGCGCGCTCGAGATCTCCCGGTTCTTTACTTGTGAGTTCAGTTCACTGAAGACTCGCTCTAAACGGATCATTTGAATCAGTGAGTTGTCGACTCGAGAACAGCTGCAATCGGATCATTCCAATTCGTGAATGAATCGTTTGTTGCGATCTGCGAACTGATTTAACAGGTTCATTGAAAAGAATCTGTTTTTTCTAGGGGTGTCAACTTTAACGCGTTAACGCATGTGATTAATCTAAAAATTAACTCTTTAATATTTTTTTAACGCAAATTAATCGTTTGATAAGGTTTGACCCCAACTTCTTCCCGTCATCGCAGTGTGGAAGGTTATCTATCAGTGTGTGATGAGGGTACAGCGAACAGTGTTGCCAGGGTAGCGGCTGTGGCACAAGTGTTCGTGGGCTATTTTGAAAATACGGTTGCGGGAAAAATTACAGAGCCGAGGGTTGCGGTTTTTTGGGCTTTTATAACGTACTTTTATAATCTACCGCGGCCGCCCAAAGTGTATATAGACAAATAAAAACTAAAATAGATCCTTTTACTAATGTGTATCATACTTGGAATGTACACCTGGCAGCTTCATAACGGAGAGGCGGTTGTAACATCACAAACATTGTGAGTTTCAGCCAGAGCATACAACACAGCAGAAATAAACATGACAACAGCCACTATAGATTATATAAGATAATAAACACATGATTACGACAGGATATGGTTCTATGTGAATTTCTTGAGATGAATATATAACTTACATCTGAAATGCTCATTTTTGCAGCGATATAAAAGGCTATAAAAAGCATATTTTAACAGTAAACGACCAAATTCCACATGTGATCGCAAAAGGAGGTTATTACAAACACTTGATGGTGGTTTGAAGCGAGTTCTGAGTAAAAGTGTACTATTTTTTAGTAGCACAGTCCATGACTGTGATTAACGATTACATTTTTTAATCGATTGACAGCACTAGTTTTTTCATGAATCTGACACCGCTTCTGCGTCTTGGAGCACGTGATGTATTATAAGGAGTAACTATGTTTTATGAAATGTAGTGAAGTAAAAACTACGAAGTAGTTTTACTGCGTTACTGACCACCTCTGGAAAATACTAAATATTACTACATTATGTTATATATATATATATATATATATATATATAAAATCTGCAGTACACGTATACATAAAAGGAATAAATTCTTGAAATATATTTGATTTAGTTTACAGATAAACAAGGGGGGAAAAAAACAGTGTGACATGTAACATAGCCTATAGGTTTCAGTTAATTTTTGTGACGCGCTTAATTTGTTCACAGAAAGGAAACTCAATTGGCAGAAAGTGACATCCTATTTGTTTTCTTTATTTTGTTTTCATTGTGAGTGTACACAAATAAAAGCAGACCTTTATACAGTGATGCATTATTAATAAGACAATAAGTGTTTAAAGTTGATTCTGCTAGTATAAGGAAACAATTGAAGTGATCGCGCCAGAGCGCACGTGCGCACACACACAAAACACATAATTTCCAGCATTGCTAACTTGACAGAACAGTTGATACTTTATCAAAATAGAATACAGTGAACCAAACATCAGCGCACCCGCCTCTGTGTCACCATTGGAACGCAACTGAAGTACAAAGCCTATCATTTACATAAATAGTTTCGCATTCAGATACGTTACCTCGCAAATATGGAAATATTATGGAATATTTGGATTTGTGCCGAATGAGAGAGGTAGGATACACGAGCACAAAGCTCCATTTCGCAAACAGTTGAGTCCACAAGCCTTTAAAGTATACTCCTTTGTCAGTCTATGTGAGAGACGTGTTCAGAATCAGCACATGGTCACTGTCTAGGGGGCTTTGTTTTCAAGTGCGCAACTCTGCATTCGCTGTTCTTCTGCTGGCGGTTATCAAACAGCGTTGCATTGCTGCGGGCGCCCCCTTCTGGATTGGGGGTGAATTGCCTGTATTCGTTGTAAGGCCTCATGCACCGAACCGAGAGGTCCAGCATTTCACTCGCATTTGCGACTAAAAATAGATGTGTGCGAACTGGAAAATGTATTTAGGAGCATGAGTGCGAATACAATACAAAATACAAAACAGCCTAACTTATACAGTAGCCTATAACAAACGTATTAATTTCTTCAGTTTATGGAAAAATAGCGATACAGCCTCATGATTACTGAACTTTAGAAAGGCAACAGTTTAATTTAAATGAGCACAGATGAGAAGAAAGGCGGAGCGAGTGAAGGAGACGCGCTGAATGACGCACATTCGCCACTCGAGGGCACTGGCGCTGCCCCGGTAACCCTGTAAACAAAGCAGCTGCGCTATGTTCCTAAAACTGTAAATAATGTTTCACAGTCATTTAGATATTTATATTCGCTTTAGTCTTCACAATAGTACCAAATAATTAATACTTAAAGACTTAATGAGCTATTTATTTTCAAACTTAATGAGCTATTTATTTTCAAAAAAAAAAAAAAACTTTTAGGAACTATTAATGTTCAGCAACACTTAACAGGTTCCATTAGTTAACATGAAAAAAAATAACTGCATTTATTAATCATTTTCATGTTAATTTCAACTTTTAATAATACATTATAAAATCAAAAGTTGTGTCTGCTAATATTATTCAATGGAGCAAACATTAACTAATATGTATTTTATTAATCAACATTAACAAAGAATATTAACTACTGCTACAATTAGCTATTGCACATTGTTAGTTAATGTTAACCTACTTTAACTAATGTTAACAAATGGGACCTTATTGCAAAGTGTTACCCATTGTTCTTTCGTTCATTTGAACAATCTTTTGCACTCTAATCTTGAAACACTGGTTTAACTTTGTTTTTGTGTATTATTTTAAATAAAGTATTTCTTTAGTAAAATATCTTTAATAAAGTTATTTAACCTGTTAGGAGGACAACACTTTTTCACTTCGAAATTATATATTGTGATAAAAAAAAAAAATGCACATACCTTGACAAAAGCCTCAATGACTATTGTGAAAATTTGATACGGTCACATACCTAATGTACATACAGTTTAATAGGACTACAACTAATTACATAATTATCCTATTGAATAGTCTGAAGCAAAATTACAAACCTTGTGTACTTTCTGTATTCTGATAATTTAAATAATTGTGCTTGTAAATGTCCCTTTATATCCCCTTATTAAGCTAAAACACATAATTTTAACAATTTTAATTGCGCCCCTAAATTTTTTTTTTATGCGCTCCTAAATTTTTCAACTTAGGAGCACATGTGCTCCTTGTGAAAAAGGTAAGCGTCAAGCCCTGAGGTCTGTACCGTGACGGTTCCGGTACGAATACATGTACCGTGCCACCCCTACCATTTATGTACTGGTTTATGCACCCAAATTCAAACAAGCTTAACCTAACCTGTGATGTAATGTTGTCAAAAGTACAGATCGCAAAACCACTCGGTACTGAAATGTAAAAAAAAAATTTCCTGCAAACATTTGACCGCTGTTGAGTGGATTCTTAAACGCCTCTGATTGGTCATTGTGTTCACACGCTCAACAGATATGGCTGTGATTGGCTACAATGATCATCGCTTCACCCTCTTCACCAAGCGCTTACACAGAAGCACAAGGGAGTCAGTGGATCCCTAATATATCTGCACATAGACGGATCTGCTGATAGACGCGGCCTTCAAACTCTCCCATGTGCTTCTGTGTAATCGCTCGGTGAAGAGCATGATTTGCATAGATATGTTCTTAGATAACCTTTCAAAGCTTTGATTTTAAAAACATCTATGCAAATCATAATACATATTCAGAAACATCATTCAAAACCACTGATTGATTAGGTTTCCTTTCACAGGCCCTGTGATGTAGTGATGGGTCTTTCTTGAACGATTTGTTCATTTTGAACGAATCTTTAATGTGAAGAAAGAGTCGTCTCGGGGAGTGATTCGTTCAGTCGCGCATGCAAAACATCCTATAGGTTCTGCACTGAATTAGTTCACCTGTTTCGAGTCTTTGGGTTTGAGTCGTTCGTTCATCACGTGACAGCCCCATACGCGTAACCTATGCAGTCAGAGCCGAAAAGAGAATTGATTAGTTCATCACTCGAGTCTTCGGGTTTGAGTCGTTCGTTCATCACGTGAGAGCCTCATAAGCTAAACCTATGCAGTCAGAGCCGGAAAGAGAATTGATTAGTACATAAGCTAAACCTATGCAGTCTGAGGGAAAAAGACTTATTATAATTATTATTATTATTATTTACTCTTACGTGATGAGTCTCAAATTGTAGCTTTTTATTTCTTACAGTTTATACATGTGCGAATATCTGTCATGATGGTTCTTTTCCATAACACTGAATGTGGTAACAAGGGTAATAAACTAAAGAGTTGGTTATTATTATTAACTATGCAGCCGTTTGTAAGGAAGGTTGTAAATTAACTAATTTCTCCAACCAATGCTGTCACGTCACGTGACGTGACAAATGAACAAACGACTTGAAAGACTCGAGAGATGAACTAATCAATTCTCTTTCCGGCTCAGACTGCATTGGTTAAGTATATGGGGGTGTAACGTGATGAACGAATGACTCAAACCAGAAGACATGTCAGATAAGAGGTGAGGTGAGCTAATCGGAATTAATTTTTTTCTGTTTCTTAGACCATTATAGTTTTGTATTGTTTGTAGTGTGATCAATGTTTGCATAAGTAGTAGATGTGTTAGGGAAGTAGCACGTAACATTTTAATTATATTTTGCTAAAATGAACGAAATGACTCGGAAAAAAGATTTGTTCACTCAAAGGTCCGAGTCAGTAAAATGATCCGAACTTCCCATCACTACTGTGATGAAGTTTTCAAATACCACGGGGTCTGAATTGCAAGCCCTCAGTTGCAGAAAATGCAACAAGTCAAACTCAAACAAAAGTGAGCCTCCACTTAAAGATGGCGATGTTTAAAAAGTTCTGTTCCTTTGTTTGGTTCAGCCATTGCAGGCTTAACTTGAGTTTGTGAAAATACAATTTATTCACTTCTATGCTTTGCTTTCCAGTAACTTTTTTTTTTTTTTTTTTGTGATTCATTTTTATTCAGTGATGGAATATTCATTGTGTACTTTCCATAAATACAGGTATAACTGAAATGTTCTACAATTTGATTGAAGTAGTTCTGTCACAGCATTTCACTGATATTTATTGTAACTTATTAGAACGTATTATAATTATTTTGGTCTAAAATGTATACATGCTGCTGCACTTCACAGGGAATTTACTGTAACATGCATAAGATAAAGTTCTTTAAAGATTTCTAGATTTGAAAGTGTGTGTATGCATTTCTTTTTTATTTAATGATTTTTGCACTTTTTAATATACCATTTTGAATGCTAAAGAAACTAATAGTGGCTCATGTAGTGTACTGGAAATGCAATTTTGAGATCATATAAATGTATGTATTAGAATACAAGATAACATGGGTTAAAAAGATAACTTTATTGCAGGGCTAGTGAAAATGTTGTCAGGGCCAATAAAATAAATAAATATTAAAAAAAAATTCTACAAGATCCACATTGGTTATACAAATAGCACACTATATAAAAAGGTAGACAGTGTGACCTGTCAGGGGTTGCAGCTGGCAGTCTGATTTTGGTTGCCTGCCTGTAGCTAACAGTCCACTACTCTGACAATGTCAGCCACATACTACTAATATATGGCAGATTTCATATTTTGTGCTTCATCCATCCATTTACAGCTAGGTCTGGGCAACATGGACCCACAAAAAAAAATAATAATAAAAAAAATAATAATAATAATAATAATCTTTTGTATTTTAGCCTGAATGCCAATATACAACATATCCCGGTATTTCCCACAATTTTACATTTGGAAAAAAAAGTTATATTCTGTATTCAAAAAAAAAAAAAAAAAAAAAAATAATTCAAAAAAAAAAAAAATAAATTCACATCCAGCCAATATTTCCTTACAAACATTGTGCACATTTAAGGCTATAAAAAAAAATACTGAATGTAGCAATATAGGCTATGCTTTTTTTTTTCCTACAAATATTTCAAGCAAATTGTATCAGAATTATTGTGCTCTTATTCTATTCACTCTGTCTGTTTGGCACGCAACTGTGCAAGTTCACTGAAGTCTGTGACGTTTAGCCGAGATTTGCTTGCAAGCAGATTCTTGTCCACTCCTGACAGCAAAATGGACATGCATGACTTTGTAACATTTACAGGACGGAGAATATATCAGTAAAATGCACTGAGGAAAACACCACATCTCAAACGCATTAAACAGCAGAAGTATCTGTGAGCACACGTGTCTGTCACAGCACCTGACAGGGCAAGCCACATTACTATGGACTTATTCATCTACAGAATTAAGGTTCTAGGGAGGTTTTCTGTGACTAGTTAAGAGTTAGTTATAATTTTTAAATAAATGTTAAGATAGTATAATGTAAATGTTCAGATGTTCTAAACCATTTTCTTTGTTGTCTCAATGCTTTGGCAATACAAAATGTATTTTTGTCATGCCAATAAAGCTATTTGAGTTGAATTGACTAAAGTGGTCAAATGACCATTATCCTGACTGGTGGGTTACTACCGATTGCACTGGCCTCTCAGTCTAGCCAGCCACTGTTGAGTGAAGAGTTTAGCATGTTCCCTAGCACTCTCGCTGCAAGGAAATACATTATTATTGTGCATCTATTTGTACTGCTTTATGCTTTTACATGCTTGAGGTTTTAGGGAGGTTTACCACAGTTAAAGTGGTCAAAAGCCCATGATGATGACTGTGGGTTACGGTCACCTACACTGGCTGCTTAGTGCAGCCTTATTCCCGAGACAACTTTTTTAGATGTTGCCAAGACCTGTGCACATGTAAAGAGTCAACAGCACAACAGCAGCAAACTATACATATAATACTGCATCAAGCATAAAACAACAAGATATTAAATTTACTGTGATGTGAGGCTTTACTATGTACACAAGGCCCTGCCCCTTTATACACATCTCCTTTGCTAAGGTGCAAAACTAACCTCTTCAATGCATCTGCGTTATGACTGGCTGGACTGAGCAGTCAGTGCAAATGGCTGTAACCCACCAGTAGGGCTGCAACGATTAGTCGACATTATCGACAACGTCGACAATAAAAAATTGTCGACAAATATTTTTGTTGTCGAGTAGTCGTTTGATCTCATATGACCTAATGTAAGAGCATGCAATACCGGTTTGACAGTGTGGCGTTAGCACAAGACTCGTCTAGTTCAGCCCTCCTGGTGGTCAAAAGAACACACCAGCATCAGAGCAAATGCATCCAAACTTGAGCGGCGTTTGGATGAATATGTAAATATATATTGCGGCTTTCCTCTCAGTAACGAAATAAACAACAAAAAACGACACGGTGAAAGCAACAGTTAAAAATGCATCTGATTACAACGATGTGGATGTTTGCTGGCTGCTTAGTAACGTAACATTACTCCAGTAGAGTTCGGCCATTATGTTTATTTTATTACTTTATGCAATAGATGCCTTAAGACAGCTTTACGGTATTAAACATGAAAAACATGAAGGTAGTGTCGCTTTCAGTTGAATTACAACTTGATTTTCTGTTATAAAGAGCTCTCCAGTGTGAGCACTAATGATAAAATATTTTTATTATGGGAAAAAATAATAATTTCATTAAAGTGAGTTTGGTTTGCAGAGTCAAAGCTTGATCTAGCTCAGGGCTGTTTTGATTATCATAACCCTATAAGGTATTTTAAGACATTATGTTGTGAATAAAATAGTTTACAGCATCTTATCACTTCCCATTTTGTTTCTTATCAAACTACAAAAGGAGATGTTAGGCAGAACAAAATGTGTCATTCAGTTACTTTTTCATGTGCTAATTAAATGGTGAGAGTGTCTCTGTCTGTCATCATTTTGTGTGCATCTATTTTTATAAGATTGGTAACATTACAATAAGGTATCATTTGTTAACATTAGTTAATGTATTAATTAACATGAAGAACAATACATATTATTTAATTTACTTTGTTAATGTCGGTTAATAAAAATACAGTTGTTCATGTTAGTTCACAATGCATTTATCAATTAAAAAAAACACTTGTGATTTTAATAATGCATGTAAATGCTGAAATTAACAAGATTAACAAATGCTATAGAAGTATTGTTCATTATTAATTCATGTTAGGCAAGGCAAGTTTATTTATATAGCCTTTACACAAAAAAAATCAAAAACACAAAATCTCATAAAAGGAAGTGAAATAGACTTCACAACAATGAATTAAAAAAATAATCACAACAATAAAAACAAGGAAATTATATAAAAATTTATTTAAAACTGTTACGAATAGAAAATTATTAACATAAAATAAGTGCAGTCATGTTAACTAATGTTAACAATGAACCTTAATGTAAAGTGTTACCAATTAATTGTGTAATAATTGTAATTACAGAATATGCTTTTCTAAATTATGACTTTATTTATGTTGAATATGTATAACTTAATATTCTAACTAATTGCAAAAACTGAATAACAATCAAAGTCTACTGATTAACCAGAGATTAATCGACGATTAGTGATTAATCGTTATAAAATCGTTGATTAATCGATTATCAAAATAATCGTTTGTGCAGCCCTACCCACCAGTTGGGATCATGTTAATTTGACTGCTTTATTTGAGTTAAAGTTTCTTAAAACATTGATCATGTAGAAAAATATAAATGAATAAATACATAAAATAAAAATTATATGAACAGATGCACAATAATAATGTACTTCTTTACAGCAAGAGTGATAGGCAACATATTAAAGTTAGAGCTCAATAGCGTCTGGCAGGCTGGACAGAAAAGCCAGTGCAGGAAGCAGCAATCCCACAGTCAGGAACACAGTCTGTTGTAATAGCAATAAAACTCCTTAAAACGTTGATCATGTAAAAGATTAGAGTTATATGGAAAGATGCACAATAATAAACGCTATGCAATGGTTACAGCACGAGTGGTATAAGATCAATTCAATTGTAAGTCGCTTTGGATAAAAGCGTCTGCTAAATGAATAAATGTAAATGTAAATAAGACGCATTAAACTCTGAGCTCAACCAGCTAAAGACTGAACCACCAGTAGTGATGAGTCGGTCTTGAACGATTCGTTCATTTTGAACGAATCTTTAATGTGACTCGGGAAGAAGAGTGACGATTCGTCAGTCTGCGCAACATATAGGTTTCGAGTGTTCATTCGAGTCGTTCGTTCAGTTCATCACGCGCCCCATACGCGTAACCTATGGAGTTTGAGCCAAGTTCAGTCGTTCGTTAGTCTTCGGGTTTCGAGTCGTTCGTTCATCACGTCTCATAAGCTAAACCTATACAGTTAGAGCCGGAAAGAGAATTTATTAGTTCACCTCCCGAGTCTTCGGGTTTGAGTCGTTCGTTCATCACGTGACAGCCTCATAAGCTAAACCTATACAGTTAGAGCCGGAAAGAGAATTTATTAGTTCACCTCCCGAGTCTTCGGGTTTGAGTCGTTCGTTCATTGACAGCCCCATAAATAAACCACGTGAGGGAAAAAGACTTAATAAGATAATAATAACCTAAACTCTTTAGTGTATACTTTGTTACCACATTCAGTGTTATGGAAAAGAACCATCATGACAGAAATTCACATTTATAAACTGTAAGAAATAAAAAGCTACAATTTGAGACCAGAAACGAATCACGTAACTGTAAGAGTAAATAATAATAATAATAACTATGCAGCCGTTTTAAGGAAGGTTGTAAATTAACACCTATGCCCGTCACGTGACAAAAGAACGAACGACTCGAGATCAATTCTCTTTCCGGCTCTAACTGTATAGGTTTAGCTTATGAGGCTATCACGTGATGAACGAACGACTCAAACCCGAAGACTCGGGAGGTGAACTAATCAATTCTCTTTCCGGCTCTAACTGTATAGGTTTAGCTTATGAGGCTATCACGTGATGAACGAACGACTCAAACCCGAAGACTCGGGAGGTGAACTAATCAATTCTCTTTCTGGCTCTAACTGTATAGGTTTAGCTTATGAGGCTGTCACGTGATGAACGAACGACTCAAACCCGAAGACTCGGGAGGTGAACTAATCAATTCTCTTTCCAGCTCTCATATGTTTAGCTTATGAGGCTGTCACGTGATGAACGAGCGACTCAAACCCGATCTTGTCAGATAAGAGGTGAGGTGAGCTAATCATAGACTAAAGACCCAGGTAAACAATGAATATTTTTTTTCTGTTTCTTATACCATTATAGTTTTGTATTGTTTGTAGTGTGTTCAACGTTTGCACAAGTAGTAGATGTGTTAGGGAAGTAGCACGTAACATTTTAATTATATTTTGCTAAAATGAACGAAATGAACAAAAAGATTCGTTCATTTTGCTGAACGAGACTCAAAGGTCCGAGTCAGTAAAATGATCCGAACTTCCCATCACTAACCACCACTGGTTTAAGACGCATTAAACTCCACTGCTTATCCGAGGAGTTAGGGAGTGGAATATTTGATTGCAGGATGAGCCAAATAATTATCCATTTTTATAGATTTTCCATTTTAAATGGAAAAAGACTGTACATTTCATGTCTTGTAAAACTAATTTAAATTATTTTCAGGAGAACACCAACACTTTTTTTTCAAAGCAGCTTTACAGAAAGTTATACTATTATGCCTATAGTGACAATGCTGTAACAGCATTTTAGGGCGGTACACAATGATGATACAAATGGTCCTCTGGATTTAGATCTAACTAGGTATAGTGTATTTATTATTTTGTCAAGCATATATCAGTGCTACATTGTCTCCTGAACACCTGGGCGTTCAAAATGTAATTAAGAGATTTAATTTGTCAACTTTGTTTCCTGCATATGAAGTTGTCAAAAAGTAAGAAATGTAACGGGTTGTCAAAGTGTAATGCGAGTTCAACATTTTTCAAATTGAATTAGCAGTTATTTAAACACAATGAGAGAGGCTTTTTTTCGACTGAGTTTTACTAATATCACCACTCCAGAACAATGACTCCCTCCCTCTGTTCTTTACGGTCTTTCTCCCTGCAATCTTAAGCCACAACGAAAAAAAACAGCCAGTGTTACAATCACATGATTATGAAATCAGACACATAAATAACGGCACAGATGTGATTTGTTGCTTTCGTTATATGTGGTTTTGTGCTTATACAACATGGGAATGGCCAAGCAGAAATGGCATAGGGTATTCGGTCGGAGTAAACACGTCCACATGGCGGTCAGACGTGTTGACAACATGGCGCATGGAGCAAAACCACCCAAACACCAAAAAAATTGTTACTTAGCCTACTCCTAATCACATGCACAAAACAACAGACCCAGAAACTGCAAAAAGACAAAGTAATTACCGTGGACCCGAATGTCAACAGTTAGGTGATGTTTCACGCTATATGAACACACAAATGAATGCATGCATACCTGCTGGTGTGGCCCCAAAGATCCGTACCACGGGCACTTTCTTGACATCGCTCTCTCTGAACTCAGAATAACAGACGTCCAGCTCTCTGATCGGACTGCTCATGTAATAATCCGCCGTGACGATCCGCACTGAAAACATGTTCTGTTCGGTTCTGCAGGGCAAGCATGAGATGATTTATGATACAAATAATAATAAAAGCACAGGCAGCAGTCAGTCCTAGCTTTCCCTTAAAGGTGCACCGATGTTTTGTGTTTCTGCAGAGAACTGCTTGGACCGTGGCGGCTTTAAACAGAGCGTGATTTGCAGAAATATGGATCGCGGTAATCATTCGATAATCCTATGCTACAAGTGATTCCAAAAATCACATCCATAATTCCTACCCAAACGGTTCAAATACAACACGCATTTCATTTTAAAAGAAAAATCGAATGTACACTCTCGCTACTGGAATACGATCTCGACACTGTTGGGCAATCCTAATCATTCCCATCCCTCCCATATCCACGTAGAGTGCACTGCAGCATTCCTTTCAACCAGCCGCTAGGTCAGCTAGTTAACTTCTGCTGAAAAAGGAAGCTCCACGCTGTCTCTGTTCTTATTGGTCCGCACTAAAGACAAGACGCCTTCGGATTGGTTTATTTAGAAGACAAGCGTGCTGATTGGCACATGTTAGGCGGAAATAACGGAGATTACAATACAATAAAAGCCTCCGATTATATATGTATTCATGAGGTGGTTGAACCATAGGGTTGAACAGACAGAGATGACAAAAATTATCATTAAATAAACGAGGGACCGCGCGAGTTTTTTTGACTTATTTCTTAGTATGTGATTTCAGACGCAGCCTATATAATTAACTTAGACGTTTCCACCAAATTACTACTTCTACTGCTACTAAGTTACCTGTTGGGTTGGGCGATTTTTTTTTGGTCAAATATATTACAGTAACGTGAGTGCGTCGACTGTAGCTCTATCTGGTCAGTAAAAATAAATAAATAAAATCGATTGACATCTCTTCATTTACATGCGTTAATAACCACAAATATTGTATCTTTATTGATTATAAGTGATTAAAAAGTGTTCTCAAGCCTGTGACCTGACTGAGAATTATGACTCGTTTGGACTTGAAGCACGGATCATGTAATAAAGACATGCATATGGAATCCACTCTGCCTGCTTCCTTATAGAATAATTTGTCCAGCGTGGATCCAGCAGAGGTCTCTCAACTCTTCTCTACCATAGAGTATCAAAATGATCTGCACAAGACCATATGAAGCAGTGGCGGCTGCTGGTCTTTCAAAGAGGGGAAGCTCATTTTCGGCCTATATCATAAAAATTGTCAATTTATTTATACGTAAATTCTGCCCTACGTTCCTTTTCGAGAAAATGCTCTGTGACCCTTTCGTACCAACTAGGCGTCTTTTCCAGTGACTTGACCAGTGTCCTCTCAATGGCCAGCAGAGCTAGGCTGCTTAAACGGCCTTGGCCCATTGTGTTACGGGTGTAGGACTTGAGACGCTTTAAACAGGAGAAGCTCCTTTCTACACCTGCAGATGTAGCTCCAATTGTTGCCACTAATGAGAACAGTTTGTAAAGCTGAGGCATTGCACTGTCCAACTCCATGTCTTTAAGGAACACCAAGTAATCACACAGCTTTCCCCTGTTACCCTGCAAGTCCTGATCTGAATACAGGACTTGAAGTTCAGACCTCAGTCTCCAAATAAGCAACCGCAGCTTCAAAAACAAGCCCAAAACAAGCCCAATATTTTTTTTATGATTTATTATCTTCAATATTATTTATTAGCAATTATTTATTTCCAATAAATGAGCCACATATTTATAGCCTAAAATATATAGGGGTCATTCTATGGAAATGTCCATTTTTCTGTCCCTAGCCTTTACAGAAATATTACACTTGAAAAACACTTGGTTACAATTTTTTTATATATTTTAAAATGAAACGATGTATTATTTGAATAATTACACCTTCTTGAGCCATCAATGTGGCAATATTTGTTTTTAATTAATTATAAAGAATTCCAAGCACCACAAAACTGCTCGTCCCCACAGCCATGTACAGAGGGAACGTGCTTTATTTTGAGGTCAAAAACAGGTTTTTCTTCCATTTAAAATAAAATAATGTATACATAACTATCAAATAAATGACATAAAAAATGCCACATAAATATTATAGAAAAATATATAAAATATTATATTAAATTATAATATATATTATATTAAAAAAGAAAATATTATATAATATTATTAAAAAGATTTTAAAAAAGATATTTTTTTTAAAATCATTAAGCTGTCATTTATGTGTATTCATGAAGTCAAAAGGTAATCTAATAATGTGGTCTAAGTTTAAATGTTAAAAAAAGAAATACATTTTAAGACATCTTGCCATACCAGGCTATTCGAACCAAATGTATTTAATCAGTATTACTACTTGTTTTTTATTATAGCCCGTGATAATTAATACATTACAAAAACATTGTAAAAAATAAGGCTAAAAGAAAGTCCTCCCTCTCCTCTACCTCTACTTCTATCATCGCTTGATTACAGCATCACGTGCCTTCTTTTTGAATGTGATTTTTCTCCACTGAGGGGCGGAACATTTGGCAAATTACTCTAAGGCACTTATATTATTGCACTGGTTGGCTATTAACTGCGAGCAGACAGCGTGTCAATCAATGCATTGGAGAATACTGCGAACATAAATAAAGAAACAAAGTTGCTTGTCAGATTTCCCTAACAAGCAACCATATTTTTTTAAATAAGCCCAAAAAACCGCAACCCGCGACCAGGGTTGTTTCCCGCAACTTTACAAAAAAAGAAGCTCAAAATAATACACGGACTTGGCAACTGTGCTTCAGCGACTTTTTATAGTACAAAATCGCTGTCAATCAAAAGGAGATGCAGTCTTTCGACAGACCCTCCAATCTTCACGCAGAAGCCCGGAGTCCAGGCCAGCCCACTCCAACATTATGAAGCTGCAGGCCCGGAGGCCCAACTGCACACTCAGACCTGCATGCTCAGACCTGCACTCCCAGTACCAGGAGCTTCATGCACTTATTATTTTTGAGGGGGCACAGGTGGGTGGGGAGATGGGGGTTGACACAGCAGTAGGCTTATGTTTTACTTAATTTTTCCTTTTTTTAGGCTATTCGAAATATTCCCAGTAATTAAACTGTAAGTAAATGCATTGGGGCGGGGCGACACATTTGGGCGGGGCGACACGTGTCGCTCCGCCCACCCCCAATTCTATTGGTTTATAACACGGCAAATCTTATTGGTGTAGACCCGAGCATGCATTCCTTTGTGTACCATTTTGTAATTTATTTGGCCATATTACAGAAATATTATGTGCTAACTCTAGAATCATAGGCCTATCTTAATTATTATCTGTTTAGTAACCATGGTAATTTTAGTCAGATGAAGTCATCGTTTAAAAATAAACTCTTGATGACTTCACCTCCGGGTTGTTCAGGCTGAATGAATGAATCTTCATTCATATTTCCTTGAGGATCGGCAGGCCGCGGATCAGCACTAAATTGGGATTTTATACGCAAATTATGATAATTTAGATGCATTTTAGAGATGGACAAACACAAACATAAGCGGCTGATTTTACGTTTTAAAGCACAACCGTTTTTGTTGTTGTTTAAAGAGATGTTACGTTGCTCAATGCGTCACAAACTTGTAGGTTAATAAAATGTTTTCATGGCAAGCAGTGTTTCCTTGTTTATATCTTAATAAAATATTTGAGCCTATATTGATTCTCTTACAATTTTAAAGGTTCCTATAGTAAATGAGTGCCCATGACATCAGATATTAAAAATCCAATTTCTGTATCCATCCTCATTATGTGCGTGTTCTAATCTGTGTACGGGATGAATTTAGATTCAGTTATTAACACTCGATCATTGTAGCCATATAGACCTGCATAACTATCGAATATTAAATCACTCAGAGCTGTAAATCTGTGGAATAGGTACATGAGCACTTTTAATGAGTAAAAGAGCCCTTCTCTGTAATTAATATTTTTTATTATTATTATTAAAGACTATAATTATAATTTAGACTATAAAAAGACTATAATTTAGATTAAAATCTAAAATCAATATAG
The DNA here is from genome assembly GCA_027422415.1 of Schizothorax lantsangensis. NCBI lineage: Eukaryota > Metazoa > Chordata > Actinopteri > Cypriniformes > Cyprinidae > Schizothorax > Schizothorax lantsangensis. Next base: position 27,752,388 of record CM049855.1, on the reverse strand, counting down.
TACAGTGATTCCTGGTTCTTTTTAAAGGACTGAGCCACAAAACCAGTAATTGAATTTGTGCATATATTGTGCATTTATAGTCTATATAGCCTATAAAAGTATAAATAAAAATGTTGCAGAGAAAATGAACATTTATTGCTTAAATACGCACTAAAGCACATTAATAATAATATTTGCTGTAGGTCAGATTTATTAACAGCTGTTTTAGTAAACAAAAAACATTTAAAATAGGCCTATATGCAAAAAAAAAATAATAATAAAAAAATTGTTTCAGCAAGGTTTTTATTCCCATTATCCACACATAAAACCTCAGTTCAAGCTGATAGACTATTTGGTATTATTGTCTTATTTGTCACCGCAGTTGTTCTTTAAAATAAAACCATTTGCGGGTTTGTCCTGTCTTACTGAACTACAGTGTATTATCATCGTAAGTTTTTGCTTATCCACCGATCCTAAGATAAAGAATATGGCTACATATAAATATACATTATACAAAACAGCTAAATCTCAAACAGTGGATCATTTTTATCAACATCGCCCAGCTAAAACTGCTCAATGTTTAAGTATATCTGCTTCTGTGAAAAGTGCAATAATATCTGACTTCATTTAACGTGCAACCCACCTGTTGAGGACAACTATTTAAGTTCATCACACAGAAACATAATTAATATTTCTCATAGGTGAGGCTATTTATAGCATAGGTAGGACTATATCATGGCCACGAATTAAGAATTTGTTCCCTAGACTTAATTCGTGAGCCGCTCATATTACACAGCTCTGTTCTGCCCGAAGTACTGAAGTACTCGGAGATGCCGTCACCCGTCACCAAGCATTTGATAGGAACTTAATCTAACTAATTCCTCATAAGTTTAAAAAAAACACATTTGCTAATTGATTCTAACTAAAATCGCTGTTGTTAGCACTTAATATTTCTGTAGTACAGCCAAACAGCATAGATCATTCATAAAAACGTATATAAAAGAATGCTCATGCGCAAAGTCTACACCAATAAGCTCTGCTGTATTATAAACCAATGAAATTGGGGGTGGGCGGAGCGACACGTGTCGCCCCGCCCAAATGTGTCGCCCCGCCCCATCGTCCAGGGTGCACTCTGGAGTACTTGCCTTTATACAGTATATCATGTTAGTTAATCTATAACGGGTGATGGGCAAATTAGCCTAATGTTCTATAGGGTCATTCTATGGAAATGTAATTTTTTTCTGTCCCTAGCCTTTACATAAATATTACACTTGAAAAACACTTTAGGTTACAATTTTAAAATGAAACAATCTGTTATGTGAACAATTACACCTTCTTGAGCCATCAATGTGGCAATGTTTGTTTTTTATTTAATTATATAGAATTCCAAGCACCACAAAACTGCTCGTCCCCACAGCCATGTACAGAGAAAATGTGCTTTATTTTGAGATCCAAAACAGGTTTTTCTACCATTTAAAATACAATAATGTATTCATAACTATCAAATATATGATGTAAATGACATAAAAAAACTAAATGGTGAATAAATATAATAAAATAATGAAAGTAGTGGTCCCCTGGAGTTGTGTCACTGGTGTTACCGTTTAACAAAAATAGTTTATTTTGAAATAAAAATCACACTGATGACATCACTTGACTTCCTTCTTCCTATTTCCTGAAGATCTATGAAGAAAGGCCCATAAGTCCACTGTCTCTTTTCAATTATCAGAAATGTTCTTATTTATCTCATGATTTCATATGAAGCTTTTAGTTGAACTTTTCTTTTAGTTGAAAGTTGCTTTATTGTTAGGGAATTGTAAAAAACTAGAATACAAATGGATTAAACTACTTAAGTGAGTATACCATGATTGACAACATGTGGTTTGATACCTTGCAAAAGCCATTTTGTAAAACGCATTTTTCCTGAAAATTGTGTGTTACTGTTACTGTCAACGCTTACTGTCACTGGTGTCACCTTCCTTATGGGTAGATAAATGCACAAAAGATTACAAAAATAATAATAATAATGATAAAGCTGTCATTTATGTATATTCATAAAGTCAAAAGGTAATCTAATAATGTGGTCTAAGTTTAAATGTTAGAAAAATAAATATATTTTAAGAAATCTTGCCATACCAAAAGTGGGCATTTCTGTAGAACGACCCATTAACTAGCATAAAATCCGACTAAGTATATATGGGTGTCATGCCTTAAAATATTTTATGACTGACTTTGTATTTAACATGAATTTAATACAACGTTGTAAGTTACTAATTATATCACTTTCATTGTTCAGAACACAGCAAAGGAAACTTACATTATCAAAGAACATTATCATTTCATTATCAAGACTTCAGTCTCAAAAACTCCCATTATAATCACTGAAGCTGTTTGCACTGTGAAATTAATCTCTTATCATAAGCACTTCTGCACTTTGTTGTTTCTGATGAGAGAATTCTCCAGAGAATTCAGTCAGCGAGCGTGCGCCCTGAACAAAACACTACGTTTCAGCGGTGACTCATCTGAACGCCTCTGATTGGCCATTGCATTCATAAGTTCAACCGAATCGTGTGTGATTGGTTATAATGCAGCACTGTAAAAATGCATCTGGCTCAGCACCAGCCAGCGAACTCAAATTAGAATTTAGTAGCTGGTGATTTGACGCACTGAACGATCTAATCACGCCAGTGTGATTGTATCAAATATAAAAATATGATTCGGCTATTTTTTGCCTTTTGGAAGCTGCATTAAAAATCTACTTGGCTCAAAAATCTGAGGGGGCATGTGCCCCCTTAGTTTCAATGGGCATGACGCCTCTGCCCAGTACTATAGTTTTTTCAGACAGTGCCACCTGCTGTTTGGAAGATTATATAAACTGATTAGATAAAATTACCTAACCTGAATTCAATTGCTGATAGATTGCAACTTACACAATTTTTCTACTATAAAATATTACGCTATGACTGAATGTATTATTATATAAAATATTACACATACTAGGTTATGATTTAATGCATTAAATCTGGTTTATTTTTATTAATTGTATTTGTAAATAGAAATTGTTCAGTTACTTAAATATTTTCATAGTCATTTGTTTCCCTAATTATTAAGGATTTATCACATTCTTTAGTATTGAGTTAGGGGATGAACATTAACTATATTTACATACAAAAAAAAAAAAAAAAAAAAAGTGATGTATTGTCAAGTATGGTAACCCATACTCGAAATTGGTCCTCTGCATTTAACCCATCCAAGTGCACATACACAGAAGTGAGTAGTGAACACACACGGAGCAGTGGGCAGCCATTGCTCCAGCGCCCGGGGAGCAATTGGGGGTTCGGTGCCTTGCTCAAGGGCACCTCAGTCATGGTATTGAAGGTGGAGAGAGTGCCGTTCATTCACAATCCCCACCTTCAATCCCTGCCGGACCTGAGATTCGAACCCACAACCTTTGGACTCTCAAAGTCTGACTCTCTAACCATTAGGCCACGACTTCCCCTCCAATTATAGAGCACATATTATAGTGCTCGGAGTCATTTTCTCACACCAAACTTTATTTTTGTATTCTTTTTCATGAGGTCCTACAAGTCATCGAGCTGTAAACAATGCAGAGAAAAATGGTGAAAAAAATAATTGGGTTAATAATGTATATATTACATATTAAATGACATCAAATAAAATAAATGCTTTACATTCATGTTGGAGAGATTTTTCATTTCTCGAGCAATTCTTCTGTCAAATTCCTCAACTTCACTAAAAGAAAAGAAATGCTGTTGTCAGAAATGTTGTGTAACACAAATCCAACAGTTTTTGTACAAACAAAAATTGAAAACATACCTTGAGTAATAAATGGGGCCCTGGAGGAACACCTCTTCAGCCTCCTGCCAAGACAAGCCCTGCAGCTCACAAAGGCCATGAATGATGGCCTGTACAAATAAACCAATTAATAAAATAAAACATGCACACACTGCAGAACATAAACATGCTCATGTTCAAACATGTTTTGGAACATGGAAGGAGGAACATGAATGGTGGGCAGAGTCGTGGCAGCGGAGGGAGGCACATGAATGGTGGGCAGAGCTGTGGCAGAAGTTGTGGTGGCTTTAGTGTGAGGGGTTGGTGGTTGGTGTTTTTGTTTGCAGAGTGCTAAATGTTTAATAAAATCAGGTTTTCTTAAAATTGTTGATTTGCAGTAGAGGCAGTGATAATGTGGTCGACTTCTGCAGAGGCGTCCACATCTGTGTATTGTAAATTCTGAAAAACAGTAGTATAAGATTGCACTTTAATTTTGTCTTACAATTTTTCACTATAATAAGATGTACACTTGCAAATATTACCTTCATGCTGGACCGATCTATTGAAATGTGCCTGCAGATGCATTTGCACTTTTGCCAACCTGTCAGAAACGAGACCGGGATCCAACAGCAGGTGAATAACTCAAGTTTATTGAAAATAAAAACAGAAAAGACTCGGTCCCAAAAAATCAGCCGGACGGCATAAACCGCCAGCAAATAGTCCGCTTGCACAGCGCGAAAAACAGTCCAACTTCAGCCGAGTCAACGGGGCAGAGTGGCGGCGAGACGGCAATAGCCAGCCGCCGCTGAAATCCAGAGTGAGCGCCGGGCGCGAGCAGAGAGGAATCGGGAGGGACTACTGTAACGAGGCGGGCATACGGGCAGAGAAAATCCAAGGCAGAGAGCCGACCAGAGTCCTAGAGGAGCAGGCGTGTGTAAAAAAGGAAAGGATGCAAAAACAGGTGCGCCAGACCGACAGGACTAGAAAAAATATACAAACGATATGAGGTCAGATAAACAACCGGCAGCGAGACGAACTGAACATTCAGAATAACGCATACGGACTGACATCAGACAACAAACACGAGGGCAAGATAAAGGGGAGATAATGAGGACAAAATAGAGTGCAGGTGAGGAGGGAGAATTAGCAAACAGGATAACAAGAGGGGCGGAGTCTACACCACGATGACAGCGGAACACATGGCAAGCTGTCAAAACAAAAGGCCATGTGCTCCAGGACAACAAAACCAAGGCAGCCCCCACCGAGATCGTGACACCAACCGTGTTGGTTGGAAAACTGAGGCATCACAAAATGGACAGTGGAAATGACTGCAGCATTTGGTGCACTGTATTAGTTCTGGCAGAGACCCCCCTTTTTGAATTGTAATATCCATCTGGGAAAAAATACACAAGTCACACGCAAATTATTTAGACAACCCAACAGAGCTCATATTGTCAATTCTATGCAGATTACTTAAAATAGATTACTATTTTAATGAAAATAAACTCAAGGCCGCATTTTATTCCAAAGATCTTATTTGTAATTATTACAGAACTTATTTCTAATTGTTACACTGTTATTGTGTTACTGTTATTGTCTGTGGTAGCACTTGAGATTTGTAAAGTACAATAAAAAGAACGTGCAATATTATTTTTCTTACACATACTACTACTACTAATAGTAAATGTAATAGTAATATTAGTATGAAATAATAGTAGTTAATGCAGTAATACGTACAGTAGACCTACATAGTACTAAAATATGTTACAAATAATAATTGTATTATACATTTTATTTAAAATTTTTTACTTTTAACTTTATTTATTTTGTTAGAAAACATATTAAGTCAAGTCAAGTCAAGTCTGCTTTATTGTCAATTCTTCCACATGTACAGTACATACATACAGAGAATTGAAATTGCGTTACTCTCAGACCCTTGGTGCATACAGTTAACATTAAACACTGACAGTAGACGTTCAAATACAGATAAGTGGAAGGTCCTGGGGATGTGGGGAGCTGGGGGGGGGGGGGTCGTAGTGTCAGAGTTCAGTGTTGTGTGGGGTAAAAGAGGGGGGGGGGGCAAGGACGGGAGGGAGTTCAGCTTCCTGACAGCCTGATGTATGAAGCTGTCCTTCAGTCTGCTGGTCCTCGCCTGGAGACTCCGCAGTCTCCTCCCTGATGGCAGCAGACTGAAGAAGCTGTGTGTCGGGTGGGTGGGATCACCTGCAATGCTGAGGGCTTTGCGGGTGAGACGGGTACTGCAGATGTCCTGGAGGGAGGGGAGAGAGACACCAACGATCTTCTCAGCTGCTCTCACTATCCGTTGAAGGGACTTGCGGCAGGACGCGTTGCAGGCGCCATACCACACAGTGATGCAGCTAGTCAGGATGCTCTCGATGGTGCCTCTGTAGAAGGTGCACATGATGGGGGTCGGGGCTCTGGCTCTTCTGAGTTTGCGGAGGAAGTAGAGAAGCTGCTGTGCTTTCTTGGCCAGTGCCGCAGTGTTGTTAGTCCAGGAGAGGTCCTCTGTGATGTGCACACCCAGGAACTTGGTGCTGCTCGCTCTCTCCACAGTCGCACCGTTGATGGTCAGAGGAGCATGCTGAGTGTGCACTCTCCTGAAGTCAACAATAATCTCCTTCGTCTTCTCCACATTCAGAGAGAGATTGTTGTCCCTGCACCACCCGGCCAGGCGGCTCACCTCGCTCCTGTAGTTTGTCTCATCTCTGTTGCTAATGAGACCCACCACAGTCGTGTCATCCGTAAACTTAATGAAAAGGTTAGAGTTGTGTGACGGTGTGCAGTCGTGGGTCAGCAGAGTGAAGAGGAGGGGGCTCAGCACACATCCTTGGGGGGCCCCTGTGTTCAGTGTGATGGTGCTGGATGTGTTAATGCCGACCCGTACTGCCTGAGGTCTCCCTGTCAGGAAGTCCAACAGCCAGTTGCAGCAGAGGTGTTGAGCCCCAGCTGGACCAATTTGTGAGTGAGCTGCTGAGGGATGATTGTGTTGAATGCTGAACTGAAGTCTATGAACAGCATCCTGACATATGAGTCTTTTTTGTCCAGATGTGTGAGGGCTGGGTGGAGGGCAGTGGCGATGGCATCATCGGTCGAGCGGTTGGACCTATATGCAAACTGGAAGGGGTCCAGGGAGGGGGGAGGACAGACTTGATGTGTTGCATGACTAGCCGTTCAAAGCACTTCATGGGAATAGGAGTGAGTGCTACTGGACGGTAGTCATTGAAGCAGGATGGAGATGACTTCTTCGGGACTGGAATGATGGTGGTAGCTTTGAAGCATGTGGGGACAACAGCCTGACTTAGTGAGATGTTGAAGATGTCTGTGAAGACATCAGTGAGTTCCACTGCACAGTCTCTCAGTACACGCCCAGGAATGTTGTCAGGACCCGGAGCTTTGCGTGCATTGATCCTGCTGAGGTATCTCCTCACGCTGTCCGAGGACAGCGTCATCACCTGGTCGCTGGGAGGAGGTGGAGTCTTCTGTGCAGTGGTGCTGTTTTGTGCCTCAAAGCGAGCAAAGAAGGCATTCAGCTCGTTCAGCAGGGCGATGGTGCTGTCACAGGTCTGTGGTGGGGGCTTATAGTCCTGTAATGGTCTGTATTCCCTGCCACAGGCTCCGAGTGTCTCTGCTGTCGCTGAAACGATGGGCTATCCTCCTGGAGTATTGTCTCTTGGCCTCTCTGATGCCGCAGGATAGGTTGGCCCTAGCTGTCTTCAGGCCCTCCTCATCTCCAGCTCTAAAGGCAGCATTCCAAGCCTTCAGAAGTCTGTAGACCTCCCCTGTCAGCCAAGGCTTCTGGCTGGCCCGGACAGTGATAGTCTTTGTGACCGTTACATCATCAATGCACTTGGTGATGTAGGCAGTGACAGTCTCTGTGTACTCTTGGAGGTCTGTAGTATTGTTGTATGTGGCAGCCTGCTTAAACATATTCCAGTCAGTGGTGTCGAAACAGTCTTGAAGTGCCTCTGACGACCCTTCCAGCCACACTTGTATCTGTTTGTGTATTGGTTTGATGACTTTAACGAGCGGTCTGTATGCAGGCATTAGCATGACAGTGATGTGGTCTGAGGCTCTGAGGTGGGGGAGGGGGAGAGCCTTGTATGCTCCTCTCTGGGTGGTGTAAACAAAGTCCAGCGTATTTTTTCCCCTTGTTGGGAAGTCAACATGCTGGTATATTTTCGGGAACACACTCTTTAAGTCTGCGTGATTAAAGTCTCCAGCCAAGATGAGAAAAGCATCTGGGTGGGTTGTCTGCTGCTCACTGATGTGCTGGTACAAATCATGTAGTGCCTCACTCCTGTTGATGTTGTTGGAGCTGGGAGGGATGTATACAGCAACGAGCAGAATGGCTGTATATTCCTTCGGTAGATAGAACGGCCGGCACTTAATAATCATAAACTCCACCAGGGGTGAGCAGTGTTTGCAGACCACAACAGCGTCGCGGCACCATGCATCATTGATGTAAACACAAAGCCCGCCGCCGCGGGACTTACCTCCCTCGACGAGAGCTCTGTCTGCTCGATAGCATGTTAGCTGGTCAAGCTGAATGGCACAGTTCGGTACGCTGTTGTTAAGCCATGTTTCCGTAAACACAAACAGTCTCTTACAGTCCTCTGAGTAGAGCGAAGTAGTCGGATGTAGTCCAGTTTATTGTCCAAAGTACGATGGTGGGGATAGCTGGCTTGTGTGGGTTAGCCGCTAGCCTAGCTCGGATACCTCCGCGCTTACCCCTCTTCTGCTTCCTCTCACGCTGCTTGTAGCGCCTCCGCTGTGGGCGAGATGCAGTAGTGGGGGTCGGTGATGGTGTAGACCGAGGTCCCGCAGCTCTTCGGCGTGCGCGGAGTTTAACTCTAAAAATGTGGTTCTGCCGACATCGAGCAGAAACTCACGACTGTATGCGCGCTTTAAGACAGGTAGACGAGACGAATATGTACAAAAACATTGCGACTTACAAGACAAAAAACACGAAAACACCGTTCTGTCGGGAGAGAGAGAAGCCGCTGCGTCTGTTGTGTGCGCCGCCATCTTGGAAAATAAGTATCCCAGAATGGTACAATAACACAGAAAATAAGAGCAAGCTGTAAATATTATAAAATAATGCTATCTTTTGACACTAATTTTGATCAAATCAAACACTGACTAAGCTAGCAATAATAGGTTACGCACCACGTGTTTGAAAATAACTGGGGAGAACAAAATTCACGGCTTATTTTGTCGAACTATCTATCTAAACTATCATTAAACACTAAAATAGGCTATTCGTTTGTTGGTGTAATAAGATTTATGCCATAAAACCTGGTAATTTTCAGGAATCGCTTTAATAAAATTAATAACCTTACTCTTATTAAAATTAATTGCTACTTGCTAGCAGGTTTATAAATGTTGGAAATTATTACGGTACACACGCTACAAAACAAATATTCATCCAAACAGCAGGAGGCACTGTCTGAAAAAACGATAGTTCTGGAAGTGCTGCTCTGAGCGTGCAGGTCTGAGTGTGCAGTTGGGCTTCAGGTGTCATGAGAAATCGGCCGTTTCTCAAACGGAATGCTGCATCCTCCCTAGGTCACATTTGTAGGCTGCTTACGTCATCAAGCTTGGTTTATTTCAGTTAACTGAGCATTACATTTGCGAGTCAAAAGCATATTACAACAATTTACACTTAACTAAGAATAATGGTCAAATTTATAACTGTTAATATTCTAAAATAAGGTCTTCTTTTTGACGTATGCAGCCTACAAATGTGACCTACGGAGGATGCAGCCTTCCGTTTGAGAAACGGCCATCGAGTCCCCCCTCGAAATCAGGTCCGCTTAGGACCCCAAGCGATCCCATTGGCTCAAATTACTTTTAATAGGTACTCTCTTTAGTGCCTGAATACAATTCCTACAAAATCATGTAATGATAAATGCTGTTTAAACTACGTTATAATGATAATTAATGTCTGTATTCACTAGCTTATGTACTAGCATAGCATACAGATACCTGATTAGCTGCATAGCTTATTTGCAGGAATTTGCACTTATCCTACATGTTTACAATTATTTTTTTAATTATGTTATAAATTAAGTGTTAAATGTCAACTGTTTTATTTTATAAATAAAACTAATTAATTTTTCACTTAATAGGATATTATTACTTTTATTTATTAATTAGCAGTTAATCAAGTGTAAGAAATTACATTTAATTTGTTTCATTATGCACTATTTTGTTCTATTATGCACTATATAGTAAGCCATACGTTTTTACATTAATATCTTGTATTTATTTAGGCAATGGGATCACTCGGGGTCCTACGCGGACCCGATTTCGAGGGGGGACTCGATTTCTCATGACACCGGGCCTGCAGCTTCACCCTATTCCATTCACTCCCAGAGGCAGAGCGTCCGTGGGCGGGACATAATCGCAGCATTTATCCAATGACCGTCTAGTTTCGAAGCACAGAAATAAACTGTTCAAAGCAGCCCCATTGAAGTCAATGGACGCTAGGCTTCAACAGGGATATAAACTGTGACGCTACGGGAATGTATGAGAAGGAAATCAAGTCAGCCGACCTGCTATATGTAGCTGATTCTGAACGAACTCGTCTTCGAGATGAACGTGTTCTAACGCATTTTTAGTCAATAAAATGTTAACACAATAGTACATATTTGACCATTAATTGTTTGACATTATAGGGGAAGCCGAGCTTCCCTTGCAGTCTTAAAGAAATCCCCACTGATATGAAGTGTACCTTTATTATGACTTTGCTTATTAGGAAGGCATTAGAATGGGCTACAGCAGTGGGATCACAACACACACTTATTCAACAGTCATACAGTTATTTCAATCAACTGATTTGTGATATTTTTCAATATCCTGCTGGCGGCATAGATGCAACGAAATTACTCATAGATGCAGCGAAATTACATCATAGCAACAGACAGCGTCAGATTATGCTATCCGTTTTGCACTCTTGCTGCACAAAGTGAGTTTAATGATGTCGCTTTGAAGCACATTTTACATACAAGTCTGTCTGCTAAAAGCATAATTAGTATGCAGAAATGACTCACCCAACTTCTCACAGTTAAAAAAAAATCCATAAAATTTATAGTAAAAAACTGGCAGCTGTGTTTGGCAGAATTTTACAGTAAAAAATATGGTAGCAACATTTTAGGTTTTACGTATTTAACTTAAATTTACATTTAAAAACTGTATTTTATTATAACTGATAACTGATATAGTTAACTGATATAATGTTAATATAACAACCTATTGAAGTAGGCTACTGAAATCTGTTTTAATACATTTGTAATAACACTGATAACCTTCAAAAGCAGGTGGTGATGAGAAAGTCACATTCATGATGAACCAAAGTTCATCACAAGCAGCTTTTCCACAAGCTGGGAAGGAAAATACCTACACAACCACTAAACTTCATCATGGTAACAAAAAAACATCAAATGTGAAATATTATGCAGGAAATTCTGGGAATGTCAATGAACGGTTTTCACTGTAAATTATACATTCTTTTTCACTTTCAATAACTGTATATTACCATAAAATTACATGTACCAATACAGTTTTTCATTAAATATGGCAGGCGAACTTACCATTAACCAATTAATAGGTTTTTACTGTAGCATTTTTTCTTTTAGATGATAGTCCCATAGGTAAAGATTGTATCACTCATCAAATGTTTCCAATAAAACTCACATTGAAGAAATCACTCTCTATGTGTCGCTGACAGGTCTCGATCACAAGACAAAAACCACAAAACAGCACTGTGAGAAGCGTTCGAGTTTGAAGTGCGAGTTCTTGAGCTCTCCTATACAAACCACAGATTCCACAGTGATTTAAATTAGTTTAAAGGCAGATGATACAGCGCCGCCATTCTCAACAACACTGACGCAGAAAACAGTATAAACACTGTGTGACAACAATCAGTTAGAATACTTTTCAATCCAAAAATTTATATTTACAATTCATTTACATTTACATCGGCAAAAGACGGTTTTGAACCCTTATCATTGATCATTTAAATCTGACTAATTTTCAAATTGTTTGTCATAAATCAGCATCTCAGGAAAACGTTATGGGGTTTCAAATCAAAATAAGACTTTCTTTTATGGAACAGGACATCAATTTCACACGTCCTCTGTAGAGGACACCAGGACTTAAAGCATGTTTATTAGGCATTTTGGGAGATACAACAAAATAAATTATATTTCAATATTGCTATGATGAAATATTACATATTATTATGAAAATCTTGCCAATTATTACTCCCATTATTACACTTATTTTTTTCATTATATGTTGGCCCAAAAACACATTAATATGCAGATACAGTTTGCCCATTTTACACACATTTTGGATAAAGAAAAATGGTATATCAAATCATTCTGTTATATCTTTCATAACATAGTTGAGCATAATCTTTATATAAAGTTTGGTATAAAAAATAAAAATGTATTTGTGATTAAAACAAAAATCCCACTGTTTTTGCCTTTTCATGTCTATTCATGCTCTCTAAAAAATGCTAGTTTAAATACAAAACAGTGCTGGGTAAATATTGGACAGAACACATGCTGGATTGTTTTCGACCAACAGTTGGGTTAAATGTTTAACCCAACCTTCTGGGCAGTAACCCAACCGCTGGGTCTAAACAACCCAATCGCTGGGTTCGTTAATATTTTACCCAGTGCTGGGTTGTATTTAACTAGCATTTTTTAGAGTGTGTCTTTTTTTATATAGAACTTTTATCCTCTATAGAGGATGTAGCATGCATACATATAAACATATAAATAAAATATAATTTTTCAAAAATTATTTTTTTACTATTATTATTTACCTACTTCATAACAACAACAACAACAACAACAACAACAACAATAATAATAATAATAATAACATTAGCGCTTTATTTGGGATGCTACTACCCTTCTGAAATTACAGTATAGCGGTAGAGTGCATACTGCATAGTGTCTAATGCGTCATTGGGACACAACTAAGTTTGTTTACTACTAAATTTACTACTATCATATGTCGCTAAACTTGCTCAATATTCTGTTACGCACTCAAACGAATTTGGTTTTGTCTTCAAACACTTCAGTGTGCATGGCCTTTACATTTACCCAGAATCAACATATGTATTAATAAAAAAAAGGCATTCGGCCATGTTATAATGAATTTTCATATTTACTCCACCCACTGAAACTGTTTGTCACAGGAACTGAATAATACACAACAGCTCCCGTTGCTCTTGATTGGATGGCTCAGACTTTTCGCTCCGCGATATTTGCATAAAGAGAATGTGGACTTTCCCTAATTTGCAAAAGGACAGAACGTTTCCTGAACAAACCGAAAGCAGGTGTGCCGCTGCTTACAGCTTTACAGGAAGAGACAGGCTCAGGACAGGTAAGGAACAGACAAAAACCTGTAATTAATGCTTATGTTTAAACTTAAAACATTTAATCAATTTAAACTTTTATTTTTTTTTAATTTTGTTTCATGGAACTTTAGATTAGGCTACCGTGCTTGCCTTGATGATTGTCAATGTTTCGTAAAGAAAGGTGAACGGTTTCAACTATTGCCTCACACGAGGCCTCATGAACTCTTCTTCTTCTTCATCTTTAAACTCCTTATTGTTTCCTCTCTAATTTCCTGAACGTGGTGTTGTGTTATTTTGTGTTATTTCCATCAGATATCGCAATCTGAGTTCAGGAATACAGGAAAAGCAATGGAATCATTTCCAGGTAGGTAAAGAAAAGGTTCCAGGTTTTGGGAAAGAAAGGTTAAAGTAGGCTCAATGGTATTATTGAAAAACATTCATTTTGGTTTCGGCGTGAAATCATAACCTGCATGTAGTGTTTCTCAACTGATTTTGATTTTATTCAGCACTCGCATTTACATTGGAATTTGCCGAATCATTACAGTAGCTACCAAACAGAAGCGTCGCTAATCTTTAGACTTAGTTGCCTAAATAAGACATAATATACTATAAGATTGTCTCCTCTCTATACATAGGCTACTATAATAACATACTATATGCTATAATAAGATTCTCTCCTTAAATTATTTTTAAAAATAGGCCTACCACTCTTCTTGCCAAATAATAATTAGCGCAACACTTAGACCGGTTGAGAAAAGTACAGAAGAATTACATATTTGATCAAAGCTATTTGATCAATCCCTTATTTTTCATTGTGCAAGAAAGGAAGTCTAAAGAAAAAAATCAAAGCCATTTAATACACTGATTTTGATTTAAATAAATTACTTTGATTTAAATTATGTTTATAGAATATCTATTTATTTAAATTCATTGACATTTAAAACCATAGTTGCTTGTCTTGTTGATTTTGATTGATATTATGAACAATAAGTCTTTAGGCCTATACAGTGCACAGGGAGGAAGTACACTCCATCTGCACATAAAGATATATTTCTTAATGATCACTATACAGTTTGTGGGAAAATGACAAAATACCAGCAAAACTGAAGAATTGAAGATTCAGAGGGGTGCAGTCATTTTTGCTGTGTATAGTATACAAGTTTAGTCTATACAACAGTTAAATATGGTCCTTAAATCTGAGTGGATAAGAGGCATTCCAATCATCCATATCAGCACCAGGACTTTTCACCGTTGCTCCATTGTGTCTTTCTCCTTACAGCTTACACAGATGTTTTAGCCCACTCCCTACACTTTGTCAAACCTTGATGCCTGTTGTGTATTCAAAAAGTAAGAGCTTGAAGAAGGTCCGCAGACTCAAACATCCAGTAAATTGCTCTACATGCTTTCATCTCGCTTGTGATTCTTTTGATGTTTGAGAGTGTGCGGACCTTCTTCAAGCTCTTACTTTTTGGGAAACTTTTTTGGTCTACGCACCTCAGTTGGATTATTTTGAAGGCGCGGTGAGTCTCTGGCTGCTTTCCTGTTGTGTATTCAATACATAATTGCTGCTCTCAAGATACACTATATAGCCAAAAGTATTGGGACACCCCCTTCTAATGAACAGGTTTGACTACTTTAGTAATTTCCATATGTACAAATCTTAATGGTTTAAGCATATAATGATATTCTAGGGAATTGTGTGCTTCTAATTTTATAGCAACAGATTCCAATTCTGTTCTAACATGACAATGCCTCTGTGTATAAGGCAAGGTTCAAAAAGAAATGATTCATTCAGTCAGTGTGAATAGTCATAGTAGTCTCAGTTTAATAGTATAAAAGTAATAGTATAATAATAATAATAATAATAGTCTCAGTAGACACTTTTCACAATTTAGCTTCAACCCCACTGACTTGGTCCTCTCCAATACCTTAGCAAGATGCTGGTCATGCTATTCTAAGGTGTCTTCATACACCAATATATCATTCATATATAGACTGAATCTCCATCAAGCCCTTTGAGTGTTTTATTCATCTTGTGTTGGTTAATTTAAATCAAGATTTCTAGAGTGCTTGTGATGCCAAATGGAAGATATTTAAAGGCATATCTGTGTTATGAATGTGGTATGCTTGATACTCTCTGGCTGCAGAGGCATCTTCCAAAGCCTGAGGCAGCATAAAAATATTTAGCAGGGAAGGACATAGCCTTATTTAAAAAATACCTTGCCATTATGTTTTAGGGCTGGCACTGTGGATGCACAACAGTAGGGTCCGTCACTGGCTTAAAAACCCCATTATCTTCCATCTATTGTAGCTCCTTTTTTTCTTTTGCAAAAGTGGCAGTGGAACTCTACATGGTGTGTGCTCTGTATACACTTCAGTGCATCTAACTAGTCCCATTGTGAATACTGTGGCTTGGCTTAGCAAATTGTTTATACTTTGGCCACAGACAACATAAAGGAATGTGTACATTGTACAGATTTCTTTTGTATGTTGTGCTGGCTTGAAATTTCCACACGCAACCATTTGACCACCAGGGTTGCACAATGTAACATTTAACTGTAAATCTCTCTCTGGAATTAGCGTACATTAGTGTACTCACATTTACATTACATACATTTACATTTAGTCATTTAGCAGATGCTTTTATCCAAAGTGACTTACAAATGAGGACAATGGAGCATTCAAAATCAAATAAAAGAGCAATGATACGTAAGTGCTATAAAAAGTCTCAGTTAGCTTAACGAAGTACACGTAGCAAGTTTTTTTTTTAATTATATAATAAATAAAAAGAAAACAGATAGAATAGAAAAAGAATAGAGCAAGCTGGTGTTAGTGGCCTTTTTGCTTTTGTTGATTGTATAATAATAAAAAGAAAAGGAATAGATGGAATAGAAAAATAATAGAGAAGCCAGTGTTAGTAAAAAAAATGTTTTTTTAAATATATTGCAAACCAACAACTAAATCTGACATGAACTATCCTATAAATGTTGTTTCTTATGCTCAGATAGCATTAAAAATGTCAGGTAGGACATTTGCATATGCAGCCCTAAGCTCATGTGTCTCAGGACACTGATTGTTTGGCCCTGTCCCAAATGGCACCCTAAACCCTGGCTGTCTTCCTCAGAGTCCGCACTTTCATGACGTAATGCTGCTTTGACTGCCGGGTAGAAGTAGGCTGCGTAGCTCGCAGGCTTGCAGGCTCGGCAGAAGTGCGCATCGAGGGAACATAGTGGCCACAAAGGGGGCGGTCGCGAGCACCCTTCTGAACGCTAAAATGACAAATGGGACACCCTACGGTCTCGTGGACTTAAAGGGTCATAAAACCCCAGACTACTTTTTCTGAGATTTTGACAGAGATGTTTGTGTTGCACATCATAGAAGACAATGTTAGCATCCGATAATTTTAACTGTTGGGGAAAACTGGTTAATTTTAAGCTTTTTTGCTCTATTTTCATCTTCTGGGTTTAAAATCTACATCGTGTTGACGTCATTTGTGACGTGGCAAAGGACTATAGTACATCGATGATGTGTCGGTGTCTGTTAAATTATTCATGAGACTGCGTGTTCTTATCCTATGAGAAGACACTTCGCTTAATTATTCACAACAGCATGTGTTGATTTGCTATGACAGACGCTTCAGACTGTGAGATCGCGTACATTAACTGAGAGAAACGTTCATGGTGGATCGAAGTAAAGTGTTTGTTTTTGCTTTGTAATAAGAGTTCGGCACAAACGCAATTCATTCACTTAGTGAGTGTAACCGTTTTTACAGCTCCGTGACACAACCCGTCAAAAGGCTTATATAAACGCTGCAGAATAAGCCTTAAGAGTTATCAGAGGTGCAACAGCACGTTCATATGTTTTCGATGCAGAGTGCAAATGGCTGTGCATTTATTTGTTTTTAACTCGATGGGAGCGAAATGAAACTGTCTGAACCCGAAGCTGTGTTTGCTGTCTGTCCCTTCTTCCCCCTCCACTCCGATGCTCACCACACCCACTTTTTTAGCGTTTTTTAAAACTGTGGTGAGAACTAATCAGTGCTGAAACAGGGGTTTCATGACACTTTAACGGACACGCTCACATTGTAAGTCCTCAAGACCGAAAGTGCACATGAAGTGTGCCATTTGGGACAGGGCCTTCCTCTGAGTCCGCACTTTCGTGACGTAATGCCGCTTTGACTGTCGGGTAGAAGTCTGCTGTGAAGCTCACCCCAGTGTGGGCTTGGCAGAAGTGCAGATCGAGGGCGCATAGCGGCTGCAAAGGGGCTGCAAAGCACCCTTCTGAACGACAAAATGACGAATGGGACACCCTACGGTGTTGTGGACTTAACGGACATGCGCACGCGGCAGCCATTGTAAGTCCGTAAGACTGCAAATGCACATGAAGTTTTCCATTTGTGACAGGGCCTTTCAATGCCAGCCAGAGCTTCTAATGATGGCTAGAGTCAAGTCAAGTCACCTTTATTTATATAGCGCTTTTAACAATACAAATTGTGTCAAAGCAACTGCACAATATCAAAATAGGAAAATAGTGTGTCAATAATGTAAAATGACAAGATTAAACACTCAATTTTCAGTTAAAGGCTCAGTTCAGCCTGAGTGATGGGGCTGAACTGAATTCAGAATTCAGTGATGGCATCGTCCAGCTCAGTTCAGTTCAAAAAGTTTCTGTTCAATCAAGTCGACGATATCGCTGGAAATTAAGTGTTCCCAACTAAGCAAGCCAGAGGCGACTGTGGCAAGGAACCAAAACTCCATAGGTGACAGAACGGAGAAAAAAACCTTGGGAGAAACTAGGCTCAGTCGGGGGGCCATTTCTCCTCTGCCCAGACGACCCAGCAGTTCAATTCCAACTGCTGCAAAGTCAGATTGTAAGGGCTCAACTGGTTCCAGTGGTCTTTTCCCGATGGCTGTCTAGGTGACGGGGTCCTCACTGGGGATCTGTCTCTGGGACTCATCTAGGTGTCCTGGTCTCCGCTGACGTTCAGGGCTGTAGAGGTCATCTCTAGGTGCTGATCCACCATCTGATCTGGATACGGACTGGATCTGGTGACTGCAGTGACCTCGGAATAAGAAAAAAACAGACTAATATTAGCATAGATGTCAATCTTCTTACGATGTAACAAGTACATTGTGTGTTATGGGAAGTGTTCCCGGTTCCGGTTGACCTAATTAATGCAGCCTAACAATCCTTTAACGGATTTGAATATTAGAAGTGTATTAGTGTGTTATGTGTATGCCAGGTTAAAGAGATGGGTCTTTAATCTAGATTTAAACTGACTGAGTGTGTCTGCCTCCCGAACAGTGTTTGGTAGATTGTTCCAGAGTTTGGGCGCTAAATAGGAAAAAGATCTGCCACCCGCAGTTGATTTTGATATTCTACGTATTATCAAATGGCCAGAGTTTTGAGAACGCAGCAGCCGTGGAGGACTATAATGCGATAAGAGCTCGCTCAAGTACTGAGGAGCTAAACCATTCAGGGCTTTATAAGTAATTAACAAGATTTTAAAATCTATATGATTTTTAGTAGGGAGCCAGTGCAGTGTTGACAGAACTGGGCTAATGTGGTCATACTTCCTGTTTCTAGTAAGAACTCTAGCTGCTGCATTTTGAACCATCTGTAGTTTGTTTATTAAGCGTGCAGAACAACCACCCAATAAAGCATTACAATAATCTAACCTTGAGGTCATAAACGCATGAATTAATATTTCTGCATTTGACATTGAGAGCATAGGTCTCAGTTTAGATATATTTTTAAGATGAAAAAAATGCAGTTTTACAAATGCTTGAAACGTGGCTGTCAAAGGAGAGATTGCTATCAAATAGCACACCTAGGTTCCTGACTGATGACGAAGAATCGACAGGGCAGCCATCAAGTGTTAAACCGTGTTCTAGGTTATTACTTGTGGGGGTTTTATGTCCGATAATTAACACCTCTGTTTTTTCAGAATTTAGCAGTAAGAAATTACTCGTCATCCAGTTTTTTATATCGACTATGCATTCCATAAGTTTCTCAATTTGGTGTGTTTCACCGGGCCGTGAAGAAATATAGAGCTGAGTATCATCAGCATAACAGTGAAAGCCCCATGTTTCCTAATGATATTTCCCAAGGGTAACATATAAAACGTGAAAAGTAACGGCCCTAGTACTGAGCCTTGAGGTACTCCATACTGCACTTGTGATCGATATGATACCTCTTCAGTCACTGCTACGAATTGATGGCGGTCAGATAAGTACGATTTGAACCATGCTAATGCACTTCCACTAATGCCAACAAAGTTTTCTAGTCTATTCAAAAGAATGTTGTGATCGATAGTGTCGAACACAGCGCTAAGATCCAATAGCACTAATAGAGAGATACAACCACGATCAGATGATAAGAGCAGGTCATTTGTCACTCTAATGAGAGCAGTCTCAGTACTATGAGTTGGCCTAAATCCTGACTGGAAATCCTCACAGATATAATTTTTCTCTAAGAAGGCATATAATTGTGAGGATACAACCTTTTCTAGTATCTTTGACAGAAAAGGGAGATTCGAGATCGGTCCGTAATTAAATAGATCTTTGGGGTCAAGTTGTGGTTTTTTAATGAGAGGCTTAATAACAGCCAATTTAAAGTTTTTGGGGACATATCCTAATGACAATGACGAAATAATAATAGCCAAAAGAGGATCTATGACTTCTGGAAGCACCTCTTTTAGTAGTTTAGATGGAATGGGGTATAACATACATGTTGTTGGTTTAGATGATTTAACAAGATTATACAATTCTTCCTCTCCTATAGTAGAGGATGAGTGGAATTGTTCCTCAGGGGATCTATAGTGCACTATTCTGCTTTCTATATGGCTTTCCTGTAGCTCAAATGGTAGAGCATGGCGCTAGCAACGCCAAGATCATGGGTTCGATTCCCAGGGAAAGCAAGAGCTGATAAAATGTAAAACTGTAACTTGAATGCAATATAAGTCGCTTTGGATAAAAGCGTCTGCTAAATGCATAAATGTAAATGTATTTGATGTGATACTGTAGCTGACGGCTGCATGGTTACAATTTGATCTCTTATAGTATCAATTTTGGAAGTAAAATAGGTTATAAAGTCATTACTGCTGTGCTGTTGGGAAATGTCAACACCTGTTGATGCATTATTTTTTGTTAATTTTGCCAATGTATTGAATAAATACCTGGGGTTATGTTTGTTTTCTTCTAAAAGAGACGAAAAGTAATCAGATCTAGCAGTTTTTAAAGCTTTTCTGTAGGATAGGGTACTTTCCCGCCAAGCAATACGAAATACCTCTAGTTTTGTTTTCCTCCAGCTGCGCTCCATTTTCCGGGCTGCTCTCTTTAGGGTGCGAGTGTGCTCATTATACCACGGTGTTGGACTCTTTTCCTTAAATCTTCCTTAAGCGTAAAGGAGCAACCGTATCTAAAGTGCTAGAAAAGAGAGAGTCCATAGTTTCTGTTACATCATCAAGTTGTTCTGAGCTGTTGGATATGCTGAGGAATTGAGATAAATCAGGAAGATTACTTGCAAAGCAGTCTTTTGTGGTAGAACTGATGGTTCTACCATATTTGTAAGAAGGTGTTAAATTTACAGCTTTAACTATATGGAGTTTACACAAGACTAGATAATGATCTGATATATCATTCGAGTAGCATTCACTTTCATAGCATATCATTCACTTTCCTGTAGCTCAAATGTTAGAGCATGGCGCTAGCAACGCCAAGATCATGGGTTTGATTCCCAGGGAAAGCAAGAGCTGATAAAATGTAAAACTGTAACTTGAATGCAATGTAAGTCGCTTTTGATAAAAGCGCCTGCTAAATGCATAAATGTAAATATATCATCGCTTTGCTGCAGAATTTCAACACCATTAATATCAATTCCATGTGACCGTATTAAATCTAGAGTATGATTTCGACTATGAGTAGGTCCTGAAACGTGTTGTCTAACCCCAATAGAGTTCAGAATGTCTATGAATGCTGATCCTAATGAATCTTTTTTCATTATCAACGTGGATATTAAAATCACCCACAATTAAGACTTTATCTTTAATGGACTTTAAGACCAATTAAGAGATTTATAAACGCAGAACAATACTGGAACTAAACAGAAAAACACAGAATGGCTTGGTAAGGCAGCTAACACTAGGGGAGTGCTAAACGCCGATCAATATTCGGCATCAGGAAGAGAAAGTCCAAGGCTTATAAAGAGTGTGAGATAGTGTGTGATAATTTTCAGGTGTGAGCGTGATTAGTGGAATCAGCTGTGTGTGTCGTCAGTGCAATGGATGATGGGAAATGCAGTCCAATGTAATATGTAACAGTTTGTGTAGTGCAAGAGTCAATGTGGTGAGCGGGTGACCTCTGGTGGCGAGTGAACGGTAGTGCATGGACAGGATTCGTGACATCTGTATGGTGCCCTGGTGGCCTGTATAAAGTAGCCAGTACAAACATCACAGGGGATTTATCATTAATACTTTTTTCTCTAGATAATGTTATATGAAGCACCATTACTTCAAATGAGTTATACTTAAAGCCTGTCTTCTGAGAAATACTGAGAATATTGTTATAAATTGTAGCAACACCTCCCCCTTTGCCTTTTGGACGCGGCTCATTTTTGTAACAGTAATCTTGGGGGGTAGACTTGTTTAAAATAATGTATTCATCTGGTTTTAGCCATGTTTCTGTCAAACAGAGCAAACCTAGGTTATGATCATTAATCAAATCATTTACAAAAAGGACTTTTGTAGAAAGGGACCTGATATTCAGTAAGCCAAGTTTTATCAATTGTTTCTGTGCATTGTAAACATTTTTTATTTGTTGAACATCAATTAAATGGTTACTCATAAATTGGTTTTGACATTTTCTGTATTTTCTAGTTCGGGGAACAGACACAGTCTCTATAGTGTGATATCTAGGTGAAGGAGTCTCTATGTGCTGAGAATTAACTGAGTGACGCAATGACTTTAAGAACTGGCAAATGGCTTATTTATTTAGAAAGCGGTACTTTGTCCACAGGGCTCTCAACACATGCATTTCAACCCGTTCACACACTCACATGCCACACCTTGTATTTCTCACGCAGAGAAATTTCCAGGATAACGCCCACCAAGTTGCGCCGCTATTAGAGGAATCAAGTGAGTTCCCCATAGAGTTCAGAAGGCCCTGCCACGCACCAGCTAATCAAATAAAAAAATATAGCTACCGAACAGCCAATCAGAAAATAGCATTGCTGTATCCGGATAAGATTTAGATATTGCCGCAACAACAACGTTTACATTCTGATTGCAATGACACATTCTGTGATTCACGGGCTCGCTCGACACGACATTGATTCAGATGCTCGCTGAAGTAGCTACAGAAGAGGACATGTTCAGTGTAAGTACTGTAATCCTACTGTATGTGTACATTGAGTACTGCTGTTCAGTTGACTCGTTTGGGGCAAAATTTCTTTTTATTTTTGATACATTTGTATTTTTAAATACATAAATCTTTTTATTTTATTAGAATTTGTCTTTCATCAGATTTACCAGATGTTATAATTTCTATTTGTGCTGGTCAATTATGAACAATAGGTAAAATTGAACTGCTAGCAAAAACTTGGGTGCTGCAAATATTTGAGTTGCTCCTCCCCTTTGAGTGACTCCTCCCCTTTGCGTGGCACCTCCCCTAATCTCACTCCAAACTTTTGCTATAATTTGAGAGCCCTGTGTCCATCATATTGAGCTTTGCACTTCCTTCAATTCATAGCAATATGAGTACCATCTTTGGCATATATAAAGGCTTTGCCCACTTATTTACATTTGTTGAATGTTGATTTCATTGCTCAACTTTTTTTGCAACATTCCCTTGTCAGCTGCCTTCCCTTGTGCAACCTCCTGCACTGTAGCGCATGATTCCCCCTGCTGGTGAACTTCCTCTTCACATTGTCAAACACTCTGAATAGTTAAGGGCAATACAGTTCTTTATCAAGGATGCCCACAACTATATGATCACAAATGTGTTCCTCTCTCTATGCACCAAAATCACAGTGCACAGTACCCGTTTATATATATATATTAGTGCTGTCAAACGATTAATCGCGATTAATCGCATCCAAAATAAAAGTTTTTGTTTACATAATATGTGTGTATACTGTGTATGTTTATTATGTGTATATATAATTACAAACACATGCATGTGTATATATTTAGGAAAATGTTATGTTTATATATTAAATATATTTATATATAATATAAAATATAAGAATATAAATATATAAATGTATATACATGTAAATATTTTCCAAATATATACTGTATGTGTGTGCATGTGTATATACACATAATAAATATACACAGTACACATACATATATTATGTAAACAAAAACTTTTATTTTGGGTGCGATTAATCGTTTGACAGCACTAAAATATATATATATATATTAGTATTTGTTTTTGAAGGGAATGCACCCTCTGATCTGGGGGGTATTCCAGAAAGCAAGGTTCATTTACCATCTGCTAAACCCTGAACTCTCGGTTGATTAACCCAAACCTTGCTTACTCAAGGTATGCTGGTTCCAAAAACGCATCCGGGGGTAAGTTCATTCAACACAGAGTATGTTCCCGGTTAACACGCAAGACATTCTCAACAGAGCAACGAATCGACGAGTCACTATGGAAACCGACGCTAAGAAAAAGCGCGCCATACTGTTTCTTTCTTCTTCTGTTCAAAGGTCATTTACATGCATATCGCCACCTAACTTGTGGTTGTGCAATCTTTTTTTTTTTCGTTTAATCTTTAATCCTTGAGAATAAGAATTATATTGTTTGTTTGTTGCTCTATTTTTTATTATAAAAATACATTATAGAAAATGCAGATCCATGATGTTTGAGATGATAATAATATAATAAACATGTATAATATAATAAAATAAACATTACCTTGTCATAATAGTGTTTTATAATTTATACAGATAACTATTACTATATTATATTTATTATAATAAACATAATAACCATATTAGAATAATATATTACATATTATACAACTATCTATATATACAGTGGCGGCTGGTGGAAAATTTTCTAGGCGGGGCGCCACATCCAAAAGTTTTAGCATACATCCCGTTATCCCAGTATAACAAAAGGAAAAGTATTAAGACATGAAACATTTTAAATAAAGAAAATTGTTTTACCAAATTCAAGATTGAGGATGATTCTCACAAAACTATATTTTCTGCAAGTTTTTTTCAAGAAAAATTAAAACATTTTGTTTTTAATTTTAATAATAATTCAAAATGTATGTATACAGTGCAACAGCAAAATCTGTGAGTAAAATAAATAAATGTTACATTTGTTAAGACCATTTTCTATACATATATAAATAACTACAAGTCAAGCTGCAGTACCAAGCAGGACCACACGGAGACGCCAACAGACCACTATCCCAGTCGCCTTAAAGTTATATAAATATACATGGATCTGTATTCAGAATTATTAAATGGAGCAAAACACACACACACAAAAAAAATACTCAAATAAAACTCATTATGAATTTGTTGGGTGTGGTGATCTGAAGGCAGCTCAACATGACCAGGGCCGACCTTGAGCCAAAACTCATCACCAAACACCAATGACTTGTACATACACTATATAGACAAAAGTATTGGGACACCCCCTTCTTTAGAACAGAAAAATGCACTTCCAGATCTGTGGCAACAATGATGGGAACATAATTCATGTATTTAAAAATTGTATTTCCATCTCTGTTGCAACAGTTTTGGAAGTGTCTAAAATGACTGTACCCATATGTACAAGTCATTGGTGTTTGGTGATGAGTTTTTGGCTCAAGGTCTGCATTTACAGTCACACCAGAGGTGTTAAACTGGGATTAGGACTTGGTTTTAGGCAGACCAGTCAAGTTCTTCCACACTGACAGAATCAATAATTTTCTTTTTGAACCTTGCCTTATACACAGAGGCATTGTCATGTTAGAATAGAATAGGGTCCTGTCCCAACTGTTGCTATAATATTACAACCCCAAATCAGAAAAAAGTTGGGACAGTATGGAAAACGCAAATAAAAAAAGAAAGTAGTGATTTCTAAATTTACTTTGACTTGTATTTCATTGCAGACAATATGAACACAAAATATTTCATGTTTTGTCTGGTCAACTTCATGTCATTTGTAAATATACATCCTTTCCTGTCATTCAGACCTGCAACACATTCCAAAAAAAGTTGGGACAGTAAAGCATTTACCACTTTGTAATGTTGCCATTCCTTTTCACAACACTTAAAAGACGTTTAGGGACTGAAGACACCAAGTGATGAAGTGTTTCAGGTGTAATTTTGTCCCATTCTTCCTGCAAACAAGTCTTAAGGTGGGCAACAGTACGGGGTCTTCGTTGTCACATTTTGCGCTTCAAAATGCGCCACACATTCTCTATTGGAGACAGGTCGGGACTGCAGGCAGGCCAGTCAAGTACCCGTACCCTCTTCCTCTGCAGCCAGGACTTTGTAATGTGTGCAGAATGTGGTTTTGCATTGTCTTGTTGAAATATGCATGGACGTCCCTGGAAAAGATGTCTTCTTGAAGGCAGCATATTGTGCTCCAAAATCTCTATGTACTTTTCAGCATTAATGGTGCCATCACAGAAGTGCAAGTTACCTTTGCCAAGGGCACTGACACAACCCCATACCATGACAGACCCTGGCTTTTGGACTTGTTGCTGGTAACAGTCTGGATGATCCTTTTCTTCTTTGGTCCGGAGCACACGGCGTCCATTCCTCCCAAAAAATACCTGAAATACTGATTCATCTGACCACAGTACACGTTTCCACTGTGTGATGGTCCATCCCAGATGCCTCCGAGCCCAGAGAAGTCGACGGCGCTTCTGGACACTGTTAACATAGGGCTTCCTTTTGGCACAGTACAGTTTTAACTGGCATTTGTGGATGTAACTACGTATTGTGGTACTTGACAAAGGTTTGCCAAAGTAGTCCTGAGTAGTCCTGAGCCCATGTGGTGATATCGCTTATAGATGAATGACGATTCTTGATGCAGTGCCGCCTGAGGGATCGGAGATCACGGTTGTTCAGCTTAAGCTTGCGCCCTTGTCCTTTACGCACTGAAATTCCTCCAGATTCCTTGAATCTTTTAATTATGTTATGCACTGTTGAAGGTGAAATATCCAAATCTCTTCCTATCTTTCTTTGAGGAACATTGTTTTTAAACATTTCAATAATTTTCTCACGTATTTGTTGGCAAACTGGCGATCCTCGGCCCATCTTTGCTCCTAAAGGACTAGACCTTTCTTGGATGCTGCTTTTGTACCAAATCATAATTACAATCACCTGTTGACATCTGTTTCAAATCACATCATTATTTAACCAATTTACCTCATTACTAGCCCTAAATTGCTCCCGTCCCAACTTTTTTTGGAATGTGTTGCAGGTCTGAATGACAGGAAAGGATGTATATTTACAAATGACATGAAGTTGACCAGACAAAACATGAAATATTTTGTGTTCATATTGTCTGCAATGAAATACAAGTCAAAGTAAATTTAGAAATCACTACTTTCTTTTTTTATTTGCGTTTTCCATACTGTCCCAACTTTTTCTGATTTGGGGTTGTAGAAGCACACAACTTTATTGTAATAATATATAATATTGTGCGCAATCTGTCACGCCCACTGGAGTCTCGTCAGTAGATCACGCATGCACTGATAGCTCTGAAGTAAGGTAACGCTGAAACATAACCTACTCCGGAGCAGGTTATCTTCAGAGAGCAAGTTGCTATGGCTACTTGCATACCCTGAAAGTTTCCTCCGTTTTTGGAACCGAAAGTTGAGGTTATCCGCTTACTTACTCTTAAACATACCCAGGTATGTCACATAACCTGCTTTCTGGAACACCCCCCTGATCTACCTAAATGCGTCTATCTTCACGCAAATCATTCCTGATCCAGCTTCACCTCCAGAAGAAGTGAGTGTAAGGTTTTTTAATGAATCTTTACAAATCACCTTTCCTAATAACGTGCTAGTTAGCAAGTTTCACGATGAATGAGGCTAAAGTTTACCATCTCAGAGAGCGACTCAGAAGAGAGGGGTGGGGCGAGGCGAGCAGAGCTCATTTGCATTTAAAGCAGCATGCAAGAAAACAACTTGCTCTGAAAAGAGCTGTTTTTGATAGGGTAAAAACGGTGTTGTTTTACACTACCATTGAGATATTTTAACCAAACTACGTTACAGACTTTCATTAAGACCCTAAAGAATCATATCAACTTGTGGAAAATGGGCATCCGATGACCCCTTTAAATCACTGTCATGCATTGTGTGCAACACATTTCTTCTCCTTCTTCATATTTTGTCAATTTTCTCCACTGTTAAAAAAACTCTTAAGCCTCTTAAGAGGACTCTTAAGTCCTCAACCATACTCTTTGGAACTTAAGACCTCTTTTAAGGGTTAAGATGCTTTCTGAATGACTTTTTTCTTTACTAGGATATTGTCTTTTATTTTAGGAGGAAACACCCACATTTCTAAGAATTTTCCTAGAATTTTGTTACTAGGAGCAACTCTTTGCACTAAGATTTTTTATGAATACGGGTCCAGGTTGTTATGATCAGATAGCCAGGCAACCTCCCTTCTGTATGCAGACTCATCATCTTTGATACCATCTGCAGACTTCTGGAGCTTGTCAAAAGAGTGTTTGTCAGTGCAGTCATTTGTGTACAGGGAGAAGAGTAGTGGGAAGAGTACACATCTGGTAGGGGACACCGTTGCTGATTGTGCAGGTGTTGGAAGTGAATTTCCCCATTGTTTCCTATCTGCCTGAAAGCTGGTGATCCATTGACAGCTAGGAAGAGTGGCTGGGTTAATTTAGTCTGAAGGAGTGCTGTGAGTGAGGGATGATGGTGTTGAAAGCTGAGCTAAAGTCAAGGATAGAGGCCTACACAGGCCTCAAATTTAGGCTCTAGCCGGTCCCAGCCCAGCCCTTGTCCGAAAGCTTATCAGAATTACTGTCCCGAGTCTGACTAGACCCTGTGTCTTTTTTCTCTCTCTCTCTTCCCCATTACACAGCTGCTGTCGCAGCCATTAAAATAGTTCAGTTTTGTTTTTAATGCCAGAGTGGTTATATTTATTTTCTTTCTTTAATCAGTTAATTTAGAAATATGTTTGGAACAGTTTTTGTTTGTTTAATTCAAGTTTTTGTTCTTTAAAGTAGGGTAGAGTGGGGGGAAACGCTCCCTTGGGGTAAAATGTCTCTACTGTTTTTCCCAAAATTACCACCAGATAAAGTCAAGATAAATTTCTGTTGTAACTATGGACTACGTTGACAAAAATGATGTAGAAGTATTCACCATGAAGCTTATGAAGGTGAGACCTGAGAGAAAACAGATTTCACAGTAAATGATCTAATTTTCAGCAGTAAGAAAAAAGTGTTTTAAAGCTTCTTGTTTTGTTGAACATCACAGTTGTATTTAATATGAGAATAGTAAGGCCTGTAGATAGGGAGTATGTGTTAAGAAAAATGTAATACAATTTTCAGAATTACATAATGTAAAAAAAAAACAGTCTGTGGGGTAAAACGCCCCCAGGGGGCATGGCTTAATTACTGTAATTCTCTCTGTTCTGAACATCATATCCTTTTTTTCCATTAAATGTGTTCTAACTAGGTGGTTGAATAAAAATATTTGGACTTTATATTTAAAAATGACCTCAGGTTAGCATCAGGTAGCTACTAGTTAGCCCGTTTGCATCAGCTAACAAGACTTTTCAAATAGGCAATTATAATTTTATAATTCATAATTATTGATAATATTATTTTAAATTTTAATCTAAAATAGCCTGTACTATGGGGAAAAAGTATTTTTCTCCAATCACTGAAGCCTTTTTTTCAATAACGCAGTGTAACTGCATGGCCATTGGTTCCTGCAGTGTATTAAAAATGAACCAATGGCTCGCCAGCAGAGCTGCAAAGACCGCCAGAGCCCACTAGAATGGGCGGGGGTCATCTGGCCGGGCATTTTGCCATATGAACCTCAGATTTCTTCTCCTTCAGCTATGACGACGGTCTTCGCTGATCTATGAGGCTCGAAGCCTTCTTGCCGCTGACACGCCTTGCAGCGGAAAAAGCAACCTCTCTGCGGCCACAGCCATATCACCCTGCAGCCCAAGACTGGTTGCCCACTGAAGCTAAGCAGCTTTGAGCCTGGTCAGTACCTGGATGGGAGACCTCCTGGGAAAACTAGGTTGCTGTTGGAAGAGTTGTTAGTTAGGCCAGCAGGGCCCTGTGGTCTGTGTGGGTCCTAACGCCCCAGTATAGTGACGGGGACTCCAAGTGGATGCTGCACACTGGTGGTGGTTGAGGAGAGACCCCTCCCCCCAGCTTCCTTTTTTTTTTTGCCGTCGTCCGAGCCTAGCGACGCCAAGGTCGGGTTGGATGCCAAACTATTAAGCGAAGACGCCGAGTGGTCTTCACCGCAGGCCCGGGTACTTTCTGCATAGTGGGCATGCACCTGCCAGAGGGCAGAACTAGTTCTAGGCTTTGCCTTACTTCCTGTACGCTCTTGGTCCTCCCTGAATGCTGAGGCTGTATGGAGTCTTTCTTGGAATGTTTACTCTCGCCTCCTGCGGGGTTTACCCTGCCAAATTCTTGGACCCTCTGGGCCCCCTTTGGTGCTTAAGGCAAGTTCATGTGTTGGTCGTTCCCCTACCATAGAATGGAATTAATCCAATCCTCCTTTTTTTCTATAGCTAACTCTTCCAGCTGCACTGAAGGCTTGCTCGCTGCTGCTGCTGCTGCTGCTGGCAGGGACACTAAACACTGTCTGAGCCAGTCTTGACAGTCGCAGTATATGGTCTCGTGTTGTTTCCACCACCGTGGAAAGTAATTGATGGATGTCTAAAATATAAAAATAAGGAGAAGCCTAAAACAGGCCCGATGCCCAGCCTGCATCTGAGCTATGATGTGAAAATTGGCCCAAAGCCCGGCCCTAGGGAATAAATAAGTCAGGGCCTGTCAGACTCGAGCTGAAATGCAGGGCTCTAGTCCAGGACCCTGCATAAGTCCAAGACCCTGCACATTTTGCGGGATGTAGTATCTGTCATGTGTGACATCTGCCATGTGTGACCTGTTTGCTCAATGAACAAACTAAATGGCTTTCAGGTGGGCCAACACCAGTCTCTCAAATGACTTCATGACCACATACAGGTGCATCTCAATAAATTAGAATGTCGTGAAAAAGTAATTTTTTTTCTTGTAACTTATTTCAAAAAGTGAAACTTTCATATATTTTAGATTCATTACATGTAAAGTAAAACATTTCAAAAGTTTTTTGTTTTGTTTTAATTTTGATGATTAGAGCTTACAGCTCATGAATGTCAAAAATCAGTATTTCAAAATATTAGAATATTTACATTTGAGTTTCAATAAATGACCATCCATACAGTATAAATTCTGGGTATCACTTGTTCTTTGAAACCACAATAATGGGGAAGATTGCTGACTTGGCAATGATCCAGAAGACGAACATTGACACCCTCCACAAAGAGGGTAAGTCACAGAAGGTCATTACTGAACGGTGTGGCTGTTTACAGAGTGCTGTATCAAAGCATATTAAATGCAAAGTTGACTGGACGGAAGAATTTGGGTAGGAAAAGGTGCACAAGCAACAGGGATGACCGCAAGCTTGAGAATACAGTCAAGCAAAGCTGATTCAAACACTTGGGAGAGCTTCACAAGGAGTGGACTGAAGCTGGAGTCAGTGCATCAAGAGTCACCACGCTCAGACGTCTTCAGGAAAAGGGCTACCAAGCCACTTCTGAACCAGAGACAACGTCAGAAGCATCTTACCTGGGCTGTGGAGAAAAAGAACTGGACTGTTGTTCAGTGGTCCAAAGTCCTCTTTTCAGATGAAAGTACATTTTGCATTTCATTTGGAAATCAAGGTCCCAGAGTCTGGAGGAAGAGTGGAGAGGCACATAATCCATGTTGCTTGAAGTCCAGTGTGAAGTTTCCACAGTCAGTGATGATTTGGGCTGCCATGTCATCTGCTGGTGTTGGCCCACTTTGTTTTCTGAAGTCCACAGTCAATGCAGCCATCTACCAGGAAATTTTAGAGCACTTCATGCTTCCTTCTGCTGACAAGCTTTATGGAGATGCTGATTTCATTTTCCAGCAGGACTTGGCACCTGCCCACACTGCCAAAGGTACCAAAAGCTGGTTCAATGACCATGGTGTTACTGTGCTTGATTGGCCAGC
The DNA here is from genome assembly GCA_027422415.1 of Schizothorax lantsangensis. Classification (NCBI taxonomy): domain Eukaryota; kingdom Metazoa; phylum Chordata; class Actinopteri; order Cypriniformes; family Cyprinidae; genus Schizothorax; species Schizothorax lantsangensis. The sequence continues at coordinate 27,720,975 of CM049855.1, read as the reverse complement.
AAACTCGCCTGACCTGAACCCTAGAGAATCTATGGGGTATTGTCAAGACGAAGATGAGAGACACCAGACCCAACAATGCAGATGAGCTGAAGGCCACTGTCAAAGAAACCTGGGCTTCCATACCACCTCAGCAGTGCCACAAACTGATCACCTCCATGCCACGCCGAATTGAGGCAGTAATTAAAGCAAAAGGAGCCCCTACCAAGTATTAAGTACATATACAGTAAATGAACATACTTTCCAGAAGGCCAACAATTGGTGGGTTTTCGTTAAATGTGAGCCTAAATCATCACAATTAAAAGAACCAAAGACTTAAACTACTTCAGTCTGTGTGCATTGAATTTATTTAATACATGAGTTTCACAGTTTGAGTTGAATTACTGAAATAAATGAACTTTTCCACGACATTCTAATTTATTGAGATGCACCTGTATGTTAGTGTTCAATGAGTCAATACTTTAAGGGCCAGTTTTACTAACAGCTTGCGCCAGCGCAAACCGTCTTTTGGTGTTAAAATAGTACTGTCAGGTTTTACTAAAGAAGCGCAGTGATGAATTAGTGCTAAAAAGGCGTGGACGCAGTTATTTTTGCGCCTGACCTTATTGAATATGCATTTCTAGGAGTTTCCCTTTCAGACGCAAAATATATGGGAGGAGAGTATTCAAATGAATCACGCAACGAGATTTACTGACGTTTGCGCTTGTCAAATTACTGACATTTGCGCCATTATTTAATGCCCCAAAAAAGCACATCTTAAACTATTTTGCACTTGAAATGGATGCAATTTGTTGCTAGGAAGAGGCACCGCAGAGAATAGAGAGCCTCCACACGTATTAATTTATTTGGAAAGAACACATTATCCGAACATATCGTTTGCCAAGCCATGTTATTTTTAATTTGCTTCAGGAAATAAAAGATGACTTTGAACCCTTATCTAGGAGTCATGCAATACCAGCTCTATTAAAACTGTTGCAACCCTTCATTTTTTTGGCCTTCGGTTCTTTTCAACGTACTGTGGCTTATTTATTTATTTATTGTTTATTCGCGACTACGCGAATTTGCGCTGCGCTATTGCGTTGGTCGATATGTAAATGAGATGTTGTGTCTGTGTTCTTTAATTTGCGCATTGTTAGTAAATCACCCGCAAAAATTTCCACGCCCATCTGCGCTGTTTTGGAATTGCGCTCTCGTGCTAATTTGCCCTGTTCAGTAAAACTGGCCCTAAAAAGTCTAAATTGGATTTCCCTATTGTACTGCTGTACGGAAGAGGATTAGAGCCAAGCAACAATAAAAAATAATACCATCTTGAGATTAAAGTCGTTAAATTTCAAGAAAAAAACTTTGGAAAAAGGAAGGAAAAAAAAGTTGAAATAAAATGCTGAGAATAAACTCCTTAAATTATGAGAAAGAAGTTGTTAAATTTAGAGGAAAACCTTGTTAAATTTAGAGAAAAAAGTTGAAATAAACTGCTGAGAATAAACACACCCGTGTCATGTTCATTTCATTTCGTTGGACAATGCCAAACAGCATCTGCAGTGGCGAAGGTCAGAGAGCAATGCACTTTTAATGTAGCATGTGATGCGATTGACTAGGGTTTGAATCCATCTTTTGCCAGTTCGGCTCCAGTTCCGCTAATGTGTATTGATAACTGTAAGCATGTCTAACAGTACACTGTGTGTACTGAGTATAAGGTTCAAGGTTCTTTATTATTTGTCACATACACAATCATACAGGGTATAATCAGTAGTGAAATGTAGGTCAGGACAGGTCCGCTCAATGGACAGTGCAAAAAAATAAAATAAAAGATGAAACATAACACAGGAGAGTATATATAAATATAGGTAAGAATAAGATAAAAAATAAGTAAAAAATAAAATAAAATAAAATAAAATAAGGAGTAAAATGTGCAATGAAATAAAATGTGCAATACAGTCTACTGTGGATTTAATAAATATTAATATAAACAGGGATGTGCAAGAGGAATGTGCAAACAGGTTGTACCGGGTATGTACACATAGCAGCAATGCGGATGATGGAGAATAATGGGTGTTTTTTACAGTTTATTAAATTGAGTCCTGTAGATGTTATGAGACTGAGTTTAGGAGCCTGATGGCCTGAGGGTAGAAGCTCCTCCTCAGTCTCTGTTTTTACCATCATGCTCCTGAAGCGCTTGCCAGATGGCAGCAGAGTGAAAAGACGGTTACCGGGGTGATTTGAGTCCTTGATTATTTTTGCAGCTCTGCTTTTGCAGCGTTTGAGGTAGATGTCCTGCAGAGAGGGGAGGGCAGACCCTGAGATGCGCTCAGCTAAGCGCATGACTCTCTGCAGAGCTTTGCAGTCCTGATTTGTGGTGTTACTATACCACACCGAGATGCACTGAGTCAATACACTTTCTATGGCCCCTGAATAGAAAGTTTTCAGGATTGCTGGTGAGACCCTGAATTTCCTCAGCTGTCGCAGATGGTACAGTCTTTGCCTGGCTTTCTTGACCTGTGTTTGAATGTGTGCAGTCCAAGTCAGGTCCTCAGAGATGTTTACACCGAGGTACTTGAAGCTGCTCACCCTCTCCACAGGGGTCCCGCTGATCATAAGAGGAGTGTAGGGCCGCTGCTGTCTCTTCCTGAAGTCTACAATCAGCTCTTTAGTTTTGCTCACGTTCAGAGAGAGACAGTTGTCCTGGCACCATGATGTAAGTCTCTCTACCTCACCCAAGTATGCGGTCTCATCATTGTTGGAAATGAGGCCCAGAACCACAGTATCATCAGCAAATTTAACAATAGAAGTGGAGCTGTGAGAGGACACACAGTCGTGTGTGTAGAGAGAGTAGAGCAGGGGACTCAGAACGCAGCCCTGCGAGGCTCCTACGTTCAGGCTGATGGAGTTGGAGGTGAACTGGCCCATTTTCACCACTTGTGGTCTGCCGGTGAGGAAGTCTTGAATCCAGTCACAGAGTGAAGTGTTTAGGCCTAGGTCTGAGATTTTGACAGCTAGCTTGGTGGGGACTATAGTATTGAAAGCTGAGCTATAGTCAATGAATAGCAGTCTGACATAGTTGCCATTTTTGCTGTCAATATGTGTGAGGGAGGAGTGCAGTACCTGAGAGATGGCATCATCAGTAGACCTATTTGGGCGATAGGCAAACTGAAGAGGGTCCAAGGTAGCAGGGATGGAGGAGCATATGTGTTTCTTTAAAAGTCTCTCAAAAACCTTCACAACCCAGCAAGCTGATCGGCGCAGGACCTTAGAACGCGGCCAGTAATCCCATCAGGTCCGGCGGCTTTCCTGACGTTCACTCTGCTTAGTTCCCTCCGAACCTCGTCCTCCGACACAGTGATAACATGATCATCATCGCTGCTCTGTCTGCTGCTTATGTATGTGTATATTGCACATTGTCATCTGTATAAGTCTGTAAGTATGTAATGGTACTGTCTATATGTTAATTGTTTCTGCACTGTATGGAGCACGCTCTCAAGAATTTCACTCATCAAGGCACATGTGCTGTGATGATGTGACAATAAAAGTGATTTTGATTTGAAAACAAAGAGAGATAATCCAGGTACACGATAGTAGTCCAGGCAGGTGCAAACAGAGTCCAAATGACAAGAAGAGGGAGAGATCCAAGGCAGGCTATAAACTTCAGGTCAGGCAGAGATGAGACAAGAAACGAGATACATAGGCTAGGATCAAGACACGAATGACTCAGGCAATAAACAGGATAAGCTAGAAAACACGGAATGTCTCCGTAATGTAGCTATCACTAGGAGAGCGAAAAACGCTAAACAATACTCGGCAGTTTGAGAAGGACCTGAGTGGGTGTAATGCTGCGATCACGCCATATCGTAATTACCGTAATTCCGAGATGACAACACCTGATGTTCAACTCGGTGCTGTTCACATCCTAGGACTGGGAATTATCGGTTCCTATAGCGACTGTCAACAAAATGAACCTACGTGAAAGAATGTTGAGAACAACAACAAAATAATAACAGTATGAACACTTACATTTTGTTATAGTACATTATAGTATCTATATATATATATGCATCCATTTTCCTCTTTTTTTTTAGAGCAGTAATATAGCTTTCTTTGAAAGCGGCGGCATTTTTCTGATCAGAAAAAGTGCAGCGGTCACGTGGTACAAGCAGAGTACAAGCCTTAGCTTTCAGAAAGCTCCCAGTTCACAAGTTGAAATTACGAGTTCGTGAACGCTTTTTACAAGTTGGTATCTCATAATTAAGGTTATTACGATACTGCATGAACGCACCTTAATATAGTATGTGTGTGATTGGTTACAGCTGTATGCAATCAGTGCAATGGATGATGGGAAATGCAGTCCAGAGTGACGCGCAACAGTCTGTGTGGTGTGAGAGTCAATATGATGGAAGGGCGACCTCTTGTGGTAATTGGGCGGAAGTCCATGAACCGGATTCGTGACAGTCAGACTCTGGGTCTCAGTATTTTCTATCATTCTTTGGGTTTATGGACCCAAATATAATTGGTGTAGGATTCATGTTTTATTAACTTTTTGTTTTGGCAAACCAAAATGGCAATCTGGCTGTAACGCAAAAGCAAACTTGCAAAAGGAAACTCAATGGTGTACAAATTTCAAACGATTTTATAAAATCAAGGTATTAAAGGCAGAATATTACTTTTTCCACTTGGTTGAAGACTTGGACTTTTAATAATATACAGTATGGGGAGTAAACCAGTTAGGGCTGTGCAATTTATCAAATTCGATTATCATGCGCATCCAGTCAGTAAAGCCGGTTTCTTGATTAGTAGTAAATCGCCATCACCTGCTTTCAGATGGAGCGGCATTTACTACACAGAGCCGTAGATCACTGACAAGCTAGGCAATATCGCGTTCATAAACAAAGGCGATTCGTCTGCGATTATGAACGCGATATTGCCTAGCTTGTCAGTGAACTACGGCTCTGTGTAGTAAATGCCACTCCATCTGAAAGCAGGTGATGGCGATTTACTACTAATCAAGAAACCGGCTTTACTGAAGAGATGCGCATGATAATCGAATACGATTAATTGCACAGCCTTAAAACCAGTGTATTTGTGGAATTGAGGAACACTGCTGTTTTCAAACGGTGAAAAGTCCCGGCTGCTAATTCTTCTGAAATATCAGCACTTCTGGAAGGTCTGTCATCTGGTCAGATTTGAGGACCAGAACTAACTGTTGTATAAATTAATGTAAATATATTGTATATATTGAAGTAGGTGGATATCAACTGATGTGTAGTACCTATGCTTCTTTATTTTAGTCTGTTTCTAACAATATATCATACAGTTTGTTTGGATACACATCCTTTGAACTTATTAACAAATGATGAGGGAAGCATTTTCTTTTTTAAACTTGATAAGTCTTATGCTATTTTAACCCTGCATCATTATATGGCTAGTTGCATATTTATTACAATTGTGCCTGCTTTCTGTGACACTATCAGAACAGACATGTGACTAGGGATGTAATGACTCACTCAACACATGATGTGATACAATTCATAATACTGATTTCACGATGCAATTTTCTCACATTTTTTAACAAAGAGAGATTTAAGAAAAAATTATAAATGAAAAGGTGTCCTTTTATTTTTATCAGACAAAATGCTGCACATTTCTTTGTGAAATTGAAATATCAAATAACAAATCTAAATTACATTTTTAAAACAAATCCCATATCAAATAAATAAATAAATAAAACAAATAAAAGAATTCTCTTAAAATAAACAAAATAAGGCTTTGCCTGTGCTCTTGTAATGAGGAGTTGGGATCCATGTGCAGCTTTATTAACAAACACTCAGAGTACAACCGGGAAGGTTCAATCAACAGTGTCAGGGGTATCCAAGGCAAGGTAATAGCGTTGTCACTGAACAGGCAGATGGTCAGGGCAGGTGGCAAACAGAGCAGGTAGACAATAATCCAAACAGTCAGGGTCACAAAGGCAGGCGGCAGAGAATCAAGCAAGGCAAAACAATCCAAGATCATACACGAGAAAACCATACACCGGGAAGAACACTCAGAAATGTCAGCCACGGCAAAACAAGACTTCGCAATGAGTGAGAAACTGAGAGTTAAATTGTATCATTTAGAAATTTGAAGCAAAAACAGAATGGTCTGACTTTAGATTTGTGAAACTGTACTTCATAAAACATATAACTATACTTCACGAGTTCACACTTACATATAATAAATAGAATAAAGTTTAAGTGTATTTGGCATGCTGTCCGAGGGGAGGGCTCCGAGCTCTGAATTTTTGGCCCGAACCCAGAGTACCCCCCCGGAGGGATGCTGGAAAACTGTCAATGAACAGAGGTAAGACTGCTGTGTATATATATACACACGCCTCTTATCTTGTTAACTGGGTTGATTACTGATTGTGCTCCTCTTGTGTTAATTATCTGAACGTGCTCCTCCCGAACTTTGTTAATAAAACATCATTACATAAAACAAAACAAAAACAGCAGATTCACTCTCTGGCAACACATGGTGCTTATGGAACAGCAGCAATATAGTGTTTCCTTGGTTACAGCTGTAACCAAAGCAGCGCTGTGCTTATAAATACTACTGTCTGAAGACGGTCAGTTCCCTTCAGAGATGCATTCATATAAACCCCACCCCCAACTGTATCGTGATTCATTTAACATCTCAATCGACCTGAATCACCACATATTTGTATTGATTTTCAACCGGCTCGGGATACATAGTTACATCCCTACATGTGACATATTTTTAGACAAGGATGCCACCAGTTGAGAACCACTATACAGCAGTAGTACTTCTATTAAAAGGATAGTTCACCCAAAAATGAAAATTTGATGTTTATCTGCTTACCCCAAGGGCATCCAAGATGTAGGTGACTTTGTTTCTGTCAGCCATTTTTGCAATGTGTTTTACAACGTCAGCGTTAGTCGAACCCTCTTGGTGGGCCAATTAAACATGTTGAATCAGTGTTTGGCAGTCGATGAGAGAGATTACCCTTACGGGCTGATCAGAAATATTTTACACAGATTTAATCCAGCAAATCATTATTCACAGACATTTAAAAAGATATCAATATTAACTGTACTTTCTGTAATAACTGTAACTCAACCCTGCATTATAACATTGATGCTAAGAGAATGATAATGCTTACGTCGCTATACTGAAGAAATGCTTAACCCCAAAATTGTGAATTACTGTATCCCTGCACTGATAGGGGCAGCAGAAAATAAGCAATAGGTTACATATTTATTTTCCACATTATTATATCGTCGTTGATATGAATACTGGGGAAAACTAAATGATTGGACAAACTGGTTAAGCGTTCTTCAGTAGAACACAAACCAAGATTTTTAACTCAAACTAATGCAGTCTGTCAGTCAATGGTACTCACGGCTTTGAGAGAAAAAAAAAACATACACAGACAAAACCACATTAAACCCTGCGACTCGTGATGATACATTGAGGTCTAAAGACACGAAACAATCGGTATGCACAAGAAACTGAACAGTATTTATATCATTTTTTACTTCTGATCCGCCACCCGGTCCAAATGTCCTGAGCTCGTACACACAACAGCCGGCGCGTGACACTTCATCTTCTTGCTTTACGGCGGATCGCAGACTTATACGTGCATTACCGCCACCTATCTTTCAAATGGACCATTGACACTCTATCTACAATCTCAATTAGGAGCGTCACGCGCCGGCTGTTATGTGTACAAGCTCAGGACAGTTGGACCGGGTGGCGAATCAGAGCTAAAAAATGATATAAATACTGTTCAGTTTCTTGCACAGACCGATCATTTCGTGTCTTTAGACCTCAATGTATTCGTCACGAGCCACAGGGTTTAATTTGGTTTCGTCTGTGTATGTTTTTTTTTCTCTCAAAACCGTGAGCACCATTGACTGACATTATATGACTGACAGACTGCAACGGTTTGAGTTAAAAATCTTAATTTGTGTTCTACTGAAGAAACAAAGTCACCTACATCTTGGATGCCCTTAGGGTAAGCAGATAAACATCAAATTTTCATTTTTGGGTGAACTATCCCTTTAAGTCAATGCCTCTAAAAGGTGTTTATTTGAATCAATCCAAGACATTATTGATTAATGCACCAACATAATGCACCAACCACAAACCTCTCTCTCAATTTGTGCACTTTTTTTGTTTGTTTTCTCAGACTGCTGTCCTCATGTTAGTATGCCTGTAGAGACTGATGAGTCTATGACCTTGTCCTCTCTCAATCTGGCCTGGCCTGCTTGCCAGCAGTGCCAATCACATACCCTTAAAGACACAGGAAAAAGTGGTAGATTCATCCGAGAGACGTGTGTTCTTGGTGAAAGTAGATTGGATTGCCTAGATGGCTGCTATCGGCTTCCTCCTAAAGATTTAAGGGTCAGCCCCCTCATCAAACTTGCCATAAGTGATTCACAACACACGGAGAGCGCTGCAGGCTTGCCCAGTCTCTACTTGCCTCAAAGTTCAGGAAGACACCTTCAGAAAGAGTATAGAGCCCACATAGAAGATCTGAGTGAAGATTTATCAGGCATCAGTCTTCAAAACCGCTGCAGTTCCCCTGTCCTATATTCACACACCCAAAACCCTGTGAGTGAGGATGAGGAGAGTCTAGAAAAGCCTAGTCCTCTTTGCTCTGACCTGAGAGAGGATTTCTGCAGATATTCCCCAGCAAAGCAGCCAGGATTTTATGGTATGCCTGTTATTGGTATTATTAAAGAGGTCATGATATCGAAAGATTTCAATATTATAAAATGTGTTAAACTGAGCTGAACGTAATACACTCTTAATGGTATCTGAAATGCATGCAAGGGTAAAAATGGGGGGGGGGGGTGTAATTGAGTCCAAGAAGTGAATTTCGATGGGGACGGTGTTCTGATTCGAACTGATTGCATTATTATTGGCCTGTAAAAGCTATGCAACACATAAATATAGTGGGATATTCTGCATCTGTGATCACACAATGTTGACTTTAATCAGTGGTTGGGATACATGCAGCCAGTGAGAATGCATTTCTATCAGTGCTCATCCACGCAGCACCTCAGAAGTTTCTTAGTGATATACCAAAATTTTGGCAGAAATTAGAAACATTACTTTAAGACGTCTGATAACACACTTTGACATGGATGAAGTTGCATGTACTCAGAAAAAAAAAATAGGTTTAATCTGATTCAATGAAATTATAACGCTTGCGTTGATGAGACACACTGAGTGTTTATGTAACGTTACTAATGTAACGTCAGCATTAGTCGAAACCTCTTGGTGGGCCAATTAAACATGTTGAATCAGTGTTTGGCAGCCGATGAGAGAGATTACTCTTACTGGCTGATCAGAAATCTTTTACACAGATTTAATCCAGCAAATCATTATTCACAGACATTTAAAAATATATCAATATTAACTGTACTTTCTGTAATAACTGTAACTCAACCCTGCGTTATAACATTGATGCTATGAGAACGTTAATGCTTATGTCGCTATACTGAAGAAATGCTTAACCAAAAAGGTTGTGAATTACTGTATCCCTGCACTGATAGGGGCAGCAGAAAATAAGCAGTAGGTTACATCTTTATATTCCACATTAGTATATCGTCGTTGATATGAATACTGGGGAAAACTAAATGATTGGACAAACTGGTTGAGTGTCTAAATACACTGGATAATTAATAATTCTCAAAGATAATTCTCAAAGAAAACAAAAACAGATATTGCTGATGAACGACTAGTAATTAGCAGACAATTGTGACTCATTCAGATGAGAATTTGAGAGCAATGAGAGCTGATGTCAGCTCTGGTGCAATTTGGATCATTAAGCCTCCACAGTGCATGTCCTGAGTGAAAAACGTGTTCAAACTTTTTGGAGATTGGGCCATTTCAACCAGTAATTTTTATTTCCAGTAACGGCGAGTAGAAATTTCAGTAAAGAATGGGATGTGATTTATGACTGGCAAAGCAGCATGCACATTTCTGGTTAAAAATGAAAGGCCATCAACAAACATTTAAAACTGGAAATGTCAACAATTAATATCAGCACTGATCAAAGTTAATCCATAGTCTAGTAAATATTGAAAACCTATTATTATTCTTGACCACACTGTTATTATTGATTGCTCTGATGTCATGCCAGGTGGACACTGTGTAATGCTTCTATAAAGCCGGGCATACACTGTGTGATTTCAGCAGCGTTTTTGTTAAATACCAACTCTCACTGTATGAGTATATCGCATGTGATGTCAAGCCAAAGCTCAGGATTTATGTGCTCAAACTATACGGTCCGATCCCCCGAACTGTGTAGCCTCCATCGTTTCCATCCAAATCCCATGCCATGTCGCTGTGGTTTCATTTCTGTTTTCACGCTGGCGCAGTAAGGGAAAAAACACTGAGTTTAGGGAAGTTGTTTGTGGCTCTGTTTCAACTGTGCGATACCCTTATGAGGGGCGACCAAAATTTCTAACATGTTAGAAATTCATCTGACCATCAGATTACTGGTCGGGAGAGACTAATCTCCTCTTGTTACCCCCTGTACACTGCATGACAAAACACGCATGACAGCTGAATTTGGCCTGAACCAAAAAAAGAGTTGTACGATTCAGAAATCGGCTCAGAATCAGATGAAAATTGCACAGTGTATGCTCGGCTTAAGGTGGGACATTGTTTTCATACAAGGTAGGACATTGTTCTGATACTTATATTTGTAAAGACTTTTCATTTTTGTGCAGATTTTTTCAAGAGTTAAATGTCGCCCATGATGATGGGGGTTCCAATTCTGCAGAAATCTGCAGAGCTCTGTGCTCACAGATTCAGTGTGGGCAGGGCCGTAGGCTAGCTGGGGTTTGCGGGGCCCCAGTGCAGGTTGTACCAGTGGGCCCTGTTTGAAATTGTTTAATTTGTATGTTCGTTCCTGTTTATTTATTTGTGCTATTTACACAATGTTTAAGTTTTTTCAAGTTTGTAGGTGTCCAGGTACAGAAACCGAATAATCAAATGTAAAATAGCACTGCATAGTCTTCACTGTAAAAATTAAATATACAGTCAAACCAAAATGTATTCAGACACCTTCAGCATTTCTCACATTATCACAGTTTATTTGCTATGGTTTAGAAAATGGTAATACAATATTACAAGAACTCAGAGTTAAACTGTGTCAGATAGAAAGGTATGTAATGGATTACAATCAACTAAAAATTCAGACAACTGTTAGTATGACAATATTTACACAACTATCAATACTTTGTTGACCAATTACCAAGTAATGCTTCATTTTGTTCAGTCTGTGGTGTAAAAAGGTCGCATTAGTAATTAAAGAAAAACACTTAAACAAAACATGGTCAGGTCAAAGTGTCTGAATAATGTTTGGTCCCAATTTTTTTTAATCAATTTTACTGGTAGTCCACTGTATGAAGAATTTTTGGGTATAATATGTCACCGTTTACTTTATTTTGCTATACTCACTTACATAAATTAACTATAGTGTCCTGCACCCACTAGTAAAAAAATATCATTTTTGGTTTGACTGTGGATTAATTATTGTTAAAACTACAAAGTAATTCAGTCAAGAGCAGTGATTCTTTCTTTCATTTCCTTGGATTAACATTAAGGACACAGACAGCAGATAGTAAATTAGGCGCGGTCACTTTAAGAGACAATGCATCCAATATAATGATGCACATCCAATTTCTTTCTCAACTGATTAATGATAAGACATAACCGACAGTTTTTTCGAGGATACTCCCCAAGACGTGTATTTTGACATAATTTTGTACATGTCGGTACACGAGCAAGAAGAGGCAAATTCGGTGTTCAAGCGATTTGAGACATGTCTCTCACCACGCGCTGGTGCTGAATTGGGCTCTTTCACATCTTTTTCTGTTTGCATGTTTAAACTGCGATTTGTATTTGTTCGTTCAGGTGCAGGAGGACGCGAAGGAGAGCTTGGTTCGGTCTTGCTGTCTGTGAGACGCGGCTCTCTGCATGCGCACCGAACACGGCGCGCGTGCAGTAGTGGCCCGTCAACTGTCCTGAGCGTCTTTTTAGGCTGGCCTCAGCCAGTCGGTTCAGATCGCCGGGGGGCCCTCCCTCAGCCGTGGGCCCCTATAATCGTCACCAACTTTCACCCCACTAGCGACGGCCCTGAGTGTGGGCCTGAATGAGTAGCCTCTGCAGATAATGCAGCCATAACTAAACTATGCACAAATGTAATTCTGTGTTTACCATCATATGTTAATGTGTATCTTTATAGATGAGTACCCACCAGAGGTTTTATATCACTGGCATAAGCAGCCTGCAAATTATCCACAGCCCAACTATCTCCTGCATCCTTTCCTACCTGAGCATGCAAGGTATTATGTTTTAAGTTATGTTTAATGTATTGTTTTTTTGTTTTTTTTGCAATTCAGAATTTGCCATCTATCAATCTTAAATTCAATTTTTTAAACAACAAAAATAAAAGCAGTCCTACTGTATCTTGACAAAACTAGTTTTTCTAAAGGAGCTTGATGTCCTATGAATGCACTGTAGCTTGAGAAATTGGGACCTTTTGAAACTTCCTTCCCAATGAAAAAATAACTTTTTTTTAAAACTAAGCTGAAGAAAAAAAAAAACTTGTTGAAGTTGCAATATCAGATGCAACATCATTCACCATCATTGGGCCTCATTCATAAAACTCGCGTAAATATATGAGTAAATTCTGAGTAATTTGCGTGTAAAACAGACCTTCCCGAAAACTCTCCTCCGGATTCACAAACGCTACGTAAACGTGTAATTTGATATTTAAATGTGTATGTTAATGAATTCCAATCATTCATAAATAGGGTACTCGTGTACGCTCATTATATAATTATCATAATCCCCGCCTATGAATTACAGCCTGTCCAGGAAGGCAGTGGAATATTCTGGTCTACTTTCTCAGGTTTGGCTTCAGTCCCAGATAGCAACATATTGTCGGCCCAGATCCGGCCCACATCTGGGCACATGTGGAATGATGATCTGGCCCACATGTAGCATGGAATGATGGCACTTGAGTACCGCTCCTGTTTGCCAGATCTGGGCCAAAAGCATGCCATAGCAATGCCACATGTCAGCCAAGAGCAAAGAAATAAACCACACTGGACCTTATCTGAGCCATAAAATCTTCATAAATTATTTATAGAGTCCTCTCAGCTTGACCAAGATTATTAACTAGCAAAATCACTGAAGGAAAGAAGAGAACAGAAAACTCAACAACTCAATTCAGTCACAGCCTTAGACGAATTCAACTGAAGATAAAAGACATTACATCTCTGAAGATCTCAGCAGAGGAGGATTAAACAACTCCACAAACAGCCGTACCAGCCTCATTTATTACTAACCAGACTGACTTTATATCTGCTAGAAGTCTACATAAGTTCTTATTGAGAATTAACAGGGGTTTAAATCTAACGTTTGTTTCATTTGACGTCACCATAATGGCGATTGGTGCTTCCATTAGTTGGGCTCTTATTAACAATTACTTTGTCTTCGCTTGGTGCTGTGTTTATCAAATATGTTTGCAGTAGGAAATAAAGACAAAATGAGATCAGGTGATGATAATCAGCTATTGATTCACCAATGTCATTTGATGCTAACGATTGTGTTGTGCCAATAATACATTTGCCGAGGGGAATGTTAGAGCCCTGCATTTCAGCCCGGCCCCAATGGGCCCCGACTTTTTTACGCCTCTAGGGCTCCGATCGGATAATAGTTAGGAGATATTTGAATTATTTTCTAATAAACTAGTGTTTTCTGAGTCAGTGTTGCAAAGATGAAGATGATGATCCTGACTGGTCATCTCATCATCAGACGTGCCTTTAGAGAGAAGTGTATCTTCATGGATTATAATGAAAGAGTTTTTGTTTTCGATTTGATTTATTTCGTTAAGTAGTAATTTAAAGCTTTCTACAGATATATTTATCATGTCTGTGAGGCATGTATTCGTTGACTTTTGGTTCATTTTTGTGAAGCGCTCCTGTTCAAGACGAGACGGCGCTTCATTGTTTTCTTTATTTTATAATTTTTTTTTATATATTTTATAAAAAGTTTTGTTGATATTGTGAGTGCACACAAATAAAAGTATACCCTTTACAGTTACAAATGATGTATTACTCTTACTTTTATGAGCAAAAATTACGGCTAAGTTGTTTCCATTGAAAAAAATGCAATTGATTGTGCTGGTGCCTCCATGTCCTGCGCTTTAACTTCCACTCTCCGCACAAACTATTGGGTGCAGCGCACATCTAGGTTTAACGTTTAAACATTGTTATATGCTTGAACTGTTTTAGTATATCTATAGATTTTATTTTAGGCAAGTCGTGATGATTTGAGAAGGCTAAATTGATCAAACATGGCTATGATCAGCCTGCCGGTCTGCCGCTGGCCGCTTGGTCGTTACTTTAAGAAAGAAAAAAACGTATTTAACGGACAAAAAAATGCTCCAAACGTTTTTCTAAATTAACTTCATTAAAAAAAACGAAACAAAATATAATGACTTTGCCATTGCATACAAAACTGAACTATTTTAATAACTGAAACAGTATAATCTGATTTGTGAGAAGGGGGAAAACGGAGAACGGGTCTGACTCGGGCTGGTAATTCTGTTAAGCTCTCGGACACGGGCCGGGCTAGGGCCTGAGCGTCTGAATGAACTCCTTTTGTGGATGCGTTCTTCACGCAACAACACACAGAAACACGGCAACTAAACTCTAAAAATTAACAGTGTTTTATTACAATAGTGTTCTCATTATAATGTTATGTGTATATGACAGTCTCAGTCATAGTCATTAATATTATTGTTGTTTGTCCTGCTCGCGCTGCGCACTGAAGAGATAATCACCGTACAATGAAACGCTTTACTGCAGCGTAACTCAACCTAATGCATCTTATACAAGATAAAGAATACACAATATATATAAACCAGCTGAAATGTTTTGAAATCACTTGTACCCTGATACCTGTTCGAAAAAAATCCAGTCTTTCACTCTGTCTGTGTCAGTTTGAGTCTCGTTAAAGATTTAAATCCCTGCCGCCAAGATGCTCCTCTGTCGGTCACGCATTATGGAAAGTGAAACTTAAATCTATAGGGGTGGTTGGATTTATTCACGCACATTAAAATATTTATTTAAAGCTTCTTTCTTTTCAGATTCATATTTACAGCATTATCATAATAGGGTGTATATTAACTTATTGGGAGAAAACCGGTAGTCCTATGTGAAATCAGACATTCAGCACCCCCATATAGCCACAATGGCATGATCATAACACCCCGTGAATATTCGACTGTGAGATTGGGAGTCAAATCAGGCTCCTCCTATCGAAGCATCTAATCGTCGACTGTTTGGGGTCACGCCTAATGGGTACCATAGTACAAAACTCCCAGCATGCATCACAGCATGAATAAATTATGCAGCTGAATTGTCCAATTATTTTCTTTAATTCTAACTTTGGTTCATGTATTTATTTTGTATTTTGTATTTTTTGTCTTTTAGTAGCTTTTTGTGATGTCCAGAATTGATCCAATTAGCTGAATATTTTGTCACCATTGTTGAGATTCATATGCTGATTGCTGATATCTGTGTGTCAGTGCTGTTCCTTCTTCTTATATCTTCAAACTGACGTCGCAACTCAAGTTGTAATAACACAGGGTCCGTAATGCGAAAGCATTAAATAACAGCTTCATGATTCAAATGATTTCAGTGAATCAGACCATTACATGATAATTGTGAAACCATCAACAGCAAACGATCATGTACTGCAAATGTGTCAAACACCCTGTCATAGCAGTCAACGAAAAACAACAATTAATAATAAGAGTTAAGATCCCAGCAAATGGAAACACCAGTCACCATTATGGTGACTTCAAATTAAACAAACGTTAGATTTAAACCCCTGTTAATTTTCAATAAGAACTTCTGTAGACCTCTGTGCGTTTACACCGCCGCCGGCGAGAGCGTCAAAATTCGCTCTGGCCGCCCTGCCAACGACGCTGTAGAAAGATTCGTTGACGCTCTGACGATCGAACGCTTGGTCTTGTATTTAAAGGAGCCGAAAAGGAAACAAGCATGTTGATCTTGTGCAGACTGATCACAAGTAACGTTAGGGTATAAGTTAACCTCATTAAATATTTTAATTGTGATAGTAAGAAATTGATCAATGGAAAGAGCTTTACAACAATTATAGTTACATGTTTGCTAACGAAAAAAAAACAATAAATGCCATTTGTGTGTTTTTTGTTGGTTAAGTGCTAGTCTAATTTCAACATGCAGTTTATAGGAGACGTTTACTAGCCTAGGTCTTTAATTAACATTAACGTTAATTTGTGTGCAGCCTACATTCCAAACTGTCCTGGTTGAAGTGTAGCCTTAATGTAATTGGTTAACTATGTTGTTTTGAGGAAATTAATAGTATTCCCGCTGAAAAAAACAAAGCGTTCTAGCGCTAAAATGCTTGGGAACTAATGTGGTCGGAACCAAAGTTTACAGGACTGCGTTATCTGGAATCCTCTCAAGCGGAGGACCTCTACATTCCGATTGGTTGCCGCCGAACCGCATCATAGATCATTACCATAAAGTTGACTTGATTTCATCTCTCCTCGACGCTCTCACCGTCCAAAACTCGCCGTGCCGCTCTCGCCAGAGCTCGCCGCCGGCTCACATTGAAAATGAATGACTTCCGGCCACTTGCTCTCGCCGCCTGCGGTGTGAACGCACAGTTACAGAAATAAAGTCAGTCTGGTTAGTAATAAGTGAAGCTGGTACGGCTGTTTGTGGAGTTGTTTAATCCTCCTCTGCTGAGATCTTCAGAGATTTAATGTCTTTTATCTTCAGTTGAATTCATCTTAGGCTGTGGCTGCAGTCAGTTGTAGTTCTTGAGTTTCCGTTTGTCTCTTTTTTTTCTGTTCTCTTCTTTCCTTCAGTGATTTTGCTTGTTAACAAGCTTAGACAAGCTGAGAGGACTCTATAAATAATATATGAAGATTTCGTGGCTCAGATAAGGTCCAGTGTGGTTTATTTCTTTGCTCTTGGCTGACATGTGGCATTGCTATGGCCTGCTTTTGGTCCAGATCTGGCAAACAGGAGCGGTTCGCCCAAGTGCCATCATTCCACGCTACATGTGGGCCAGATCATCATTCCACATGTGCCCAGATGTGGGCCGGATCTGGGCCGACAATATGTTGCTATCTGGGGTATATTGCATAAATGCAAAGAAGACTCAGGCCATATGCCTAACAATAAATATTCAATAACGTGTGTCCACCAAAGAGTTTTTAGCCAACTGAAAAAAATTTCAGGCGCTCTTCTTAACCAGCTGGTGGCACTTGAGAACACTTTGGTGGCACTGCGTTTTTCCAGCTGAGACGCTTTGGTTGCTATGATTTGGAATATCCACGGCAGCAACGTATTACTAGTATCTAATTTTTAAGAATTTTACTAAATATAAAAAAGCAGTAACCAGTAATATTAACTTCTCCATTGTTGTAGGCAGTAGGATGGTTGGTCGGTATTTGTCCCGCCCCTCCTCTATTTACGGCTGGGTAAATAGTGATAGTGACGAGTGCTGCGTTTTACAGTTATCAACTCAGCTGCAAAAAAATAAAAAAATAAAAAAATAAATAAAAATTCCTAGGAGGGCAAGGGCAAATGAACTTGTAATTATTATGGCACTGCATCAAAATTCAGTTTGCTAAAAAGAACACAGAACGTTTTATGCACCATTTACATGTGGTAGGGAGCAGGTGGACATTTCTTTCGTACCAACTAACATTTTGAAAATACAAACATTTTCATGAATTCGAAAGTTTACGTCAGAACGGCTTTACGAACAGTTTACACAAAAATTAATTCTGCTTGTGTTTCATGAAAGAGGCCCATTGGGTGCAGTTAAGTGTGCAAAAACATAAAACAGCTCTCTAGGCCATAAAGCATAACTCACAGGGACAACAGAGACATAAACATATCTTTAAAAAGTCACATCACTTACTTTCCACACCGATTGATTGGATAGGAAGAATTGTCAATACAGAAAAAGGGGATCAATAGAGACATTAAACCCAGCATGAAACTTCACAAGTGAAGAACTGAGAACTGAGATCAATGAACAAAGTCAAAAAATGTCACAGTGAGCAAAAAACATATTATTGTAGGAAATTTAAACATTATTTTGTTTGCAGCTCTGATAATTTAGCTTTGCTTTTTTTCGTGTTTTTGTAAATATTTTTTTTTCAAATGAGTTTTATGATTCACATATATTATATTTAAATTCTGTGATCACAATACATACAGTGTTAAATTGACACCTTAGCCCTGCCCCAGAACTGTGTTAAATGCAATCAAATTGTATGTGTTAGCTTACTCATACAAGCTAACTTTGCCAGCTGTAGGATTAGTTCCTCAGATGCCCTATACTTTGCTGGTCTTGTGATCATCATCACAAAGAAATATGAGAAATTTAAAATTCATGTAAAAATTTACAGAGACAAGTTTATGAAACCCAAAGCAGAATAATAACAATATTTAAAAAAAAAAATTAAATACATAGAAAACAAAACAGTAATAAAATAAGGTTTATGAGATTTATGAATAAAAAAGATTTATGAATGTACTGATATGCTATTTACAGATTTATTGTTTTGAGATGTTATTTACAGATGTGCAATTCTCAGATATGTTATTTACAAATGTACAGTTATAAGAGACAATGTGCTTAGAAAAAAAATAGCCTGACGGAAAAAGCTGTTCTGGTGCCTGGCAGTTTTGGTGCTTAGGTGCTCTGAAGTGCCGACCTGAGGGCAACAGTTCAAAGAGAAAATGGGCTGGGTGTGTGGGGTCCAAAATCACTTTTCTTTAAATATGCTTACAGTGATACTTTTTATATGCATTTTATATTGATTATCGTATCCATTATTGGATCCATTGTTGTCATGCTTAAGAGCGGTTTTTATGACACACACTGAACTGAATTGCCATAAATATATATATATACATATTAGGGGTGTAACGATACGCGTACTCGTATTGAACCATTCGGTACGAGGCTTTCGGTTCAGTACGCATTACAAACCGAACGATTCGTTGGACTAATCCTATTACGTTTGGAAAATAAAAGAGCTTAAAGTGTGTGAAATATAATGTTCTCAGTGCCACTGCGCTCAACAAGGCAGCCCAAACGACGTAACAGGCAACGTGCTGTCTGCCCCGCTATAACCTCCCCTTGCTGGGGTGCGTCGAAGGATGATGATCTTATATCGACGATAGCCAGAGATCTGGTCAAAAACATCAATTATTGGCAATATTAAGAGTATTTGGCATTTCCAATTAATGTAGGCCTGTTACATTCTTATTTTTTATTAGACCTATTATTATTATTATGAAGTTACTTTTATTATTAAATTAAAATTACAATTAATTTGCCTCGCAATAATTACCACATAACTGACATGCTGCGAGGATAAGATTAGGCGAATTACTCCTCAATTAAAATGTTTAAAAAAAAAGTTATTTTAAAACAGGTCTATTAGGCTATACAATAAATTATAGTCCTATAATTAAAATATTAACACTGCAGTCATCAATAAAAATCAATTAAATAAAAAGCTTTTATTTCAAGCACCGACTTTCAAAAACAACCTGTTTAACACAAAATACATTTCTTCTCATTTTTTTTTTCACTATGTACGGGCCACAAGAGAAATATTAAGGGAATAAATGAAAACAGCTATATCGTTATCACCATATGTTGAAGTAGATTCATCTCTCTTTGTCTCTGAGAGAATATGTGGCGTCAGATGCCGAAAGCTCCGTCATTACTCTGTCATTCCATTTTTACTTTCACTTTCTGCTTATAGTGAATTGACTGAGATTAAGATGTTCACCGGCATAAATATTGCGCAAAGTTTGCACGTGTGCAAACGTGTGCTTGTGTGATATCTATTGGCTCGCCTTCATGGTTTAAAAATATTAAAATATTTCCAACATTGTGACATAACCAATTACCCTGCCCCCCGTATCGAAAACGTACCGAACCGTGAAACCACTGTGTCGTATCGAACCGAACCGTGAATTTTGTGAACCGTTACACCCCTAATATATATATATCCCTTTTGGAGGCCCATCTATAGACAAGTGGCAGTTGTGAGACCCCCTCAAGTTACATCCCATCAGAGCACAGCCCCTGTTAGAGAGCTCATGTCAGAAGTGTGTGTCCAGCCTTCCCAACCAGCTGCTGTCGGCCACCCTCAAACACTGAGGCGCAACATCAGTCTTCCTGATGACTGCAGTGAGTGATGCTTCAAAAACAGATTTTCAGATCACCATGAACTCTGACAACTTATACAATTTTCATGATTTTCAGGAGACATTTTCATAACATATTCCGTGGACACTGCAGCAGAGTTGATGCCCTTTGTGAATTTTTTGATTAATCAGGGATTCAGACCGGCTGTAAGAATGCCTAATTTTTGCTTATTTACATTGTCAATTCATAAAACATTTGTTTGTTACATGTATAATAGATATCTCTCTTTTTTCAGATCGATATATTTGAAGACAGAGTTAGACAAATGGACATCAACAAATGGATGGACAGTTTTTTTAAAAATGTAAGAAAATGTATGTATTATAGTTGTAACGGTGCAGAAAAAGTGTGTAATATGTAAATATTACAAGCATTCAGTTCAGTAAGTTTAAATACTGTGAATTTTGGATACTATCAGGACATTACTCTTTTTGTTTGGCCATCTTGGTCAGTCAGCATGACAACATCAGTCAAAACTCTACCATTGAGGTGGAGATGGGGCCTTGGCAGGCCTGGGTGGAGCTGGAGGGAAAGAGGAGCCCAATGGAACAAGAGGGATGGAGGGACGAGGCATAGCCAGAGGAGTGGAAGAATGAGGTGGAGAGAGGTAGATGATTGACCAAGGCGTAGCTAGAAGGATGAGGAAGCCCAGTGGAGTCAGAGAATTGACAGAACTAGAGATGCACTTTTCAATTCGATTGCAATTTTCTTGGCCGATTCCGATTTCTGATATTTTTGTGTGACCTGTTGATACCGATTTTTACCGATTCCGATTTTCTCTCTAAAAACTATAATTGACAGCATATACAAACAAAAATCTATACTCTTAATGCAAAAAAAAAAAAAATAATTATTAAACATTACAATTCCCCCAATCTGGACAAGTTACAGATGTTCTCTCACTTAAACAACTCTTAAAATAAAGTGCTCGGTGACTAGAAAAGAGGTAGAAATAACAATTAATTGAAAAGGAGTTGCTGTATATAAAAAAAACAGATATCATTTCCCACTATGTTTCTTAAATTGTCATGTTTTCACTAACCTTTGTTTTCACATCAAATTCTTCAATTAATTCAGTTAGAATAATAAGAAACTGTAGAGCTGTTACCATTAAAATGAGACCAGTATCAACAAACTCCATCTTTCCACTGCAGCAAACACAGAAGCTGCATCTGAAGTGGCATTAGATGTATTTACACAGACTTTTTGATGAAGCTGAGGTGCCATAAATGCATTTACACTGCAAAATTTCTAATGCAAAAAGAATTTTATAAGATTAATGTTTTAAATATATATTTTAAACATACAAATAAGAAATGTTGGGATAAATGCAATGATAGTTTTAAATATGAAACCAAACCAGTAGGTAGCAGCAAATGACTGTTTGAATGATTGAGCCATTTAGTCCTTCATTCAACTGATTCGTTCAAATGGCGGATTCATTCAGAAACGAGGCAAGTGACGAATGGGTTATTGAATCACTGACTCACTCGATTCGCTCAAAAACGTGGATTCATTCAGTAAAAAAACACCAGCTGTGTTGCTCAGAGACACAAAACAGTTCTGCTGTTGCTTTGATTGTAACCGTTTTCATCAGCGAAATGGAGCAAAAACAGTCTATATTGTATCTAAAATGTAAGTCACTTAATTTTAACTTCTTGTTTATTGAACTATTATTATATAAAATCACATTGCCATCTTGTTGAAACATTTTGGTCGTGCAATGTAGCGTACCTAAATTATATATTATAAATTTCTTTCTTTCTTGCACTCATTTGTTTTGATTTCTGCACGAGTCTCTCTCACACACTCACTCAGGCTGCGCGAGCCTCATCTGGCACGACATAAATACATCATCAGTCGCCGCGTGACGTCAAAACAGACCGGCTCTGAATAGGCAGACTGATCTGGCCGGTCGATCAGTGCATCTCTAGACAGAACCTGGTGGAGCTTAGGGAGCTGGAAGCCAGAGGCGCTGAAGGGTCAGAAGCCCGAGATGGAGTCCAGGGTTCGGAGAACTGAGGTGGAGCCTCCATCTCCATACACCCCAGTATGGAGATGGAGACTGGAAGATCTGAGGCTCATCCAACATTGCAAAGGAGAGAACAAAGAGGAAGAGCCCAGGAGCTGGAGGGAACCATCGGAAGCAGAGCCAGAAGACTGGGTTCTGGAACAGGAGGCAGAAGAGGGAGGCTGGGAGGGTGTGTCAGTGAAGACTTGTTACTGGGTGGAACCAGCAGAGACACAGGCGATTCAGCGCTGGGCAGAACCATCAGGACGACAACAGTTTCAGGACTGGGTGGAACTAGCAGACACAGACACGCAGGATATTCAGGAGACACAGGACATTCAAGGCAGGGCAACATTTGTTAACAAGATGCACAGCCGAAGTAGCACGCCCGACTCAAACAGAAACGAATGAGCTGGTCCAACCTGGTCCAACCTGGTCCAACCTGGTCCAATGTGTGGAGGATTACAGAGGATTTGGATGAGTGAGTTGACGATACTGTGCAAGCCTGAAGCTGATGATACACGGGGCAACTTTTTGAACAATGTTTCCAAACGATGTTGCTTGGGCACTTTCCCATTGAGAATGGGCAACTAATTTATATCTGGATACTTTAGATCAGTCGTGGGCCCTGTGTCTCAAATGGGTGCCAGTTGTTTAAGTGAAATCAAGGAGTTTATAAGACTGGTTTATTCTTTCTTTATATTTTAGACATATAGAACATATCTGTGTTTGAGCATCAATGTCTGTAATTTGTGCTGTAGGTGCTAAACTTTTAGGAATCTTATCCAAGTTGTAGGCTAGTCAATATTGGTTAGTTGTATCTCACATAAAAGATCCGCGAATGAAACTGACCACAAACACTGTTAACTTAAGTGAATGAAAGGCAATAATCAGCAATATGCATTCACACATACTTTTTATTTGAATGTTTCAATATGTTTTGACATAAATTACTTTTATTTGAATGTTTCATTGATACAACATGGCACTGGGTTGTCAGAAATGCATCGTGACATCATTGCTTGATGACGTCAGGAACCGATGAATCGGCTTTTTAAACCTACTCAATGAGCCAAATTGTCCAAAAAGAACCGGCTCATGAAAATGAGTTAGAATTGGATCACTATTCTCCACCAGTAATCCTACTGGCACAGGTGATTTTGCTGGCTCATGCACCTGGTCAGACTTAGTTGGCTTGGGCTCCAGGGCGATTTGTGGCTCTGGTGTTGGCCTGGGTCTGGCAATTGTATCGTGGCAGGCTCAGGCTCATAACTAAAGCGTTTTTACACACTGCATGATTTTCGACTGTCCCAGACAAAATATTAGCATTGTGAAACAGTCGTAGCGATGTCTGTGATCATGGCTCCTAAGCGGTGGTCCTATGTTGTACAGTGAGAGAGGTTCAAAGATGGCTGTTGTCACGGTCTTGCAACCAAAGATAGCCTTCGATAATTTTCTGACAGTGTCAGAAATTCAGCATGATGTTACGACCTTTACTGACCAGCCAATAAAAATGCAACATAAAATGGCGTGTTGATCAATGCGTCATGGTGCTAAAGCTTAAAACTGCTTACCTCAAACTCTTTTCCCTTCCTCTTTCTCAGCTTCCTCTATTTTTCAGCACATATAGAAAGTACAACTGTCAAGTCAAGTCAAGTCAAGTCAAGTCACCTTTATTTATATAGCGCTTTTAACAATACAAATTGTGGCAAAGCAACTGCACAATATCAAAATGGGAAAATAGTGTCAATAATGTAAAATGACAAGATTAAACACTCAATTTTCAGTTAAAGGCATTTCATTATTGAATTCAGTGATGGCATCGTCCAGCTCAGTTCAGTTCAAAAAGTTTCTGTTCAATCAAGTCGACGATATTGCTGGAAATGAAGTGTCCCCAACTAAGCAAGCCAGAGGCGACAGCGGCAAGGAACCAAAACTCCATTGGTGACAGAACGGAGAAAAAAACCTTGGGAGAAACCAGGCTCAGTCGGGGGGCCATTTCTCCTCTTGCCAGACGACACAGCAGTTCAATTCCAACTGCTGCAAAGTCAGATTGGAGGGCTCAACTGGTTCCCGAGGTCTTTTCCTGATGGCTGTCTAGGTGACGGGGTCCTCACTGGGGGTCTGTCTCTGGGGCTCATCTAGGTGTCCTGGTCTCCGCTGACGTTCAGGGCTGTAGAGGTCGTCTCTAGGTGCTGATCCACCATCTGATCTGGTGACTGCAGTGACCTCGGAATAAGAAAGAAACAGACTAATATTACCGTAGATGTCAATCTTTTTACGATGTAACAAGTACATCATGTGTTATGGGAAGTGTTCCCGGTTCCGGTTTATCCAATTAATGCAGCCTAACAATCCTTTAACGGATTTGAATAATAGAAGTGTATTAGTGTGTTATGTGTACGCCAGGTTAAAGAGATGGGTCTTTAATCTAGATTTAAACTGACAGAGTGTGTCTGCCTCCCGAACAGTGTTTGGTAGATTGTTCCAGAGTTTGGGCGCTAAATAGGAAAAAGATCTGCCACCCGCAGTTGATATTTGATATATAGGATATTCTATATCAAATGGCCAGAGTTTTGAGAACGCAGCGGACGTGAAGGACTATAATGCGATAAGAGCTCGCTCAAGTACTGAGGAGCTAAACCATTCAGGGCTTTATAAGTAATTAACAAGATTTTAAAAGCTATACGATGTTTAGTAGGGAGCCAGTGCAGTGTTGACAGAACCGGGCTAATGTGGTCATACTTCCTGGTTCTAGTAAGAACTCTAGCTGTTGCATTTTGAACCATCTGTAATTTGTTTATTAAGCGTACAGAACAACCACCCAATAAAGCATTACAATAATCTAACCTTGAGGTCATAAACGCATGAATTAATATTTCTGCATTTGACATTGAGAGCATAGGTCTCAGTTTAGATATATTTTTAAGATGAAAAAATGCAGTTTTACAAATGCTAGAAACGTGGCTGTCAAAGGAGAGATTACTATTAAATAGCACACCTAGGTTCCTGACTGATGACGAAGAATTTACAGAGCAGCCATCAAGTGTTAGACAGTGTTCTAGGTTATTACTTGTGGGGGTTTTAGGTCCGATAATTAATACCTCTGTTTTTTCAGAATTTAGCAGTAAGAAATGACTCGTCATCCAGTTTTTTATATCGACTATGCATTCCATAAGTTTCTCAATTTGGTGTGTTTCACCGGGCCGTGAAGAAATATAGAGCTGAGTATCATCAGCATAACAGTGAAAGCTAACCCCGTGTTTCCTAATGATATCTCCCAAGGGTAACATATAAAGCGTGAAAAGTAACAGCCCTAGTACTGAGCCTTGAGGAACTCCATACTGCACTTGTGATCAATATGATACCTCTTCATTCACTGCTACGAATTGATGGCGGTCAGATAAGTATGATTTGAACCATGCTAAAGCACTTCCACTAATGCCAACAAAGTTTTCTAGTCTATTCAAAAGAATGTTGTGATCGATAGTGTCGAACGCAGCGCTAAGATCCAGTAGAACTAATAGAGAGATACAACCACGATCAGATGATAAGAGCAGGTCATTTGTAACTCTAATGAGAGCAGTCTCAGTACTATGATACGGTCTAAATCCTGACTGGAAATCCTCACAGATATCATTTTTCTCTAAGAAGGAATATAATTGTGACTGTCAAACTGTGCTTCGTCATGCTCTTTTTGTTTACCACTAGCGCATGCTAATGACATTTTATTCTTCATTAGTAACTTGCATCATAGCCTACGAGTCACTAGGTGTCATCATCGTACAGTCTTCATAAATTTCATACCCAAGTTTATTAGATCCATGTCGCACAGTGTGAATTGTAATGAACATTTAGGATTGCTAAAATCGTGCAGTGTGTAGAAGGCTTAAGGAAACAAATTAGTTGCGGGAAAGAGGAACAAAGGAAAGTGAAAGTGGAAAAGTGACACGGCCAAGTATGGTGACCCATACTCGGAATTTGTGATCTGCATTTAACCCATCCAAAGTGCACACACACAGCAGTGAACACACACACACACCGTGAACACTCACCCGGAGCAGTGGGCAGCCATTTATGCTGCGGCGCCCGGGGAGCAGTTGGGGGTTCGGTGCCTTGCTCAAGGGCACCTCAGTCGTGGTATTGAAGGTGGAGAGAGCGCTGTACATTCACTCCCTCCACCTACAATTCCTGCCGGCCCGAGACTCGAACCCGCAACCTTTTGGGTTACGAGCCCGACTCTCTAACCATTAGGCCACGACTTCCCTCTAAACTAGGTCTAGGTCAAACAAGGTAAAACAAGTAAAACTAGAACAAAACCAAACAGAGCATAATATAAACGTGACAATATGTGACTCAGACCATTTTATTTCATGATATTTTATTCGTGAACAGCACAAACCACATGGAATCTGATCTTTTCTTTTTTGATTTGGGCCACTTTCATATGTGGTCCTAAATCCAATTCAGGTCAGATATTTTGCAATGTGACTGCAGTCTGAATGGCCATATCGAAGTTCATGAAACTTTTACATCACTCTCAGAGGTGTCAAGTAACAAAGTACAAATACTTCGTTACCTTACTTAAGTAGAAATTTTGGGTATCTATACTTTACTGGAGTAATTATTTTTCAGCCGACTTTTTACTTCTACTCCTTACATTTTCACGCAATTATCTGTACTTTCTACTCCTTACATTTTTAAAATAGCCTCGTTACTCCTATTTCATTTCGGCTTGTTTTCATTCCGGCTTGTCATCGTTCAAAAAAACAACAACAAACCTATCCAGATAAATCGCGCCATCCGGATAGAGTGAATTTGATTGTGGTTGGATGAGAAGAATAAACACCATTCCGACACACTATTGGTTTGTATGCGATCCATCGCACCTACACATGACACAAATCACGTCACACTCCAGCAAGGACATAGCCAGTGTTGGGGTCGTTACTCAAAAAGGATTATTTCTTAAAAGTTATTATTTCTCCACTACTGGCTCATTTATCAAATGGGTGCTTTCTCTTCGTCCTCTGCAAATTAAGCTACAGTAGTTCGGTAGAGAGACGTTTGAATAAATTAGCGTTTGCGATTGACAACGCGATTGACAATGTTGTGATAAGTAGGCTATCTTAACTTTGTAACCCATTACCCCCAACACTGGACATAGCAGACGTATGTAGCCAAATACGAAGATGTCCGTGGCAGAGACTCAATAAGAGAACTCGAGCGAAATGTCCCAACCAAGCACCAGCGAGGAGGTTGGTAGCCAGGATCATCTTCCGCGCCATGAAACACATGTTAATGTTCAGTAGTACACATATGTTTTTTTATGTATTTGCATTGTACTAAAATGCGTTCATTTTCAATGGGCATACAGGTGCATCTCAATAAATTAGAATGTCGTGGAAAAGTTCATTTATTTCAGTAATTCAACTCAAATTGTGAAACTCGTGTATTAAATAAATTCAATGCACACAGACTGAAGTAGTTTAAGCCTTTGGTTCTTTTAATTGTGATGATTTAGGCTCACATTTAACAAAAACCCACCAATTCACTATCTAAACAAATTAGAATACTTCATAAGACCAATACATTTTTTTTTTTAGTGAATTGTTGGCCTTCTGGAAAGTATGTTAATTTACTGTATATGTACTCAATACTTGGTAGGGGCTCCTTTTGCTTTAATTACTGCCTCAATTCGGTGTGGCATGGAGGTGATCAGTTTGTGGCACTGCTGAGGTGGTATGGAATCCCAGGTTTCTTTGATAGTGGCTTTCAGCTCATCTGCATTGTTGGGTCTGGTGTCTCTCATCTTCCTCTTGACAATACCCCATAGATTCTCTATGGGGTTCAGGTCAGGCGAGTTTGCTGGCCAATCAAGCACAGTAACACCATGGTCATTGAACCAGTTTTTGGTACCTTTGGCAGTGTGGGCAGGTGCCAAGTCCTGCTGGAAAATGAAATCAGCATCTCCATAAAGCTTGTCAGCAGAAGGAAGCATGAAGTGCTCTAAAATTTCCTGGTAGATGGCTGCGTTGACTGTGGACTTCAGAAAACACATTGGACCAACACCAGCAGATGACATGGCAGCCCAAATCATCACTGACTGTGAAAACTTCACACTGGACTTCAAGCAACATGGATTCTGTGCCTCTTTACCCTTCCTCCAGACTCTGGGACCTTGATTTCCAAATTAAATGCAAAATTTACTTTCATCTGAAAAGAGGACTTTGGACCACTGAGCAACAGTCCAGTTATTTTTCTCCACAGCCCAGGTAAGATGCTTTTGACGTTGTCTCTGGTTCAGAAGTGGCTTGGTAGCCCTTTTCCTGAAGACGTCTGAGCGTGGTGACTCTTGATGCACTGACTCCAGCTTCAGTTCACTCCTTGTGAAGCTCTCCCAAGTGTTTGAATCAGCTTTGCTTGACTGTATTCTCAAGCTTGCGGTCATCCCTGTTGTTTGTGCACCTTTTCCTACCCAAATTCTTCCTTCCAGTCAACTTTGCATTTAATATGCTTTGATACAGCACTCTGTAAACAGTCACACATTTCAGTAATGACCTTCTGTGACTTACCCTCTTTGTGGAGGGCGTCAATGTTCGTCTTCTGGATCATTTCCAAGTCAGCAAGCAGTCTTCCCCATTATTGTGGTTTCAAAGAACAAGAAAAACCCAGACTTTATACTGTATGGATGGTCATTTATTGAAACTCAAATGTAAATATTCTAATATTTTGAGATACTGATTTTTGACTTTCATGAGCTGTAAGCTCTAATCATCAAAATTAAAACAAAAAAAACCTTTGAAATGTTTTACTTTACATGTAATGAATCCAAAATATATGAAAGTTTCACTTTTTGAAATAAGTTACAAGAAAAAATTAACTTTTTCACGACATTCTAATTAATTGAGATGCACCTGTATATGCGGCTGAAACAAGTAGCCTAGTGCATTCCAAATTTTTCAACATTAACATTTTAATATAACATTATAGTCATTATGGCCTTCAGAAAAATGTTTTTTTTGAGGAGGTGGGGTAGTGCACAATAGGACCCTGTGGCGCGGCCTAAGCTTTTGTCCTTAATGGCATTTTTTTCCTTACATTACTTTTACTTTTATACTTTAAGTAGTTTTGAAACCAGTACTTTTACACTTTTACTTGAGTAAAAAGCTTGAGTTCATACTTCAACTTCTACAGAAGTCTTTTTAAACCCTAGTATCTATACTTCTACCTGAGTAATGAATGTGAATACTTTTGACACCAGTGATCACTCTAGATCAACATTCATCATTATTCTGCACTGATAGGAGTCATTTCAATTATTTTACATTCCGGTAGTTCTTAGATCACTCAGTTGCAAAAACTGACAGACAGTTGCAAATGGTAGCCAGTGGAGAGACAGTGTGGTGTTATTTTATGGTGTATTGCAATGAAAGGTCTATACAAGCTAAACTTAAAGGCCAAAGTATACTTCGGCCGTCCATGTCGGCGTCCGCATTACCTCATTTTATTACCTCTTTCTTTCTTTTTTTTTACCTCATTCACAAGGGGCTCTACCAGAAATATTTGATAACTTTGCTCTCTTTCTCCTCATTGGTTCACACTGGAATCTGATATTGGCCACATTTAAAAATGATAATGTAAACAGCCATATAAAAAAATCTGATCCAAGCCAAAAAATTTAATTGAGCACCAATGCTTGCCGTGTGAACATAGCATTAGTTAGATTTAAAACAAGTTCAAGTGATTAATTGGTTATATGTTTCTCATGTATGTCCTGCTTTGCTTTAGTTCTAGTTCCTGTGTTAAACCTTCTACACAGTGCACGATTTTAGGACTTTATGTGACATGGATCTAATAAACTTGGGTACGACGTGTGTGTAGACTGTATGATGATGATACCTATTGACTTGTACGCTACGACTAACGTTTCTACAGAAGAATAAAACGTCATCAGCATGCGCTAGTGGTAAACAAAAAGAGCATGATAAATCACACTTTGGCAGTTGTAGTTTTTATATGTGTTGAAAAAAAGTGGAAGCGGCTAAAGAGGAAGGAATGAGAGCTTGAGGTAAGTAGTTTTATGTTTTAGCGCCATGTCTTGTTGATTTCATGTCGCATTGGCTGGTCAGTAAATGTGGATCGTAGCTGCAAACACACTGTTGGATGGTCATGCTGAATTTCTTTTTTTTTGTTATCAACATTTTTTTTTTTCACACATAACACAAATCAAATCAAATCACTTTTATTGTCACATCATCACAGCACATGTGCCTTGATGAGTGAAATTCTTGAGAGCGTGCTCCATACAGTGCAGAAACAATTAACATATAGACAGTACCATTACATACTTACAGACTTATACAGATGACAATGTGCAATATACACATACATATACTCAGTACACACAGTGTACTGTTAGACATACTTACAGTTATCAATACACATTATACACCGTATGTACACATTCTACATTATGTACACATATATACATACACAGTAATATGCAAATGTGCAGTAGATTGTACATAAGCTGGATACGCAAATGTCATGGATGTGCATTGGATGGTATCCAGTGGTAGCAGATAGATTGTTGTATTTGTGCAGTGTGTACGTGTAGTCCAGTTTGAATTGTGGAGTTAAAGTGCAGTGCGTGGCATATCGTAAAGTGGGAGTGTGTGCTGTAGGCTGTATTAGTTCTGACTGTTCATTAGCCTGATAGCCTGAGGGAAAAAGCTATCCCTCAGTCGGCTAGTGCGGGATCGGATGCTGCGGAGACGTCTTCCTGAGGGCAGCAGAGAGAACAGTCTGTAGGACGGGTGGCTGGAGTCATTGGTGATCCTCCGGGCTTTCCTTATACACCGCCTGGTGTAGATATCCTGGAGGGAGGGAAGCTCACCTCCAACAATGTGGCGGGCAGTTCGCACAACCCTTTGCAGAGCTTTGCGGTTGCCAGCGGTGCTGTTTCCAAACCAGGCGGTGATGCAGCCGGTCAGGATGCTCTCCACAGTGCAGGTGTAGAATGATCTGAGGATGCTGGGGCTCATTCCAAACTTCCTCAGCCGTCTCAGGAAGAAGAGGCGTTGATGTGACTTCAGCACTGCATCTGTGTGAGCGGACCATGTGAGATCCTCAGTGATGTGAACGCCGAGGAACTTAAAGCTGTTTACCCGCTCCACAGGTGTCTTGTCGATGCTGATGGGTGTGTTCTCTGCTCTGTCTCCTGAAGTCCACCACCAGCTCCTTGGTCTTGTCGATGTTGAGTGAGAGGTGGTTCTCCTGACACCATTTAGTCAGGGTACTCACCTCCGCTCTGTAGGCCGTCTAATCGTTGTCAGTGATCAGGCCTATCACCATTGTGTCGTCAACGAATTTGACGATGACGTTGGAGCTGTGTGTGGGTGTACAGCCATGTGTGTGTATAGGAGTGGGCTGAGAACGCAGCCCTGCGGAGCACCAGTGTTGAGGGTCTCCGCAGGGCATTCAACACAGCATTCAAAATATAACAAAACAAAACAACAGACACATACTCAACATCTCAAAGTCCAGTCAAAAGGAAGGGAGAGAGGGAAGGACAACAAAAACACAAAAGTCACTCCTTTATATAATCACGTATATCAAACAAAAAACACTGCCAAGCGTCAATGGTCGAAGGCCTGGCCTCACCGACTCGCGCCGTTGCACATTCACAAGTCACTATTTGCAGGAGGCTACGGATCCAATATGTTTTTCCACACGTGTGGTGTAAACCAGTTCTGGATTATTGTCTTCTTCGCAGCTGTAAAACCAGCAAACAACATTCTCTTACAGAATGTAATACAGAGACCAGAATCATCATTAAGAAGACACAAACTTGGGTTAACAGACCAATCAATTCGCAGTAATGATGACAAAACCAGGTTTACATGTGTCCATAAACTGATGACGACAGGACATTCCCAAAACATATGCAGAAAAGTGCCTGATGATGTAGTGTTACATATATGGCAGTTCAAATTTGACTGTAGTTTCATTTTAAATCTTTTGTAAGGAGTTATGTATGCTCTATGAATGACTTTGAAGTGAATAAGACGATGAGCCAGATTTTTTGATGTTAAATTGAGATTAGACCACACTCTCTCCCAGTCGACAGATAAATTAAGGTCAGATAATTCCCTATTCCAAATAGTTTTAATAGAAAGAGGTTTTGTAATGCAATCAATAATTTTATTATATATTAAGGAAACCGATGGCCGACCAGCAGATGGTGTAATCCAGTCCCGCATAGGATGAGAGGAAATAGAAGATGCCCACGGAACGCCATACGCTTTGAGAGCAGAACGTAATTGAAGAAAGACAAAATATGCGGATGCTGGTAGACAAAATTTGGTTCTTAATGTCTGAAATGAACAGAGGCCCTGGTTATCATATATATCACCGCACGTGTTTACACCTAAAGAAGACCAAGAGGGATGGACAAATGGACGATTTCCACATACAAAATTAAAATTGTGCCATGTTACAAAATTTGAAGGGTCCACCTATCCGACGTTCAACCGTTTTCCAGATTTTAATAGAGTTAGCCACAACCGGACCAAATTTATAATTATCCCCTTTTTTCCTGTGCCAGTAAATAAAATATCTTGAAGTCTATTTGGTTTAACCTTGTCAGCTTCAATCACCCTCCATGAAACTGTAGATTGAGGATCAACCCAATTATGAAGAGCCTTAAACTGGAACGACCAATAATATAATTCAAAATTTGGTACAGCCAGTCCTCCTGCGCTATTAGGATGTTGTAATGTGGTAAGTTTAATTCTGGGACATTTATCATTCCAGATAAATTTAGAAATTATGGAGTTGATCTCCTTAAAGTAACCTGGAGGGGGAGAAAGTGGTAGCATAGAGAACAAAAATGTAAATCGAGGTAACAAATTCATCTTAACAGTGCAGATTCTTCCTTGGAGAGAGACTTTAAGATTCTTCCATCTTTGAATGTCATTTTTGACCTTAACTAAAATGTTATTAAAATTGTCTCTGGCAATCTTATGAATGTTTTTATATATGGTAATGCCCAAATAGAGTAAAGATTCCTTAATAGGGATAAATGAGGGAATAGAAGAATTAACCTTAACATTGTTAATTGGCATTGAAGCAGATTTGCTCCAATTTATTTTATATCCTGATAGGCTACTAAAATTATCAAATTCCTTAATTATACTAGAGACTGAAACATCAAAGTTGTCTAAATATAGAATAATATCATCAGCATATAATGAAATACTATGATTATGATCATGAATCTTAATCGATACTTCAGATTTCCTGATGGCTTGTGCTAAGGGTTCAAGAGATAGACAAAACAATAAGGGGGAAAGCGGACACCCCTGCCTCGTTCCCCGCTGTAAAGGGAATGAGGGGGAAATAATATTACCAGTTATGACTGATGCTGCAGGTGAGTGGTATAATGTCTTAATCATAGAATTTAAGTGTTCACCGAAGCCGAAACATTGCAGAACTGCCCACATATAATTCCACTCTAGCCTGTCAAAGGCTTTTTCTGCATCAAGTGAAAAGACCGCACAAGGGGTTGGGTGGGAGTCCGCAAAGTCAAGAATATGAAGGAGTCGACGCATATTGTCAGATGCATTGCGCCCCTTGATGAAACCAGTTTGGTCCTCCTTGATCAGACTATGAATTACCTTCTCCATACGAGAAGCAAAAACTTTAGCATAGATTTTTAGATCACATGGGATAAGCGAAATCGGTCTGTAGCTGGAACAATCTAATGGATCTTTCCCTTTTTTAAGAAGTGATGAAATCAGTGATGTTTTTTGATCTCTATGAAATACCCCATGTTCAATTGCAAAATTAAATGAGTTAAGCATAAGTATCCCTACCAAATCCCAAATTTCTAAATATAATTCAGGGAGGAGACCATCTAGACCCGGCGATTTGCCCTTTTGAAGGCTTTTTAGAGAGACGTGGAGTTCCTCCTAACTTAATGGAGCCTCCAAAGATTCTTTATCTATCTGTGAGATCCGAGGCAGTTCCAATTTATCTAAATACTGCTTACAAATTGGTTCATCAAAATCTGTTTCGGCTTCATACAGATTTGTGTAAAAACCTTTAAATATGTCATTAATTGCCATAGGATTTGTGGTGACCTGATCATCCGATGATTTTAATGCACTAATATATGCCTTAGACTCGCATTCTTTCAACCTAAGGGCCAATAAATGACTAGGTCTCTCTGATTCGAAATAATATTTTTGCCTAGTCCTATGTAAAATAAATTCTGCCTTTGAGTGTGAAAGTAAATCATATTCTTCTTTTAAAGAGGACAGCTGTGTAGCCTGTTGCTCAGTAAAATGTTGTTTTTGTAGATTTTGTAATGATTGGATTTTATTTTCTAATTGTGTAAACTGGTGAGTTTTCGCTTTGGCAAGAGTAGAAGAGAAAGATATACAGAAACCTCGTATAGCACACTTAGTCGTTTCCCACAGTATTTGAGGATCCACATCAGAGGGCATATTAATTTCAAGAAATTCCTTAATATATTATTTTAGAGAAGTAATGAAAGTCTGATTACTTAATAATGATATATTAAAGCGCCATCTAGGGGACTTGGCTTTCACATCGGAAAGAGGAACACTGCACAACACAGCAGAATGATCAGATAATAAAATTGGTAATATAGAGATGGAGGAATTAGACGAAATTAAAGATGGGCTGAGAAATATGTAGTCTATCCTAGAGAAAGTCTTGTCTATTAGAAAAAAAAGTGAAGTCCTTAGCTTTAGTATTCTGAATTCTCCAAAGATCGATTAAGTTAAGCTCAGTGATAAATTTATTCAGCAATTTAGAGGATGGATTGGCTTTTGTATCAGATTGAGATTTATCTAAAGCAGGATTTATGACAGCATTAAAATCACCACCCACCACTAGAGGGCAATCAATCTCCTCAAGTAGAGTTTTGGAAATCTGTGTAAGGAATGCACTGTCTGTCTCATTCGGACCATAAATAGAGACCAATGCTAACCTATTATTATATATCTTGCATCGGATAAAAACAAATCTACCCTTCTCATCACTACCAAGGTGTTCAATCGTTAAATTTAACTTCCGGTTAACAAGGATAAGCACCCCCTTAGTTTTATTTTGAGCGCTGGAAAAAGCTGCTAATTTGTAATACTTATTCTGGAAGCGTGCCACGTCAGATTGTTTTAAATGTGTCTCTTGAATTAGGGCACAGGAAATAGATTTATGGTGTAAATATTCTAACACACGGGTTCGTTTAACAGCAGAATTTAAACCATTCACATTCAGTGCTAAAATATTTAGAGTATGCATTGAATATTCGTAATCCCAAGATTGTATTCAATAAATGAAAAAAAAAACAGAAGCACCTCCATTCTGTAAATAGCATGTAAACGCTGATGTGCATTTTAGATACCAAACCTCCTAGATGAAAAATCCCTTTAGAAATAAGGTAAAATAAATAAAAGTATAAATGTCTGTTGTAAAAAATAAAAATAAAAAAACAACATAAAAACATGAACAACCGACAACCATAAACAAGGAACAACTCAGACCGCACATTACCGAGAACATAGGTCTGACCATGGGCGACATTTGACACTCGAGTCAGGGGGGGGGCAAGAAAAAAAAAAAAAATTCGGATGTATGCATCAAAATTATATTGCAACGCATTGTCAATACAGCGCAGTGAAGAATAAAGAGGTTGCCTGCGTTTACTAAACTGTGGAGCTTTGACTCTTGCTGCTGATTTGAATGGCGATGCTTCTAAATTTTAATCTGAAATGTGCGCGCTGCTTTTCTGATGTTCACAGTAGCGGCTCCTGACCATAAATTTAGGCGGGGCAGATTATTTTGTAAACTTTATATTCTAATCATAGACTGTAATTCTAATCTCTGAACACAAAATTTTGGCAGAGCTGTCCTTCCTTGAGTTATCCTGTGGGTGGCGCGCTAATGTTGATTGACAGGCTCGAAGCAATTAGAGTGCGCTGCAGTTCCCCTTTTCACCACAGATTTAAGTTGCAAAATTGTGGGGCGCTGTTGAGCTCGGGAGGACTCAGGCACCGTCTGCCCCACTTATAGTATTATACATGCCTGCTAAAGCCATGCGCGGGATTTTTATATATACTGCTTATTTTACGACTTAAAATAGTATAGAAAATCTGAAAAATATTTGTTGCAGAATGCTGAACACATTTACAATTTATTATTGATTCAGTTTATATAGAGGTCTATGTTTTGGATGACTATTTTGGTGGGGCTCTGCCCCACCTGCCCATATAGACGAGCTGCGCCTGGATGTTCATTTAAGTTTTCCGTGTCTTTTTCCCATGTCACTTGAAATGTGTCCATTTTGAATCATTGTGGTGAGACACGTGTGTAAAAAATAAACGATCAATTGTGGGACTATTCTGTCATAAATGGCATATTTCTGAACTTTCTACCGTCCGTTACTGGAAATGAAATTACTGGTTGATATGTCCTGATCTTTTTACACACGCTTTTAGTCCATCCGTGAACTGGATCTCCGCACGCTCAGAACTCGCGCTGTCTGTGTGGAAGTTTGGTCAGGACCGGTTCCAGAATAAATCACTGAGGCATTTTTGTCCCGTCCATTGCTTATCACTGATATTTCGAAGAATGAATCCAGAATTATTCCCGAAACTTTGCAGCATGTACATGTCCGAAAAACGAAAGCATCATTCAAATTCTTAATGGATTATAGCCTAAAAAATACACAAAGCGCGCTCCCTTTATTATCACTAAAGCATAACTCATCAAAGTCCATTGCGATCTCACAAAGTTCCGTTATAATCAAGCTCTCTTAAAGACACAACGAATCTCTCATTTACATCACGTCTGCACTTATGAGGTGATTCACGAGCGTGCAAAACTCTGGTGCTTTCAGCGGTGAGTGAATAATGAAAAACTGCAATGTTTCTGATTGGCCATTGCGTTGAAGAAATCAAAATATGTCTTTGATTGGCTGGACTCAATTGCTGTCTTTCTGGTCTTCAACGAGCCCAAAAGGGCCCATGTCACACCTCTCTTTGTCTCCCTGCATTGGCTACCAGTTATGGCTCGCATCAAGTTCAAGACACTGATGCTTGCATATAGAACAGCCACAGGCACAGCACCTGCCTACTTCCACTCACTTTTACGAATCTACATTCCCACCAGAAGTCTGAGATCCACTAATGAGCGACGGCTCGTGGGGCCATCACAGAGAGGCACAAAATCACTTTCCAGAACATTTTCGTTCACCGTTCCTGGCTGGTGGAATGATCTTCCAACCTCTATCCAGAATGCTGATTCCCTGAAAATTTTCAAGCGACAGCTGAAAACTCACCTCTTTCATCACTATCTGACTTCATCCTAAAGACAAAAAATATATATATTTTTCTCTTTTCTTTAATCTTTCCCTGTCTAGTTTGTACTCATTTGAACAATGCTTGAAACTTGGTATTATGAGCTCTTCCTGTGTCTATTTGCCTCTCTTTAAGATGAATAACTTGATGTATTCCCCAATTGTAAGTCGCTTTGGATAAAAGCGTCTGCTAAATGAATAAATGTAAATGTTGAAGGCTTTAGGTTGTCCTATTATTTATTTTATTTTTTTACTTTGCGCTCATTTTCCCGCCTTTGGTTAGGTTCCTAAGTGACTCATTGGTTAATTGATTATGCTCACCTGCCCTTGCTTGTTTGTTCCTGTGTATATAGCCCTCAGTTTCTGTTGTTCATTGTCTGTTCTCATTGTTTTGATTAATTGCTCTTTGTCTTTTTGGATTATCCTTTGAGTTGTAATAAAACTGCTGCAACTAGAATGAGCTACATTTCTCCTTCACTGCAACTGACCATGACAATATGTTATTTAAAACTTATTTATTGAACAACACTAAATATCACAGTTATGAGCTGTAGATAAACTGAGCAATATCACATGCAGGAATGAAAATTATTACGGCTGTAATTTGTCTGTAGATACCCATTCTATAAACAGGTACTTTGTAGGCAAAATTTACCAGTTTGTTTGTGCGTTTATATTCTGTGCTTTCTACTGGAATCTGATCATTTTGTTTTGCAGAAGTCCGTGTTAATCATTGTAGTGATCAGTCCAAAGTATAAGACAGATGTTGAGGGAGATGGATCTGATCAACATGGACTACACACCAAGTACATACACACTCAGGTGAGAGCTGACTGACAGTTGTCTCTTCTCATCCTTCTATAGATCTGTGTGGAAGCTTAAATTTAAAGAAATGTTTTGATAAGGTTGATCTTATAAGATGTAGCATTTTAACATCAAGGAATGCTGTTGTTGAAGTTATAACTAGAATAATTATTCTGAACTGGTATCTCTAAGACACTTTGAAGGTATTACCTGTATGTCTAAAACTGACATTTTACAACTGACTTTTAACAGGGGTGTGTAGAATTTTATACCCACTGTGTATAGATTTACTTCTCCTTTGGGCTAGCTGTGCATGCTTTTGATTGTTTCCTTTTTTCAGATCCAAAATGAATTCATTCTGCAGAGATGTCTAAACTTCAGATTGGTACCAGTGCTGTTTCCCAGTGCTAACCAAGTAAGTCACCAAAAAAGAAGAAAAAAAATTGCATTGAAACGCATATGGGGAAAACTCCTGTTTTACTTTGTACTGAAGCCTGATTTGTTCACGTTTGTGTAGCTGCACAAACCAATGGCGCTTTAGCCCAGCAGAAAGGGCAAAGCCGAGTGCTATATATGTCGGCTCAGAGCGCAATTCATCAGAATCATTCGACTGAAGCGACAGTCATCGATTTGCGTGCAGCTTGTAGCGCAGCGAGTGATGCAATGCTCGTTCCCTTATCTCAGGGAACCTAGGTTCAGGGCAAGGACATCCAAATTGTAAAATCTAGCAAATGTTCATGTGGAGTGGACCCTCACACATATTGCATCCACTATCCAGCAGGAGAGTTTTAACCGGCAGCCCTTTGTGGCGGTCTCCGAAGCAAATGAAGAGCTTCTCTGACTGTCTGAACAGGCTAGAGCACTCTAGATATACTCTAAATGCCCTAACTGGGCAGAGTAGATTGGAACCCTGCTCGCCTTCTGCAATGGGAAGCGCCAAAAGGGTAATCACCTGGGCTCTGAACGGAGTCAAGAGCACCTTAGGGACTTAACCGTGTCTTGGTTTTAGGATGACTTTACTGTCGTTAGGTTCGAACTCAAGACAGTAAATGCCGACTGACAGTGCTTGCAAGTCGCCCACTCGCTTAACCAACGCCAGAGCTAGGAGAAGGGCCGTTTTATACGATAAGGGCCGCAAGTCAGCTGAACTGAGCGGCTCGAAAGGGGGGCCTCACAGAGCCCTTAGGACTGTTGACAAGTCAAGTCAAGTCACCTTTATTTATATAGCGCTTTTACAATACAGATTGTGTCAAAGCAACTTTCCAATATCAAAATAGGAATATAGTGTCAATAATGTAAAATGACAAGATTAAACACTCAATTTTCAGTTAAAGGCATTTCATTTTTGAATTAAATGATGTCATCGTCCAGCTCAGTTCAGTTTAAATACCATCTGTGCAATCAAGTCGACGATACCGCTGGAAATTAAGTGTCCCCAACTAAGCAAGCCAGAGGCGACAGCAGCAAGGAACCAAAACTCCATCGGTGACAGAATAGAGAAAAAACCTTGGGAGAAACCAGGCTCAGTCGGGGGGCCAGTTCTCCTCTGGCCAGACGAACCAGCAGTTCAATTCCAACTGCAGCAAAGTTAGATTGTGTAAAGGACTCATCTGGTTCCTGAGGTCTTGTCCCGATGGCTGTCAAGGTGACAAGGTCTTCAATGGGGATCTGTCTCTGGGGCTCATCTAGGTGTCCTGATCTCCCCTGACGTTCAGGGCTGTAGAGGTCATCTCTAGATGCTGATCCACCATTTGATCTGGATACGGGCTGGATCCGGGTGACTGCAGTGACCATCTGATCTGGATACAGACTGGATCGGGTGGCTACGGTGATCTCGGAATAAGAAAGAAACAGACTAATATTAGCGTAGATGCCATTCTTCTTAAGATGTAACAAGTACATTGGGTGTTATGGGAAGTGTTCCCGGTTCTGGTTGACCTAATTAATGCAGCCTAACAATCCTTTAACAGATTTGAATATTAGAAGCGTATTAGTGTATTATGTGTAAACCAGGTTAAAGAATTGCCACAGCCATATCACCATGCAGCCCAAGACCGGTTGCCCACGGAAGCTAAGCAGGGCTGAGCCTGGTCAGTACCTGGATGGGAGACCTCCTGGGAAAACTAGGTAGCTGTTGGTAGAGGTGTTAGTGAGGCCAGCAGGGGGTGCTCACCCTGTGGTCTGTGTGGGTCCTAACGCCCCAGTATAGTGACGGGGACACTATACTGTCAAAAGAGCACCGTCTTTCGGATGAGACGTTAAACCGAGGTCTTGACTCTCTGTGGTCATTAAAAATCCCATGACACTCATCGTAAAGAGTAGGGGTGTAACCCCGGTGTCCTGGCCTCCCAATAATTCCCATCCACTTGATTGGCTCTATGACTCTCTCTCCTCTCCACCTGTAGCTGGTGTGTGGTGAGCGCACTGGCGCCGTTGTACTGTGGCTGCCGTCGTGTCATCCAAGTGGATGCTGCACACTGGTGGTGGTTGAGGAGAGACCCCCTATATGATTGTAAAGCACTTTGGGTGTATAGCAATACACAATAAAGTGCTATATAAATGCTTCATTCATTCATTCAAGAGATGGGTCTATAATCTATATTTAAACTGACAGAGTGTGTCTGCCTCCCGAACAGTGTTAGGTAGATTGTTCCAGAGTTTTGGCGCTAAATAGGAAAAGGATCTGCCGCCCGCAGTTGATTTTGATAGTCTAGGTATTATCAAATGGCCAGAGTTTAGACAAGTCCCATGAGGACTGAGGATGAGGAGGGTTTGGCTTCCGAGCACCCTTCAAGAACTTAATGATCATATCGTTTCTGCTGATTGATTGGCCAGCTTCGAGAGAATTGTAAGCTGCGATAGCTGCCACATATACTTTGAGCGTGGAAGGGGCGCACCCGTTATCCAGCAGCTCTTGTAAGAAGGTTAGCACGTGGGACACGACACATGACACCGGGTCCAAACTTTGTGCAGAACACCAGTCATGGAAGACCAACCATTTTAAGGTGTAAAGGCGTCTCGTACACAGCGCTCTAAAACGGTACTGCTTACTCTCGCTGGGAGCTGACTAAGCTCCTGTCGAGGCTCCATACATGAAGGCTCCACAGCTCCGGCCGGGGATGCCAAATCATGCCTTTCACCTGTGAGAGAAGGCGAGAGCTGAGAGCTGCACTAGCTCTGGGAACCAGGCCTGGTTCCTCCAGAGCGGGGCCACTAGGAGGGTGATCGGAGGGAAGGCGTGTTGGTGAGCACTGGGCCAGTCGTGGGCCAGGGCGTC
The DNA here is from genome assembly GCA_027422415.1 of Schizothorax lantsangensis. NCBI lineage: Eukaryota > Metazoa > Chordata > Actinopteri > Cypriniformes > Cyprinidae > Schizothorax > Schizothorax lantsangensis. Next base: position 27,679,185 of record CM049855.1, on the reverse strand, counting down.
TCGCTGTATTGAGAAGTAAGTTGGGCAGTGAGAGTTGTCTTCTGAGGCGAAGAGGTTGACCTCTGCCTCCCCTAAGACAGACCAGATTTTCAGAACCATTTGAGGATGTAGAGTCCATTCCCCTAAAGCTACATTGCCTCTGGACAGCATATCTGCACCAAGGTTCAGACTGCCCGGCACGTGAACCACCGTTAGCGAGAGGAGTTCATTCGGTGCCCACAGAAGGAGGCGACGAGCCATTCTGTAAGTGTGACCTCAGACTGCCCGTGTGATTGATATAAGCAGCCACCGTCATGCTGTCCAACGTGGTGCCCCTTTAAGGCCAGCAGGAAGGTTTTGAGGGCTAGGGAAACTGCCATCATTTCGAGGCAGTTGATATGCAGGTATTGCTCCGGGGCTGACCAGGAGCCGAACGTCTGGAGCATTGCCCTCCAACAGAGCACCCCAACCTGAGTTGGAGGTGTCCGTTGTAACTACCTTCCTTCTGGAGGTCAGTCCCAAACATACGCCTGTTTGAAACAGGCGAGAGGTTGTCTAGGGGGCCACAGCTGATGACGCACTGATGGTTTACCCTGATAAAAAGCCATCCCAGGTGCCAGGCGTGGGATGGAACACAGACTTTGAGCCAGAATTGAAGAGGCCGCTTATGGAGCAGGCCTAGAGGTATTACAGAGGAGGTGTCCGCCATAAGGCTGAGTAACCTCTGAAAAACCTTCAGGGGATGTATTGTCCCCAGTTTGAGAGATGCCGCTAAATCGATGAATGACCAGGGATCGTTCCAAGCGTAATCCATGCCTGCATTTGGGCTGAGTTTAAAATAGTTTCCAGAAAGACAGCCTGCTGTCTGGGTAACAAATGACTCTTCTACAGATTGATCATCAACCCGAGGTGCTCTAAGTGGCTGAGTAACAGCTCTCTGTGAGTATAACAGGAATTTTCCCCATATGCTTTTCAACGCAACAGGAGAGACCGTTTGATAGGGAACTCATGTGCTGAATGCATGAAATGGGAGACATGTTTAATACGGAAATAACTAAATAATTAAATACATAATATATATGTATGAAGAATGCCATGAGTTTACAGTGTTTTGCTTTCTCTGGCAGAGTCATGTTCCACTGTGGCTACAGAGCACGCGCCTGTACCGGTGGCCTGAGGATGCTAAGGACCTGTTACTGCGCTTACTCAGAGAGGAAAAATACATCGTCCCTCCTCTGGGCAAAGAGCTGATGCTCACTATCAAACCCCTGTAAAAGTGAATCTTGTGACATCATGTCTAGATCACATTTCATCTCCAGATCAAAAGAAAAGATCGAATTGTATTTTGTTTAAAGAAAATAGTCTATTTTAGGACCATCATTTTATTTTATTTTTTATTTTTTCAAATGAGAAGTGTGAACATTGTCCACCCAAAAATGTAAAACAATCTTATTATTCTCAATATTGATTCTCATAACTGCATTTTTTCCCTATTTCTTTCATTTGATTTTGGGATAAAGGTAACCACAACATGGTTTGTTAGATTAACCCATAAATCCACTGCATTAATGCTCTAGAAACACTTCACAGGCACTGCAGGTAATACTTATAAACTGTTTTGGAGCTGCAATATACGGTCTGTAAATAAATCTCAATACCAACTCAGATGCAACTTCTGAAAAAAAGCTACTTTTCGTAATGTCTATTTGATACGCTTTTATCACTTAAAAGGTTAGTTCACCCAAAAAATGAAAATTAGCCCATGATTTACTCACCCTCAAGGCATCCTAGGTGTATATGACTTTCTTCTTTCAGACAAATACAATCGGAGTTATATTAAAAATTGTCCTGTCTCTTCCAAGCTTTATAATGGCAGTGTGGCTCAGGGGGGTGAATAAAGGCCTCCTGTAACGAATCGATGCATTTTTGTAAGAAAAATATCCATATTTAAAACATTATAAACACTTTTATCTAATTTCCGCTAACTGTCGTACTTGCAAGCCGTTCCAGGCAGATGACGAAGGACGTATGCGTAGCGCATGCACCTGTGAGAATATGCTAGTCTCACGAGAACCAACATTTGTTTACATGAGCAAAGGAAGCAAAGTTTCTTTACTTTACCAAAGGAAAACCAGTCTCCTCTTGGCTTATATCGAAATCCTCTGACATTTTTCTTTACAAATCCTTGTTTTGTACTTCTAATTTGTGACTGGTGTTTTGTTTTCTTCTCTCCTCTATGCTTCCGCATTTGTCACTTCTAGCAATAAATTTGTGATTATTAGATTGTGATTAATCGCCAAATCTTGTAATTAATTAGATAAAAAATTTGAATCACTTGACAGCTCTAATTATTACGGAGATTAAGCCTAATCCTAGACTAAAATGGCCCTTTAAACCAGATTAACAGAAATCTGCTTTCTCTGTCATGGTTTTGAATAGTCTCAGACTTAGTGTAGTCCAGATTTTAATAGGCTGATTTCCTGGAGGAAGACTAGAGCAACTTCAAGACAAAATTGAGGCTTAAATTAAACCTACCAGGAGGCAGGTTTAACTTCAGATTAAGGTTGTGTGTCCAGTCTTTATATATCAAAATTATTGGTACCCTTTGTAGATATGAACAAAGAAGCCTGTGAAAATAAATCTGCACTGTTAATCATTTTGATCTTTTATTCAAAAACAAACAAACAAACAAACCTTACAACCTTTCAACCAAGTAAATTGGAAGTTAAGGGAAATCTCATTATGAAAGTTTTTTTTTTCACTCTCTAATACACATTGGCCACAATTAATGGCACCCGATCAATACTGATTCAATACTTTTTGCAAACTCCTTTTGCCAATTTAACAGGTCCGAGTATTCACCTGTAATAACCGATAAGTTTAAAGAACACCTGACAAGAGATCAGAGACCATTCCTTCATCCAGAATCTCTCCAGAACCTTTAGATTCCCAGCTCAATGTTGATACTCTCCCCTCTTCAGTTTTCTAGGGTTCAGGTAAGGGAACTGGGATGGCCATGGCAGAACCTTTGTTTTGTGCTCATTGACCCATTTTTTGTGATTTTGATGGTCCTTTTGGATCATTGTTCTGTTGGAAGACTGCCAACGGCCCGTTAAAAACTTCAAGATGTGCCGCTTTGCACCATCTGCTTGTCGGCCATCTGTTTCCTTAATATATACTAAAATTATTTATTGCATTACAAAACCTCTTTCTATTAAAACTATTTGGAATAGGGAATTATCTGACCTTAATTTATCTGTCGACTGGGAGAGAGTATGGTCTAATCTCAGTTTAACATCTAAAAATCTGGCTCATCGTCTTATTCACTTCAAAGTCATTCATAGAGCATACATAACTCCTTACAAAAGATTTAAAATGAAACTACAGTCAAATTTGAACTGCCATATATGTAACACTGCATCATCAGGCACTTTTCTGCATATGTTTTGGGAATGTCCTGTCGTCATCAGTCTATGGACACATGTACACCTGGTTTTGTCATCATTACTGTGAATTGATTGGTCTGTTAACCCAAGTTTGTGTCTTCTTAATGATGATTCTGGTCTCTGTATTAGTTCAATGCAAAAGAGAATGTTGTTTGCTGGTTTTACAGCTGCGAAGAAGACAATAATCCAGAACTGGTTTACACCACACATGTGTAGAAAAACATATTGGATCCGTAGCCTCCTGCAAATAGTGTCATGTGAATGTACAACGGCGCGAGTCGGTGGGGCCAGGCCTTCGACCATTGATGCTTGGCAGTGTTTTCTTTTTGATATATGTGATTGTATAAAGGAGTGACTTGTTTTGTGTTTTTATTGTCCTTCCCTCTCTCCCTCCCTTTTGACTTGACTTTGAGCTATTGAGTATATGTCTGTTGTTTTGTTATGTTATATGTTATGTTATGTTATGTTATGTTATGTTATGTGTGGAAAAAAATAAAAAATGTTGATAACAAAAAAAAAAAGATGGCGCCGCTGTGTTCGGATGCCGTCCAGGTCGCAATATGTCCGCTAAGATTGTGCTTTTATTTACTTTTTTACTTACTTTTGCTTTCTCTTTTTACACACATAACGTCTGCACTGATCACCTACGACAAAGGAACACTTTTGGACATTGGACAACGCTACACTAACCTGTTTCAGGTCACCTTATCCACGAATTCATCCTCGCCACTCGAGATTCTTCGGAACGCGGAGGAGAACAATGGCCACAGGCAAAGGATCAAGAAACACCGTGGAAAACGCGCTGGAATTCGCAACAGACTGAGGAAAGGGGCTCACAGTCCTCCTCTTCCGAGCATTCTGCTCACCAATGTCCAATCCATGGAGAATAAGATGGACGATCTTAGAGCCAGGATAAGTTTCCAACAGGACATAAGGGACTGTAACATCATTTGCTTGTCTGAAACATGGCTCACGCCCTCGGTTCCGGACACTGCTGTAACGCCGTCTGACAACTTTTCTGTTTTACGGATGGACAGAACATCTGAGGCCGGTAAATCCAAAGCTGGAGGAGTGTGTTTCATGATTAACAAGAATTGGTGTGACCCCAGGAATATCTCCTCTCTGTCACGTTCCTGCTCGCCTCATCTAGAACATCTATCCATTATTTGCCGCCCATTCTATCTGCCCCGTGAGTTTTCTTCGATCATCATTACTGCTGTTTACATTCCACCACAGGCAGACACCGGCTTGGCTTTGTCTAAGCTTCACGATGTGCTCAGCGGCTACATTAACAAACATCCTGATGCTGCCTTTATCATCGCGGGGGATTTTAACAAAGCCAACCTCAGGCAGGTCATGCCGAACTTTCATCAACATGTATCCTGTCTAACTAGAGGACCGAATACACTGGATCATTGCTACTCTCAGTTTAAGAATGCCTACAAAGCCCGCTCACTATCGGCTTTTGGCAAACCGGATCAAATCGGACCAATCGGACCGCCATTTTCCTCACACCGGAATATAAACAAAGGCTCGCTCAGGAACCCCCGGTGCAGAGAGTAGTGACACGCTGGTCCTCCCATTCAGAAGCTATGCTACAGGCGGCTCTTGATGACGTCGACTGGGACATGTTCCGGGGCGAGTTCATCTGATGTCAGCGAGTTCACGGATGTAGCATTAAGCTTTGTAAACACGCTAACCGAGCAAGCTACAGAAACAATGACTGTAAGGACCTTTCCAAATCAGAAACCGTGGGTGGACAGAACAATCCGTGCTGCGGTTAACAAACGCATACAACAAGGCTCTTTTGTCTGGGAATATGAGCGAGTACAAAGCATCGTGCTATTTTCTCCGACGTGCAGTAAAAGCCACCAAACTCCGATACAGGGAGAGAATTGAGTCTCATTTTCAGCTCAATGACTCTCAACGCATGTGGCAGGGACTAAGGACCATCTGTGCCTTTGGAAACAAATCTTCCGCAGAGGTGAGAGCAGATCCGTTGCTGGCCGACGAGTTAAACACCTTCTACGGCCGCTTTGAATGCAATGGCGGCAGTGCGACTCTGCCGATCAGCGCATCAGGAAGCAGCAGGCAGAGCAGCGATAATCATGTGATCACCGTGTCGGAGGACGAGGTTCGAAGGGTCCTAAAGAGAGTGAACGTAAGGAAAGCGGCCGGACCTGACGGGATTACTGGCCGTGTTCTGAGGTCCTGCGCTGATCAGCTTGCTGGTTTGTTCACTTCTATCTTTAATGAGTCCCTTGCTACCTCTGTGGTTCCCACCTCCTTTAAAAAATCTGTCATCATCCCTGTGCCTAAGAACAATAAACCCTCTTGCCTGAATGACTATTGTCCAGTTGCCCTCACATCAATAGTCATGAAGGTTTTTGAGAGACTTGTAAAGAGCCACATTTGCTCCTCCATCCCTGTTACCTTGGACCCTCTTCAGTTTGCCTATCGTCCCAATAGATCTACTGATGATGCCATCTCTCACATACTCCACTTCTCCCTCACACACATTGACAGCAGCAATGGGAACTATGCAAGGCTGCTATTCATTGACTATAGCTCAGCTTTCAACACTATAGTCCCCATCAAGCTAGCTTATAAACTCACAGACCTCAGCCTAAACTCTTCACTCTGTGACTGGATTCAAGATTTCCTCACCGGCAGACCTCAAGTGGTGAAAGTAGGCCAGTTCACCTCAAACTCCATCACCCTGAACATAGGAGCCCCACAGGGTTGTCTCCTGAGTCCCCTGCTCTACTCTCTCTACACACATGACTGCGTGTCCTCTCACAGCTCCACTTCTATTATCAAATTTGCTGATGATACTGTGGTTCTGGGCCTCATTTCCAACAATGATGAGACCGCATACTTGGATGAGGTAGAGAGACTTACATCATGGTGCCAGGACAACTGTCACTCTCTGAATGTTAGCAAAACTAAAGAGCTGATTGTGGACTTCAGAAAGAGACATCTTTGGCCCTACACTCCTCTTATGATCAGTGGGACCCCTGTGGAGAGGGTGAGCAGCTTCAAGTACCTCGGTGTAAACATCTCCAAGGACCTGACTTGGACTACACACATTCAAACACAGGTTAAGAAAGCCAGGCAAAGACTAAACCATCTGCAACAGCTGAGGAAATTCAGGGTCTCACCAACAATCCTGAAAACTTTCTATTCAGGGACCATAGAAAGTGTATTAACTCAGTGTATTTCAGTGTGGTATGGAAACAGCTCCAGTCAAGACTGCAAAGCCTTGCAGAGAGTTGTGCGCTTAGCTGAGCATATCTCAGGGTCTGCTCTCCCCTCCCTGCAGGACATCTACCTCAAATGCTGCAAAAGCAGCGCTGTCAAAATCATCAAGGACTCGAACCACCCTAGTGACTGTCTTTTCACTCTGCTGCCATCTGGTAAGCGCTTCCGTAGCCTGATGGCAAAAACTGAGAGACTTAGGAGTCTCTTCCCCCAGGCCATCAGGCTCCTAAACTCAAACTCAGCCTCTTAACATCATCATGACTCCACTTATTAATCACTTAACAATCAGTAAGATATCCATTAATCTCTACCTCACACTGACAGTGTCATTTGCACATAACACTTGTTTCCTGTTTCAGGAAATTAGTAAATATTGTGAAAAAGTAGAATTAAACGGTGACGATAAAGATCAATTATTGATACTACAAACTAAATTAGATGATATGTATTGTAAAAGAGCCCAAGGTGCTTTTGTAAGATCACGGGCAAAGTGGATAGAGGAAGGGGAAAAGAATACCTCGTATTTCAGTAGTTTAGAGAAAAGGAGACAGGAGAATAAGGCCGTATCAAGTTTACTGATAAAAGGAGTAGAGTGTAAAGATGTTAAAACAATTGAAAAAGAGGTTTTTACTTTCTATAGAAACCTCTACACATCTATGTACTCTCACTCCGATTCTTCCAAATTTTTGAATAGAATTAAGGACTTCATACCCAAAATTGATGATACATTTAAAGAATTTTGTGAGTCTGGTTTAAGAATAGAAGAATTGGATGAGGTGAGCTTGAAATTGTCCCTGAATAAATCTCCTGGCTCTGATGGGCTCACGGCTGAATTTTACAGGTTTTTCTGGAAAGAAGTTAGACATTTGTTATTTAAAGCAATTCAAGAATGCATTGAAAGAAAAGAATTACTAACAAGCATGAAACAAGGCATAATAATACTAATTCCTAAACAGGGCAAAGAGAAAAGAATATTAGACAATTTAAGACCCATTACACTTCTCAACACTGACTACAAATTATTATCGGGAATTATAGCCGCTAGGATGAAAAAAGGCCTGTCTCAGATAATAAGTGAAACTCAGTCTGGATTCCTTGGTGGAAGATCCATTCATAACAACATAAGATTGGTTTTAGATTTGATCGATTACAGTGATATATTTGTAGAAAGGGGTTTCATCGTATTTCTAGACTTTTACAAAGCCTTTGATTCAGTAGAACATCCATTCATCTTAGAAGCTTTAAAACATTTTGGTTTTGGACAGAAATTCACAAATTTAATTAGTATACTTTATAATGATATTAATAGCTGTGTATCTTCAGAACTTGGCACTTGCTCAAGATTTTCAGTTAAGAGGGGCATTAGGCAAGGTTGCAATAGCTCTCCTTTACTATTTATAATGGTTGCTGAACTATTGTCCATTATGGTAAAGAACAGTGGATCTGAAGGCTAAACATATCAGGGAAACACATCATAATAACTCAGTTTGCAGATGATACAACTTTGTTCTTAAAAAATGAAAACCAAATTGTTACAGCACTAGACTCAATTAATACATTTTCTAAAGCATCAGGTGTTATGCTAAATATTAATAAGTGTGAAATTCTTGCATTGCATGAACAACCAGCTTGCTCAATCGGTAACATGAGAGTTAAAACACAAGTTAAATATTTGGGTATTACAGTCACACGGAATAAAGAAATAAAAGAGAAAGAAAATATTCTTAAAAATATTGATAAATGTAAAAAGATGCTGAACTTATGGTTACAAAGGGATATAACAATATTTGGCAGGGTTTTACTGTCCAAGATGGAGAGTATATCCAGAGCTATTTACCCGGCCTATTCATTAGGAATTTCAGAGAATATGATTAATTTATTGAACAAAACAAATTTCTATTTTATTTGGAAGGAAAAATGCCATTACATTAGGAAAGCTGACATGATTAAGAGTATTGAGGAAGGTGGCATGAATGTTATAGATTTTTCTGTGATGAATGGTGTACTAAAGTTGAAGTGGTTGAATTCCTTTGTTAGTCATAAGGATTCCTTCTGGTTTAACATCCCCAATGCAATTTTTGGAAAATTGGGTGGAATTGACTTTTTATTGTGCTGTGATTATGATTTACAAAAATTGCCTGTGAAACTTTCAGATTTCCACCAGCAGCTTCTTAGATTTTGGAATTTAATATTTAAACATAATTTCACTCCACATAATACACCCCTGTGGAACAATAGGTATATTATTAGTAATCGAAAATCTTTGTTTTTAGGGACTTGGATGGAAAAAGGAATATGGGCAATATCGCATTTGATGGATAATTTTGGTAATTTTTTATATTATAGTGATTTGTGTGATAAATTTAATCTACAATGCTCAATTAGAGAATACAACAAAGTAATGAAGGCCATCCCAGCACCCCTGAAAACAATGATTCAGCAGTTTGTTTTGTACTCTAGTAATATACCAGAAATGAGATCACTCTGTATTGAAGGTACAAATTTAAAGAGCAAACAATTTACAAATAAGTTTATTAAAAAGGTATTATCCAAAGAGTACTTCCCCAGTCAACTTAAAAGAAAATATGTTCTTCAAGAATTTAGTGAAGAAGAGGCTAAGAAAATAAGGAAGCGATATTTAGCATATCCAATACTTCCCAAGGCCAAAGAAGTGACATTCAAAATTCTAAATGACATTTATCCATCTAATAACTTTTTACATGAAAGATTTAATTGGGAGAATAATTCATGCGGGTTTTAATGCGGGAAACTGTAGAACATATGTTTTTCCAATGTGAACTTGTACAGAATTTTTGGATTGAATTTCAAAACTGGCTTCATTCTAAACATATATCAATACACCCTTTGACTGTGGTCTCAATTAAAGTTGGAGTACTGTTGAAAGATAAGAACATAGACTTTTTGATAAATAACTTAATTATTTTATGCAAACATTTTATTCACAGATGTAAATATTCAAAGGTTAAGCCTCACTTCAGCAGATGGAAGAATGAACTGAAGATATTTGCTAAGTCTCTTTATTACATGCAGGACAGAAACGCCCAGAAACTCTTATATAATTTGAACTTGTTTTTGTTGATTGAATGAGACCCACTCCCTTCTTTCTTTATTATTATTTTCCTTTATTTTAAATTTTTTTTTCTTGTTTTTCTTTTTCAAATTACTGTATCAACACTAATAACTTGTGTTTAGTTGTTAAAATGTGCCGTTCAAGTTTGTATTTGAATTGTATGCCTTAATAAAAAAAAAAAAAAAAAAATGTGTGCGTTTATGAACAAAAAGGTCTCATGAATGAAAACTGTGCAACCCAGTGTCCCAAAAATACTTGTGTATATGTAATATAGTTTAATTTTGAAGTAAGAAGTGTTGGATTATTTCGATCATGATTTTTCTCCTTTTATCTAAATAAAAAAACAGAAAAATTATTCCAGCTTTTTTTTTTTTTTTTGTCTATTTAAATTATGTTTACAAACTCACCACAAAGATTAATGGTCAAAAACTGTTGTTTTTTGAAAGCCATTTGTTTTCTGAAAAAAAAAATGACATCTTGCACTTGAAAATAGCACATTCTGTTATAATTTTACAGTCAAATAAACAAAATATGTGAAAATGACCTATTTTACCCTTAGGTCTTAAAGGGTTAAATTCTGCTGTTAAACGAACCCCTGTGTTAGAATATTTACACCGTAAATCGATTTCCTGTGCCCTGATACAAGAGACACATCTAAAACAATCTGATGTGGCACATTTCCAGAAGTATTATAAACTGGCAGCCTTTTCCTGCGCTCTCAATAAAACTAAGGGGGTGCTTATCCTTGTTAACCGGAAGTTCAATTTAACAATTGAACACCTTGGAAGTGATGAGGAGGGTAGATTTGTTTTTATCTGATGCAAAATATATAATAATAGGTTAGCATTGGTCTCTATTTATGGTCCGAATGAGACAGACAGTGCATTCTAGGGCTGCACAATTAATCGAATTTCTCGAAAAGCGGATAAATCGAAAAGCGGAACAAAATAGTGGAACTTGTTTGAACTGCGCACTGGCCTTTAATCCGCTCCCCTCAAAAGAAAACAGCACAGCAGTTTAGAGCGTATGCATCTATTACAGTGACCCGCGATCACGCACTAAACAACGCTGTGAAATCCAGTAAGAAGCACTGGAGTTCAGCGCAGAGTTCTCCAGTACAAATCAAGTCTCTTTAGTTTAAACTAGTTTAAAGCCAAATAAATCGGAGCTGTTATTCTCATCAACACTGATGCAGAAAGCAGCAGAAACAGCAACAACGATCCAGTTAGAAGACGTTTCAGGTTTCAATCCACAAATCACCTACATTTACCATAGTTTTAATGTAGTAACACTAAGGTTAACAATGATACGGTGGCAGAAAAGTAGGATATTCATATTGAGTATTATTATATTATTAATATACTAAATATGTTAAAGGAGTAATGGAATATAATTACATTATTTTGTTAATTATTCTATCAGTTGATGTGGATTTGTACTTGACTGAATGTCTTTAGGCTTCTGTTTTTCAATGCAAACACCATAGAAACCATATAGTTAGGCTACTTTTTTACCATGGTAATGAGGTGCTGTACTTTTGGTTATGTATAAAAGATGAGGCTGTTGCAGTTTTCACAATGGTACTGTCAAATGTACATCTGCATCCCAACTCAAGCTCCTGCTACGCTGAACTCAAGCTCCTGTTCTAATGTGCATTTCTAAGAGACAAAACTTGTAATATTACATGTTCAGTGCTACCAAATCAGGTGCTGGTGCCACTGCTCTCCAATGTTAGTCTGGAGCCCTGATAATATAAATTGTACTGTAAAATGTTACTGTAATTTGAAGTTTCGTCTGTTTAATTGTAAATGAAATATATGGCTTTGGTAGACCTTTTTTTTTTTTTTTTAATTTTAATTTTAGTATAACATTATTATGCTATGCATAATTTTACCTTTTTTTGTTTAAAGAAGAAACCAAACCAATGTATAGTTGACATTTGAGGCTCAATGCTATAAGTATTTTATAACTGAATAAAAGTTCAGGAAGAGTGTTTTCAGCCTTTTTTTAATATATATTTTATATAAAAATATGGCATGCAGCTTCAAACAATGGCATAAATCTGTTCAAAATAATCGTTATTAATAATCGCAATTACAATCTCAAAGGAATAATCGACAATTATGATTTTTGTCATAATCGTGCAGCTTCCTTACACAGATTTCCAAAACTCTACTTGAGCAGATTGATTGCCCTCTAGTGGTGGGTGGTGATTTTAATGCTGTCGTAAATCCTGCTTTAGATAAATCTCAATCTGATACAACAGCCAATCCATCCTCTAAATAACTGAATTAATTTATCACTGAGCTCAACTTAATCGATCTTTGGAGAATTCAGAATAATAAATCTAAGGACTTCACTTTTTTTCTAATAGACATAAGACTTTCTCTAGGATAGACTACATATTTCATAGCCCATCTTTAATTTCGTCTAATTCCTCAATTTCTATATTACCAATTTTATTATCTGATCATTCTGCTGTGTTGTGCAGTGTTTCTCTTTCCGATATTAAAGCCAAGTCCCCTAGATGGCGCTTTAACATATCATTATTAAGTAATCAGACTTTCATTACTTCTCTAAAAGAATATATTAAGGAATTTCTTGAAATTAATATGCCCTCTGATGTGGATCCTCAAATATTGTGGGAAACGAAAGTGTGCTATACGAGGTTTCTGTATATCTTTCTCTTCTACTCTTGCCAAAGCGAAAATTCACCAGTTTACACAATTAGAAAATAAAATCCAATCATTGCAAAACCTACAAAAACAACATTTTACTGAGCAACAGGCTACACAGCTGTCCTCGTTAAAAGAAGAATGTGATTTACTTTCACACTCAAAGGCGGAATTTATCTTACATAGGACTAGGCAAAAATATTATTTAGAATCAGAGAGACCTAGTCACTTATTGGCCCTTTGGCTGAAAGAATGCGAGTCTAAGGCATATATTAGCTCAATAAAATCATCGGATGATCAGGTCACCACGAACCCTGTGGCAATTAATGACATATTTAAAGGTTTTTACACAAATCTGTATAAAGCCGAAACAGATGTTGATGAACCAATTTGTAAGCAGTATTTAGATAAATTGGAACTGCCTCGGATCTCACAGTTGGATAAAGAATTTTTGGAGGCCCCATTAAGTATGGAGGAGCTTCACGTCTCTCTAAAAAGCTTTCAAAAGGGCAAATCGCCGGGTTTAGATGGTCTCCCCCTTGAATTATATTTAGAAATTTGGGATTTGGTAGGGACACTTATGCTTAATTCATTTAATTTTGCAATTGAATATGGGGTATTTCATAGAGATCAAAAAACATCATTGATATCATTACTTCTTAAAAAAGGGAAAGCTCCATTAGATTGTTCCAGCTACAGACCGATTTCGCTTAGCCCATGTGATCTAAAAATCTATGCTAAAGTATTTGCTTCTCGTATGGAAAAGGTAATTCATAGCTTGATCAAGGAGGACCAAACCGGTTTAATCAAGGGGCGCAATGCGTCTGACAATATGCGTCGATTCTTTCATATTCTTGACTTTGCAGATTCGCATCCGAGCCCTTGTGCGGTTTTTTCACTTGATGCAGAAAAAGCCTTTGACAGGCTAGAGTGGGCAGTTCTGCAATGTTTCGGCTTAGGTGAACACTTTATTTCTATGATTAAGACATTATACCACTCACCTGCAGCATCAGTCATAACTGGTAATATTATTTTCCCCCATTCCCTTTACAGCGGGGAACGAGGCAGGGATGTCCGCTTTCCCCCTTATTGTTTTATCTATCTCTTGAACCCTTAGCACAAGCCATCAGGAAATCTGAAGTATCGATTAAGATTAATGATCATAATCATAGCATTTCATTATACGCTGATGATATTATTCTATATTTAGACCACTTTGATGTTTCAGTCTCTAGTATAACTAAGGAATTTGATAATTTTAGTAGCTTATCAGGATATAAAATAAATTGGAGCAAATCTGCTTTAATGCCAATTAACAATGTTAAAGTTATCCCTATTAAGGAATCTTTCATCTATTTGGGCATTACCATATATAAAAACATTCATAAGATTGCCAGAGACAATTTTAATAATATTTTAGTTAAGGTCAAAAATGACATTCAAAGATGGAAGAATCTTAAAGTCTCTCTCCAAGGAAGAATCTCCACTGTTAAGATGAATTTGTTACCTCGATTAATTTTTATTCCCTCTATGCTACCATTTTCTCCCCCTCCAGGTTACTTTAAGGAGATCAACTCCATAATTTCTAAATTTATCTGGATTGATAAGTGCACCAGAATTAAACTTACCACATTACAACATCCTCATAGCGCAGGCAGGGCCGCATTAATGCACGGGCTTACCTGGGCTTAAGCCCAGGGCCCCGGACTGAGGGGGGCCCCGGTGATGCCGGAAAATATTATAACTGCATTTTATAATGAGTTGACTGTTCCCTTAAAATTATGCTTTCGGTTTGCTTTGAATGCACGTGCGGGCGTCTCAAGTGCTGCGTGAGAAGTTTCTGCCAGTCAGAAAAGAGAAAAATTGCCAAAAAATTCCGTCGCTCAAGGCATATTAACGCGGGGCTAGGAGAAGATGCCAATCTTCATGGCAGGTAGGTCATATGCTATCAGTAGTAAGATACAGTAGGCTGTTAGTCTAATAATTAACTTTTCCATCATAGTTGAGCTCGCAGTTAGTTAGCGACTACACACTACAGCTATGGAAGTGAACATAAACAGTTGTGGAAAAAATCTGATGTGTAACATTAGATTAGATTAGTGATTTAGATCTTAATATACATCTCAAACAAGGAAAGAAAAGAGCGAATTACTCACTGCTCTTGACTGAATAACTTTTTTCTTTATTAATTGTAATTAATACACTAAAGAATACGCAATGATTACAGCCTACTTACATTTGAGTGTTCAATTTCTGTATTATTCTTATGCTTCTGTAAATTATATGCAAAATGGAAAAAAAGTAAAGGACTGTTAATTCCATTTTCCATAGGCCTATTTTGTATTTGCTCTACTGTTTTTTAATTTGCATCTTTGTTTTTTTTTGTTTTTTTTAAATAACAAAAAGACCTTCAAAATGATATAGATTTGTTGGAATCGAACGAAAAATGACTGAGCTACAGCCGTTTGAAGTCGATGAAGTCAGCAAAGTAAATTCTGAGAAAAACAGTGTTCAAAGTTTTCTGAAGGCTCCAAAGCAAAATCGCCTAGCAACGCTGCATATTTTCCTCCAATTCTTTTCTTAATGATCAGTAATATATTAATAACCACAATAAAGCTATTTTTTATTTTATCTTTGTTATTATAAAACAACATTTCTAAAAAAAAGTAGAACAAATATAAATGAAACAAATGCATTACTTTTTTTAATTTTGCACCTAAACAAAGCAACAAGCATTCAAGTAAGAAAAACAAATAATCAAATGTAAAAATCACTTTTACAAATAAATGCACATTCCGACTCATTTTGACAGCATGGGTCACATATGTGATTTGGACATAAGGGCTCAATAGTGGTTTTAATTTTTACTTGCCCTGCCACCAAAAATAAAATAGTTTTGTTATCTTTGTTTTTGATAGCACAAACAAACAGAACAAAGATAAAAAAAAAATGTAAAAAAAAAAACGTTTTGGAGTTTGTAGATGTTCATGTACAGAAACTGAATAATCAAATGTAAAATAACATCCCAGGGGGGCACCATCCCAGTTGCTCAAAAAAAAAAAAAAAAAAAAAAGAATTGAAGCACCATTCCCGCTCCCGCGCCTGCAACCGCTCGCGGCTGAATTCAACTATGCCCGTGAAAAGACATCAGCAATCCGGCGCCAAGTAAAGAAAACAACTACAACAAAATCAAAACAAAAAATATGAAAACGAGCTTCACTTTCAGATAAGGCTACATTCATAATCCCGTGAAACTTTGGGTGTTGAGGTTAATAACGTTTTTTAATGTCGGTAATAATTTCACCACCTCCAAAGCATCTAATATTCTCTCCAAGTTTCCATGTTCACTTACGAAAGTTAGCCATGGTTTTAACACGAATTAAAAAAAAAAAAAAAAAAAAAAAAAAAATGGTTCTTGCAGCCATGTAACCGAAAATTAACCATAGTTTTGTTACTTCAAATAATAATATACAAAGAAGTATTAAGATAATATTTTTTTGTCATTATAAAAACAAACCTAAACCAACAACAGCCTTTAAAATGACTTAAAATGCATTATATAAAAACAATGAGGCAACCCTGCTGAAAAAAACACTATCACAGAAAATTCTAATACCATCACAAATAAATCACAAATACCATTACAAACATTACAAACCATCAACTTTTAACCATTAAAAAATGGTTTTCTGTAGTGTGTTTTGGGACATATTCCATTATTTATTGGTTTTAACAAGCCACCAATAGAAGGTGACCAATTACCAGTAGAGACCCACAGGGTCCATTACAGTTTCCTTTAAAACTAATACAAGTCCCATTATAACCAGTAAAACCATTACAAATTTTGTGATTGTGTCTATTGTTTTTTTCAGCATTACATGTTATAAATGCCTGGAAAGGCAGCAAAGGTCTGGTAATTGCTGCTGTGACACTTACAGGACGATCATATCCTTGTTTAATAGGCTATTGACCAAACATTTCATTCAAATATCCACTTAATCTTTATTTTTTGGCCACCTTTTTGCTGTAGATGACACAGCCTCTATAATTTCTTCAACAAAAAACATGTGGACATCACAACCCTTACAAAAATTAACCATGGTTTTTGTAGTAAAACTGCTTAATTTTCTTTTGCGTGATTTCTGAATGCTTGAGACTATAAAATCAATCAGACAACTGTATTAATAAAATAGCCATAGGTAACTGTCTAGTTCTACAATTGTAATTTGTATATTACAACACACACTTTCATATATGAAAGTGTGTGTTTCATATGTGTTGTATATTACAACACACACTACACTTTCTCCGCCGGCTGAAAAGAGCAAGTCTCCCTCCACCCATCCTCACCACATTCTACAGGGGCACCATTGAGAGTGTGCTGACCAGCTGCATCACTGTCTGGTACGGGAACTGCAGTGCTGCTGACCGCAAGACCCTCCAGCGGACAGTGAACACAGCTGCAAAGATCATCGGTGCCCCTCTCCCATCCATCCTGGACATTTTCCTTGCACGATGCTCCAGCAAAAACAACAGCATCGTGAAAGACCCCACCCACCCCTCCCACAGTCTCTTCCAGCTCCTACCATCAGGAAGACGGTACCGGAGCATCAGAGCCCGCTCCGCCAGACTGCTCAACAGCTTTTTCCCCCAGGCTGTGAGAGCCCTGAACTCAGATCACCCCGCCCCCCTCTGAAACCCCATGCAAACCCCTACCTCCTGAAACATGGACCACCCCCCCCCAACCTTACCACACCAAAGAAAAACTGTGAACTTTTTAGTTTTTTTGTTCTCTGTGCAATTCAAGTGTGCTACACACAGGTGAGTGGGCCTGTACAAAACCACCTGTAGTAACACACTCTCCTCTATGTGCACTAGACACTTTTCACACACTGCCGTGTGTACATAATCCCACAAAAGACTCCGCAATATATGTATGTTTACATGCTCATGCACTACAAATCATCTTGTACTGTTCCCCAGCCAGCTGCTTGACTCACAATGTTTCTCTCTGCACATGTACAGTATTATGTGAAGCATTCGTATAGTTTGTATAGTTTGTATTTTTTTATCTTTTATCTTTATTTGTATAGGGCAAACATTAATATACAGGTGCATCTCAATAAATTAGAATGTCGTGGAAAAGTTCATTTGTTTCAGTAATTCAACTCAAATTGTGAAACTCGTGTATTAAATAAATTCAATGCACACAGACTGAAGTAGTTTAAGTCTTTGGTTCTTTTAATTGTGATGATTTAGGCTCACATTCAACAAAAACCCACCAATTCACTATCTCAACAAATTAGAATACTTCATAAGACTGAGGTGGTATGGAAGCCCAGGTTTCTTTGACAGTGGCCTTCAGCTCATCTGCATTGTTGGGTCTGGTGTCTCTCATCTTCCTCTTGACAATACTGCCCTACAAAGGCAAAAGACCTTAACTCACCAGAGTGTGAAACTGAGAAAAATGACTTTAAAGTTTTTTTGTTGTCCAGCCAATTGTATGACAGGTAGGACACTGAAAATTTGCCAAGTAGTTGTCATAATTAATATATTTATCTACATAAAAAAAAAATTGAGCTCAAACTTGACCTTTGACCCTTATTCGGAAGTTAATGTATTCTGCCTTTGCATTATCTGCAAAACAATAATGGGTCATACCAAGGCAAAATACCGTAATTTATAATTTATTGATCATTTTGACTTTTATCACTCTATACAAACATTTATATGATAACAATGAAAGCCTTAAAATAACATTTAGTGAGTTCTGTATAGTAAGGCTTAATATTACATCAATAGAATATTACAAAATAAAAAATGATGAGAAGGCTACAACTCTACTGGATCATTTTAAACCTTTATCATTGTACTTAATTTAAGTAAAATAACACTTTAAGAGGTTAATAAAGTAACCTTCCACAAATATTTCTTACATTTGAAAGGTTTGATTTGGCTATGCCAGTAATATGTAGACGCCCTTTCTCAATACCATTCACCCTTTTCTGACAAAATGTATAGGAATATGCTATCTGATGACATTGTGTGTATGTTTTCCAGAATTAATGAAAAACTCTGTATTAATACATTTTCCTGGACAGAATGGAAAATGTATTTAGTACCACATGCATGTACAGACTACAGTTCTTGCTCACACATTTGATGTGATTAGGATTGATTGTCTTGATATAGTCAGTTTATGACAGTTTACAAAGAAGGGAGTCTAACAACAAACTGATTTCAAGAAATTTATTAAATTAATAAAATGAAACGAAAGAATGTTAAGAGGTGAATAAAATGAAAAATGTTGATGTATTTTGGTTGTGTGTGTGTGTGTGTGTGTGTGTGTGAGAGAGAGATAGAGAATCACAAGATTCTGGAAATCAGTCCACAGAGGGGCTTAATTTATCCCTATTCTTCAACCTCATTGAGGTTTCTGACCAACAAGGAGCTCCAGAAAAACCTCCTGGTAGGAGGCATGAGGGGAACAAGATTCTTTAGGATCTCCGTCTTCTTGGCCTCTTCCACACCCCAGTCTTGCGGCCTTAAGGTGGTTGGTACACTGGGATTGAACTTCTTCTGCAGGAAGTCCAGCTCTATGAAGTCCTCCTCCCCATGGGATTTCTTCACGAACATGGACCTTGACCCACGTCGCAGTTGCATCACTTTGAGTTCAGCCAGCCTGGGCATTTTTTTAGTCTTGGCTGCAGAATGGCCATCCATCCATGCCCTGATGTTTTCATTCTTCAACTCCACCACCTCCACTTTCCTAGAGTTGGAATTGGCCACCACTGACAAAAAGTCATCAAAATCAAAAACCACTCCTCCAGGTCTGTGCCTCATTTCTTGTTCCACACCATGGTGGAAGCTGTCGGCGCTCATAAAGGTGTGCCCCGGCTCGAAAAACTTCAAAGTGACATCTTCAGCTGATATTGTTTCAGAATTTACCAATGTCAGCAGTGAAGAAAACAGACACCAGTTTTTATTTTGGGCACTACAATTATCCACCCAGTATATAACATGCCTGATGTCCCGCTCTTTTTCTAGTGCTGCTGCATACGCCGATGTGATTTCTTTGGCATTCCGCCCTGCAATTCCCTCATGCCAGACAACAGAGATGGTTTTTCTTTTGTTTTGTTTTTTGCCCACTGACGCGAATGTCTCATGGTATGTGGATATTCGTCGGGTGAACACTGCCGACTTCACACCTGGCATGCGTGGGAGCATGATGACTTTCTGCAGGTCAACGCTTCTGACAGATGTGTCGCCAGGCCAGTCCTTGTCTGCATCCGACCTGTAGTGCAGTCGGGTCTCAGCTGCTTCGGTTTGGTGTTTATGCCACCTCTCGCACTGAGGGCAATTTTCTGCAGCCTCCCCTGGTGATCAGCCCTCACATGCTGGTCCTGGAGCAAACAGCACTCACACTCTTCTTCTCCAAGCTTGGTAAAGCTTATGTTCTTTGACTTCACTGTTTTACGGTAAGTCTCATAAGAGCAGCGGTTCCCTTTTTCGATGAAGTTGGCAAACATGAGCTTGACCGTGACATCACTTGGGAGATAGCGCCGGAATGGTGCATGCTCCCTCCGGTAGTGGCTGACTGACGGGTGGAAGGATTCAATGTGGTCAATCAATGGTTGCAAGTCCAGCTTGTTGGCAGGCTCGTGTCTCCCTCTCATGTCGTTGGGTGGAGCTAGAGCAGTTGTTATTGCTTTGCCCATGACTGAGAGAACTAGGCTATTATTGGTGGGATGATAGCCTAGTGTGGAAAGATAGAATAGCTTGCACACCTGCTGCGGGGTCTTCTGGGTATCCTGCAGCCTGTAGACAAACGACCTGCTCCGCTGCCGACTGGGATTGGCAGAGACCTTTTCCGTTGGAACCTGGCTGACTGAGGCAAAGATAAAGGCCCGTTTCTGTGCATACGTCATATTACCGTACTCAGACCAGATTTCTAGCCGCCTGTCTTCTGAAAATTTTCCAGAGCACTGCCGTCGGCATTTAGCTCCACATGGTCCCCTCATTGGTGGTCTATTTGTGGGCTCTGATGGAGGAGCAAGAGAGTGTGCTTGACCGTTTGAAACAAGGACAGACAGTGTAGGGTTCTCTGGAGCTGAGGCTGGTGTGACTGGTGGAAGAACTGGGTCTGGGGCCGTGACATGGGCAATCACAGGTTCTGGTGTCATTAGTGGCAGAGGAGTTGGGTCTGGTGTGCTCATGGTGAACAGCTCATCTGCTCCATAAAACAGATCATCGCTGAATCCACTGATGTCGAGATAACTGTGAAGAATTGTCCACTCTTTTGCCTCTAGTTTCGCGGGGGGCATGCTCTCTGCATTTTGTGCATTAACCCCAGAAATAGACTCGGAAGAAACTGAAATGTAGAAAAGAAAATTAGACACATGCAGCTAATGAGTATCATTATAGACAAGATGGTGTCTTTATATCGGTAACATTTTACAATAAGGTTCGTTAGTTAACATGAACTAATAATGAACTGCACATATACAGCATTAATTAATCTTTGTTAATGTTAATTTCAACATTTACTAATACTTTATTAAAATCTTGTTAACATTAGTTAATGCACCGTGAACTAACATGAACTAACAATGAACAGCTTTATTATTATTAACTAACGTTAACAAAGATTAACAAATACAGTAACAAAATATACTGCTCATGGTTAGTTCATGTTAGTTAATTAACTAATGAACCTTATTGTAAAGTGTTACCGAAACAATTTGTAGGCCTACCCTCTGTTCATTGTCTTATTTTTAGTAACATTTAATACTGGAGCAATGTTAGTTTGACTTATAAAACATTAATTATTCAAAATAATTTATATGGAATAATTCTCACAATTTTTTTTTAAAGCTATGATATATCATAGCTTTAAAAAATAGTGAGAATTATTTTAATTAATTTAATTTTTATTATTTTAATTATTTATTTTATTTAAAAAAATATTTTGTTGTTTGACATATGTTAAATACGATAAAATAAATATGTAAAAGGGGTATTTTACTACAACTATAAATGCACCACGAGTTTTACCAGTTTTAAGTAAACGCAACCTTTATTCACGTGACACGTCTGTGTTGTTTTATCGACAACAGCAGTGAGTGACCAAGTGCTAGCTAGTTTGTGTCTTTTAGCTCATACAGTAGCTTTAGCGGCAGTTGTACGTCCCGCTGTTGGAATCCTCTACAATACAGTCACACTTTTACACAGTTTAGCTGTCAGCATTTTAACTGTTTAACCGGGACAATTTCATAGTGGTTGATATAAACCGGACGTCACCCTACTAATAGCCCACCCACAGAAAATTTAAAATTGAATGTCAAACTCCGGACAACTTTGCACTTTGATAGATTAGGCTAGCCCGCTGGCGTATGATGGATTTAAACAATGGATTTGTCTTCTCAGTGGATGTTGTTTTCAATGGATTTTGACCATGTTTAATAAAAAAAGGTAAGCTGCGATCTAAGTTATATCTGCTGGGTTGGTCTGTGTGTAATGTTTTCTCCTCGCCAGGGGAGGTGTGTCGTGAGGCGTCCCCAACCCACTCGCGCTGTTTTCTGTCAGATTGGCTGGATAGTATCCAGGCTTTGATTTATTGTGTTTTACAACTGGCACACCATATCATGTAGTCTATTTGTGGATTAGGAACAGTTTGTGTCAAGTAGCCTATCTTAGCCCAAGTTTGCATCGCTAGCTAGCTAACTAGGCTACCAGTATCCTAGCTGAATTGCACAAAATCTGAAGTAGATTTTATCTAAAAAAAAAAAAAACGTAATGTATCCATATATCCTTACCTTGATCTTCGTGTTTGCGTTTCAAAGCCATGTCCAACATTTTCCCACGAGAATAGGCCATTCTTTATGCTAGATAAAAAACAACCACTGCAACAATTTTATTTTCACTTTATTTAAGTTAATGGGTGTGTCAAACGTGCTTCAATACATTTGTGCATAACACCGTAACTTCAGCGCGGCAAAAATCTTAACGTTGGTAAAACAAAGGCAGAGTGCCTTAACTCCAGCGTAACTGAATTCCAGCGTTCTAGAGTGCAGCGGAACAAAGCTAAAAGACTGTAACTGATGTTAAGGGTTTCTGCCTTTGCTTTCCCTCTGCTTTTGGAAGTTATGGCAAAAACAGCATCCTATTTTCAGCAGAAAATAACAAAATTGACTTAAGATATTTTTCCACATGATAAAACTGATGTCCATTGTTCCAAAAAAGGCAATAACTCATTTTGACCAAAATTGAAGTTAAGGTCTTTTGCCTTTGCACGGCAGAATACCCCATAGATTCTCTATGGGGTTCAGGTCAGGCGAGTTTGCTGGCCAGTCAAGCACAGTAACACCATGGTCATTGAACCAGCTTTTGGTACCTTTGGCAGTGTGGGCAGGTGCCAAGTCCTGCTGGAAAATGAAATCAGCATCTCCATAAAGCTTGTCAGCAGAAGGAAGCATGGAAGTGCTCTAAAATTTCCTGGTAGATGGCTGCGTTGACTGTGGACTTCAGAAAACACAGTGGACCAACACCAGCAGATGACATGGCAGCCCAAATCATCACTGACTGTGGAAACTTCACACTGGACTTCAAGCAACATGGATTCTGTGCCTCTCCACTCTTCCTCCAGACTCTGGGACCTTGATTTCCAAATGAAATGCAACATTTACTTTCATCTGAAAAGAGGACTTTGGACCACTGAGTTCTTTTTCTCCACAGCCCAGGTAAGACACTTCTGATGTTGTTTCTGGTTCAGAAGTGGCTTGGTAGCCCTTTTCCTGAAGACGTCTGAGCATGGTGACTCTTGATGCACTGACTCCAGCTTCAGTCCACTCCTTGTGAAGCTCTCCCAAGTGTTTGAATCAGCTTTGCTTGACTGTATTCTCAAGCTTGTGGTCATCCCTGTTGCTTGTGCACCTTTTCCTACCCAAATTCTTCCTTCCAGTCAACTTTGCATTTAATATG
This sequence comes from Schizothorax lantsangensis, assembly GCA_027422415.1. Taxonomy (NCBI): domain Eukaryota; kingdom Metazoa; phylum Chordata; class Actinopteri; order Cypriniformes; family Cyprinidae; genus Schizothorax; species Schizothorax lantsangensis. Next base: position 27,655,753 of record CM049855.1, on the reverse strand, counting down.
CTTTGATACAGCACTCTGTAAACAGCCACACCTTTCAGTAATGACCCTCTGTGATTTACCCTCTTTGTGGAGGGCGTCAATGTTCGTCTTCTGGATCATTGCCAACTCAGCAGTCTTCTCCATTATTTTGGTTTCAAAGAACAAGAGATACCCAGAATTTATACTGTATGGATGGTCATTAATTGAAACTCAAATGTAAATATTCTAATATTTTGAGATACTGATTTTTGACTTTCATGAGCTGTAAGCTCTAATCATCAAAATTAAAACAAAAAAACTTTTGAAATGTTTTACTTTACATGCAATGAATCTAAAATATATGAAAGTTTCACTTTTTGAAATAACTTACAAGAAAAAATGAACTTTTTCACGACATTCTAATTCATTGAGATGCACCTGTATAGTATACTTAATCAAAATCTGTCAGTAGGTTAGTTTGTGTATAGGTTTATAGTGTTGTATGTCTGTATTTATGTAGCACCGTGGTCCTGTGAGGCACGACATCTCGTTCCACTGTATGTCCCCACATGTAGCGGAATGACAATAAAGCTCAACTTGACTTGACTTGATATAATACAATTTAATTACAATTTATTTACTTTTATATTTTATTAAAGTTCTATTTTGACCCCTATAGTAGATGCATTTTTTTTATTTTTTTTTTAAACTTCCATAATATTTGAGGGAGGGGGCACAACAATACAAACCTGCTTAGGGCACCCATTTGGCCAGCAGCGGCCCTGCTTGTATGTTTTTTTCTGTTCAAGGGCAAGTTGCGGAAAGAAAGGCAATTTGGGGCTCGCTGGCTGAGACGCGCGGCTCTATGTTCACACAGAACATACTGAATGGACCTACCTTTCATGTCTTCTTGCCCTTTAATGCTTTAAACTCTCTTGAATGTTTAAATCGGTAAGGATTAAAACTGGCACCAGGCCATCTGATCGGGCAGTCCTTATTGTCCAGCCTTTGGCCTTAATTGTAGGCCTAAATAAAAAGGCTAAAATACAACTTTGATAGTAAACACATAAAAACTTTGCTACTGCAGCTCGTTACAAATGTTTCACTCATTAGTTAGTGCATTAAAAATTAAAATTAGTGATTTAAAAAAAATGTGAAGATCCACAAGCAGAAAGACATATCTGTGAAGGTAAATCAGAAGTGCACAGACTGTTTTGTGAAGGTGTAGGCAGGCTACATTTAAGGCTGAATTTAACCAACGTTAACACAATTAAATGCTACACATTTTTAGATAGCCTATCTGTGTAAAATATGTCCGACTATGTGCATATGTGTAGTTCATGCAGTGATATTTGTGTATATTTTATATGACAGACCTTTAGGTTTGGATGTTTTGTTAATGGCATTTATTACTTCAAAATTAAAGGCTGATGACTCGTGCTTTGTGATTATCAAGATTGAGTGAATGTAGACTGTAATTCTCGTTGATGAAGGGCCCCTCAAGAGGTAAAGCCCAGGGGCCCCTTACGGTGTTAATGCGGCCCTGAGCGCAGGAGGACTGGCTGTACCAAATTTTGAATTGTATTATTGGTTGTTCCAGCTTAAAGCTCTTCATAATTGGGTTGATCCTCAATCTACAGTTTCATGGAGAGTGATTGAAGCTGACAAGGTTAAACCAAATAGACTCCAAGATATCTTATTTACTGGCACAGGGAAAAAAGGGGATAATTATAAATTTGGTCCAGTTGTGGCTAACTCTATTAAAATCTGGAAAACTGTTGAACGTCGGATAGGAGGACCCTTCAAAGTTTGTAACAGTACACCTTTATGGCACAATTTTAATCTTGTATGCGGAAATCGTCCATTTGTCCAACCCTCTTGGTCTTCTTTAGGTGTAAACTCGTGCGGTGATATATATGATAACCAGAACCAAATTTTGTCTACCAGCATCTGCATATTTTGTCTGTCTTCAATTGCGTTCTGCTCTCAAAGCGTATGGCGTTCCTTGGTCATCTCCCATTTCCTCTCGTCCTATGGACTGGATTGCACCATCTGCTGGTCGGCCATCTGTTTCCTCAATATATAATAAAATGATTGATTGCATTACAAAACCTCTTTCTATTAAAAGTATTTGGAATAGGGAATTATCTGACCTTAATTTATCTGTCGACTGGGAGAGAGTATGGTCTAACCTCAGCTTAACATCTAAAAATTTGGCTCATCATCTTATTCACTTCAAAGTCATTCATAGAGCATACATACCTCCTTACAAAAGATATCAAAATGAAACTACAACCAAATTTTACCTGCCATATATGTAATAATGCATCATCAGGTACTTTTCTTCATATGTATTGGGAATGTCCTATCGTCATTAGTCTATGGACACATGTAAACCTGGTTTTATCATCCTTACTACAAATTGATTGGCTTGCTAACCCAAGTTTGTGTCTTCTTCATGATGATTCTGGTCTCTGTATAAGTTCAATACAAAAGAGAATGTTGTTTGCTGGTTTTACAGCTGCGAAGCAGACAATAATACAGAACTGGTTTACACCGCACATCCATAGCCTCCTGCAAATAGTGACTTGTGAATGTACAACAGCACGAATTAATGGGGCTAAGCCTTCTACCATTGATGCTTGGCAGTGTTTTTTCTTTAACATACGTGATCTTATAAAGGAATGACTTGTTTTGTGTTTTCCTTGTCCATCCCTCTCTCCCTCCCTTTTGACTGGACTTTTGGGATATTGAGTATGTCTGTTGTTGTTTTTTTTTGTTTTTTAATGGATGTTGTTTTGTGATGTGTATGAAAATAAATAAAAAATGTTGATAACAAAAAAAAAAATGTGTCTGTTTTTTTGTTGTTGTTTTTTCATATTGTAATGCGTGAAAATAGTAAGCTTTGTACTTTATTGATTTATATATACATAAACAAACTGCTTTAAAACAATTTTGAAAACTTTTTGAACATATATTTTTAATGGTTATAAATATTGACCTTAACCTTTAACTTATCAAACACAAGGCAAGGCAAGGCAAGTTTATTTATATAGCACATTTCATACACAGTGGTAATTCAAAGTGCTTTACATAAAAGAAAGTGAAATAGTCATTCACAGCAATAAAAACAAGGAATTAAAAATAATAAAAACAAGGAATTTTAAAAAGTTATAGAAATTGATTTAAAATGAAATTTAAAACAGTTAAATAGAATATGATTATACATAAAATACAACACAGTTAAAAAAAAACTCACTGCACCTCATAGTATGAGTATGGTCATGTCTACTGAGTTCTGTTGCCTTTGTAATGCTACAGCATGTATAGCTCAATACATTTTATATGGTGGTAAGGGTTAAAAGTTTCCTTTTTAGCCTTACTGAATATACTACAGTTAAATGTAGTAAACCTTAAAAACCTCAAATAAACATTGCAATTGGCATTTTTGGGTAAGTACACGGTTTTGCAGTGTATTGCAATAACTGTGCAATTACATTTCCTTTTAATGAATAAATATTATATTAAGTGTGTGCCTGGATTGTGATTTAGATTATCTCCTATGCTCCCACCTGCACCTTGAAGTTTCCATGTATTTTACTGGTTGCACAAATGAATCCCAAATCACTTATTAAGCACGTGTTATTAAGCACCATCTAAAAGACACACTACAGCTTATGGTTTGGGGAGTCACTTTTACTGAGCTCTGCAGAGTTTGATATATTGTAACATACAGAGCTCGATTTTAACATAGAAAGATTCAAAACATGCTGTAATTTCTTACTTACAGCCTTCTGAGCATACTAGTTTCACTTCAAATGAGTTTGGAAATGAGAAACCTGTTTACATAAAGACACACCCGGCCCATTTAATTTGGCTGCTGTCCACACACGTGGTGCTGAACACTCTGAGTTACACTCTGCACCATTCTACAGTTTCAAAACTATTGACTGGAGTTAATTAAAAATGCAAGATGTGTATGCATGATTCAGAGAACATGTAACATTTCCTGTTTTCCCTTACTATATGTACAGTACACAAATTGAAATAAATACAGTACTGTATTTCACCAAAGGGTTTTTCCCATGTTCCAAAGGCTGGAGAATGTTCCAAAGACTGTAGTAGGTTCCCAGTGACCAGACGGATTTACTACAGGCAGTATTTTGACAATACCTCCCTTACTGTATGTACAGTGCTCAAATAGTGTAATAAATACAGTACTGTATTTCACTGCAGAGTTTTTCCCATGTTCCAAAGACTGTAGTAGGTTCCTAGTGACCAGACCGACTTACTACGGGCAGTATTTTGTCAATACCTCCTTACTGTACGTACAGTGCTCAAATAGTGTAATATACGGTGGCCGATAGAGCTCAACGCGCTGCAACTTCAGAAAACACATGCAAATAGAAAAAACACCAGCAAATTAAGAAAACATCTTCATCATTTTGACAGCACACGTGCTGAAAATCCTCACAACACATGCAAATTAAGAAACGCGCTGCAAATCCTCACAACACATGCAAATTAAGAAACGCGCTGCAAATCCTCACAACACATGCAAATTAAGAAATGCGCTGCACGGACCACAACGGAAATGTTTCAAGGGGACCCAAAAAAGTGACGGACCGGCTGGGATTTGGTTATTGTGCAGTGGCTATTGGTCAGTGGAGTTGTTGGTGAACTGAAAGGTGAGTTTTTTTGGTTGTTGTTGTTTATTTTAACACCCTGATTGCATGATTTATTTGTCTTTTGGATATTATTACATTAATAATGACGAATTACACGATTAACGTTATTATATAAGATGGCTAACTTAATATATCCTCAACTAAATATAATTTCAAGGTTAATGAAAATAAATTCGCAATGCTTCATTAATTGTTAAAACCATAAATTGCAGACTGACAGTAAGAATAATATTTTAAAATGTATTCAGGCCCTTTTAGTAGGCTAATGAAAGAAGGGACAACGGAATACAAATACAACGCGCTAACTTCAGTCAACTTGTTTTTGTTTTTCAGATCAAAATGTATTGCCCTTTCTGTGGATTCCAATGGCCAGCTTTGCCAAGATTTTGCAGTTCATGTGGGCGAGATGTAAGTTTTGTCATAGAGAATGCTCCTAGAACTGCAGGTGATGACCAGGTGTCATGTCAGACTGTGCCCAGAGGTAATATTCTCTTACTGATATCCCTATATACTGTTCTGTCCATTCAATTATAAGAACTACATTTAGTTAATCTTTTCTCTCTGTTTCTGATTTTGACAAACAGACTTTATCACACATAATCACATGTATACTAATTTATTAACAATTTGAACCAAGTTATAGTGTATGACATACAGAACTAAACACAAATACATTGCACATGTTTTTTTTTTCAACATCAACATAGACCTCCCAATACAACTTAACTTTTAAACGTGGTACGCTTACATGCCTGCCCAATGCCAGTTGTTCTTGTTCTTTTACTAACTGGATTTGTGCACAAATTGAGATTAAATACATACACTTTTCAAACTGTATCAAACAGTTAACTTGTTTATTTCTTTGATTTTGCTGATACATTTTTATGTTTACGATTATATTTGTGGATTCCTGCATTCCTAATGACATTATGTTCTCTTTTCCCTTCAGGCTCAGGAACCGTATTCGATGAAATCACAGAGGCAGGCATAATCCATAAATATTTCTCAGAGGGCCACACATATGAAGTGATCCTTGATTTTCTTGGAACAAAGCATAACATTTTCCTGAGTCTGAGCACCTTAAAGAGAAGACTAAGGAATGCAGGCTTAACAAGGAGGACAGACTATACTCCCATTGGCACTGTGAATGCAGCTATAACACATGAACTGACAGGCTCAGGACAGCTTTTAGGTTACAGAACTCTGTGGCAGACATTGCGACAGAAGTATTTCCTGACGGTTAAAAGGGATGATGTAATGCATGCAATTCGCAGACTAGACCCATCTGGAGTTCAACTTCGCCATAGACGCAGGTTTGTCCGAAGAGGATACTTTACAGCAGGACCAAACCAAGTGTGGCATGTCGATGGGTATGATAAGCTTAAACCATTTGGTGTTGCCATCAGTGGCTGCATTGATGGTTTTTCTAGGAAAGTGATGTGGCTCAGAAGTGGCAGCTCTAATAACGACCCAGGGATAATTGCTTACCATTACCTGCAGTGTGCATCAGAGTTTGGAGTTCCAGCACGGCTTCGCACAGACTGTGGGACAGAAAATGGCACTATGGTAGCCATTCACTGTGCTTTAAGAGCACAGCATACAGATGACTTTGCAGGAGCCCTCAGTCACATGTATGGCACTTCAACTGCAAATCAGCGAATCGAAAGTTGGTGGTCCTTTTTCAGAAAGCAAAGGTACAGGCCTTTTAAGATTAATGCCAAAACAAAAATTTTATAAAATGAACTATTAACTCATTTAGTTTTTTGTGTGTTGTCACATGACATAGGGTTTCAGCTGTCAACAGCATGTATTATATGAGAATAACACTAGACTAAAATGTAATGCAAATCTTTTTTTTCCTGGTGCTTTTCTTTACATTGATATTTAAAATTTCTAAAAAAAAAAAAGAATGCAGTTTAAATAATACCTTTTGTTGGAAACATGTTTTAGAAATCATTTCCATATAACTTGTATTCAGCACTTAAGTAAAACATTGTGTATACTTTCATTCCATCATTAGGACTCAGTTTTGGATTGATCTCTTCAGTGACCTGAGAGAGCGGCACCTTTTCAATGGCAGCCATGAGCATAAGTGCCTTCTACGGTATGTCTTCTTGAGCATCGTGCAGAAAGACTTTGAGTACAGAGTCAGAGGAATAACCACACCATCCGACCTGTTCGTCAGTCTTCTTGTCATTCTGGTAAACCAGAAGCCATGTATCACCTGCCTCACAGGTTCGTATTTAATCCATGCAATATGTTACCATGTTCTTTAAATATCAGATACCATTTTCACTTAAGTTTAATCACTAATGATCAAAGAAAATGTGATTGATTGCCTATATCTGACACAGAATTGTATAGTGGAATGACCCTCACTTGACGATTATTGTATTTTAAATCAGAACTAGATCTTTGTTTAAAAAATAATTCAGATATTCTTAGACAAAAAACATATACAATGCATGAAGCAAAAAGGGTGATTTTACTGATTCACAAACTGTCTTTGTAGTAGAAGCAAATGTAATGACCATATTGGACAATAGATGTTGTCAACATTGAGGGTCAACTTTTGGTTTATGTCTTCAATTTCAAAACTATTTAAAAATTGCGGCGTTGGGTTATAATTTTGGGTTATAATCTTAGCAGTTGTAGGTTTTATTACATTTTTTTGTAATGAGTTGACTCAGTGTTTTGATTTCTGATTGGCCTTAGGTTTGATGCAAGGGACTGTGGATTCCCAGTGTCACAGGAAGTGATTCAAGAGTTTGAGGACATTCTGCCACCACAGCGCAGTCTTTGTGGTGATGGTAATCTCCAAGTTCATTTTTCGGACTTGCAGAGACAGAGTGGGCTTTCTCCACCAGTCAACTGGATAACTGCTGTTGAGAATTACATAACACTTAAAAATATGTCCGGACTTTAAAATCATCAGTTCAAAGAACAACTTTATTTGCACACTGCATATGTCATCAGTGTTTTACTGAACATTAATGATTTAAACCGTGTATAACAAAATCAACTTGGTCCATGATGAAAAATGTCACTTGTGAAAATAAAATCTATATTATTCCCCAAAACTCACCAGTATATCAGTACAGTCTATTAACCTGAGTGTCCTTGTTTAACTGAGTGACTTGAAATTTGTAACTATAACATAAGTGCACGTTGAAACATATGTAATACAAACATGCCTGCATTTCAAAATACGCAAGAACATGAGAAGTGGTACATTTTCATTTCAATAAAACTGTTTACTCGGACCTAAACTCCAGTATATCAGCCAAAGGTATTTCGCTTCAAGGAAGCCCAAACCCAGGGGAGTTTTGGATGCCATAATCCATGGCTGCTTGAAACTCTTCATAACTGGGTAAGATTGGAATTTTGATTGTTTGATTTTTGAGCAAAAGGAAAATGTTAGACATTGTGTGTGTGTGTGTGTGTGTGTGTGTGTGTTGTGTGTGTGTGTGTGTGTGTGTGTGTGTGTGTGTGTGTGTGTGTGTTTTAATTAAATTGTGGCCATTGCTTTTTTTCTTTTTGCTACATTCGAATCAGTGTAGTCATCACCTATCAGCTATAAGGCTTTGAGCGCAGTGGTGATTTGTTGTATGGAGGTGGTTTGTCATTTCTTCTAAACCACATGAAACATAATTGAACCCTGTTTAAATTATTATGGACCGCACAGTATGAAATTGTGGACTTATCCCTTTGTGTATAACATTCATTATAGTTCCCTGAACTGACAAAAAATTCTGTTACTTTATATCTCATTATTTGCTGCAGTGACAATTCGGCACATTTCTTATAATTTTAACCACAGATACCTTCCAGGTAGAGCAGATAATATCACCAGTAGCTCAGTACTCTAGCCTCCTCCTGACGGTTGGTGCTACCAGGCTGACTGAACTGCACCTGGAAGATGTTCTCCACAGCATCAGCTGTCAGCTTGGTCTCAGTGTAGCACATGAATGAGAAGAAGAGTGAAGGATGCTGTTCCAAGGCATTGGCAAAATCAAGCGTTGCCAATCCTTCTTTGAACCTACAAAAAGTGTCATGTCAAAAAGTTACTGCAAGGAGGTTATGTGAACAACTTCTGAAATATAAATCTGATATATATATCGGATTTTCCATTTTAAAAAGAAATAAGGTGACACTACTTCAGCCACAATATTTAGCTTTTATAAGTATAATAAAAAGTATTAAAGTGCTCATGTTAAAATATAAAATAACTATTTAACATTGTATTAAAAGTTGTTACATGTCCACAGACTAAGTAGAATATTATACCTCTGGATGGAAACATGGTTTCGGTAGATGAAATGCCACTGAATGTAATCATCTACTACTTTGTTCTTATCCTCCAGAGTCTTCATGAATCGATAGCAGCCTGCTGTCTGAAGCATGCTGGAGTATTTTTCTGTGAGTTCCTGGAGGTCACTCAGTGATGTAGCATTCTTTATCTAGGGGAAAATGAAAAAGCAATTAGGTTCAAGGTTCAAGGTTCTTGTTTATTTGTCACATACACAATCATACAGGGTATAATCAGTAGTGAAATGTAGGTCAGGACGGGTCCGCTCAATGGACAGTGCAAAAAAATAAAATAAAAGATGATACATAACACAGGAGCATATATTTAAATATAGGTAGGAATAAGATAAAAGAATAAGTAAAAACAATAAAATAAAATAAGGAGTAAAATGTGCAATGAACTAAAATGTGCAATACAGTCTACTGTGGATTTAATAAATATTAATATAACCAGGGATGTGCAAGAGGAATGTGCAAACAGGTTGTACCGGGTATGTACACATAGCAGCAATGTGGATGATGGAGAATGATGGGTGTTACAGTTAATTAAATTGAGTCCTGTAGATGTTAGGAGACTGAGTTCAGGAGCCTGATGGCCTGAGGGTAGAAGCTCCTCCTCAGTCTCTCAGTTTTTGCCATCACGCTTCTGAAGCGCTTGCCAGATGGCAGTGAGATGAAAAGATGGTTACCGGGGTGATTTGAGTCCTTGATTATTTTTGCAGCTCTGCTTTTGCAGCGTTTGAGGTAGATGTCCTGCAGAGAGGGGAGGGCAGACCCAGAGATGCGCTCAGCTAAGCGCACGACTCTCTGCAGAGCTTTGCAGTCCTGTTTTGTGGCGTTACTGTACCACACTGAGATGCACTGAGTCAATACACTTTCTATGGCCCCTGAATAGAAAGTTTTCAGGATTGCTGGTGAGACCCTGAATTTCCTCAGCTGTCGCAGATGGTACAGTCTTTGCCTGGCTTTCTTGACCTGTGTTTGAATGTGTGCAGTCCAAGTCAGGTCCTCGGAGATGTTTACACCGAGGTACTTGAAGCTGCTCACCCTCTCCACAGGGGTCCCGCTGATCATAAGAGGAGTGCAGGGCCGCTGCTGTCTCTTCCTGAAGTCTACAATCAGCTCTTTGGTTTTGCTCACGTTCAGAGAGAGGCAGTTGTCCTGGCGCCATGATGTTAGTCTCTCTACCTCACCCAAGTATGCGGTCTCATCATTGTTGGAAATGAGGCCCAGAACCACAGTATCATCAGCAAATTTAACAATAGAAGTGGAGCTGTGAGAGGACACACAGTCGTGTGTGTAGAGAGAGTAGAGCAGGAGACTCAGAACGCAGCCCTGCGGGGCTCCTATGTTCAGGGTGATGGAGTTGGAGGTGAACTGGCCCATTTTCACCACTTGTGGTCTGCCGGTGAGGAAGTCTTGGATCCAGTCACAGAGTGTAGTGTTTAGGCCGAGGTCTGAGAGTTTGACAGCTAGCTTGGTGTGGACTATAGTATTGAAAGCTGAGCTATAGTCAATGAATAGCAGTCTGACATAGTTGCCATTTTTGCTGTCAATGTGTGTGAGGGAGGAGTGCAGTACCTGAGAGATGGCATCATCAGTAGACCTATTTGGGCGATAGGCAAACTGAAGAGGGTCCAAGGTAGCAGGGATGGAGGAGCATATGTGTTTCTTTAAAAGTCTCTCAAAAACCTTCATGACTGTTGATGTGAGGGCAACTGGGCGATAGTCATTCAGGCAAGAGGGTTTGCTGTTCTTAGGCACAGGGATGATGACAGATTTCTTAAATGAGGTGGGAATCACAGAGGTAGCAAGGGATTCATTAAAGATGGAAGTAAACAAACCAGCAAGCTGATCGGCGCATGATCTCAGAACGCGGCCGGTAATCCCATCAGGTCCGGCGGCTTTCCTGATGTTTACTCTCCTTAATTCTCTCCGAATCTCGTCCTCCGACACGGTGATAATGTGATCAACATCGCTGCTCTGTCTGCTGCTTCCTGACGCGCTGATCGGCAGAGTCACGCTGCCGTTGCATTCGAAGCGGCCGTAGAAGGTGTTTAGCTCTTCGGCCAGCAATGGATCTGCACTCACCTCGGCGGAGGGGTTATTTCCAGAGGAACAGATGGTCTTCAATCCCTGCCACATGCGTCGAGAGTCATTGAGCTGAAAATGTGACTCAATTCTCTCTCTGTATCGGAGTTTAGCAGCTCTAACTGCCCGTCGGAGAGCATAACATGATGCTTTGTAATCGCTCATGTTTCCTGACAGAAGACCAGCGTTGTATGCGGCAGTGCGTTGGTTAACCGCAGCACGGATTGTTCTGTCCACCCACGGTTTCTGATTAGAGAATGTCCTTATTGTTACCGTTTCAGTGGCTTGGTCAGTTAGCATGTAAACAAAGCTTAATGCTACATCCGTGAACTCGCTGACGTCAGCTGAACTCGCCCGGAACATGTCCCAGTCGACGTCATCAAGAGACGCCTGTAGCATAGCTTCAGAGTGGGAGGACCAACGCGTCAATTCCCTCTCCCCGGGGATTCCTGAACGATCCTTTGTTTATATTCCGGTGTGAGGAAAATGGCCGCGTGGTCCGATTTACCAAAAGCCGGCAGGGAACGAGCTTTATAGGCATTCTTAAACTGAGTGTAGCAATGATCTAGTGTATTCGGTCCTCTAGTTGGACAGGATACATGCTGATGGAAGTTCGGCATGACCTTCCTGAGGTTGGCTTTGTTAAAGTCCCCTGCGATAATAGAGGCAGCGTCAGGGTGTTTGTTGATGTAGCCGCTGAGCTCCTCGTGGAGTTTGGACAAAGCCAAGCTCGTGTCTGCCTGAGGTGGAATGTAAACGGCAGTAGCGATGACCGCAGAGAACTCGCGGGGTAAATAGAATGGGCGGCAGATAATGGAGAGATGTTCCAGATGAGGCGAGCAGGAACGCGACAGAATGGAGATATTCCTGGGGTCGCACCATTTCTTGTTAATCATGAAACACACTCCACTACCCTTGATTTTTCCGGCCTCGGCTGTTCTGTCCATCCGTAAAACAGAAAAGTTATCAGACGGTGTTACAGCGGTGTCCGGGACTGAGGGAGTGAGCCATGTTTCAGACAATCAAATGATGTTACAGTCCCTAATGTCCCGTTGGAAACTTGTCCTGAACACTAATTAAGTGTTTTCATTATTGTTATTATTATTATGAGACCAGTTAACAGGCCACATTACATTTATACAAATTATTAAGGCTTGGGCTATTTGTAACTTGTTTCAAAAATGGTTTATGACACAAATGTAAAGGAAATGTGATTATTTATACAGATAGCATTGATACAAAAAGAGCAACACTGAACAGTAATGTCAGATTCAAAAGAATGAAATATTGTGAATGCAGTATTGTACATATTTAGCCATATGTTGCATATTCATCACTTATGGTCTACCTTCCAGTACCTGTGCACATGGAATAAAGGCTTTTTTGGGTGTAGCACATCATTATCAAAGGATCTGATAAGAATATTTTATTTCAAGCACAAATGAATATATTTAATTGATCTTGGTTCGTAATGGCCACCAAAACATCTGATTCTGCTGTAGAATAAATTGAATAGATTTTGAGAGATTAAATTAGACACAAACACAAATGTTAACCCTTACAATACTGGATATTAATAATGATACCAGGTTAAAAATTAACAATAATAATATTTATTTAAAATATTTCATTCAAAGACTAGGGGTTTAGAACTACCGTTTTGAATTTATACTCACTGCTCATATGAGAGCGTACCATCATTACATTATTGTCAAACATACTGTTTATACAGCAATTAAGATATAGTTTTTGTCAGTTGATGAGAGTAATTTCTTAAAATGTTTTGTAATCCCAGCCTAACAAATTACCTCAAGAAGGGACTTCTTGACCTCATCATCAGGTATGTCCTCAATTGGAGCCTCAATTATCTTTACTTTACCAATTAGGTAAAGGAAGAAGTTTGGGAAAAGACAACAAGGCCCTGGACCACCATGGACAATGGACACTGCAATCATTCTTCCAATGTGGAAATATTCATTGTCTTCTGCAGCTAAAAATGCCAATATTGCAGTGTTAGGACACACTGATTTACACCATTGTAAAAACCTAAAAACTATCAAATGAGAGGTATTTGGCATTGTCTTTGCCTTCAAATACTCTCCTTGTTTTGATGGTGTCCATCAACAGAGTCAGAAATTCTCGAGTAGGCCCCCCGCTGTCCAAAGCCTCTTCCATCAGCCCAGCATCATCTGTGAATTTCACCATAAAGCTGCAGGTGGGATCAAATGAGGATCGCCTGAAACCTCTTAAGGCACCATCCCAGACATTCGCCCGGTTAATGTTAAATCGGCTACAGGATGTTTTGTTAAGACTATGTGCCAGATTTGACACTATGTCTGCAGCTGTCAGCCCATCATGTCCATCACTGTAAAATAATATTTAAAAAAACAGTCCACAAACAGCAAGAAACTATTAACAATGCAGCTTCTTATTTTTGTGAATTATTTAAACCATGATATTTTCGGGGTTTTTTTGTATTTTATGGGCCCTTTATAATAAGTAAGCTATACAACACTGCTCAAAAATAATAAGCATAATTTAGACATCACAACTTTAGTAACAGATTTTAAGAGTCCTCCCACAAAGTCACATTTTTCTGGTAAAGAACAAGGTGCTGATAGTACTGTGATAGTACCTGTCTTTCTCTGGTAGTTTCTCTACTTCCTCAAGATCCGAGGAACTGCTGTCGATGGTGATAGGTGCATAGATATGGGTATATGTACTGTGGAAGGGAGGTACAAGAACAACAATAACACAAATAATCAAAGTATTCTGAAAAATATGTTTTGTTGTTTTGGCTGTAGTCCAGCACTTTAGTCCAATAGTTTTATTTCAAATCCAGTGAAAAATTATGTAAAAAAATGTCTTATGACTGACCTGTAGAAGTCACTTGACTTCAGTTCACCCACTGAGGTGGTCATCTGTTTGGGTCTTGTTGCACTCTTGGCCTGTAGCACCAACAACACCAAAAAAGCACAATAAGAACTTAGAATAATAATCACAGAAATATATAGAAAATAAGCAAATTCTGGTTTATTATGTTACAGAATATTACATACTTGCCCATTAGATGACTGGGATGTTGATGGTGCAGATCTTGTGGCTGACCCAAAACATACAAACAATTTAGTAGAAATTTTATTATAGATAACATAAAATACTTCCTATATAGCAATTTTAAAAATGAATGCATTAAAACACACTGACTTTCAGCTTGCACATCGACAAAAAAAAAAAAGTGTCAGCAGAAATTTAACTTACCGATGTCTATGCTCTGGTGTACTGCTTTCGGGACTTGACCAAAGCTGCCAAGTATATACATAAAACCCTAAATTCATTCATAGCCTTAACACTGTATATGCTTTTCTATTTCTAATGGTTGGCAAGTCCAGGAGATTTTATTGCATTATAGTTGTACTGTAAGCACAGACATGTTGAACACCTAAATTCCTGAGATGTACCTACCACTGTGTCAGAAAGAGGTGACAGATTGGGTTGCACCTTAACAACAACTTCATCATCATCTTCTGAAACCGAGTCATCTTCTTGACCTCACAAAAGACTTTGTGATCAATCTCTATTTCCAGTTGTCCAGTATTGTTAAATATGTATGCTGTAACTACTTGGAATCCCACAAAGCACTTAAAAGTACTTAGTTTTTAGTTTAAATGCATATAAATTATATAAAAACATTCTATTTCAATACTTACTCTTTGACAACAAATCCTCAAGGGTACAGATGTACAGTGTGATCCTTTGATATGCCTTTCCAATGGCCTCTTTGTACTGTCCAATGGTAAAAGGTGTGTCAGTCCCAGGGATATTTTTTATCTGAGAGCTGACAGCAGCTTCCAAAAGTTGCTCAGATGACCACTGGGGGTCAACATGTAGAGGTAGGTTTTTTCCTCTCATGGGCTTCAAGCCATTCTTGGTCTTGCTCATGATCCCAACAGAAATCTAGACCATCAGGCAAGAATGATGGAATACAAATGTTAATACGGTTCTGTCTGACAACTTCATTAACTTAAATAATGATTAGCTTACCTTTACTGTTTTGTTAGATTTCTTTTTACTTTTTGAGAATGTTTTCCTTTCGGTTTCTTTTAGTTCTCTGTATTTCATGAACTGAAGAACAGCTGAAGCTAACTTTGCTGGAATGGCACATGCATCAGTCACTAAAACACAAACACACACACACACACAAAATCAGAAACAGAGAGAAAAGATTAACTAAATGTAGTTCTTATAATTGAATGGACAGAACAGTATATAGGGATATCAGTAAGAGAATATTACCTCTGGGCACAGTCTGACATGACACCTCGTCATCACCTGCAGTTCTAGGAGCATTCTCTATGACAAAACTTACATCTTGCCCACATGAACTGCAAAATCTTGGCAAAGCTGGCCATTGGAATCCACAGAAAGTGCAATACATTTTGATCTGAAAAACAAAAACAAGTTGACTGAAGTTAGCACGTTGTATTTGTATTCCGTTGTCCCTTTTTTCATTAGCCTACTAAAAGGGCCTGAATACATTTTAAAATATTATTCTTGCTGTCAGTCTGCAATTTATGGTTTTAACAATTAATGAAGCATTGCGAATTTATTTTCATTAACCTTGAAATTATATTTAGTTGAGGATATTAAATTAAGTTAGCCATCTTATATAATAACGTTAATCGTGTAATTCGTCATTATTAATCTAATAATATCCAAAAGACAAATAAATCATGCAATCAGGATGTTAAAATAAACAACAACAACAACAACAACACAAAAAAAAATCACCTTTCAGTTCACCAACAACTCCACTGACCAATAGCCAAATCCCAGCCGGTCCGTCACTTTTTTGGGTCCCCTTGAAACATTTCCGTTGTGGTCCGTGCAGCGCGTTTCTTAATTTGCATGTGTTGTGAGGATTTGCAGCGCGTTTCTTAATTTGCATGTGTTGTGAGGATTTGCAGCGCGTTTCTTAATTTGCATGTGTTGTGAGGATTTGCAGCGCGTTTCTTAATTTGCATGTGTTGTGAGGATTTGCAGCGCGTTTCTTAATTAGCATTTGTTGTGAGGATTTGCAGCGCGTGTGCTGTCAAAATGATGAAGATGTTTTCTTAATTTGCTGGTGTTTTTTCTATTTGCATGTGTTTTCTGAAGTTGCAGCGCGTTGAGCTCTATCGGCCACCGTAGTAATAAATACAGTACTGTATTTCACCACAGGGTTTTTCCCATGTTCCAAAGACTGTAGTAGGTTCCTAGTGACTTACGTACAGTGCTCAAATAGTGTAATAAATACAGTACTGTATTTCACCAAAGGGTTTTTCCCATGTTCCAAAGATTGTAGTAGGTTCCTAGTGACCAGACTTACTTACTACAGGCAATATTTTATCAATACATCCCTTACTGTACGTACAGTGCTCAAATAGTGTAATAAATACAGTACTGTATTTCACCACAGGGCTTTTCCCATGTTCCAAAGACTGTAGTAGGTTCCTAATGACCAGACCGATTTACTACAGGCAAGATTTTATCAATACCTCCCTTACTGTACGTACAGTGCTCAAATAGTGTAATAAATACAGTACTGTATTTCACCACAGGGGTTTTTTCCATGTTCCAAAGACTGTAGTAGGTTCCTAGTGACCAGACTGACTTACTACAGGCAAGATTTTATCAATACCTCCCTTACTGTACGTACAGTGCTCAAATAGTGTAATAAATACAGTACTGTTTTTCACCACAGGGTTTTTCCGATGTTCCAAAGACTGTAGTAGGTTCCTAGTGACCAGACCAATTTACTACAGGCAAGATTTTATCAATACCTCCCTTACTGTACGTACAGTGCTCAAATAGTGTAATAAATACAGTACTGTATTTCACCACAGGGTTTTTCCCATGTTCCAAAGACTGTAGTAGGTTCCTAGTGACCAGACTGACTTACTACAGGCAAGATTTTATCAGTACCTCCCTTACTGTACATACAGTACACAAATATTTTATTAAATACATTACTGTTTTCCAAGAAAGGGTTTTTCCCACATTCCAAAAGTTGTAATATGTTCCATGTGGCCAGAATGACTTAGTACAAGTGAGATTTTTCTGGTACCTCCCTTTATAAAATTAGAATATATAATAATTTTTGAAAATGGATAACTGTAAATAACCAAAAGTGTTTATAAAGTAACAAAGGGGTTGATAAAATCTCTAGTAAACTTTAGTAAAATATTTAGTAAGTCAGTCAGACCACAGGGAACATACTACAACCTTTGGAATGTGAAAAACACTTTTGGGTTTTTAGACTCGTTGCTTTTCAAAAATAATTGTATACTGCACTTTTCTAAAGTTCAAGTTCAAGTTCAAGTTGAGCTTTATTGTCATTCCACTACATGTGGGGACATATAGTGGAACGAAATGTCGTGCCTCACAGGACCACGGTGGTACATAAATACAGACATACAACAATGAAGTAAAACACTATAAACCTATACACAACTAACCTACTGACAGATTTTGACTAAGTATACTATATATATAAATGTACAAACTAAAGATAAAAGATAAAAAAATACAAATACAAATAAAAATACAAACTATACAAACTATACGAATGCTTCGCATAAATACTGTATATGTGCAGAGAGAAACATTGCGAGTCAAGCAGCTGGCTGGGGAACAGTACAAGAGGATTTGTAGTGTATGAGCATGTAAACATACATATATTGCTGAGTCTTTTGTGGGATTGTGTACACACAGCAGTGTGTGAAAAGTGTCTAGTGCGCATAGAGGAGAGTGTGTGTGGTTTGTAAACAGGTGGTTTGTACAGGCTCACTCACCTGTTCAAAAATGTTTCATACAGTTTTTTCTTTGGTGTGGTAAGATTGGGAGGTGTTTGGAGAGGGGGGGGGGTGTACCATGTTTCAGTAGGGGTTTGCATGGGGTTTCAGAGGGGGGCGGGGTGATTTGAGTTCAGGGCTCTCACAGCCTGGGGGAAAAAGCTGTTGAGCAGTCTGGCGGAGCGGGCTCTAATGCTCCGGTACCGTCTTCCTGATGGTAGGAGCTGGAAGAGACTGTGGAGCATCGTGCAAGGAAAATGTCCAGGATGGATGGGAGAGGGGCACCGATGATCTTTGCAGCCATGTTCACTGTCCGCTGTAGGGTCTTGCGGTCTGCTGCACTACAGTTCCCATACCAGACAGTGCTGCAGCTGGTCAGCACATTCTCAATGGTGCCCCTGAAGAATGTGGTGAGGATGGGTGGAGGGAGACTTTGTAGGCACAGTTGTGCCTTCTTGGAGAGTGACATGGTGTTGGTGGTCCAGGTGAGATCCTCTGTGATGTGCACCCCCAGGAATTTAGTGCAGCTGACTCTCTCCACAGTCGAGCTGTCGATGGTCAGTGGGGGGTGGTCAATGGAGTTCCTCCTCCTGAAGTCCAACACAACCTCCTTTGTCTTCCCCACATTGAGGGACAGATTGTTAGTGCCACACCATTCAGCCAGCTGTGCCACTTCCTCTCTGTAGTGCATTTGGGCTGTTGTGGGATTATTGTGATGAATGCTGAGCTGAAGTCAATGAACTGCATTCTAACATAGGAGTCTTTATTTTCTAGGTGGGTAAGAGCCAGGTGGAGGGTGGAGGAAATTGCATCGTCCGTAGAGCGGTTTAGACGGTATGCAAACTGGAGCGGATCAAGTGTGTTGGGGAGGCTAGTTTTGATTTTGTGCATGACTAACCTCTCAAAGCACTTCATCATGATTGAGTCAGTGCTATGGGACGGTAGTCGTTTAGACAGGACACAGGTGCTTTCTTTGCTACCGGTATGATTGTTGTGGATTTGAGACATGTGGGGACAACTGCCTGGCTCAGCGAGGTGTTGAAGATATCTGTTAGGGCATCCATCAGCTGTGCAGCACAGCTTTTTTGCAGTACAAGTCATGTTAGAACTTCAATGCACAGAATCACTGGTTTAGAGCTTCTAAGAACACTAAAGCTGTGAGTAATGCAACTAAAAAAACGAAGAGAATGCAAGGCCACAGATGCTGAAAAGCTTCTTTCTCAGCGAGAGAAAGTTGCTAAATGCAATTTTAAGAGTAAAGCTCAAGTACATGAAAGATGTTTCTTTCTCATGAAATGAAATGTTATTTGCAATGCAGAAGACAGATTTTCATGTGTTAGAGCTTTTTTGCAGAGCAAGTCATGTTAGAGCTTCAATGCACAGAATCACTAGTTTAGAGCTTCTAAGAACACTAAAGCTGTGTTTAATGCAACTAAGAAAATGAAGAGAATGCAAGGCCACAGATGCTGAAAAGCTTCTTTCTCAGCGAGAGAAAGTTGCTAAATGCAATTTTAAGAGTAACGCTCAAGTACATGAAAGATGTTTCTTTCTCATGAAATGAAATGTTATTTGCAATGCAGAAGACAGATTTTCATGTTTAGAGCTTTTTTTAAGAGCTAAGAACACTAATGCTGTTAGAGCTAAGAACACTAATGCTGTGTTTAGTGCAACTAAGCAAATGAAGAGAATGCAAGGCCAAGGATGCTGAAAAGCTTCTTTCTCAGTGAGAGAAAGGTGCTAAATGCAATTTTAAGATTAAAGCTCAAGTACATGAAAGATGTTTCTTTTTCATGAAATGAAATGTTATTTGCAATGCAGAAGACAGATTTTCATGTGTTAGAGCTTTTTTGCAGAGCAAGTCATGTTAGAGCTTCAATGCACAGAATCACTAGTTTAGAGCTTCTAAGCACACTAATGATGTGTTTAGTGCAACTAAGCAAATGAAGAGAATGCAAGGCCAAGGATGCTGAAAAGCTTCTTTCTCAGTGAGAGAAAGTTGCTAAATGCAATTTTAAGAGTAAAGCTCAAGTACATGAAAGATGTTTCTTTCTCATGAAATGAAATGTTATTTGCAATGCAGAAGACAGATTTTCAAGTTTAGAGCTTTTTTGCAGAGCAAGTCATGTTAGAGCTTCAATGCACAGAATCACTAGTTTAGAGCTTCTAAGAACTTAATGCTGTGTTTAGTGCAACTAAGCAAATGAAGAGAATGCAAGGCCACGGATGCTGAAAAGCTTCTCAGTGAGAGAAAGTTGCTAAATGCAATTTTAAGAGTAACGCTCAAGTACATGAAAGATGTTTCTTTCTCATGAAATGAAATGTTATTTGCAATGTAGAAGACACATTTTCATGTTTAGAGCTTTTTTTAAGAGCTAAGAACACTAATGCTGTTAGAGCTAAGAACACTAATGCTTTGTTTAGTGCAACTAAGCAAATAAAGAGAATCCAAGGCCATGGATGCTGAAAACCTTCTCAATTAGAGAAAGTTGCTAAATGCAATTTTAAGAGTAACGCTCAAGTACTTGAAAGATATTTCTTTCCCATGAAATGAAATGTTATTTGCAATGCAGAAGACAGATTTTCATGTTTAGAGCTTTTTTTAAGAGCTAAAACACTAATGCTGTTAGAGCTAATGACACTAATGCTGTGTTTAGTGCAACTAAGCAAATGAAGAGAATGCAAGGCCACGGATGCTGAAAAGCTTCTTTCTCAGTGAGAGAAAGTTCCTAAATGCAATTTTAAGAGTAATGCTCAAGTACATGAAAGATGTTTCTTTCTCATGAAATGAAATGTTATTTGCAATGCAGAAGACAGATTTTCATGTTTAGAGCTTTTTTGCAGAGCAAGTAATGTTAGAGCTTCAATGCACAGAATCTCTAGTTTTAGAGCTTCTAAGAACACTAATGCTGTGTTTAGTGCAACTAAGCAAATTAAGAGAATCCAAGGCCACGGATGCTGAAAACCTTCTCAATTAGAGAAAGTTGCTAAATGCAATTTTAAGAGTAATGCTCAAGTACATGAAAGATGTTTCTTTCTCATGAAATTTAATGTTATTTGCAATGCAGAAGACAGATTTTCATGTGTTAGAGCTTTTTTGCAGAGCAAGTCATGTTAGAGCTTCAATGCACAGAATCACTAGTTTAGAGCTTCTAAGAACACTAAAGCTGTGTGTAATGCAACTAAGAAAATGAAGAGAATGCAAGGCCACAGATGCTGAAAAGCTTCTTTCTCAGCGAGAGAAAGTTGCTAAATGCAATTTTAAGAGTAAAGCTCAAGTACGTGAAAGATGTTTCTTTCTCATGAAATGAAATGTTATTTGCAATGCAGAAGACAGATTTTCATGTTTAGAGCTTTTTTGCAGAGCAAGTAATGTTAGAGCTTCAATGCACAGAATCTCTAGTTTTAGAGCTTCTAAGAACACTAATGATGTGTTTAGTGCAACTAAGCAAATGAAGAGAATCCAAGGCCACGGATGCTGAAAAGGTTCTTTCTCAGTGAGAGAAAGGTGCTAAATGCAATTGTAAGAGTACAGCTCAAGTACATGAAAGATGTTTCTTTTTCATGAAATGAAATGTTATTTGCAATGCAGAAGACAGATTTTCATGTGTTAGAGCTTTTTTGCAGAGCAAGTCATGTTAGAGCTTCAATGCACAGAATCACTAGTTTAGAGCTTCTAAGAACACTAATGATGTGTTTAGTGCAACTAAGCAAATGAAGAGAATGCAAGGCCAAGGATGCTGAAAAGCTTCTTTCTCAGTGAGAGAAAGTTGCTAAATGCAATTTTAAGAGTAAAGCTCAAGTACATGAAAGATGTTTCTTTCTCATGAAATGAAATGTTATTTGCAATGTAGAAGACAGATTTTGATGTGTTAGAGCTTTTTTGCAGAGCAAGTCATGTTATAGCTTCAATGCACAGAATCACTGGTTTAGAGCTTCTAAGAACACTAATGCTGTGTTTAGTGCAACTAAGCAAATGAAGAGAATCCAAGGCCACGGATGCTGAAAAGGTTCTTTCTCAGTGAGAGAAAGGTGCTAAATGCAATTTTAAGAGTACAGCTCAAGTACATGAAAGATGTTTCATTTTCATGAAATGAAATGTTACTTGCAATGCAGAAGACAGATTTTCATGTTTAGAGCTTTTTTGCAGAGCAAGTCATGTTAGAGCTTCAATGCACAGAATCACTAGTTTAGAGCTTCTAAGCACACTAATGATGTGTTTAGTGCAACTAAGCAAATTAAGAGAATGCAAGGCCAAGGATGCTGAAAAGCTTCTTTCTCAGTGAGAGAAAGTTGCTAAATGCAATTTTAAGAGTAAAGCTCAAGTACATGAAAGATGTTTCTTTCTCATGAAATAAAATGTTATTTGCAATGCAGAAGACAGATTTTCATGTGTTAGAGCTTTTTTGCAGAGCAAGTCATGTTAGAGCTTCAATGCACAGAATCACTGGTTTAGAGCTTCTAAGAACTTAATGCTGTGTTTTAGTGCAACTAAGCAAATTAAGAGAATGCAAGGCCACGGATGCTGAAAAGCTTCTCAGTGAGAGAAAGTTGCTAAATGCAATTTTAAGAGTAACGCTCAAGTACATGAAAGTTGTTTCTTTCTCATGAAATGAAATGTTATTTGCAATGTAGAAGACAGATTTTCATGTTTAGAGCTTTTTTTAAGAGCTAAGAACACTAATGCTGTTAGAGCTAAGAACACTAATGCTTTGTTTAGTGCAACTAAGCAAATTAAGAGAATCCAAGGCCACGGATGCTGAAAACCTTCTCAATTAGAGAAAGTTGCTAAATGCAATTTTAAGAGTAACGCTCAAGTACATGAAAGATATTTCTTTCTCATGAAATGAAATGTTATTTGCAATGCAGAAGACAGATTTTCATGTTTAGAGCTTTTTTTAAGAGCTAAGAACACTAATGCTGTTAGGAGCTAACAACACTAATGCTGTGTTTAGTGCAACTAAGCAAATGAAGAGAATGCAAGGCCACGGATGCTGAAAAGCTTCTTTCTCAGTGAGAGAAAGTTCCTAAATGCAATTTTAAGAGTAATGCTCAAGTACATGAAAGATGTTTCTTTCTCATGAAATGAAATGTTATTTGCAATGCAGAAGACAGATTTTCATGTTTAGAGCTTTTTTGCAGAGCAAGTCATGTTAGAGCTTCAATGCACAGAATCACTAGTTTAGAGCTTCTAAGAACACTAAAGCATGTGTGTAATGCAACTAAGCAAATGAAGAGAATGCAAGGCCAAGGATGCTGAAAAGCTTCTTTCTCAGTGAGAGAAAGTTGCTAAATGCAATTTTAAGAGTAAAGCTCAAGTACATGAAAGATGTTTCTTTCTCATGAAATGAAATGTTATTTGCAATGCAGAAGACAGATTTTCATGTGTTAGAGCTTTTTTGCAGAGCAAGTCATGTTAGAGCTTCAATGCACAGAATCTCTGGTTTTAGAGCTTCTAAGAACACTAATGCTGTGTTTAGTGCAACTAAGCAAATGAAGAGAATCCAAGGCCACGGATGCTGAAAAGGTTCTTTCTCAGTGAGAGAAAGGTCCTAAATGCAATTTTAAGAGTAAAGCTCAAGTACATGAAAGATGTTTCTTTCTCATGAAATGAAATGTTATTTGCAATGCAGAAGACAGATTTTCATGTTTAGAGCTTTTTTGCAGAGCAAGACATGTTAGAGCTTCAATGCACAGAATCACTAGTTTAGAGCTTCTAAGAACACTAATGATGTGTTTAGTGCAACTAAGCAAATGAAGAGAATGCAAGGCCAAGGATGCTGAAAAGCTTCTTTCTCAGTGAGAGAAAGTTGCTAAATGCAATTTTAAGAGTAAAGCTCAAGTACATGAAAGATGTTTCATTTTCATGAAATGAAATGTTACTTGCAATGCAGAAGACAGATTTTCATGTTTAGAGCTTTTTTGCAGAGCAAGTCAGAGCTTCAATGCACAGATTCACTAGTTTAGAGCTTCTAAGCACACTAATGATGTGTTTAGTGCAACTAAGCAAATTAAGAGAATGCACGGATAAAGCTGAAAAGCTTCTTTCTCAGTGAGAGAAAGTTCTAGACGAGCTTTTTTGCAGAGCAAGTCATGCTTCAATGCACAGAATCAGTTTAGAGCTTCTAAGAACACTAAAGTGCAATGCAAATTAAGAGAATCCAAGGCCACGGATGCTGAAAACCTTCTCAATAGAGAAAGTTGCTAAATGCAATTTTAAGAGTAACGCTAGTACATGAAAGATATTTCTTTCTCATGAAATGAAATGTTGCTGCAGAAGAAGATTTTCATGTTTGCTTTTTTTCAAGAGCTAAGAACACTAAGAATGCATGCTGTGTTTAGTACAACTAAGCCAACGGATGCTGAAAAGCTTCAAGTGAGAGATGAAGTTGCTAGAGCTTTTTTGCAGAGCAAGTCATGTTAGAGCTTCAATGCACAGAATCACTAGTTTTAGAGCTTCTAAGAACACTAATGCTGTGTTTGTGTTGAAGAGAATAAGATGTAAAGCTTCTTTCTCAGTGAGAGAAACTAAATGCAATTGTAAGAGAAAGTACATGAAAATGTTTCTTTTTCATGAAATGAAAATTTCATGCAGAAGACAGAGGAGTTTTTTGCAGAGCAAATGTTATTCAAAAGAATCACTAGATTAAGCTTTGCTAATGAGCTGTGTGTAAGCAACAGATGAGAAATGCAATTGCTGAAAAGCTTCTTTTGCGAGAGAAAGTTGCTAAATTCAATTTTAAGAGTAAAGCTCAAGTACATGAAAGATGTTTCTTTCTCATGAAATGAAATGTTATTTGCTATGCAGAAGACAGCAGAAGACAGAACACAGAATCACAGTTTAGAGCTTCTAAGAACTTAATGCTAGTTTGTTTAGAACTTAATGCTGTGTTTTATGCAGTGCAACAAATGAAGAGAATGCAAAATGAAAACCTTCTCAGTGAGAGAGAATGCAATTTTAAAGTAACGCCCATGAAAGTTGTTTCTTTCTCGAAATGAAATGATGCTGCAGAAGACACATTTTCATGTTTAGAGCTTAAGAGCTAAGAACACATGCTGTGAGAGAACACTAATGCTTTGTTTAGATGCAAATAAAGAGAATCCAAGGCCAAGAAAACCTTTCAATTAAGAAAGCTAAACAATTTTAAGAGTAACGCTCAAGTACATGAATATTTCTTTCTCAGTTGTTATTTTCTTTCATGTTTCATGAAATAATGACACTAATGTGCAACTATGAAGAGAATTGCAATGTTGCTAGAAGTAACACATGAAAGATGTTTCATGTGCAAATTAAGAGAATTAGAGATTTTCATGTTTAGAGAAATAAGAAACTGAAATAGATGTAAGAACACTAATGCAAATGAAGAGAATTTGTTTAGTGCAACTGCAGAGCAAGCATGTTAATAAAGAATCACTAGTTTAAGCTTCTAAGAACACCTGTGTTAAGGCCAAATGAAGAGAATGCAAGGCCAGGATGCTGAAAAGCTTCTCAGCGAGAGAAAGTTGCTAAATGCAATTTTAAGAGTAAGCTCAAACATGAAAGATGTTTCTTTCTCATGAAATGAAATGTTATTTGCAATGCATGTTTGCTTTTTTTTAAGAACACTAATGCTTTCTTTGCAGTGCAATAAGCAAATGAAAGAATCCAAGGCCATGGATGAAAACCTTCTCAATAGAGAAAGTTGCTAAATGCAATTTTAAGAGTAATCAAGTACATGAAAGATATTTCTTTTCATGTTATTTGCAATGCAGAAGACAGATTTTCATGTTTAGAGCTTTTTTTAAGAGCAAAGAACACTAAGCTGTTAGGAGCTAATGACACTAATGCTGTGTTTAGTGCAACTAAGCAAATTAGGATGCTGAAAAGCTTCTTTCTCAGTGAGAGAAAGTTGCTAAATGCAATTTTAAGAGAATGCTCAAGCATGAAAGATGTTTCTTTCTCATGAAATGAAATGTTAGTGCAGAAGACAGATTTTCATGTTTAGAGCTGCAGAGCAAGCATGTTAGAAATGCACAGAATCACTAGTTTAGAGCTTCTAAGAACACTAATGCTGTGTTTAGTGCAACTAAGCAAATGAAGAGAATGCAAGGCCACGGATGCTGAAAAGCTTCTTTCTCAGTGAGAGAAAGTTGCTAAATGCAATTTTAAGAGTAAAGCTCAAGTACATGAAAGATGTTTCTTTCTCATGAAATGAAATGTTATTTGCAATGTAGAAGACAGATTTTCATGTGTTAGAGCTTTTTTGCAGAGCAAGTCATGTTAGAGCTTCAATGCACAGAATCACTAGTTTAGAGCTTCTAAGAACACTAATGCTGTGTTTAGTGCAACTAAGCAAATGAAGAGAATCCAAGGCCATGGATGCTGAAAAGGTTCTTTCTCAGTGAGAGAAAGGTGCTAAATGCAATTTTAAGAGTACAGCTCAAGTACATGAAAGATGTTTCTTTTTCATGAAATGAAATGTTATTTGCAATGCAGAAGACAGATTTTCATGTTTAGAGCTTTTTTGCAGAGCAAGTCATGTTAGAGCTTCAATGCACAGAATCACTAGTTTAGAGCTTCTAAGAACACTAATGATGTGTTTAGTGCAACTAAGCAAATGAAGAGAATGCAAGGCCAAGGATGCTGAAAAGCTTCTTTCTCAGCGAGAGAAAGTTGCTAAATGCAATTTTAAGAGTAACGCTCAAGTACATGAAAGATGTTTCTTTCTCATGAAATGAAATGTTATTTGCAATGCAGAAGACAGATTTTCATGTTTAGAGCTTTTTTTAAGAATTAGAGAACACTTCAATGCTAGTTTAGAGCTTTAAGAACACTAATGCTGTGTTTAGTGCAACTTGAAGAGAATGCAAGGCCAAGGATGCTGAAAAGCTTCTTTCTCATGAGAGAAAGGTGCTAAATGCATGAAATAAAATGTTATTTAAAGCTCAGATTTTACAAGTTTAGAGATGTTTCTTTTTCATGAAATGAAATGTTATTTGCAATGCAGAAGACAGATTTTCATTTGTTAGAACTTTTTTGCAGAGCAAGTCATGTTAGAGCTTCAATGCACAGAATCACTAGTTTAGAGCTTCTAAGCACACTAATGATGTGTTTAGTGCAACTAAGCAAATGAAGAGAATGCAAGGCCAAGATGCTGAAAAGCTTCTTTCTCAGTGAGAGAAAGTTGCTAAATGCAATTTTAAGAGTAAAGCTCAAGTACATGAAAGATGTTTCTTTCTCATGAAATGAAATGTTATTTGCAATGCAGAAGACAGATTTTCAAGTTTAGAGCTTTTTTGCAGAGCAAGTCATGTTAGAGCTTCAATGCACAGAATCACTATGCTGTTAGAGCTTCTAATGAACTTAATGCTGTGTTTAGTGCAGTGCAACTAAGCAAATGAAGAGAATGCAAGGCCACGGATGCTGAAAAGCTTCTCAGTGAGAGAAAGTTGCTAAATGCAATTTTAAGAGTAATGCTCAAGTACATGAAAGATGTTTCTTTCTCATGAAATGAAATGTTATTTGCAATGCAGAAGACAGATTTTCATGTTTAGAGCATTTTTTAAGAGCTAAGAACACTAATGCTGTTAGAGCTAAGAACACTAATGCTGTGTTTAGTGCAACTAAGCAAATGAAGAGAATGCAAGGCCATGGATGCTGAAAAGCTTCTTTCTCAGTGAGAGAAAGTTGCTAAATGCAATTTTAAGAGTAAAGCTCAAGTACATGAAAGATGTTTCTTTCTCATGAAATGAAATGTTATTTGCAATGATTTTCATGTTTAGAGCTTTTTTTAAGAGCTAAGAACACTAATGCTGTTAGGAGCTAATGAACACTAATGCTGTGTTTATGCTTAAGCAAATGAAGAGAGCTAAAGCTTTTTTGCCACGCTTCAATGCACAGAATCACTAGTTTAGAGCTTCTAAGAACACTAATCTGTGTTTAGTGCAACTAAGCAAATGAAGAGAATGCAAGGCCACGGAGCTGAAAAGTTGAGAGAAAGTTGCTAAATGCAATTTTAAGAGTAATGCTCAAGTACATGAAAGATGTTTCTTTCTCATGAAATGAAATGTTATTTGCAATGCAGAAGACAGATTTTCATGTTTAGAGCTTTTTTGCAGAGCAAGTCATGTTAGAGCTTCAATGCACAGAATCACTAGATTAGAGCTTCTAAGAACACTAATGATGTGTTTAGTGCAACTAAGCAAATTAAGAGAATGCAAGGCCAAGGATGCTGAAAAGCTTCTTTCTCAGTGAGAGAAAGTTGCTAAATGCAATTTTAAGAGTAAAGCTCAAGTACATGAAAGATGTTTCTTTCTCATGAAATGAAATGTTATTTGCAATGTAGATAACGCTTAAGAAAGTTGCATGAAATGAAATGTTTTTGCAATTGCAGAGAGCTTTTGCTTCATGGATGAAATCATGTTTAGATACATATGCTTGCTAAGCTAATGATGTGTTTTTTTGCAGAGCTTCTTTCTCAGTGAGAGAAAGTCAATTTTAATGAGTAATGCTCAAGTACATAGCTTCATGAAATGAAATGTTATGCACAGACAGATTTTCATGTTTAGAGCTTTTTTGCAGAGCAAGTCATGTTAGAGCTTCTAAGAACACTAGTTTAATGCACTAATGCTGTGTTTAGTGCAACTAAGCAAATGAAGAGAATCCAAGGCCACGGATGCTGAAAAGGTTCTTTCTCAGTGAGAGAAAGGTGCTAAATGCAATTTTAAGAGTAACAGCTCAAGTACATGAAAGATGTTTCTTTTTCATGAAATGAAATGTTACTTGCAATGCAGAAGACAGATTTTCATGTTTAGCAAGCTTTAGAGCTTTGCTAGATTAGAGAGAACACTAATGATGTGTTTAGTCATGAAGAGAATGCAAGGCCAAGGATGCTGAAAAGCAGCGAGAGAAAGTTGCTAAATTCAATTTTAAGAGTAACGCTCAAGTACATGAAAGATGTTTCTTTCTCATGAAATGAAATGTTAGAATGCAGAAGACAGATTTTCATGTTTAGAGCTTTTTTAGAGCTTCTAAGCACACTAATGAACACTAATGCTGTGTTTAGTGCAACTAAGCAAATTGAAGAGAATGCAAGGCCAAGGATGCTGAAAAGCTTCTTTTTCTCAGTGAGAGAAAGTTGCTAAATGCAATTTTAAGAGTAAACGCTCAAGTACATGAAAGATGTTTCTTTCTCATGAAGCGTACAAAATAAGAATGTTATTTGCAATGCAGAAGACAGATTTTCATGTGATCTTTAGAGTCTTTTTTGCAGAGCAAGCATGTCTAGAGCTTCAATGCACAGAATCACTGGTTTAGAGCTTCTCATAGAACACTAATGCAGCCGTCTGTGTTTAGTGAGCAAATGAAGAGAATGCAAGGCCACTGGATGCTGAAATCCATTCTCAGTTAGAGAAAGTTGCTATGAAAGGCTGATCAATGCGTTTGAAGAGTGGAACGCTCAAGTACATGAAGAGATAGCGTTTCTTTCTCTTGCAATGCAGAAGACAGCCATTTTTCCGCACGCATCACAGGTTTAGCATACTAGCTTTTTTTAAAGAGCTGAACACTATGCTGTTAGAGCTAAGAACACTAATGCTTTGTTTAGTGCAAGCCCCTAAGCAAATGAAGAGAATGCAGCAGGCCACGGATGCTGAAAAGCTTCTCATGTGAGAGAAAGTTGCTAAATGCAATTTTAAGAGTAACAGAGCTCTCAAGTGCACATGAAAGTTGTTTCTTTCTGGCGGCCATGGTAAATGAAATGTTATTTGCAATGCGGTAGGAAGACAGATTTTCATGCTGAGTTTAGAGCGGTTTTTACCTTGCAGAGCATAAAGTGTTAGAGCTTCAATTTGCATTCCAAGCCTCAAGGTCACTGCTTCTGAGCCCGAACAAGCAGCTTCTAGAGCACAGGCTAATGTCGCGGCTCGTGTGTTTAGAGTGCAAGAGAGGTAAGCAAATGAAGAGAATGCAAGCCGTCCACGGATGCTGAAAAGCCCTCATCTTCCCTTCTTTCCCCTCAGTGAGAGAAAGTTCCTAAATGCAGTCTCTATTGATATGAGTAATGCTCAAGTACCTTATGAAAGATGTCTTCTTTCTCATGAAATGAAATGTTATTTGCACCATGCAGAAGACAGATTTTCATGTGTTAGAGTCTTTTTTGCAGAGCAAGTAATGTTAGAGCTTCAATTGAGAATTCTAGTCTAGTCTCTGTAGAGCTTCCTTGGTAGCAGAACACTAATGCTGTGTTTAGTGCAACTAAGCAAATGAAGAGAATCCAAGGCCACGGATGCTGAAAAGTTCTTTCTCAGTGAGAGAAAGGTGCTAAATGCAATTGTAAGAGTACAGCTCAAGTACATGAAAGAGTGTTTCTTAGGATTGTCATGAAATGAAAGGGCTACTTATTTGCAATGCAGAAGACAGATTGCTTCATGTGTTAGAGGGCTTTTTTGCAGAGCAAGTCATCGTTAGAGCTTCAATGCACAGAATCATGCTCTCCTAGATTAGAGCTGTCTAAGAACACTATGATGTGTTTAGTGCAACTAAGCAAATGAAGAGAATGCAAGGCCAAGGATGCTGAAAAGCTTCTTTCTCAGCGAGAGAAAGTTGCACTAAATTGCACTTTTTAAGAGTAAACGCTCAAGTACATGAAAGATGTTTCTTTCTCATGAAATGAAATGTTATTTGCAATGCAGAAGACAGATTTTCATGTGTTAGAGCTTTTTTTGCAGAGCAAGTCATGTTAAGCTATCAATGAATCACTATGCTGTTAGAGCTACCTAGAACACTAGCATGCTGCGGTTGTTGAGTTCCCTCTAGTGCAACTAAGAGCAAATGATTTTAGAGAATTGCAAGGCCAAAGATGCTGAAAAGCTCCCTTACCCTTTCAGCGGCCGTTCAGCTGACCCCTAGAGGAACTGTTGCGAATCGCTGTGGGGCTTTTTAAGGCTGTAACGCCTGGCCGGCGACAGCCAGGTTACAGGCCTCTCTCTGCCTCCCTGTTAGAAAATACGTCATCCTCTTCTTCTCTTCTCACTCCCTTCTGAAGCGTACAATCTACTATGGAAAAGGTAAGAACGGCTGTTAGCCTCACTCTTGGCTGGCCGAGCACTCGAGCAAGGCGTTTAGGGAGATGTGTGCATCCGTGTCCTCGTTATTTGACACCTGATGACACACATGATTTGCGCTTCTTTTGGTTTGGGCGAGGAGCACGCACGCGATGTTCTCGAGGGAGCGATCTGCGTGCACTGTGAGCTTTTCTCGCCGGAGAAAGCTCCGCTCTCGTCTGTTCCCTCTTTTCGAGGAAGGAGGGGCAGCCGTCTGCTTCCCACGTTCAGGACTCACTGTTGTCGAGGCACGGAGGGGAATGATCTGTGGCCGATTTGGAGGCGCTCTCCATGGTCGAGCTAGGGTGAGCGGCCGATGACCTATGACTGTCCAAGGCCCACAGGATGCTGAGGGGTGATGAAGCAGCTTCAGGTAGGCCTCTGAGACGTTCTCCCAGTGACTTTGCGGCTCCCTAGAAAGGCTTGCTTGCTAATGGTGCGCCGCGGGGGGTCGTCTCGATGCATCTTTTGGCCATAAGTGAGTGCGCACAGATCTCCATCAAGGTACATGGAAAGATGTTTCTTTTTCTATGTATACGCGCTGCGGCTTCGTGCCTTTCTTTGAGTTGGTCATGGGCCCCACTCTACCTATTTGCCCAATGCAGACAAAAGACAGATCTTCCGTGGGCGAGACATTCTCGACCTGTGCTAGAGCTGTTAGGTTGCTCGCTTTTCGGCAGCAGCAAGTCATCGTTAGAGGCTTCAATGCACAGAATCACTGAGAGTTGAGTTTAGAGCTTCGCCGCACACTAAGCTTTGGTTTCCGTGCATTGCTCCCCTCTAGTTAGGGCAGGTCTAGCATGGTGGTAAGAGAGTTCCCTCTCATGCAACCTGGGCCAAGGAGGGCTTTCTGCTCGGAAAAGCTTCTTAGGCCTTCTCGGTTGAGAGAAAGTTGTCGCTGCTAAGCATGCAAATCCTTCATTAGAAGGAAAAGAAGAAGGTTAGTAAGTGCGCACGCTAGTCTCTGGGCTTTTGGGCACAGAAGGCTTAAGGGGTAGACAAAGAGATTGTAGGAAAGAGAGTGTTTTTCTCAACGCTCTCGTCAATTGAACATCTATGAAGGGAACGCGCTGCGGCTTCGTGCCCTTTCTTTGAGTTGGCAGCCCCGGTTTTCCCCTGGGCACATGTAGATAGACAGAAACCTGCGCTTTTTCAGGGTGTTGCTACAAGGGTCTGACTTAGAGCTTTTTTGGAGAGCAAGTAGCCCCATGGGTTCGACCTCGGAGCCTTCAGGCACTTGCATCCCCTAAAGGAATCATGGTTTACGAGCTTCTATACCCTGGGTCCGGGAGCCCTTAACAGGTAGTTCAGGGTATGGGCTCGTCTTTGGCCGTCAGGTGCTGACAGCCGTCTAAGTCACAAATGAGAGAGACTTATGCTTGGCTCTGACTTGGCAGGTGCTGAAAAGCTTCTTTCTCAGTCGAGTTGAAAGGGATCTGAGATATAACGCTCAGTAGCTCGATGCGTTTAAGTTAACCATCCCTTTGAGAGTAGGAAGAGCAAGGCGCGGTCATGATCAGAAGAGCTTCAAGCACCATGACGTATTTTCCCGGCGCCCCTTTATACTGGTCGCGCCAGTAGTGAAGCTGTCACAGCACTAATGCTTTGTGTATTAGTGCAACTAAGCTACGACGTTCCCCATTGCTAACCTTAGACGAATCCAAGGAACCACCTATGGATGGTGCTCCCTTCTCAAAAAGAGAAAGTTGCTAAATGCAATTTTAAGAGTAACGCTCAAGTACATTGATAACGTTGTAAATAAAATGTTATTTGCGTTCTTTTCTAAAAATGCAGGAGACGAGCTGCGGCTTCGTTTTCTTTGTTGGTGATAGATAAAACAAGATGGTCGTTGCTTAGCGCTGTGTTTCAGCAACTAAGCATTGCTCCCTCACCTTAGTCAATGCAAGGCTCCCTTCACCGATGAGCTTCATGCTGAAAAGCTTGATCCCTCTCATGAAAGAATGCTGTGTGGAGCTCTCCGAGCTTTTTTTAGAGCAAGTCATGTTAGAGCATTGTTTCAAGTGTCACAGAATCCACTGGTTTAGAGGTGCTGTGCAGCGGCCTCAGGTGCTCTGACTAGAGTATTGTCATCGAGAGTGTAACTAAGCAAATAAAGAGATGCAGCGGCCCAAGCGCCAGGTTGCTCTCCGTGTCGGTCGGACTCCCCTTTGCTGAGCTAAGCTCCGCTCTTTCACAGAAAGTTGCTAAATGCAGCTCTGTGATTTTATAGATGTTATTTGAATGAGCAGATTTTCTCCCGGAGTAGTCATGGTTGTTAGTTTCTTCTCTTCCTGTGTTAGTGAGTGCAGCATTAAGCAAATCCCCTCGAGCCACGGATGCTGAAAAGCTTCTCAGTGAGTTGCAATGCAGAAGAGTTGGGTCCTTCGCTTCCCAGAGTTGTTTTCTATTCTCATGAAATGTTAGCAATGCTAAAGACACATTCCCTTCATGTAGAGCAAGTCATGTTAGAGCTGCAACTCAGTAAAGAGCCTCTTTAGGCCTCACTAAAGTTTAGAGCTCACTTCTAAGAACAGTAAATCCATGCTTTTTGTAATGCGCACGCTAGCAACTAAGCAAATGAAGAGCAATGCAAGGCCAAATGCTGAAAAGCTTCTTTCTTCAAGCTCTGTGAGAGAAAGTTTCAACCTTGCTAAATGCAATTTTAAATGAGTATGCTCAAGTCACAGCGCTGTGATTCAACCTCAGATGTTAGGCCTCTTTGCCTCCCATGAAATGAAATGTTATGTTGCAATGCAGAAGACAGATTTTCATGTTTAGAGCTTTTTTGCAGAGCTAGTAATGTTAGAGCTTCAATCACAGAATCTCTAGTTTAGATCTAAGAACACTAATGCTGTGTTTAGTGCAACAAGCAAATGAAGAGAATGCAAGGCCACGGATGCTGAAAAGTTCTTGCAGTGAGAGAAAGGTGTTAGAAAGTTGCTAAAATGCAAGAAAATCCATGCCGCTCCCTTCTATGTAAGTTCCCTCATGCTGACGAATCTAGTTGGTCCGCTCTGCTCACAGATCCAGCCATTCTCCTGGTAAGATCGCACCTACTACTCCCTTCAGCGTCTAATTCTTGCTGAGTTGGCATCCAGGGTGGCCACGGATGCTGAAAACCTAACAGGTCAATCTAGGCCCCGGTTTCGCCTTGGGAGGGGAGTGCTCGCTCTGTTGCTTGGCTTTGTTCCCTAAATCCCCAATCCCTGAGAGTAGGGAAAGAGTGCCATGCTCAGCCGGGTAGTGGTGACGAACAGGCTGTCGCCGGACAAGATTGTGGAGACGTTCAGTCAATTTCAGGTAAGATACGTATACATTTCATGTTTAGATCATGTTCTAGTTTCATGGAATATATTACGTTCCCCATGTTATTTGCAGATCAAGTACAGAGAGCTTTTTTGAGCAGATTCTTGCAATGCAGAAGACAGTGTTATGCTGTGAGTGCTTAACGCTCAAGTACATGAAAGTTAGAGTTTCTTTCTCATGAAATGAAATGTTATTTGAATCACAATGTAGAGAGACACATTTTAAAACAACATGATTAGAGCTTTTTTTAAGAGTGCAGTGAACACTTAAGAACACTAAGTGCAACTAAGCAAATAAAGAGAAAGTTCCAAGGCCATGGATGCTGAAAACCTTCTCAATCAAGTAGAGAAAGTTGCTAAATGTTTCTTTCTCAATTTTAAGAGTAACGCTGCAAGTAGAGCTTTTTTAATATTTCTTTCTCATGAAATGAAATGTTATTTGCAATGCAGAAGACAGATTTTCATAAGTTTAGAGCTTTAAGAGCTAAAAACACTAATGCTGTTAGGAGCAACTACAGCAAATAAAGAGAATAATGCTGTGTTTAGTGCAACTAAGCAAACCTTCTCAGTTAGAGAAAGTTGCTAAATGCAAGGCCAATTTTAACGGATGCTGAAAAGCTTCTTTCTCAGTGAGAGAAAGTTTCTAAATGCAATTTTAAGATGTAATGCTCAAGTACATGCAGAAGACAGAAATTTTCATGTTTAGATGTTTTCTTTCTAAAACTTGCAATGCAGATTTTAGGAGCTAAGCGATGCTGTGCAAGTGTAATGTTAGAGCTTCAATGCACTAGTTTTAGAGCTTCTAAGAACACTAATGCTGTGTTTATTGCAACTTAGGCCACGGGCTCAATGCTGAAAGATGTTTCTTTCTCAGTGAGAGAAAGGTGCTAAATGCAATTGTAAGAGTAAGCTCATGTTTAGTACAGCTTTTTTGAAAGTGTTAGAGCTTCAATGCACAGAATCACTAGAATGTTATGCAGAAGACAGATTTTCATGTGTTAGAGTTTGTAGCAGAGCAAGTCATGTGCTAGAGCTTCAAAGGTGCACTAAATGAATCACTGGTTTAGTACACTAAGAACACTAATGCTGTGTTTAGTGCAACTAAGCAAATTAAGAGAATCCAAGGCCACGGACATGCTGAAAACCTTCTAATAGAGCTAGAGGAAAGTTGCTAAATGCAATTTTAAGAGTAATGCTCAAGTCATGAAAGATGTTCTTTCTCATGAAATGAAATGTTACTGTGCAATGCAGAAGACAGATTTAATGCAAGTGCAGAGCAACAAGCATGTTAGAGCTTCAAGTGCACAGAAATCACTAGTTTAGAGTTCATCTATGCTGTGTTTAGTGCTAAGCAAAAGAAGAGAACATGAAAGAGGGCCTAGGATGCTGAAAAGATTGCAGAAGACAGCTAAATTGTTAGAGCTCAAGAGCTTCATGAAAGATGTTTCTTTCTCTAGTTTATGAGCTTCTATGAAATGTTATTGCAACTGCAGAAGACAGATTTTCATGTTTAGAGCCACTTTTTGGCAGAGCAAGTAATGTTAGAGCTTCAATGCACAGAATCTCAATTTTAAGAGTAGTTTTAGAGTACATGTTCTGCTGTGTTTAGTCCTAATTTGCAATGAAGAAGAAGAGAGATGCAGAGCAAGTGAATGTTAGAGGTTCTTTTGCAAATCTCTAGGTGCTAAAATTAAGAGTACTGAGTACAGTTGTTTCTTTTGCATGAAATGAAATGTTATTTGCTGGCAGAAGACAGATTTTCATGTGTTAGAGTTGCAGAGAAAGCTTCAAGTGCACAGAATCACTAGTCTAAGAACATGAAATGAAATGTTATTAGTGCAATGCAGAAGACAGATTTGAAGAGAATGATGTGTTAGAGCTTTTGCTGAAGAGTCAGCTTCTTTCTCAAGCTTTTTTGAGAGAAGTCAGCTTCAATAGAGCACAAAGCTCAAGTACTAGTTAGATGAAAAGAACATGTTTCTTCTCATGAAATGAAATGTTTATTGCAACTGCAATGCTAGAAGACAGATGATGAAAAGCTTCTTTGTCAGTGAGAAAGTTGCTAAATGCAATTTTAAGAGTAAAGCTGCAGAGCAAGTCATGGTATAGCTTTCAATGTTTCTTTCTCATGAAATAAACATTTGAATGCAGAAGACAGATTTGACGGTTTAGAGCTTCTAATGAACACTAAGTCAGTGTTATACTAAGCAAATGAAGAGAATCCAAGGCCTGGTTTACGGAGCTTCTGCGGAAAAGCTACTTTCTGCAGTGAGAGAAAGTTCCTAAGCAAATGAAGAGTAATGCTCCAAGGCCACAAGTATGCATGAAAATGTTCTTTCTGATGAGATGAAAGGTGCTTAAATGCAAGAGATGTAGAGCTTTTTTGCAGAGCAAGTCATGTTATTACATGAAAGCTTCAATGACAGTTTCATTTCACTCATGAAATGAAATGTTACTTGCAATGCAGAAGACAGAAACTAATGCTGTGTTTAGTGCAAGAGCAGTCATGTTAGAGCTTCAGAGCTTCTAAGCACATGTGAATCACTAGTGTTTAGAGCTTCTAAGCACTAATGATGTGTTTAGTGCAACTAAGCCAAGGCCACGGATGCTGAAAAGCTTCTTTCTCAGTGAGAGAAAGTTGCTAAATGCAATTTTAAGAGTAAAGCTCAAGTACATGAAAGATGTTTCTTTCTCATGAAATAAAATGTTATTTGCAATGCAGAAGACAGATTTTCAAGTTTAGAGCTTTTTTGCAGAGCAAGTCATGTTAGAGCTTCAATGCACAGAATCACTAGTTTAGAGCTTCTAAGAACTTAATGCTGTGTTTAGTGCAGTGCAACTAAGCAAATGAAGAGAATGCAAGGCCACGGATGCTGAAAAGCTTCTCAGTGAGAGAAAGTTGCTAAATGCAATTTTAAGAGTAACGCTCAAGTACATGAAAGTTGTTTCTTTCTCATGAAATGAAATGTTATTTGCAATGTAGAAGACACATTTTCATGTTTAGAGCTTTTTTTAAGAGCTAAGAACACTAATGCTGTTAGAGCTAAGAACACTAATGCTTTGTTTAGTGCAACTAAGCAAATAAAGAGAATCCAAGGCCATGGATGCTGAAAACCTTCTCAATTAGAGAAAGTTGCTAAATGCAATTTTAAGAGTAACGCTCAAGTACATGAAAGATATTTCTTTCTCATGAAATGAAATGTTATTTGCAATGCAGAAGACAGATTTTCATGTTAGAGCTTTTTTTAAGAGCTAAGAACACTAATCACTGTTAGGAGCTAATGACACTAATGCTGTGTTTAGTGCAACTAAGCAAATGAAGAGAATGCAAGGCCACGGATGCTGAAAAGCTTCTTTCTCAGTGAGAGAAAGTTCCTAAATGCAATTTTAAGAGTAATGCTCAAGTACATGAAAGATGTTTCATTTTCATGAAATGAAATGTTACTTGCAATGCAGAAGACAGATTTTCATGTTTAGAGCTTTTTTGCAGAGCAAGTCATGTTAGAGCTTCAATGCACAGAATCACTAGTTTAGAGCTTCTAAGCACACTAATGATGTGTTTAGTGCAACTAAGCAAATTAAGAGAATGCAAGGCCAAGGATGCTGAAAAGCTTCTTTCTCAGTGAGAGAAAGTTGCTAAATGCAATTTTAAGAGTAAAGCTCAAGTACATGAAAGATGTTTCTTTCTCATGAAATGAAATGTTATTTGCAATGTAGAAGACAGATTTTGATGTGTTAGAGCTTTTTTGCAGAGCAAGTCATGTTATAGCTTCAATGCACAGAATCACTGGTTTAGAGCTTCTAAGAACACTAATGCTGTGTTTAGTGCAACTAAGCAAATGAAGAGAATCCAAGGCCATGGATGCTGAAAAGGTTCTTTCTCAGTGAGAGAAAGGTGCTAAATGCAATTTTAAGAGTAAAGCTCAAGTACATGAAAGATGTTTCTTTCTCATGAAATAAAATGTTATTTGCAATGCAGAAGACAGATTTTCAAATTTAGAGCTTTTTTGCAGAGCAAGTCATGTTAGAGCTTCAATGCACAGAATCACTAGTTTAGAGCTTCTAAGAACTTAATGCTGTGTTTAGTGCAGTGCAACTAAGCAAATGAAGAGAATGCAAGGCCACGGATGCTGAAAAGCTTCTCAGTGAGAGAAAGTTGCTAAATGCAATTTTAAGAGTAACGCTCAAGTACATGAAAGTTGTTTCTTTCTCATGAAATGAAATGTTATTTGCAATGTAGAAGACACATTTTCATGTTTAGAGCTTTTTTTAAGAGCTAAGAACACTAATGCTGTTAGAGCTAAGAACACTAATGCTTTGTTTAGTGCAACTAAGCAAATAAAGAGAATCCAAGGCCATGGATGCTGAAAACCTTCTCAATTAGAGAAAGTTGCTAAATGCAATTTTAAGAGTAACGCTCAAGTACATGAAAGATATTTCTTTCTCATGAAATGAAATGTTATTTGCAATGCAGAAGACAGATTTTCATGTTTAGAGCTTTTTTTAAGAGCTAAGAACACTAATGCTGTTAGGAGCTAATGACACTAATGCTGTGTTTAGTGCAACTAAGCAAATGAAGAGAATGCAAGGCCACGGATGCTGAAAAGCTTCTTTCTCAGTGAGAGAAAGTTCCTAAATGCAATTTTAAGAGTAATGCTCAAGTACATGAAAGATGTTTCTTTCTCATGAAATGAAATGTTATTTGCAATGCAGAAGACAGATTTTCATGTTTAGAGCTTTTTTGCAGAGCAAGTAATGTTAGAGCTTCAATGCACAGAATCTCTAGTTTTAGAGCTTCTAAGAACACTAATGCTGTGTTTAGTGCAGTGCAACTAAGCAAATGAAGAGAATGCAAGGCCAAGGATGCTGAAAAGCTTCTTTCTCAGTGAGAGAAAGTTGCTAAATGCAATTTTAAGAGTAAAGCTCAAGTACATGAAAGTTGTTTCTTTCTCATGAAATGAAATGTTATTTGCAATGTAGAAGACACATTTTCATGTTTAGAGCTTTTTTTAAGAGCTAAGAACACTAATGCTGTTAGAGCTAAGAACACTAATGCTTTGTTTAGTGCAACTAAGCAAATAAAGAGAATCCAAGGCCATGGATGCTGAAAACCTTCTCAATTAGAGAAAGTTGCTAAATGCAATTTTAAGAGTAACGCTCAAGTACATGAAAGATATTTCTTTCTCATGAAATGAAATGTTATTTGCAATGCAGAAGACAGATTTTCATGTTTAGAGCTTTTTTTAAGAGCTAAGAACACTAATGCTGTTAGGAGCTAATGACACTAATGCTGTGTTTAGTGCAACTAAGCAAATGAAGAGAATGCAAGGCCACGGATGCTGAAAAGCTTCTTTCTCAGTGAGAGAAAGTTCCTAAATGCAATTTTAAGAGTAATGCTCAAGTACATGAAAGATGTTTCTTTCTCATGAAATGAAATGTTATTTGCAATGCAGAAGACAGATTTTCATGTTTAGAGCTTTTTTGCAGAGCAAGTCATGTTAGAGCTTCAATGCACAGAATCACTAGATTAGAGCTTCTAAGAACACTAATGATGTGTTTAGTGCAACTAAGCAAATGAAGAGAATGCAAGGCCAAGGATGCTGAAAAGCTTCTTTCTCAGTGAGAGAAAGTTGCTAAATGCAATTTTAAGAGTAAAGCTCAAGTACATGAAAGATGTTTCTTTCTCATGAAATGAAATGTTATTTGCAATGTAGAAGACAGATTTTCATGTTTAGAGCTTTTTTGCAGAGCAAGTCATGTTATAGCTTCAATGCACAGAATCACTGGTTTAGAGCTTCTAAGAACACTAATGCTGTGTTTAGTGCAACTAAGCAAATGAAGAGAATCCAAGGCCATGGATGCTGAAAAGGTTCTTTCTCAGTGAGAGAAAGGTGCTAAATGCAATTTTAAGAGTACAGCTCAAGTACATGAAAGATGTTTCATTTTCATGAAATGAAATGTTACTTGCAATGCAGAAGACAGATTTTCATGTTTAGAGCTTTTTTGCAGAGCAAGTCATGTTAGAGCTTCAATGCACAGAATCACTAGTTTAGAGCTTCTAAGCACACTAATGATCTGTTTAGTGCAACTAAGCAAATTAAGAGAATGCAAGGCCAAGGATGCTGAAAAGCTCTTTCTCAGTGAGAGAAAGTTGCTAAATGCAATTTTAAGAGTAAAGCTCAAGTACATGAAAGAGTTTCTTTCTCTCATGAAATGAAATGTTATTTGCAATGCAGAAGACAGATTTTGATGTTTAGAGCTTTTTTGCAGAGCAAGTCTGTTATAGCTTCAATGCACAGAATCACTGGTTTAGAGCTTCTAAGAACACCAATTCTGTGTTTTAGTGCAACTAAGCAAATGAAGAGAATCCAAGCCACGGATGCTGAAAAGGTTCTTTCTCAGTGAGAGAAAGGGTGCTAAATGCAATTTAAGAGTAAAGCTCAAGTACATGAAAGATGTTTCTTTCTCATGAAATAAAATGTTATTTGCAATGCAGAAGACAGATTTTCAAGTTTAGAGCTTTTTTGCAGAGCAAGTCATGTTAGAGCTTCAATGCACAGAATCACTAGTTTAGAGCTTCTAAGACCTAATGCTGTGTTTAGTGCAGTGCAACTAAGCAAATGAAGAGAATGCAAGGCCAACGGATGCTGAAAACTTCTCATGAGAGAAAG
Source organism: Schizothorax lantsangensis (assembly GCA_027422415.1). Classification (NCBI taxonomy): domain Eukaryota; kingdom Metazoa; phylum Chordata; class Actinopteri; order Cypriniformes; family Cyprinidae; genus Schizothorax; species Schizothorax lantsangensis. The sequence goes on along the minus strand of CM049855.1, from coordinate 27,614,819 downwards.
TTGCTAAATGCAATTTTAAGAGTAACGCTCAAGTACATGAAAGATGTTTCTTTCTCATGAAATGAAATGTTATTTGCAATGTAGAAGACACATTTTCATGTTTAGAGCTTTTTTTAGAGCTAAGAACACTAATCACTGTTAGAGCATAAGAACACTAATGCTTGTTTAGTGCAACTAAGCAAATAAAGAAATCCAAGGCCATGGATGCTGAAAACTTTCTCATTAGAGAAAGTTGCTAAATGCAATTTTAAGAGTAACGCTCAAGTACATGAAAGATATTTCTTTCTCATGAAATGAAATGTTATTTGCAATGCAGAAGACAGATTTTCATGTTTAGAGCTTTTTTTAAGAGCTAAGAACACTAATGCTGTTAGGAGCTAATGAACACAATGCTTGTTTGTGCAACTAAGCAAATGAAGAGAATGCAAGGCCACGGATCTGAAAAGCTTCTTTCCAGTGAGAGAAAGTTCTAAATGCAATTTTAAGAGTAATGCTCAAGTACATGAAAGATGTTTCTTTCTCATGAAATGAAATGTTATTTGCAATGCAGAAGACAGATTTTCATGTTTAGAGCTTTTTTGCAGAGCAAGTAATGTTAGAGCTTCAATGCACAGAATCACTAGTTTAGAGAGCTTCTAAGAACACTAATGCTGTGTTTAGTGCAGTGCAACTAAGCAAATGAAGAGAATGCAAGCCAAGGATGCTGAAAAGCTTCTTTCACAGTGAGAGAAAGTTGCTAAATGCAATTTTAAGAGTAAAGCTCAAGTACATAAAGTTGTTTCTTTCTCATGAAATGAAATGTTATTTGCAATGTAAAGACACATTTCATGTTTAGAGCTTTTTTTAAGAGCTAAGAACACTAATGCTGTTAAGCTAAGAACACTAATGCTTTGTTTAGTGCAACTAAGCAAATAAAGAGAATCCAAGGCCATGATGCTGAAAACCTTCTCAATTAGAGAAAGTTGCTAAATGCAATTTTAAGAGTAACGCTCAAGTACATGAAAGATATTCTTTCTCATGAAATGAAATGTTATTTGCAATGCAGAAGACAGATTTTCATGTTTAGAGCTTTTTTTAAGAGCTAAGACACTAATGCTGTTAGGAGCTAATGACACTAAATGCTAATGCTGTGTTTAGTGCAACTAAGCAAATGAAGAGAATGCAAGGCCACGGATGCTGAAAAGCTTCTTTCTCAGTGAGAGAAAGTTGCTAAATGCAATTTTAAGAGTAATGCTCAAGTACATGAAAGATGTTTCTTTCTCATGAAATGAAATGTTATTTGCAATGCAGAAGACAGATTTTCATGTTTAGAGCTTTTTGCAGAGCAAGTCATGTTAGAGCTTCAATGCACAGAATCACTAGATTAGAGCTTCTAAGACCACTAATGATGTGTTTAGTGCAACTAAGCAAATAAGAGAAATGCAAGGCCAAGGATGCTGAAAACTTCTTTCTCATGAGAGAAAGGTGCTAAATGCAATTTTAAGAGTAAAGCTCAAGTACAAAAGATGTTTCTTTCTCATGAAATGAAATGTTATTTGCAATGCAAGAAGACAGATTTTCATGTGTTAGAGCTTTATTGCAGAGCAAGTCATGTTAGAGCTTCAATGCACAGAATCACTGGTTTAGAGCTTCTAAGAACACTAGTGCTGTGTTTAGTGCAACTAAGCAAATGAAGAGAATCCAAGGCCAACGGATTCTGAAAAGTTTCTTTCTCAGTGAGAGAAAGTTGCAAATGCAATTTTAAAGAGTACAAGCTCAAGTACATAAAGATGTTTCATTTTCATGAAATGAAATGTTACTTGCAATGCAGAAGACAGAATCATGTTTAGAGCTTTTTTGCAGAGCAATCATGTTAGAGCTTCAATGCACAGAATCACTAGTTTAGAGCTCTAACAACTAATGATGTGTTTTAGTGCAACTAAGCAAATTAAGAAAATGCAAGGCCAAGGAGCTGAAAAGCTTCTTTCTCAGTGAGAGAAAGTTGCTAAATGCAATTTTAAGAGAAAACTCAATACATGAAAGATGTTTCTTTCTCATAAATGAAATGTTATTTGCAATAGAAGACAGATTTGATGTGTTAGAGCTTTTTTGCGAGCAAGTCATGTTATAGCTTCCATGCACAGATCACTGGTTTAAGCTTCAAGAACACTAATGCTGTGTTTAGTGCAACTAAGCAAATGAAGAGAATCCAAGGCCACGGATGCTGAAAAGGTTTCTTTCTCAGTGAAGAAAGGTGCTAAATGCAATTTTAAGAGTAAAGCTCAAGTACATGAAAGATGTTTCTTTCTCATGAAATAAATGTTATTTGCAATGCAGAAGACAGATTTTCAAAATTTAGAGCTTTTTGCAGAGCAAGTCATGTTAGAGCTTCAATGCACAGAATCACTAGTTTAGAGCTTCTAAGAACTTAATGCTGTGTTAGTGTAGTGCACTAAGCAAATGAAGAGAATGCAAGGCCACGGATGCTGAAAAGCTTTCTCAGTGAGAGAAAGTAGCTAAATGCAATTTTAAAGAGTAACGATCAAGTACATGAAGATTGTTGTGCTTCTTTCTCATAAATGAAATGTTATTTGCAATGTAGAAGACACATTTTCAGTTAGAGCTTTTTTTGCAAGCACTAAGCAACACTAATGCTGTTAGACTAAGAACACTAATGCTTGTTTAGTGCAACTAAGCAAATGAAAGAAATCCAAGGCCATGGATGCTGAAAACCTTCTCAGTGCGAGAAAGTTGCTAAATGCAATTTTAAGAGTAACGCTCAAGTACATGAAAGATGATTCTTTCTCATGAAATGAAATGTATTTGCAATGCAGAAGACAGATTTTCATGTTAAGCTTTTTTAAGAGCTAAGACACTAATGCTTTTAGAGCAAAGAACACTAATGCTGTGTTTAGTGCAACTAAGCAAATGAAAGATGCAAGGCCACGGATGCTGAAAAGCTTCTTTCTCAGTGAGAGAAGTTCCTAAATGCAATTTTAAGAGTAAAGCACAAGTACATGAAGATGTTTCTTTCTCATGAAATGAAATGTTATTTGCAATGCAGAAGACAGATTTTCATGTTTTAGAGCTTTTTTGCAGAGCAAGTAATGTTAGAGCTCAATGCACAGAATCTCTAATTTAGAGCTTCTAAGAACACTAATGCTGTGTTTATGCAGTGACACTAAGCAAATGAAGAGAATGCAAGGCCAAGGATGCTGAAAAGCTTCTTTCTCAGTGAGAGAAAGTGCTAAATGCAATTTTAAGAGTAAAGCTCAAGTACATGAAGATGTTTTCTTTCTCATGAAATGAAATGTTATTTGCAATGCAGAAGACACATTTTCAATGTTTAGAGCTTTCATTTTAAGAGCTAAGACACAATGCTTTAGAGCTTAAAGAACACTAATGCTTTGTTTAGTGCAACTAAGCAAATAAAGAGAATCCAAGGCCATGGATGCTGAAAACCTTCTCAATTAGAGAAAGTTGCTAAATGCAATTTTAAGAGTAACGCTCAAGTACATGAAAGATATTTCTTTCTCATGAAATGAAATGTTATTTGCAATGCAGAAGACAGATTTTCATGTTTAGAGCTTTTTTTAAGAGCTAAGAACACTAATGCTGTTAGGAGCTAATGACACTAATGCTGTGTTTAGTGCAACTAAGCAAATGAAGAGAATGCAAGGCCACGGATGCTGAAAAGCTTCTTTCTCAGTGAGAGAAAGTTCCTAAATGCAATTTTAAGAGTAATGCTCAAGTACATGAAAGATGTTTCTTTCTCATGAAATGAAATGTTATTTGCAATGCAGAAGACAGATTTTCATGTTTAGAGCTTTTTTGCAGAGCAAGTAATGTTAGAGCTTCAATGCACAGAATCTCTAGTTTTAGAGCTTCTAAGAACACTAATGCTGTGTTTAGTGCAACTAAGCAAATGAAGAGAATCCAAGGCCACGGATGCTGAAAAGGTTCTTTCTCAGTGAGAGAAAGGTGCTAAATGCAATTGTAAGAGTACAGCTCAAGTACATGAAAGATGTTTCTTTTCATGAAATGAATGTTTATTTGCAATGCAGAAGACAGTTTTCATGTGTTTAGAGCTTTTTTGCAGAGCAAGTCATGTTAGAGCTTCAATGCACAGAATCACTAGATTAGAGCTTCTAAGAACACTAATGATGTGTTTAGTGCAACTAAGCAAATGAAGAGAATGCAAGGCCAAGATGCTGAAAAGCTTCTTTCTCAGTAGAGAAAGTTGCTAAATTCAATTTTAAAGTAACGCTCAAGTACATGAAAGATGTTTCTTTCTCATGAAATGAAATGTTATTTGCAATGCAGAAGACAGATTTTCATTTTAGAGCTTTTTTTAAGAAAATTAAGAACACTAATGCTTTTAGAGCTTAAGAACACTAATGCTGTGTTCAGTGCAACTAAGCAAATGAAGAGAATGCAAGGCCCAAGGATGCTAGAAAAAGCTTCTTTCTCAGTGAGAGAAAGGTGCTAAATGCAATTTTTAAGATTAAAAGCTCAAGTACTGAAAGATGTTTCTTTTTCATGACAATGAAATTGTTTTTTGCAATGGCAGAAGACATCTAGAGATTTTTCATGTGTTTAGAGCTTTTTTGCAGAGCAAGTCATGTTAGAGCTTCAATGCACAGAACACTAGTTTTAGAGCTTCTAAGCACACTAATGACTTTTAGTGCAACTAAGCAAATTAAGAGAATGCAAGGCCAAGGATGCTGAAAAGCTTCTTTCTCAGTGAGAGAAAGTTGCTAAATGCAATTTTAAGAGTAAAGCTCAAGTACATGAAAGATGTTTCTTTCTCATGAAATAAAATGTTATTTGCAATGCAGAAGACAGATTTTCAAGTTTAGAGCTTTTTTGCAGAGCAAGTCATGTTAGAGCTTCAATGCACAGAATCACTAGTTTAGAGCTTTCTAAGAACTTTAATCTGTGTTTTATGTGCAAATGCAACTAAGCAAATGCAGAGAATGCAAGCCAACACGGATGCTGAAAAGCTGTCTCAGTGAGAGAAAGTTGCTAAATGCAATTTTAAGAGTAACCTCAAGTACCATGAAAGTTGTTTTCTTTTCTCATGAAATGAAATGTTATTTGCAATGTAGAAGACACATTTTCATGATTAAGCTTTTTTTAAGAGCTAAGAACACTAATCTGTTAGAGCTAAGACACTAATGCTTTGTTTAGTGCAACTAAGCAAATAAAGAGAATCAAGGCCATGGATGCTGAAAACCTTCTCATTAGAGAAAGTTGCTAAATGCAATTTTAAGAGTAACGCTCAAGTACATGAAAGATATTTTCTTTCTCATGAAATGAAATGTTATTTGCAATGCAGAAGACAGATTTCATGTTTAGAGCTTTTTTTTAAGAGCGAAAACACTAATGCTGTTAGAAGCTAATGACACTAATGCTGTGATTCGTGCAACTAAGCAAATGAAGAGAAATGCAAGGCAGCACGGATGCTGAAAAACTTCTTTCTCAGTGAGAGAAAA